>CM077643.1:81485104-82085104 GCA_039707465.1 Rhabdophis nuchalis | reverse complement strand
CGGACTGGCACGGGTCTAGATAATCAACTTCCTCCAAGTGTCGCAGAAACTGTTGGGCCACCACACTCTCAACAACCTTCACTAAAAAGTGAAGGTTGGAGACCGGCGATAGTTCTCCAACAATGCTGGGTCCAGGGACGGCTTCTTGAGGAGGGGCCTCACTACCGCCTCTTTCAAGACGGCAGGCAAGGAACCCTCACTCAAAGATGTGTTGACAAGGCCCTGGAGCCAGCCTCATGTCGTCTCCCAGGATGCCAGTACAAGCCAGGAGGGACACGCGTCCAATAAACATGTGGTCGCCCTAAGTCTCCTTTACAACCTGTCCATATCCTCGGTGGTAACAAAGTCAAACTCCTCCCAGGAAGGAACCTCAAGACCAGTCTCGGACAATCCCATAGGACCACTGTCGATGGAGGGTAGCTCATTCCGAATCCGAGTGATTTTATCCTGCAGATAGATCCCAAATTCCTCTGCTCTCCCTTTCAAAGGGGCTTCCCGCGGCCTCTGGTGAAGGAGGGAGCGGGTCACCCCAAACAGGGTGGCAGGGCGGTTATCTGCGGATGCAATAAGGGTGGCACAATACTCACGTTTGGCCACCCTTATTGCCACTAAGTAAGCCCTAATATGGGTTCTCACTAGTGTTCGGTCGGCTTCGGAGCGAGAGGATCTCCATCTACTCTCTAGGTGTCTCTTGTGGGGCTTCATCTCCCGCAGCTCCTCAATAAACCAAGGAGCCTGGGTGATTCGTCGGCACAAAAGAGGCCGCAAGGGCGCGACTCGGTCCAAGGCCCCTGCGGCCGCACTTAACTATGCGGCCACTAGGTCCTCAGTCGAGTCGTGAGGCAGGGTCACAGGAATTGGCCCAAGCTCCCTCCTTTCCAGGTCCATTAGGAGCCTGGGGCGGAACCATCTAGGAGTATCCGGTTCCGCCTCCCCGCGGTGAGGTGAGGCGATTGGAAAGTCCAGCTGGAGGAGTGCGTGATCTGTCCATGACAAGGGAGTGATGAGTAAATCCCCTATTCCCAGATCACAACTCCACCTTCCCGAGATGAAGATTAGATCCAGGGTGTTTCCCCCCTCGTGAGTAGGGCCTAAAACTACCTGGGTCAGGTCCATGGCCGTCATGGAGGCCATGAACTCCCGAGCTGCTCCAGAGGCTTTGCCCGCTGACGGCAAGTTAAAGTCCCCCATGACCACCAGTCTGGGGGTCTCAACTGCCGCCTTGGCTATCACCTCTAGGAGCTCGGGCAGGGCTGTTGTTGCATAGCGAGGAGCCAGGTACACAACTAACACGCCCATCTGCCTCCCTAGGCCCCATCTCACACAGAGAGATTCACACCCGGTCGTCTGAGGGATCGTGGTCTCCTTCGGCTCCAGACCTTCCTTAACCATAATCGCCACCCCCTCCTCCCTAGGGCCCTAGGCTGATGAAAGGCATGGTAACCTGGTGGGCACATTTCCACGAGGGGTAAACCCCCCTCGTGGCCCAACCAGGTTTCCGTTATACCCACCAGGTCGCATCACATGTTGGTGATGGGATCTTCCAAACACACTGTAGGCAACTCGGATCTAAACCCCTTACAATTTGATATCCCTTACTCAATATTCTTAATTGAGCCCAAGAAGTATCACAGCTTACTGGCTGAGTTCTGGGTCAATTGTACTTTCTGGGTTATCTTTCTAGGTTCTCTTTAAATGAAGTCTGCATTTTAATAATCCAACTAAAGTCAATAAATAGTCCTCCCTTTGCTATTAATGTCACATGATTGTCCAGCTACAATTATGGGTTTTGGAGGAATCTCTGATGAGAACACCATCAATAAGAGTGAAATGAAATACTAACTAATACCACACCAGTTTAAAAGATGGTAGCGCCTTGATTGATAGTTTGAAGAAAATTTCTATGGCTGCCCAACTCAACCTTGGTGACTCTGGGTGGTTTACAAACTTTTCAGATTAAAAAATATATTAGAAAGGATAGGCTTTTCATAATTATAGCTCATATCATCTGTTAGCCTCCGCTTTGTTGCTTGCTTTGGCTGCCATTGTAATGGGGAGGGAGGGGCTTTGGTATTTGGGATTGGGACTGTATAGTGCAGGAGGGTGATTTGGAGAAAGGGGTATATTATTACTATCTACTTCGCATACCACTGTCTGGGCACGCAGTGGTCAAGGTCAACGGTTTCTGCATGCCATCCTGATGATGCTCCTGGAGAAGGAACCCACATGATGCCTCTGGGGATTTTGCATTGGGCAATGGGGTTGGGGTTGCTAGGGGAAAGGGGTTGGACAATTATTGATATGTATGCTTTTGTGCCTTTGGGTCTCAGACCTTGCTTTACCTTGATGCTGTTCTTATCATAACCAGTAAAAGTGTTCTTAATTCTTTTAAAATGGAGTTGAGTGGATTCTTTCTTGATTATTGTTAGAAGCAGACCTGACATTAAGCAAGGTCTCACTTCGCACTCATCTCTGAGCTAACACCTTCAGAAGGGAGTGCAATATAACTAAACTTCAAAGAAATGTCTACCCCTGGCAGCGATCAGGAGGAGGACCTGGGGGCTGCTGGATCATCATGCCTTCCAGAAATGGAACTTTTGGCAGAATTAAATCTGGAAGAGAGATCGGTCCATCCCCGCTGGTCAACAGGGTTTGGGCAAAGATGTGAACTTGAAGAGTTTCTGCTGGGAGTTACAACCAGCAGATGTAGATGACCCCCAGCTGCCTGGCAAGAAGCCGAGGAAGAGAATCTCCTGATGAACCAGGCCATGGAGATGTTCCAGGAGGCATGGGAAAGACAACGTTCGAGAGAAAGCAGATACGAAAGAGAAGTTGAATTCCATGAACCAGAGATGAGAAGGGCTGAGGAAGAAGCCCGCCCAGGGGTTTGAATAAGATCTTCTAAATGAAGAAGCATTAGATGGTAAAGCGGCAGATTGGATGGTGTCTTTGCATAACAATGATTTCCCCCTACTGAGAAACTTTGATAGATTTATGGCTGCCCTGAGAAGAAAGACGCTTTGATGATCCTCTCATTGAGTGAAAGGCCAGACTTAGAATGAAGACCCTGCAACAAGGGAAAAATCCAGTCGAAGAATACACACAGGAGTTTTGTGAGTTATCGGTGTATATGAGAGGGTGATCTGAAGAAGCCCTAATTGACAGCTATAGAGAGGGCTTGAACCAGGAAATATATCAGAGTTGTGTAAACAGGAGGGCTACCCGCACCCTTCAGGGCTGGTAAGAGCTGGCGGTAGATGTTGAAATTGCTCTTGCTATAAATAGTTCACAGGAAAACAACTGAGGCATGGCAATCCACTCTGTTGCGCCTAGCAGCTATGCTAAAAAAACAAGGAAATATAGGTAAGAATAGCCCGGGGGTGGGCAGCTGGGCCCACCTGAAGGTCAGAGCAAACCAGTTTGCTCTCAGCTGATCCTTGTAGCTACCGGTTCACCTGAACCTGGCCAAACCAGTAGAATCCCACTTCTGGGGTGGGAGGGGTGATAGGTAGGTTCAGGATAACTGCCATAGACTAATACAGCTCTCTTCCTATATAACCTGGAAGATGTAATCCAACACACCTGGTTATTGAAAAACATGATGCTACACTGTACTGATATCCCTTCTTTTTATGATTTTAGGATTATGTTGTTAGTGACAAAATCCTAGTCCTGTAACTAGTTTTTTTATATCATTTCTACTTTTGCTTATGCAAGTATTGCAAACTCATTATCTATACAGCTCACTTATGTGCTGAAAAGCAATACTTTAGAACAGTGATAGAACAGTATCCTACGGTACGTGTGCCACAGGTGGCACGCGGAGCCATTTGGCAGAACACGCGAGGCCCTGTCAGCTGGCCAGCACACATGTGCGTGCTGGCCAGCTGATTCAGCCATTTTTAAAGCCATTTTTCACCCTCCCCAGGCTTTATAGGAGCCTGGGGAGGGCAAAAACAGCGCTCCCTTCTGAAGGTCTCTGAAGCCTTCGGAGGACTAAAAAAGGCCCTACAAGCAAACCAGAAGTCACTTCCGGTTTGCTCATAGCATCATGTTTAGTCTGCCTCCGGAGGGCCTCCGGGGCAGGGGGGGGCTGTTTTTGCCCTCCCCAGGCTCCTATAAAACCTCTGGAGTCTGGGGAGGGCAAAAAAAGCATGTAGAAATGTGAGAGGGGGAGTGCCTGTCATGCGCATATGCGCACTGGGGGTGCACATTGCATTATGGGTGCGGCACACCGGTATACGAACCCCCCCTGTGCTCCCCCCTTATGGCATGTGAGCCTAAAAAGGTTCGCCATTGCTGCTTTAGAAGAAAAAGATAATCTTTCTCTCTGCTACTATTGTCTAAGTATTGGGTGATGCTAGAAGTTATGGTAACAGCTTTAGAAACTTTGGATAACTTTTTATATCCTGTTTATATGGATTATTCAATTATCCTTTAATAATTTTAGTAACTGAATTTTAGCAACTGAACATTAGGTGATTTGATCAGGCTTTTTGCATTAAAATCTCTATTAACTTTATTTTGTACTATTCTTGTATGTAAGACTCTTTCTCAATATTATATTTGATTTTATTCATTAGTTATGTGTTGTGGCATTTGTTTTTTTGATCATTTTGTACAGTGCCCACATAATTTATTTTATGAGTTATTCAATACGTGTAATAAATGTTTAATTAATATATAATTCAATGCTTGTTTAGAAAAAAGAATAGTACATAGTTATAAATTATCATAATATAAAGATTGTTCTTGATTTATGTGCCCAAAATATCTAATGTCCTAGCTATAGATGAACAGTGAAAATATTACAAATTAAAGCCAGCTATTCTAAAAGATGGCATATCTTTATACATCAGTGAATAAACTTTATTTAAATCTCTTGAATAAGGAAGGGAAAAGACATCCATGGCTATAAATGGGGAAGAAGTAAATCTATAAAATCTATCTGACCTGATAATATTTATCATTGATGTTCATATATCTTTTTCTCAATATAAACAGTAACAGGTCTTTTTATTATTCCAGAGTTTTTAGTGATAGCTGACACTGTATCACAGTACTGCTATGAGACAGCCACATATCGTGTGATTGTGATTGTCCAGGAAATTGAGGCCATTATCAAGGTCAAGAGTGAGTGAAAGACTGTTTCAGATCCTCATAAATTCAGGTAGACCAGAAGAATGCTAAATCTTAAGTATATCTCTGGTAGCTCTTGACAAAGGGCAATAAGCTATGCTGAAGGCACATGTGCTAAACTATAACTCACATTATGAACAATCAACTTTTTTTTCACACAAGTTTTTATATAATAATCATCTTTAACTTTGTACTCTGAAGATCTGTTGGGACCAGGGGTGGGATCCTACCAGTTTAACAACTGGTTTGCTGAGCGTGTGCATGGCTGACGTGCCTAACATGCCTGACATGTGCTGCACATGTGTGCAAAGTACATAGGAAAACAGCTGAAGCACAGCAGAGTGATCTGCCATGCCGATCGGCTAAGACAGGGGTCTGCAAAGTCGGCTCTTTTAAGACTGGTGGACTTCAACTCCCAGAATTCCCCAGCCAGCCAGGCTGGCTGGGGAATTCTGGGAGTTGAAGTCCACCAGTCTTAAAAGAGCCAACTTTGCAGACCCCCAGGCTAAGATAAAAAACAAGGAAATATAGGTGAGTATAGCCTGTGGGCAGGCCCATCTGAAGGTCAGCGTGAACTGGTTTGGTCTCAGCTGATCTTTGGAGTTACAAGTTTGCCCAAACTGGGCTGAACCAGTAGAATCCCACCCATAGTTGGGACTCCTAGGATTTTCTACCAGTCTGGCATAACAATTGCAGTTTGGTAGTAATAAGAAAGACTAATGCTGATATTCATATCTTTTCCCATTCATATCAGTGAATTCAGAATCCATAACTCAACATTGGTATGAAATAAGAATAGACTACTGTCAAATAGCAAAGAGCTTTCATGTTGAATGATCTAAGTCAAGTTTTCGGGTTCAGAAGGTCCTATGTCATGTAACTTTCAGGTAACAGCCAGGACGGACTGGATCTTGCATCAGAATATGGCAAGCTGATATCCTCTGATATGTCATGGAAGTCCAACAATCCTGGTTAGTGTTTGATTATTCATCTAGGTCAGGGGTGCCAAACTCGCATCATTATGGCGGTGTCACATGATGTATCATGACTTTTTCCCCTTTCGCTAAACCAGGCATGGGCATGGCCAGTGTGTGACGCATCTGGCCCATGGGCCATGAGCCTAACAGCCCTGATCTAGGTAGATTTCTGATAGATGTCTTCATTTTGAAGACTTTTCAAGAGCACAGATTCCTTATTGGCTTGTCCTCAACTAGTTCTTTATGTAGGAAGAACTTCTAAAACAGACCAATCAGACAAGATTCCCTATGAACCAGCTTTCTTGGGCTATGTGATAAGGACCAGTTAGACATCATCATGCAAGATTCAAATAAATAGTTCAGACAGCTACTGTAGACTAGGCCATTCATTCATTTATTTATTTATTTTATTTATTTATTCGAATTTATACCCCGCCCTTCTCCTTGTTAGGACCCAGGGCGGCACACAGGCATTATTTAAAAACCACAATAAATACAATATACAACATTAAAATATATTAAATTATTTACCCGTGCTAAAACCCATATTTAAAAACCCTACCAAATTATAATTTATGTATAAAAGTCAGAACGGGGGGCTATCCTAGGCCGGCTTGTTGGAATAAATGCGTCTTAAGACGTTGGCGGAAGAGGCGGAGGTCCAAGGTAGTGCGAAGTTCGGGGGGTAGGTCGTTCCAGAGGGCCGGGCCCGCCACAGAGAAGGCCCTTCCCCTGGGTGTCGCCAACCGGCATTGCCCAGCCGACGGCACCCCGAGAAGGCCCTCTCTGTGGGAGCGGACCGGACGAAGGGATGTATGGGGCAGGAGGCGGTCTCGTATATAGCTAGGCCCCGAGCCATTCATCCTGAAAGCTGGTTCAAACTGGGCTACACTGATGCAATACTGTATTTAGAATGACACTGATTGTGAAAGCCTACAATTCAGTACTTAGAATGTAGTACAATTCAGTACTACAGAATTTGGAAAAGGTTATATAATTCAATCCAACAACCAAAGACCCCTAGGTGGTTGTGGATGTCCATAATGCCTAAGGTCATTTGACCTATAGAAGATACAAATATTGAATTGTAAAATTAAGACTCTATCTGTATATACCAGTTACTACCTTGCCCCTGCACAGAAATACAAAACCACATCTCTCATACACAGAGAGGCCTATCGCCTGTATAGCGGAAATCACAAAGAAAAATAATTTCTATTTATTGTGTTCCAAAAAGCATTAAAATTTACTTCATAAGAAACTCCTCAGGGGCAACTGCTAATCTTTCCAGAGGTATCCAGGTTTTAGGATGAAAACAGAAAATTATAGATGTTTACATTTCTACCCATTCCTTTGTTCAACAGCTGCTTCTTTTCTTCTCAGACCATGTAAGGCAACTTTGCTAATTCAGTGGTAATTATTTGGGGGGGGGGGAGAAAAACCTTGCTGTCTCATCCAGACAGACATAACAGATTTATATACTTATTTTAGAAATTAATACAGAATTCTTTATCTGACATGCTGATATACTGTGCTAAAATCTTAATGCTGCTGGATTTATGATTCTCAGAGGAAAATATAATTGCCACCAGGTTGTCCAGGCCATTCATGGAATAAAATACAGCATGAATGTCATTCAAGTAAGGCAGGAGATTTATACTTTTCCTTACACTTATATTTAAAGTGACTTTTACCAACTTAATTTTTTTTCAAAACTGCTCAGATCTTTAAGTTGTGTGCTTCAATTTTAGGAATAAATATTCCGTTGGACTCAGTTGCAGTTGTGAATGTTCAGCACTTTCTGAATTCAAATCTTACCATGTCAGATAAGTACTGAGGAAATAATGAATGCCCAGACCTAGTCATTTCATTTAAGAATTCAGAGTAATACAATCAACAACCTAGTTTTCTAAGAGGTTATTCACATTTTTAATCTAGATGGTTATCTTTCCTTTATTTAAAAGCCCATTTCAATTCATTACCCAAATTTGCACAACAATTCTTTATGATGAACACCATTGTTTACTAAAGAACTAAAGCAGCATGGTTCAAATTATTAATGAAAAGACTAAATACTGAATATATGCAACAATCTAAGAAAAATGTTTATTTGGATCAAATGTCTGGCTGGCTGCTTTATGTGCCATCAAGTTGGTGTTGATTCTTAGCAATCTATCAGCAAAAAATTGATTTCTTCCACCTTGCTGCTGGTTACCTTCTTCTCTTTCCTTCCGTTTTAGACTTCCAAAAAACAGTTTCAATATCAAATATCTCCTTTACATTCTACAAGAGTAACAGTGACATAAATAGTGACATAAACTGGTGTAAAATCATAACTAAAATATATTAAAACCTAATGCATAACAATGTAATACCACATATTTTGTTCCAGTACCTCCTTACTAATCAGGACCCAGAGACTTTCTGGAGCATTAAAATTTTACAGGATTCTGGAAACTCATGAATATGAGTTTCAGGGGCAAATTATCCCATTGGAGAGCTATCAGTGCTTTTGTGTGTGAGAGAGGGAGGAAAATGTCCTTTTGGAATGTGCTCTTTTGGTTTTGGTGATTATTCCAGCATCCCATCTGAGACCAGATGTTCCCTTAGCCAACCTGGTTCTTCTGTCAAGTATTGCACTAGGATGGGTGTTAAGATGTGAGAAGGCCTGGTCTAGTTCCTGGATAAAAAGGAATTGTTTTTAACTATGTTTCATTGATTGTTATGATCCACCTGAAGTCACTGTATGACATAGTCCTGTAAATAAATACATACATACATACATACATACATACATTAAAAATACATACCATAAATAAATAAATCCTATAAATATAATGGGGCTCTTCAGTAGGCATTTATTTTTTACTTGGTCAAGATTGGGAATCTTTATTTGATAGGAAGACTTGTAGATACCCAATTCCTGAGCTACATGAGTGACCTGGAATTGCTCTTGAAAGCACACTATTAACCAGTTTAGCTTCAACATCAAAGTCATTCTCTGTCAGTAATAAAGCAGCCTATTTAGCTTATTGGCTGTTGTGTTTTGAGTAGGTAAACTTTCAAATTAGTCTTTAAGAACAGGTCCCTAGTAAAATGAATTACAATAACTCTGGCAGAAAATGACAAGGACCTGAATGGCCATCTTCAGTGCCTCCTGTTTTAGTTAAGGCGGCAGTTGGTGTGCCAGTTGGAATGCAGCAGGATAAATCCATTAAGAACCAGAATCAGTATATCCCTAGCATCAGTAGACTTCTGAATAAATAGCCCCTACATTTTTCTTGGCTAATCCTAACCCTGAAACTATTTCTCCCCATTCTCCAGATTCTCCAGATACTGGGTCAGAGCTTCTACTGACTCCTCATTCAGCCCACATTAGATGTATAAAGTTAGGACTCATACACCTTTTGACAATAACTCATTTTGAACATGTAGATGACTTTTCAGAGTATTTAAGATGGATGTTAAATAGGTTGCCACTTCCCATCTTCTTCATAATTCACTTTTTAGGTTAAAAAACATTACTGAGTTACTGGTAGTCATTTGCCATGTTTCAATCAAACCACATTTTCAGGACCACAACTAAAATGTAATTATTAAATCTGCAGTTATAGAAAATGAACATTAAAAAGTCAAAGCCTATCACGCAGCTATTCATCTTGTGTCCTTCTCTGCCTCCTCTCTGCCATATGAAAGTAAATAACATCACCAAAGCTGAATAAATACAATTAATTTTATTCTCAAACCTACACATCAAAGTGGCTTGAGGGAAACACTTCACACCTACCATCACTCAAGAGTATTCTGGTACCTTAAATGATATTGCTGGTTGACAATCCACAGATGTAATAAATATAGAACGACCATGAAACTGGGTTCACAAACATGTTTTACTACATTGATTCCTCAAAATAGCATAATAACAGAGTTGGGAGGGGCCGTGTAAGTCTTTTAGTCCAACCCCTTATTCAGGCAGAAAACCCTATATCACTTTAGACAAATGGTTATCTAATCTATTCTTAAAAAGCTCTCCAGTGCTGGAGTACTCATAAGTGATTTCACGAATTAATTGTTCTAATTGTCAGGAAATTTCTTCTTAGTTCTAAGTTGGTTCTCTTCTTGATTAGTTTCTGTTCTTTGCTTCATCTCCTGCCTTCGTGTATTTTGGAAAGTAGGTTGGCCCCCTCTTCTTTCTGGCAGCTCCTTCAATCTCTAACCATCAGTGTTCTAGGCATCTCTTCTGCTGTATCACGCTCTGGAGTTGCTACATAAAAATATAGAGCACTCTTTGATTAGTAGATAGAAAGAGGCTACTCAAATAATGGGGTCCTTGATAACTGATGATGTTACCTACCTTGCAATAAAATGTTTGCAAGAAAACCACCAAGGGGACAGCATCAAGGAGTCCACAGTTCAACACTGAGCTTCTTCCAGTACTCAGGCAATCTCATCCATTGCTCTTGCCCTGAGATATTCCTGAGATGTTTTGAGTGCAACGGGAAGTGCCTGCTAGATTGCTTTTATTTATTTATTTATTTTTCAAATTTATATACCGCCCTATTCTCCCTAGTGGGACTCAGGGCGGTGCACAGAAAGAATAAAAACCCACAACAAATAGACACAATAAAATAGAATTAAATAGTTGTCTATGCTAAAAGTAGTTAAAACAATTAAAATGTTAAATTTAAAATTAAACCATTGATCTATGCCAGGCCAGCCAGATGGAAAAAGTGCGTTTTAAGCACCCGGCAGAAGAGGCGTGGGTCCGTGATGGTGCGAAGGTCAGGGGGGCAGGTCATTCCAGAGTGCCGGACCTGCCACAGAGAAGGCCCTCCCCCTGGGGGTCACCAGCCGGCATTGACCGGCAGACGGCACCCTGAGGAGGCCCTCTGTGGGAGCGGACAGGTTGAAGGGAGGTATGTGGCAGGAGGCGGTCTCACAAATAGCCAGGACCCGTGCCATGGAGCGCTTTGAAGATGGTTACTAACACCTTGAAGTGCACCCGGAAGACCACAGGCAGCCAGAGCAGCTCACGCAGGAGAGGTGTTATATTGGAGTACCATGAAACTCCCAAAATCCCCCATGCAGCTGCATTCTGCACTAGCTAGAGTCTCTGGGTGCATCTCAAGGGGAGCCCCATGTAGAGAGCATTGCAGTAGTCCAGGCAGGAAATGACGAGGGCTTCAGTGACTGTGCATAGAGCGTCCCGATCTAGAAAGGAGCTCAACTGGCATATCAGAGAGGCCCACTCTGTGGGAGCGGACAGGTCTAAGGGAGGTATGTGGTAGGAGGCGGTCCGGCAAGTAGCCAGGTCCCGTGCCATGGAGCGCTTTAAAGATGGTCACTAGCACCTTGAAGCGCACCCGGAAGGCCACCTGCAGCCAGTGCAGCTCAGGCAGGAGAGGTGTTACATGGGAGTATCGAGAAACTTCCAGAATCCCCCACGCGGCCGCATTCTGGACTAGCTGGAGTCTTCGGGTGCACCTCAAGGGGAGCCCCATGTAGAGATCATTGCAGTAGTCCAAGCGGGAGGTGACGAGCGCTTGAGTGACTGTGCGTAAGGCATCACGATCTAGATGGGGCGCAACTGGCGAATCAGGTGAACCTGATAAAAGGCCCCCCTGGTCACGGTTGTCACATGGTCATTCAATGACAGCTGAGAATCCAGGAGGACGCCCAGATTGCGAGCCCTATCCGCGGGGGCCAGTGACTCGCCCCCGATAGCCAGAGATGGATCCAGCTGACTATATCGTGACACCGGAAACCACAGCCACTCGGTCTTGGACGGGTTGAGTCGGAGTTTGTTCCTCCCCATCCAGACTCGCACGGCCTCCAGACATTCCGACGGCATCATTGGGGTGGTTAGGGGTAGAGAAGTAAAGCTGTGTATCATCAGCGTACTGATAGAACTCTACCCCAAAACCACGGATGATCTCACCCAGCGGCTTCATGTAGATGTTGAACAGGAGGGGCAAGAGGACCAACCCCTGAGGCACCTCACACGTGAGGGGCCTCGACGTCGACCTCTGCCCTCCTGCCAACACACATTGCAACCGGTTGGAGAGGAAGGAGGAGAACCACCGTAAAACGGTGCCTCTCACCCCCAACCCCTTCAGCCGGTGCAATAGGATACCATGGTCGATCGTATCGAAAGCTACTGAGAGATCTAATAGGACCAGGATAGAGGAATCTAGAGATCATCCACCAACGTGACCAACGCCGTCTCCGTGCTGTGCCCAGGCCGGAAGCCAGACTGGCGCGGGTCTAGATAGACAGTTTCCTCCAGGTGCTGGGGGAACTGTCGTGCCACCACACTCTCAACAACCATCGCTAGAAAGCGAAGGTTGGAGACCGGACGATAATTAGCCAGCTCTGCTGGGTCCAGGGAAGGCCTCTTGAGGAGGTGTCTCACCACCACCTCTTTCAAGGCTGCTGGCAAGAACCCCTCACTCACTATTCACTATTCCCAGGAGCCAGCCTCGTGTAACCTCCCAGGAGGCCAGTACAAGCCAGGAGGGACACGGGTCCAATAAACATGTGGTGGCATTCAGCCGCCCCAGCAACCTGTTCATGTCATCGGGAGAAACAAGATCAAACTCATCGCAGAAAACAGTCTCAAGACCTGCCTCCACCCGCCCACCTGGACTAATCTCATCGGAGATCAACTCGTCACGGATCTGAGCGATTTTATCCTGCAGATAACATCCAAATTCCTCTGCCCGGCCCTGCAAAAAGCTTCCCGCAGTCTCTGTTGAAGGAGGGAGCGGGCTACTCTAAACATGGCGGCAGGGCGGTTATCTGCGGATCCAATAAGAGCGAAGAGATAATTACGTTTCACCACTCTTATCGACACAAGGTAGGTCCGCAAATGCAACCTTACCATTGTTCGGTCAGATTAGGAATGAGTAGACCTCCAAATGCTCTCTAGGCATCTCTTCTGGCGCTTCATCACCCTCAGCTCCTCCAAAAACCAGGGAGCCAGGGTAGATCGACACCGAGAGGCCGCAAGGGCACTATTCCAAGTGGCCACTAGGTGCTCAGTCAAGTCGTGGGACAGGACCACAGGCATTGGCCCAAGCTCCATCTGGAACCTCTCCAGGTCCATCAGGTGCCTGGGGCGGAACCATATTGGTGTTTCTGGTTCTGCCTCCCCGCAGTGGGGTGTGGCGGTTTGGAAGTCAAGCTGCAGGAGTGAATGATCTGTCCATGACAGGGGTGTGATGTCTATTCCCCTCAATAGGACCAGGATAGAGGAACAACCCCTATCCCGGGCCCTCCAGAGATCATCTACCAACGCGACCAATGCCATCTCTGTGCTGTACCCAGGTTGGAAGCCAGACTGGCGCGGGTCTAGATAGACAGTTTCCTCCAGGTGTCGGGGGAACTGTTGTGTTACCACACTCTCAACAACCTTCGCAAGAAAGCTAAGGTTGGAGACTGGACGATAATTAGCCAACAATGCTGGGTCTAGGGAAGGCTTCATGAGGAGGGGTCTCACCACTGCCTCTTTCAAGACGGCCGGTAGAAACCCCTCACTCAAAGAGGCGTTCACTATTTCCTGGAGCCAGCCTTGTGTAACCTCCTGGGAGGCCAGTACCAGCCAGAAGGGACACGGGTCCAAAAAACATGTGGTAGCATTCAGCCGCCCCAGCAACCTGTCCATGTCATCTGGAGTCACAAGGTCAAACTCTTCCCACAAAACGGTCTCAAGGCCTGCCTCCGTTTGCCTGCCCAAACTAACCTCATTGGAGGCCAGTTCGCTCCGGATCTGAGCGATTTTATCCTGCAGATAATGTCCAAATTCCTCTGCACGACCCTGTAGGGGATCTTCCCACGGCCTCTGTTGAAGGAGGGAGCGGGTCACTCTAAACAGGGCGGCAGGGCGGTTATCTGCGGATGCGATAAGGGTGGCAAGATAATTGCATTTCACCACTCTTATTGCACGAGGTAGGTACTCAAATGGGACCTAACACGTGTTCGGTCAGATTCGGCGCGAGTGGATCTCCAAATGCTCTGTAGGCATCTCTTGCGGCGCTTCATCACCCTCAGCTCTTCAGAAAACCAAGGGGCCAAGGTGGATCAGCGCTGCGTGAGAGGCTGCAAGGGCGCGACCCAGTCCAGGGCCCCAGCGGCCATGTTATTCCAGGCAGCCACTAGGTCCTCGGTCGAGGACCTATAGGTCCTGTGCCTATATGCTCACAGAAAGCACTTGATTCCATAAGGCATCTCTGGTGGATCTTGCTAATTAACTTTCCACATCTTCTCATTCCAGAGGAAGCTTACCCCTACCTTCTCTTTAGCACCCAGCCAAGGAATGTTATTAAAGAGACCTCCATCATCTAATAATCTACAGTAGAAGTCTAGCTTCAGAAAGGACTGAGACTCTTGAGTTGGTAACTAAAGAAGGTCTGGCTTGTATTATCCTGCTGCTTTTATTAAAGTATCATTTCTTTTTGGAAGCCTTGGAATAAAGGACTGATATTCTGCTACCAGTAGCTGGAGGAATTCTTTATTGTGTTTATTGTCCCTTTCTGGTCTTGCTCCTTAAGGGATGATTTTTTTTTGTGGGGAGAAAGTATTGCAAAAGAGAGCAACTGTGACTGCTTGGGGAGTAATAATGTTATTTAATACAGGTAAAAGAAATTTGTAGCCTCGGCAAAATAGCCTTTCTGCTTTACCTCAGGTTTATCTCCAAAATGCAGGTTCAAGTTATTTTGTTCTAATTTCTAGTTCTTTTCCTGAGGTAACTGAAAAAGAAGGTATCCAGGTGAGTGATTTATCAGCTCTTGAAGAAGAAGACTGATTCAATAAGCTCAGGGAAATTTGTGGAAAAGGAGGTTAGCAAACTTCTAATTCTAAGCATGGGTATAGTTAATGAAAAAAAGCCATATTAAATTTTTACTTTGCTTTAATTTTACAATAACTGATTTTGTTTACCACCTGCTTCTTTGATTAGTATTTTTTCCACCTCCCTCTGCATACCTTCATTACATTTTTGAGGTACACAATCAGATGTCAGCTAACCATGATAAAGAAAAGCAGATAGTTGCTCACTCCAAACAATTACTAGAAGAAATGCTTGTGCAGGTGGAAAAGATGAAGTTTGAAAGAAGATAATGCAGGTCACTTCTTGGACTGAAAAAATGAGTACAGAATCAACAAAAGAAAAGAGTCCATGAAAAGATTGTATCCCACGTTTAAAGAAAAACACCTAAATGAAGGAGAGGTAAAAGGAAGATCCAAGATAGAATGACTAGTCCAAAAGTTGATGTTTTTCCCAGTTTCTCTCTTCCACTGCACCTGACTTTGGAGAACAAAGGAAGATGGTGTGTTTTTTAACTTTGAAAAGGTTTTGCAACAGGTTGCGAGAATTTAAGTCAGAAAGGAAATCACTCCTCCTTAGAAGGGCCATTAGACTCTCCCTCCCATGACACGCCCAGCTTCCCTCCTTCCCTCCATCTTTTCCCCCTTGTCCAGCAATTAAGATACTGAACTTGGTAAGTATCCACTAAGCCTTGAGTAAAGAAACAATGTAGTGTAAAACCTGACCTGATTCTTAAGCCTTATGCATACAATTTATTTAAATAGTGGGGTCTTTTATAATGGGTATAATCTGGATATTTATGACATGATTATGCCTGATGGAACTGAGTGTGTGACTGCATGAGAGATGCAATTAATGCATATTACTGCAGGTAAATGTAGGAAATTCAAAAGGTTGTTTCTAAAGTATAGGTTTACCTGCAAACCTCAGGCAAATGTAGAGATTCCTAGAATCAGTGTTAACTGATAGACTCACATTATTACAGGTTTAGTCCACAAATCTACAAGAAATGCAGGATAACTGGATGTCAAGGTCAACTGATGGATCCATAATATTTGAGAGAGAAAGTACACAGATACACTCACACTCCAAGTTCATGCAACAATTCTTGTTTGTAATCAGTCCTAACTAGAGCAGAAATGCAATGACTCTGGAATTTAAATCAAGGGAATGAGTTAATGTGGTCAAATCTCTGTAAAATTTCAGTAAAGCTATCTCTGTAAAATCTCTAATACAGGTTATAGAAATATTTGAAATTAAAGTTATTGAAAAAGACAGTGTCTGGTCTCCATGTTACACAATGATAGCCATATGACTACCCTGTTTTCCTCAAAATAAGACCTCCCCAGATAATAAGCCCAATCGAGTTTTTGAGCACATGTGCTAATTATAAACCCTCCCCTGAAAATAAGCCCTCCCTGAAAATATTGCAACACAGCAGCAGCCATGAGGTAACCACACTTGCTGCCTCCTGAACCTCAAAAATAATAAGACCTCCCTGAAAATAAGGCCAGGTGCTTATTTTGGGGGGTCAAAAGAAAATAAGACCCTGTCTTATTTTCGGGGAAACACAGTATTCATAAAAGTAGATATGCTATTCTATGCTCCTCCACTTATGATATGGCAACCTGATAAGAAACTGAAGGATGTTGCTGAAACTATGTAGAATGACAATGCTCTGGAACGGATTTGGAATATTGTTGTTACTTAAAAGAGAAGTTAACCATAAGTTAAGCAGGCAAGTAGTGTGGACTGATGCAGGAGTAAGTACTTTATCACCAAATTCTTGATTGAAGGACTCTCTACTGAGAATAGTTGAGTGCAGGGGTAGTTTTCCATATATCCTTCAACTAGGCCTTGGGAAGGGGGAATTGAAAATGGTTTTAAAAGATGAGTAAAGTCATACATTTCAACCAGACTGTCTTTCAAGACATGGTATGTTGATGCATTATACTCACTATGAAAGCCTGCTACACAAATGGATAATTAGGAACCAAAAAGATTTTTCTTTGGGAAAGCAGCTTTGATGAAAGATTTGGTTCAGCTTTAGGGTCTCCCTCTAGAGACATATGAAGTGGAGCTGTGTAAAGTTCATTGCTCTAGAGGGCAGAAAGAAAAGCTTGAGTCAAAATTTATGTGTTAAAGGCCAAGGACCTTCCTACTTCTCCAGAAGACATGAATTATAGTTGAAAATATCCCTTTGAAAAACAGCCATTTCTTCCATTAGGGGAAAAAAGAGGGTTGATGGAAACTTTAATGTCAGGCAGAGAAAATAGAAATCCTCCTTCACCTAGAGAACCCCTTAAATGGGAAGGGAAATCTGTTTTTCATAGTTGGAAGGTCATCGCCTTAAAAAATCCCAGAGAAGAAGAAATCCCGAGACCCTTTTATTAATATAGGTCAGAGGTTCCCAAACTTGGCAACTTTAAGACTTGTGGACTTCAACTCCCAGAATTCTCCAGCCAGCTGGCTGGAGAATTCTGGGAGTTGAAGTCCACAAGTCTTAAAGTTGCCAAGTTTGGGAACCTCTGATATAGGTAGTCCTCAACTTACAACCACAATTGAGCACCAAATTTATGTTAAGTGAGAATGGGTTTTGCCCCATTTTTAAGACTTTTATTGCTATATTTGTTAAGTAAATCATTGCTTGTTAAGAACTTAGTAATATGTTTGTTAAGGGAATCTGGTTTCCCATTGACTTTGCTTGTCAGAAGGTAACAAAAGCGATACTGTAACTGTTATAACTATGAATCAGTTGCCCGCATCCTAATTTTAGTCATGTTACTGTAGGGATGCTGCAACAATCATAAGTAAAGTAATCATATATTCCCAATATATGAACATGCACAGTCTTTACTAAGGGAAAAAACAGCCTATACTGATCAACCTGCTGCTGTGGCCTAGAGGTGAAGCTCAGGAGGTTGTGAGTTCAATCCTAGGTAGAGGCAGATGTAGGGTTTCCTTCTTGGGCAGGGGGTTGGACTAGATGACCAGCAAGGTCCCTTCCAACTCTGTTAATCTGTTTGCTCAAGTTCCAACCATATTCCACAATAGGTTCAGTCAATGCAGGTCTACAGTAGAGAATTCCATCAGACTCTATGCTTTTTAGAGGATTAAGAACTTAGGTGCAGTTCTTATAACTGTAACCTAACCCAAAGGAAGTTCTTAGCAGAAACACAGCAGGTAGATTTTATTCTGTTCCAGCTCATAAGATAGGGAGATAAAATTTGCTGACTAAATCACCTGAGAGGGCAATTGTCCAGTTATTATCCCAAAGGTGCTTTTTTAAAGAGGCAACTGGACTTTCTTGTTTTTCTTTGAAGATGTTTAGCTCCTCATCCAAGAAGCTTTTTCAGCTCTGACTGGATGGTGGGGAATGGAAGGATTTATACTCTTTGTGTATAGCTGGTCATTTGCATTATTTTATCGAGTCATACATTAACAACACAGATAAACTTCCAGATGGCCTTAACAACTCTAAAAGAATGCAAATGACCAGTTGTCTGCAAGGAATACAAATCTTTCCATACCTCACCTTCCAGTTAGACTGAAGAAGCTTCTTCAAAGAAAAACAAGAAAGTCCAGTTGCCTCTTGAGAAAATCACCTTTGGGACAACCATGACCTGGATGACTGAAAATATCCATAGATATTCAATTACTATTACTTTTTATCATGGAAGATAGCTCATTGGAGGATACATGCAAAGGAAAATGATTTCCTTGTCATTCTGCAAGGAGAAAAATAGTATTTGCGTATAAGAAATCTGGATCATAGGGAAGGATGCCTACCAGGATATCATTTATAGACTCACGGCTCAGATGTAGGGAAGGTATTAGTTACCTTAATGTGGAATTTGGTATGCACAAATATCAAGTCCACCGAGAGACTTTCAGCTTTGATCCCCAAAACAGGTGGTTCTACTAAATGGCCCTTTATATTAGTGAGTAATTTGCATTCCCATTCTAGATCTAGATATTTATTCAAGGACCCATTGGGACATGCTTTTCAATCAGGTAAAGTTAAGCTACCCTGCATGAGCTATCCTTATGTAGAGATTTTAAAGCCAGCGTGGGAAATGATAAGTTAATTTTGGTGACTTTGGGAATTGTTGAAGAGGATTTCTTTTTTCAGCTAACTTAGAGGTTATAAGATGTGCATATTAATAAAAGCGAAATAGCATTACTTAGGCTGCTATACAAAACAAATCATTATAAGCTAACCTGGAATGGTCTCAAAATACTGATTGGAATCTTACATCTGTCATAGGAGAGAGAGCTAGTAGTAGATTATGTTTGTATTACTGCATCCCACCATGAAATTATTCCCTCTCCTGGAGATAGAAATCATGCAGTTATTTGAAAAGTCACTATAGCCCCTATCTATAATCAAATATAAAAGTTTGCAGAGATATTTTTTTTTATGTGTCCTTCCTTACTCAAGCTAGTATTTCCCCCACAAGATAATATTTTATGCTCTAGTGTGGACTTTCCACCTTTTTCCGGGGATTTGGATGAAAATGGATTCCTTTGACATTTTGATTTTCTATTTGTTGACAACCCGTGTATGCAAAACAAATATTTAGTATTTTCATAATTATGCAACTAAGTTTTTTTTTAGGTAATGGTACACAAATGTAAACATTCCATGCGGGAAACAGCTGGTTTGAAATAGTTTGTGATAAAACTAAGAGATGTGTATTCAAAATAATGTTTCAAGGGAAGAAGAAATAGCCAAGAACTTTTGAGATGTATATTGTGCATAGTTAAACAGAGATAATAAAGGAGGTGTAGGGAAAATTGGGGCAGGTGGATCATTTATATATGTCATGCCTTAAGAACAGGAGCTAAGTGGAAGCAGAAGGGGAAGGAAGGTACCAGCATTCAGAGGTGATTGGCTAGTTGGCTATGCCACTTTTACAGCCATTGGCATTAGCAGCAGTAGCTAAAAGAAGGCCAGGAAAGGAAAACACTAGAGTGATCATCAGGGAGAAAACCTAGAAATTGAAATCATGTTTATTATTGGACATATTTTACTGCTGGTTTTGAGAATGCAAGAAAAATGCAAGATCATGTTATAGGGAAATCTATATAAATAAAAATATAACAAAAGTTTGTTCAAAACCGCTAATCTCTGAAAGTACTGCACTGATCGCTTCCAAATTTTCACACAACGTTCCTTTCAAATACAGCACCAATGATATATATATATATATATATATAGATTGTGTAGATGTCACACCTGTGCCAGGTACACACAACGGAAATGTAAAAAATGTAAAAAAATGTAAAAAAGGTAGGTAGATGGATACAGAGAGAGCAGTGGGCCACAGGAATTATGTCATAAAATCCTTTATGACATAAAATACTCTGTCCATAAGATTCAAGGAGAAATACAGTAGGTAGATAGGTTGGGGGTTATACGGTGGTTGTGTGTACTTGTTCGTGTGTGCAGGTGCAGATCTACACACAGATTGGTTGGCCATTTAACCAGACTGGGCCACAGCAACGCGTGGCCAGGAATGACTAATCACATAATAAAATAAAAGGTATTCAAATGATCCTGAGGTATTGATATAAAAGGTATGCTCCTTTTATATCAATGTCATTTATTTGGGTTTACCTCAGATTTTTATTACTTTCCCTCTTTTGATTGACAATATACTTAGAAATAATGTAATCAGCCCATAGTATCACCATGCTAATCATTATTTTTTGCTACTTTTCTAAATGTGAGACCGTCTCCTGCCCCATACATCCCTTAGACCGATACGCTCCCACAGAGAGGGCCTTCTCAGGGTGCCGTCGGCCGGACAATGCCGACTGGCGACACCCAGGGGAAGAACCTTCTCTGTGGCGGGCCCAGCCCTCTGGAATGACCTACCCCCTGAACTACGCACCATCACCGACCTCCGCCTCTTCCGCCAATGTCTAAAGACATATTTGTTCCAACAAGCTGGCCTAGCCATGGGGACTTTTAGGAAGTTTTTTAATTGGGTTTTAAATTTGGTTTTAGTACAGGTGGGAGTGTTTAATATTTATTTTAACTTATATATATATTTTTTGTATTTTATATGTTTTTTAAATTTCCTGTGCGCCGCCCTGGGTCCTTCATGGAGAAGGGCGGGATATAAATTCGAATAAAAAAATAAATAAAAAATAAGGAACCTAGTAAATGTGATTTGCATGTATCGTAGTTCGCAAGTCTTCCCAAGCCTTGGTGTCAAGCCTCTTATAGTAGCTGATAACCAAGAAAATGAGATTCTTGAAAATTCAGACAAGGCATGTTTACCATAGTGAGTGAGGTGTTAAATTATGAATCTAGGAAACTGGATCTGTGTACTTTGGCCCTTATTTATCAGTGAATATATTAAGGCCAAGTCTCTATTGCCTTTGATCATTTTAACAAAGTTTTGCTTTCATGGAAAAACACTGATCATTTATTTGAAAGCACAGAAATATCCAATAGTAGATAGATGAACTCTGAGCTTTTGAAGATCAATGCTGAGGTAATGATCGGTGTGTGTGTGCGCGCACACACACACACAGATATTTCATGTCATGTATTAGTTCCTCATTACAGTGATTCAGAAATGAGGGTTACCTTGTGATGTTTATAGTTTATGTAAGATTTTAACTTGGGATGGGAGGTTGGTGGTGATTAGAGGTTTCCTGGGAAGCCTTGAATACATGATGGTCAGAAATAATATTCCTTATATTTTGATTGACCTACCTTATCTGTGATTTACTATTCCTGTGTTCTTCTAGTCAAATGTGTGATTTGTATTGAGAATATAGATCCATGATGGTGAACCCATGGCATGTGTGCACAGGTGGCATGCAGCACCCTCTCTGTGGGCATGTGAGTCGTTGCCCTAGTTCACCTCCACTGCCCATGTGTGTGTACCTGTCACCGGCCATCTGGTTGTCCAGTCTCTGCTGTGTATGGAGGGAAGGGGGGTGAGTGTCACTCACATGCATGGAGGGAGGGGCACATACATGGGGTTCATGCATGCATTGCATTTTGGGGAGGTTCAAGGGTGCATGCATGTGCATGCATGTGCACTTTGAGCATTCATTCAGGAAAAGGTTAGCCATTACTGGTATAGATAGTTGTTAAATATCATAGTTCTTTATTGCTATTTTAATTAATAATTTCTTTAATTCTTTGATACTGTTGGTATACCATTTGCCCTGTCCACAAACCTTTGGAAATGTCCATTCCAATTCCATTAGAGAATTCCATTACAGTTGGCAAAGTTGCCTACCAAAGCTTTTTAAGCCTTATTAACTGAAATCCTAAAAAAATTAAGCACGACTAATTCCATACTTACAGTATAGCTTAAGCAATGCCGCCTTATAATTGGAAGAAAGTTTGCATAGCTGCAGCTTTGGAGAAAATGAAATGGCAGCTGTTCTCAGACATCAGCTTGTTAAATATTGCTATGAAGCTACTGGCAAGCCTGGGGGAGCTTCTTCTTTTCCTATAGGATAGTACTTAAGGTTCTAAGAGCTTTCAGGGAGCCTTAGGCCATAGTATCAAAAGTAGTCTTTTGCTGCAGTAAAATATAGGCAGGAGGATTGTGGATTCCAATGCAATAAACAAATGCAAATTTCAGGTAGAAGCTGAAAGGATTTATTGGAGAAAACAAAAGAGTAACTCAAGTTATAGAGAGACAGGAAATATCCATAAACAAGACAATAAAACAAGACTTAATATTCTTCAATAGAAGAATACAAAAATACAGAACAGAATCTCATATCCCCATTGAAGCTGGCACCCCATATTCTCATCAAAGGCAACTGGAAATTATTTATTTATGTATTTATTTAAATCTATTAGCTGCCAGCACAAATGGTCTCTTCCCAGATTATTCCAGCTAGTGAATAAGAACTAATAGGGTGCGTGGGTTAAGGTTCTATACTAGGAATGAAGAGATCCACTTTGTAGTCTTCTCATAGGCATGGAAGCCAGCTGAGTGACCAGGGTTCAGTCATTTACTGTCATCTCTGCATCAGGGTCTGCAACAATTCATACTTCTATTCAGTGCACTTATGGTTATTGCTGTAGCGGTTTTCAAAAGTTGGTGTGAGGTAGGTACCAGCTCAATCATCCCATGTTCCCTGCCAGAGGGCTGGCCTTGTCAAAGCATTTCTAAAGGAAAGGAATAACTCACTAGAACTAAAATTTCATGAGAAAGCAATTATGGAGAGGATTAGATGAAGGACTATTTGATTTGGAAAACATAAACACCTCTTTGCCTTTATGTTCCATAATAGCAGTGCAGATGAGTTAAGAATGCTACCTGCCTTTTGTCAAGCTCACTTCACAAGCATTACTAACAGATCCAATATAATTCAGTTGAACTGATAATCAACAAGCACAGTTTTGTGTTCAGACTCTAGCAGTACAGTTATGATTCTACAATGTAATTCGAGAAAATTCATCTTCTAAAGCAGTCTTTTACAACCTGGACATATTTAAGATGTGTGGATTTCAATTTCCAGAATTCTCCAGTCAGCATTGAAAAACATGTTCTAACCTGATATTTAGAAACTGTACTTAGGGAATTGGCTCCTGTTTTCTTTATCTAGGACCCTACATCTCAAAATTAGGACTCTAGAAAAAGTAGAATGGGTTAAAATGACCTGAAATCTATTTTGTTTAATGACACAGCTTGTTAAGGAATTTGAGACACTACGGAACTAACCCTTGCGTTGAAACCAAGTTAGTACAATTAGGAAGAAGATCAAAGCTGTAATATAATGATTATAAGCCCAATGTCCCTGCAGTATACATCTCTTCTGTATTAAGCAAGGCATCACATAGTCTTAAACATAGTTTATGTTTAAGACAGTGAACAAAGATTTGCAAGCAATAAAACTTTAGATGTTTTTGCACCATATAGAAAGGGCTGATTTGTTTTACTGAATTTAATTATGTTTAGATTACAATATAATGTGTTTTTTTTTACATCAACCTTAAGCTAATATATTATTGGCACATAAAAGTGTTATTGGCATTTTTTTCTTCCCACACATGTACAGAATCTAATATATTTGAAGTGTATGAAAATTCATTAAAAGGAATTTTTAATGAATTTACTGTGAATACATCAAAATTGTGGATAATCTGCAGGGGACATCAAGGGAGGCAAATGATGAAAGCAGCTTCTAATGGATATGATACAAGTTCCACTCCTTTCATACATGCATGGTGATGTCATACATGCATGGTGATGTCATACATGCATGGTGATGTTCCATATGAATGGAATTCAGCTCATGATCCAAGAGGAGTGGATCATGCAGAAGACAAAGCTTCTACCTCCAGGCCTCTTCACTTCTTCTAAAACTAGACTACCATTTATTGAAGTTATTTCTTTTTCAAAATATGTTGACCAAATATATTTCACTGTTCAGTTCAAATTTAAAACTTTTGTATATGTGCACGTGTGCCTGTCACCAATAGGAGAGAATATGCAGGGCTGTGTAGTCCTCGGTGCTCTCTGAGCTTGTTTATTTGCTTGCAGATACTTCATTACCTAACTAGGTAATATTCAGCATTCAATGTTGGCATTGCCTAATTGTTTAATGGAATGTATGCAACAGTGGTGGGTTTCAATTTTTTTTAGAACCTACTCTGTAGGTGTGGCCTATTTTGTGGGCGTGGCTTGGCAGTCATGTGACAGGGTGGGAGTGGTCACCTTTTAAAATGTGGTGAAACTCATTTAACAATGCTCTTGTTTAGCAACCAAAATTTTGGACTCAATTGTGATGATAAATTAATTCTTTCTTTCTTTCTTTCTTTCTTTCTTTCTTTCTTTCATTTCTTCCTTCCTTTCCTTTCCTTTCCTTTCCTTCCCATTGGGTCACTGGCAGCGGCAGGCCAGATTTACTTCCAGGTCCGCTGGTAGAACCCCCTCGCACCGGTTCTCTAAATTTCACCAACCGGTTCTCGCGAGTAGGTGCGAGCCTGCAGAAACCCACCACTGGTATGCAAGAAAACAATCAAGCTCAAAGAGCACCAAAGAAAGGCCATGGAATGAATCTTGATGTAAACTATTTGGGAATTATCCAAATAAATAGATCAGAATAAGGAATAATAATAATGTTAGCCATTATGTGGCTTTCATTTTAAAAATGAAAAGGAGTATTTTGCAATATTTTCCTAATGTTGAAGAATTCTCTTGTTTTGGGAAGCCCAAGTCTGTATTTTTTTTTCAGTCATGCAGTTTGTGATTCCTTTCTGCTACCATGCCTAGCCCAAGGAGACCTCCCAAGAATTATTCAGCCACAATTTCTAATTATTCAGAACTACAAACTACAATTTAATTTGTATTCAAGATTAACTCCAGGATCTATTCTTAAGAGTATAAAGACAAATTATACTAGCATTCACATGAAATGGGAATCAGTCTTAAATAACCAAAGTGTGAATGTAGAAGAGAGAAGGTAGGGGGAAGCAGGACTCACTCTAATAAACAGCCTATTAGAATTAGATCATTACATCTGAATCTTGGTGTTTATAGGCAATAGAACTTGAAGTTCAGTGCCGAACAATGGGGTACCTGAGGAAAGAAATCTTATTGAACATAATGCACTCTGCACTTTTTAATACAATCCCTTTTTGACAGTTTTAATGATACTAAGCTGAATTACTGTAGTGGACTATTTACTTTCTATTGGAGAAAAAGTATGATGGATATGGCAGCCACAGTTTGTCAATGTTATTGAATGTGCTTTGAGTGATGTCTGGTAATGAAATGTATTAAATGCAAAAATATTGTCTAGATAATGCTTACAGATCAGTCCTTTGTTTTTGCTTATATTTTGCTTATGTTTGGTTGAGCCTAAAGGTATAGTCTGTAAATTAAATAAGTGTCTGCATACACTTGTGAGGAGGGGAGGGGTTATGGCAGCAGTTGTGGATATTAACAATATAAAGCCAGATTAAATATGTAACGACTAAAGAAATATTCCAAAAGATTTTAATACCCTGACTGGCCTAAGGAGGGGTTAATTTTCATTTGGATTGCATCTAATATGAATTTTCATCCCTTAAGCTAATTACTGAATTGAGTATGAAGGGGGAATTGTTGTCAAGGATGAAGCTGGAGTAAAACTAAATAACACCTTCCCTATATATTAGTCCTAGTACAATTAAACCCTACACAATTATTTTTAATCTCTATGTAGATTAATATTTAGCATTTCTAACTTGACCTTCAGAAATAAACATCTGCAAAGCATTTCTAAGTAAATCAGATTCTGATAGCCTCAACCTGCTGGTCTTTAGAAAGACCCTGAAGACTTGGCTCTTAAGAAAATATTCCTGGGTTTACATGATCCATTAGCATATGTTAGCATATATTATGTGAGTTATTGTTCACGGTGCTAAATATCTTTATACATCTTTAAACGTGACTTTTTTTTGGGGGGGGGGGAGGATGGGTTATGTGGATTTGAGTTTGATGTTTATAATTTGTTAGTAGCCCAGAACACTGGACAAGTGGAAGACCATGTAAATCAAATTAAGAAATGTTATTCTTTTTTTTTTTAAAGCCTACAGACTGCAGCTGATATACTGAGGAGATAAGTGATGGCACAGAGCCTTTAATCGCCTGGGTGTGGGCTTGTTTGGGTATAATATAAAGGCATTTTGCAATTTATTTAAACTTACACTGAATGCTGTCATAAATCACATTTGTATAGTTCATAATATGCATCATCCCTACGAAAAAATCTGTTTCCAGAAAATGACATTTACAATGGATGATTCCTGGTATGGTTGGGCTTTAACTCCGTTTTGCACATAAATGTTGCCAAAAAAAAAGATGCAAAATACCCTTGTATTAAACTGCTGCTTGTTGACAACACTGAATAAGATGGAACAGCTATCTGACCCAAAAACAGGTAGCTTCTAATATTCTTGTGATAAGGTTCACTCATCACTAGTGCATGTCTTTCAAGTTTTGGGTATCTCTCCTTCTTCCTCCCTCTCTTCCTCCCTCCCTCCCCCACTATTTCTTTCTCTCTCACACACACACATCATAGTTGAAAATATTGTTGGAAGATCAGAATATGACTAATAGGTACCTAGAAAAGAATAAGTGCAGTGTTTAGCCTGTGAGATTATTTATTGACTAGACATTTCTACCAGAGTCTATTTTTGATTGACCTTTTCTGGAATAAAATGATTGCTTTAAGTTTGTGTCACTATGTTTATGAGGTTTTACTTCCAGTGATTAATAGCGAGGAGGTCCAAATAGCTGCTAATGGTTTATCCCCATAAAACTATACCAGAAATATGTTTTAGCTTGTATTAGATACACATTTTTATATTAAGAATGGAAACTATGTTGATACTTTATATTTACTCAGACACAGCTCAACAGATATGTCCGTTGAATTAGAAACTGGTCATTTGATCTAAGGATATTTATCATCTATATTGTATATTACTTCTTGCTTATGGTGAAATATCTGTAAACACTAATTATACAAAACAGACCCCAAATCCTTTTTTTACACCATCATTATGATGAATATTATTTTTGGGGAATGACCTCAAGTCAATTTCTGACTCCTGGTGATTGTCTAGATTAGCTTGTAGTTTTCTTGGCAAAAAAATTAGCAGTGATTCACCATTGCTTCCTTTCTATAAATGAGAGAGGGAATGCCTGGTCCAAGGTCACCCAGCTGGCTTTGTGCCCAACGTAATACTAGAAACCATAGTTTCCTGTTTTCTAGCCTGTTAACCGTTATACCAAAGTGACTCTCTGAATTATACCATGTGGAAGAATCATTTAGTGCATGTTGCTTTATATCTTTGGGACTAACTTTAGTGTTATTGTTGCATAAAATTGTATTCAGAAAGTGGGTAGAAGAGTTCAAATATTACTCCCAGTGCAAATCAATGCAAATGTTATTCCCAGTGCAATTCCTTGCAATGCAACTCTAATTGGATAAATCAATATATCAATTGGCTCTGGATGGATTAATTTTGGATCAATCCCAGAATTCAATGAAGAACGAAAAATACAATTTGTATGAAAATGCACAAAAATAGAGTTTTATTTTCATTCTTTAAGTATGACAGCAATTTTTAGTTGTCTGCATCTATTTAAAATATTTATCTAAACCAGGGGTAGTCAACCTTTTTATACCTACCACCCACTTTTGTATCTCTGTTAGTAGTTACATTTTCTAACCGCCCACCGGTTCCACAGAAATGGTGATTTATAAAGTAGGGAAGTCAATTAAATTAAAAAAAGGAAAGTGCTTCAGTATCGGACAAAACCCCTACCACCCACCATGAAAGCTGGAATGCCCACTAGTGGGCGGTAGGGACCAGGTTGACTACCACTGATCTAAACTATCAATGTACCACTGGGTCTTTAAGAAATTAGCCAGGGCCACCAAAGTAAACAACTCGGGTGGAAAACCCACTACATTACACTTACAATCTTATTTAGAATTGTTAAAGAATAGTCGTTTTAAAACATATTTTAATTAATTAACTTTAGTTAATCACCAGGAAAAAAATATTAATAAAAAAATTAAAATAACAAAGAAAGAAGGATGCAAAGAAGTGGGGGGGGGAGAGAAGTTATTTGATGTTAGGAATACAAAAATGTTGTCTTCTACTGAAGGTCATTGGCTATTTAGTTTAGTACTGTCGGCTATAACAACTCTGCTGTATTTTGGGAATGGCTTTTGTCCGTCCTTGGATATACTGGATATATGGAGCTATACTTCATATGTCAGGAAGGTAAAATAATTTTGAAACCCAACAACAGGATGACAGTCCTTAAGCAGATGTATCAAGAAGAACATTAAAAACAACAACCCATAACGTGGTCTTCCTTAAAGAAAGATCCAGCTTTCTAAACTGTCTTGTAGGTCTTGGCACATAGGATGTTGCCTATTGTAGCATCATAACCCCAACAGCTACAATGATATGCAAACCATCATTACCAATTCAAATAGTCTAAAATGCTGAAAGAAATGGTAATTTGAAGCAAACTTAAAAAAACCAGTAAGCAATCGTATTTAGCAGAAGCATGGGAATTGCTGAACCATAAATTCAGAAGTTAAGCAAGATATTTGAAATGCTCTTTTGGCATCCTGGGGCAGTTTTCTGTGATCATATAGTCATTTCAAAAAGTTATTCATGGAAGAAGCTGTGCCTAAGGACTCCATTTTTCTGACCGTATAGGATATTTTTTGCTGAGGGAAAAAAAAAGGCATGCATTTCCCAAGATATATACAATATGTAGTTTGTGCAGTGCAAAATAGTGCCATTCCCAAAGCTCTGAACCCAGTTACTATGTTGAATTTTGTAATCAGCGCCTATCATAAAGAACCATTTCATATTTCTGCAAAATATTCTGCAGGTAAAGTGTACCTGTTAGTTGGTTTGGTTGTAAAGAGGATATGGAAGTAATGTATTTAAGTGAAGAAAAAATGCATTGGAAGGAAATGGGATATGATTATGCTTCCACTGATGAGTCATAAATACCGTTGAATACTCATGAAGCGAAACTGATGACAGAAGTGAGAAAAATGCAATCAATAAGGCTGGTGAAATAGGCAATAAATGCAAAGATGCTTGCATAAGCATAGAAAAGAGGAAAGAACTGGTGAATAAAAAATCTATAGGTTTTTTAAAAATATATCTGCTGAAGAAAAAGACTTTAACTGCAGATTAGAAAAGAAATATGAAAGTATTGTAAAAATTGGGCAAGTACGTAAATTATGCATGTTGCTCCTAAGAAACATCACATTAGTAACTTATTTACTACCAATAATAATGTATAATTAATATCACATTATTAACCACAAAATTATTGTTAGGTTATTAAATGCCAAAGAGACGAAAACATTCTTTTCCAATCTGATTTGGGTGGGGGGCTTTATATATGTATTAAATTGATAGCCTTCTTTACAGTTATCTGCAGGGCAAGATGGTGTTTGGGATACACATGTGAAACAGATGCAGCTTCGATTGCACTACTTTGGCTATTATGTTGACTTTCCCCCCATTCTACATAAACTTCTAATTCCTTGTATGACCCTCTCTTTTCACCTTTCTGAAAGGTTGATCCGAGTGAGAGTTATAGTGGGTTAAGAATAAGTGTTTGGTCAGTTCAGGAAAGTCCATCATCTTATCCACCATACCATCCTAGAGCTCAAGTCAAGATTGGATCCCTTAGAGCTTTGAGATGCTGCAAAATGTAATGCTATACATAACTTTAGCAAAATGTACAGGGCAGCTTTGAACATTACATTGGAAATAAGTTGAGAGTAATCCAACATGAACAAAATTCCTAAAACATCTCTAGTGTTCCATCATAAGAAGTCAATGATATTCAAAACAACCTTTGATTTTTTTCCATCCTAGAGCAACACAAAATATATCTGTGTGTATTATCTGATACCAAGATGAGAGGGTTCCCCCCCCCCGCCCCCAAATATATGAATGTAATTAAAAGGTCATCTCATATTCCCATATTTTTATTGGCTCTCATAGAATGAATCAATAAAAATAAATAGACAGGAAATAGAACTGTAATTCCATGAAGCAGCATAGCTTAATTCATAGAAGTTATGGATCCAATCTGGGTTGGTGATCAAAACCAGAGGTTTAGTCTTTTGAGATTTCTGATTTACACTGGAGCCATCCTCCTGGAACTCCCTTCTAGCAGAATGTTTGGTATAGAGAAGTTCCTTGAGAAAGGGTTCCAGCACAAATCCGAGAGCTCAGAAGACTAAACTTCTGGTCCCGATGATCAACCCAGATTGGATCCTGTAACATTCTCCTGGGACATGCCTTCATTCATAGCTTTTATATTGACTGTATGAGTAACCATAGCATTAGTTTGGGGTGAATGACTACAAACTATATTTATTATGTTATAATCATGCAAATACAGCAGTGTTTACATTTACATCAAACATCAGGAAGTTAAGCACTTTATGGTGGTATCTGTATGGTGATAACGCTGCACAATTAATTTTTTTGTGGACATTGCTGATTTGTCCATAGAGCATAGGAACAAGCAAATGACTGAATGTGTGTCACTATATCTTGATACACAGTGATGTCACTTGTATGTCACATGTGTGAAATGGACTGAGCTTTCATTTTGACATCATATTTCTTCATTTTGACAAACCTTGAATTGTGGTGTGCCCATGTGATGGTTGGGAACCTATATCAGTACTGGGGAAACTGAGCTGTGTGAACCAGTCCTCCTGACTAGTGCTATCTTACTTATTGTGAATGTGCAGTGTTAACTATTAAGCCACAGAAAATGGAATAATCTCAGCTACCTTGTTTGGTCAATAAAGCATCACTTGAAGTCATTACTAATTTTAAAATTGGAAATGCAAGTTCAAATGTTGGATGAACTTTGCATTTGGCTAGCAATCATTCAGCTATGGATTCCCAACCAAATTCCCTCCCTGCTGGATTAATGGCATTTTTAATCATTATTTGCATTAAGAATATGAACTATCCCACGTTAGTCATATGTAAGTTCAGCTGATAGGAAATTTTGCAACAACGAGTGATGAGTTATGAACACATTGATACTAATTGTTATACCACTTTTGGAGTAATGTTATACATTCTGGTTCTCCAGGGAAAATCTGGCAGAATCATTCTTCTTGGTTTCTTTCCCCTCTGTAATTCTTCAATTACAACAAGGTTATTGTTCTTAATACCATCGTTATTATTTTTGCCCTGCCTTATTATTTTGTCCTCCATAGTATAATGTTATGTTCCTGAATCTGACCTCCAGTGAGAGATATGGGCCTGATTAACCATATCATCATTGTTTCTTATCTTTCAGAAATTGGACATATTAGATTTGAAGCATGCAAGGGAATTGAGTTACAGATGTCCTGCGTAATGCTAGGAAGATTAATGTACAGTGCTACATCTCTGACTCTACATGTTCCCAGTGGGCAGCAGAACAAGGAAGGCAAGATATTTTGTTATCTTCGGCCAAAACATTATGCTGTGGTGCAGAATCAGTTACTCCAACATAACTTTGTTATGGTGTAAACTATGTTATTCCAAAAGAACTTTTCTTTCAAGGAAGATGGAATTCCTGAAATTAAAACAAATGGGTTTATTTTTGGCATTGAATCAGTGGTGGGTTTCTGCAGGCTCGCACCTACTCGCGAGAGCTGGTTGGTGAAATTTAGAGAACCGGTGAGAGGGGGCTCCACTGGTGTACCTGGAAGTAAATCTGGCCCGCCACTGCCAGTGACCCAACGGGAAGGGAAGGAAAGGAAAGGAAGAAAGAAAGAAAGAAAGAAAGAAAGAGAAAGAAAGAAAGAAAGAAAGAAAGAAAGAAAGAAAGAAAGAAAGAAAGAAAGAAAGAAAGAATTTATCATCACAATTGAGTCCAAAATTTTGGTTGCTAAGCAAGAGCGTTGTTAAATGAGTTTCACCACATTTTAAAAGGTGGCCACTCCCACCCTGTCACATGACTGCCAAGCCACGCCCACAAAATAGGCCACACCTACAGAGTAGGTTCTAAAAAATTTGAAACCCACCACTGCATTGAATCCTACTCAGGGAAATTGCATGTCTTTAAATTACATATAACCTAATGAGATAATAGAAGTCAGGGCAAGAAGGCATTTTTTACACTGTGCATAGCTGTGCACCTAAGAAACATTGTTACAATTGTTCCATGTCAATCTGCTCTCACCACCATCTTTCAAATGTTGTGGCAAATGCAATGTGACTCTATGTAGTGCATTTCAAGAGCTTTGCATTGTAAAGGCTTTTCATTTTTTCCGGGTTTTTGGCTTAATAAGAGCAAAATCTTACATTTCATTTTTTTAAAAAATTACGATTTATTCTAACTGGAAATTTTATAAAAGCAAATAGTTAATGCAAACTGTATTTTTAGAAGATGCATATTTGTTTGAGAACCCTGTGTACTTTTAAAAAGTGCGGGCAATTTGTATTGAAAATAAATAAATTATATTAGATTTGTGTATATTAGATTTGTGTATTTGTGTATATTAGATTTGTGTATTAGAAAGTGAAGATAAGTTGGCAGAGAATGGGAAAAATGGAGAGAAAATCCCACATGTCAAAAGACTACTGAATTGCTTTCTACAAAATCTAATTATTATTTTTCTCATCTTCGCTCAGATGAGAAAAATCACTGATTTGAAATATCTCACTATCCTTTCTGCTTATTTGAATAAAGTACAGTTTTATGCTCTAGTTTTAAAAAATCAGTTGAAGTGTGAGAATATTGATTTATCTATAGCAGCATATTCAAATGTAATAATATTCCAGGCAGAAAAAAGGCACAAAAATTAAAAATGAAGACATTTGCAGTGAAATTGTAACTTAAGGGAATGTTAGCTTGTTTATAATTGCTTGTAAAAAATTTTTCCTTCTATAAATTACTAAATGCAAGCCTTTATACAAGCCATGTTATTTACCCATATATTCAGTTATTTGTTTGTGAAATCAAATTTTGGCAGCATCTTTAAAGAATGTTCTCATATGCACCTTTATTCCTACATTACTTTCGTACTCGTTTTTCTCTAATCCATTTATGTTCAAAGGCTTATTCTGCACTCAGATTTCAGACATTTTCTGAAATCTGGGGGATAAATATATACCAAGTCCTATAGGAATTACACAATTGCAGATTGATTAGGTCCATTTGTTTAAAAATGTAGCCAAATGAAATATCTACAGTTTATCATGCATACACTTTTCATAGAGAGATTTTACTTTGTGTTCTTAATTATAAATCTGAAATATCTTTTCAAGAAAGTAATTAAGCCCTGATGAATGAGCACTGGCTGATGTATGAAAGATCTGATTTTCAAGGTGGAAGTACCTCAGAGAAGCCATAAATGTGTAGAAAATTCTAATGTGCCAGACTTCATGCCAGGCATGGTAATAAATCTTGACTCTCCAGGCACTAACCCATATTCAGAACTTGCTTACAGCAGAAGCTCAGAAAGACAACATAGATTATTTGTGATAGTAAAGGCAAAAATGAATCCATGCTGCTAACTGGCAACTGGAACAGAAAAACAAAGTCTGTAGGGATAGATAGATAGATAGATAGATAGATAGATAGATAGATAGATAGATAGATAGATAGGTAGGTAGGTAGGTAGGTAGGTAGGTAGGTAGGTAGGCAGGCAGGCAGGCAGGCAGGCAGGCAGGCAGGCAGGCAGGCAGGCAGGCAGGCAGGCAGGCAGGCAGGCAGGCAGGCAGGCAGGCAGGCAGGCAGGCAGGCAGGCAGATATATCTTATGGTTTAAATGCTAGCCTTTTTCTTCCTATATCCACCCCCCCCCCCCGACAACGTGGCCACTGGAGAAGATGTGTGTGAAACAAGTGAAGGTGGTAATCACAATCCCATGATCAAAGTGTTGACCTTTTTCTTCAACACAAATAAGTCAGAGAAAATCTGGAAGTCCATATATCTTACAAACACTTATGTACAACATTCTTCTTTTAGATTTTAAGAAACCACCTATGTTTGTTTTAATCTGCTGACCCTCCTCAATTCTACTTAATGCAGTCTCTAGTCTGTTTATGCAGGACTATAGTCATGTATTTATTATTTAAAATATTTGTTTGGCTACCCACTTTAAACAATTCTGGGCAATTCATAGCAACTCTAAAACCGAGTCCCAATGCCAATCCCTGTTCTGGAGTTTCCTGTTTTTAACACATTTTCTTTAAATCAACAGAAGAGTGGGGTTTTTCTCCTTTGTCTTTATCCAAGGACTGCAGTTTCCCCTTTGTATCATTTACAAAATATTCCCAAGAGGTTGACCCAAAGAAAATGATAAAAATTACCAGAATTAGTGGGCTGAAGCACTTCACATTCTGTGATTCCCTCACTGTGAGAGGGATCTTGGAATCCTACTGGACAACCATTTAAATTCTGATTAAGATTCTGGAAAAGATAATTAAGCAACAAATAAGTGAACACCTAGAAGCAAACAAAGTAATAGCCAAAAGCCAACATGGGTTTGTCAAAAACAGATCATGCCAGACTAATCTAATTGAATTATTTAACAAAGTGACAAAATTAGTGGACCAGAGGAATGCTGTCAATATAATTTACTTGGACTTCAGTAAGGCATTTGATAAAGTAGACCATAACCTACTATTAGAAAAATGTGGGTTAGACAGCATCACCACCAAATGGATTCGCAACTGGCTGACCAACCGCACTCAACGTGTAGTCCTCAATGGAACTGCATCGTGGGCGACTGCGAGCCACCACATGTTTATTGGACCCGTGTCCCTCCTGGCTTGTACTGGCATCCTGGGAGGTGACACGAGGCTGGCTCCAAGAGGTTGTCAACGCATCCTTAAGTGAGGGTTCCTTGCCTGCTTCCCTAAAAGAGGCTATGGTGAGGCCCCTCCTTAAGAAGCCCTCTTTGGATCCAGCTCTATTAACCAACTATCGTCCAGTCTCCAACCTTCCCTTTCTGGCGAAGGTTGTTGAGAGTGTGGTGGCACAACAGTTTCCCCGTCACCTGGAGGAAGTTGATTATCTAGACCTGCGCCAGTCCGGCTTTCGGCCCGGGCATAGCACCGAGACGGCATTGGTCGCGTTGGTCGATGATCTCTGGAGGGCCAGAGATGGGGGTTGCTCCTCCATCCTGGTCCTATTAGACCTCTCGACGGCTTTTGATACCATCGACCATGGTATCCTATTGCATCGGCTGGGGGGGTTGGGGGTGGGAGGCACCGATTTACGGTGGTTCTCCTCCTACCTCTCTGGCCGATCGCAATTTGTGTTGACAGGAGAGCAGAGGTCGACCCCGATGATTAGGGGACTGGAGACTAAAACATATGAAGAACGGTTGCAGGAGCTGGGTATATCTCGTTTGATGAAGAGAAGGACCAGGGGAGACATGATAGCAGTGTTCCGATATCTCAGAGGGTGCCACAAAGAAAAGGGAGTCAAACTATTCTCCAAGGCACCTGGGGGCAGGACAAGAAGCAATGGGTGGAAACTAATTAAGGAGAGAAGCAACTTAGAACTAAGGAGAAATTTCCTGACAGTTAGAACAATTAATCAGTGGAATAGCTTGCCTCAAGTCTTTAAGAAGATGTTGGATAGCCATTTGTCTGAAACAGTATAGAGCTTCCTACCTAGACAGGGGGTTGGACTAGAAGACTTCCAAGGTCCCTTCCAACTCTGCTATTGTATTATTGTACATTGTACATTTTAGTATGTAATTATATTTTTAAGCAAATTATATTATAGCTAAGCAAAGTATACAAAATTTATCAATAAACCACAGCGAATTGATTCACTAGCATTTACAGAGGGGATTATGATCTATAGAATGGGGAAAATTAATTAATTAATTAATTAAATCAGTCATTCAGTCATTCATTCAATTTCCATAGCGCCCAACTCAACCAAGTGACTCTGGGCAACATATATAAGTAATGAGGCACTTATCCCTAGTTTTGAAATACTTTATAATGTTTTGAGTATTTCCTTACCTTTTCTCATGTTTTATAATATTTACCAGATATCTTATTTACATGACTTCCCAATAGAAGGTGAGTTTCAAAAAAGGACCTGGGTCTAGAATGGGATTCCTATTATTTCCTACCTCACCCAGCACATAGTGTGGAAGAGAAAATTGAGAATGAAATGGGAATTATTGGGTGGATGAACTGGATCTTCAATTAAATAGTCCATACCTTGAAAAAAGTTTTGATTTTCCTTAAAACAGTTATAATATATGTAGCTATTTTCCTACTGTTTTATTATTTATTTATTTAAATTTATACCCCGCCCTTCTCCACAGAGGACCCAGGGCGGCGCACAGGAAATTTAAAAAAACATACAAAAATACAATAAATATAATTTTAAAAAACTATTAAATAACCCCATCCTGCGCTAAAACCAAATTTTAAAACCCAATTTAAAACTATCTTAAGTCCCCAAGGGAGGTTAGGCTAGGCCGGCTTGTTGAAACAGATATGTCTTAAGACATTGGCGGAAGAGGCGGAGGTCGGTGATGGTACGTAATTCAGGGGGTAGGTCATTCCAAAGGGCTGGCCCCGCCACAGAGAAGGCTCTTCCCCTGGGCGTCGCCAGTCGGCATTGTCCGGCCGACGGTACCCTGAGGAGGCCCTCTCTGTGGGAGCGGATTGGTCTGAGGGATGTATGGGGCAGGAGGCGGTCTCGCATATAACTAGGTCCCGAGCCATGGAGCGCTTTAAAGATGGTAGTCAAAACCTTGAAGCGCACTCGAAAGGCCACAGGAAGCCAATGCAGCTCGCGCAGGATCGGTGTTATGTGGGAGCATCTAGTGGCTCCCATAATCACCCGCGCGGCTGCGTTTTGGACTAGCTGTAGCTTTCGAGTGCACCTCAAGGGAAGCCCCATGTAGAGAGTATTACAGTAGTCGAGTCGGGACGTCACGAGTGCTTGAGTGACTGTGCGTAGGGCAGCCCGGTCCAGTAAGGGGCGCAGTTGGCGCATCAGGCGAACCTGATGGAACGCCCCCCTGGCCACGGCTGCCACATGGTCCTCCATGGACAGCCGGGAATCCAGGAGGACACCGAAATTGCGCGCCCTCTCCACGGGGGCCAGTGTTTCGCCCCCAATGGCCAGAGTTGGAGTGATCTGGCTGAACCGGGGTGCCGGAAACCACAGCCACTCAGTCTTGGCAGGGTTGAGTTTGAGTTTGTTACCACCCATCCAGATCCGTACGGCTTCCAGACACCGGGACAGCACTTCGGCGGCATCGTTGGGGTGGTTTGGGGTGGATATGTACAACTGAGTGTCATCAGCGTACAGATGGTATTCCACCCCAAAACCACGGATGATCTCACCCAGCGGCTTCATATATGTGTTGAAAAGGAGGGGCGAGAGGACCGACCCCTGAGGAACCCCACATAGGAGAGGCCTCGAGGTCGACCTCTGCCCTCCCGTCAACACATATTGCGACCGACCAGAGAGGTAGGATGAGAACCACCGCAGAACGGTGCCTCCCAGCCCCAACCCCCCCAGTCGGTGCAATAGGATACCATGGTCGATGGTATCAAAAGCCGCCGAGAGGTCTAATAGGACTAGGATAGAGGAATACCCTCTATCCCGCGCCCTCCAGAGATCATCAACCAACGCGACCAATGCCGTCTCAGTACTGTGACCGGGCCGGAAGCCGGACTGGCGCGGGTCTAGATAATCAACTTCCTCCAGGTGTCGCGGAAACTGTTGGGCCACCACACTCTCGACAACCTTCACTAAAAAGTGAAGGTTGGAGACCGGACGATAGTTCTCTAGTAAAGCTGGGTCCAGGGACGGCTTCTTGAGGAGGGGCCTCACTACCGCCTCTTTCAAGACGGCTTATCTTTATGTTACTTATCTATGATGGTGCGACATGGGAATGTAACCTCTGGTGTAATGGTAGCAGAAAGTACTAACTTTAGAATTAAATAGAGGACCTGAACTCCTGCATTTGGAATCATAGAACAGGTGTACCACTACGGAATATTTTCAAATAAGACCACATTTCATTAAAGACATTTTATCTATTATTCACATGTTCATTGGGACTAATCATCTACTTCTCAGATCAAGTAACATGAATGTCTTATAAACTGGGAAGAAAAAGAACTCTGGTGAACTTTGGAAATTCTTTCAGGTGTAATTCCTGTACCTGGATAAAAAATGAAATATATGCAAAGATTTTAACAGCTTCAAAGAGAAATGAAATATCCAGAATAATATTTTTGCATACACTGTATTACCATTATTATTTTTTTCTGGGTTGCCTAAGCTGTGCTAGCAATGCAGTAACAGCAATCCAATTTTACTGTATCGTATAATTAATTAACAGTTCTCAGGGGCATCCAAGCTTGTGCATTTGCATTCAGGAAGCACTTTTTCTAAAGAAAAAAATCTTCTCATTCAAATTGTGCACTCTCTGAATATCTTTGCTCAAAGGAAAAACTTTATTATGATTATTATTTTTAAAGAGATTCTGTTCCTTTTATATTCTTCACTAACAGGTCCCTTCCTAATCAGTGGATGAAAAGAACAAGAGTGTAGCCATTCTTGTCAGACTATCCTATAGTAGCAAGGCACCTTAGGAAGAGACCCTTTTATAATGCAGAGTAAAAAAAAGTTCTTATTACTTCATTTCATCTAGCTTTGTACCAAAATGTAATACAAGGGATACGTGTCTGAATTTCAAACAGCCTAGCAACTGCAAAATACCTGTGATCTTTATATAAAAATATGGCAGTTGATATCCCACTTAAACCATCTACTAAAAGCGATAAATGTAAGTGTACAATAGGCTACTGCTCCTTATCAGACCAGCTGTTTTTAAAACATGGGGGGAGGGGAAAGGAAGTTGTTACTAATAACTGACCCACACATACTCATAATCAGCATAATTTTGCTTTTCCTCATCCTTCATAGCACAAAATATTCTTCACAGTAAGTAGCTTTTTTATGATTGAATTTTCTGTTCTGCTCAACTTCTGGTCTTAACAGGGAGCCACCTTCTTCATTTCCATGTCCTCAAGATGGGCTGAATTTCTATGCCATTTTGTCCAATCAAGTACAGTACCAAAATAATTTAGATGAATAAGGAACTAGAAACCTGGGAGAAAGGAAATTATTGTGATAACTTACTTTGTTATCCTATAATGACTACATTGGAAAAAAAGATTTATACTAGGGTTTTTACTCAAGCTTAACTTGAGTAAAAATATTATATTACCCAATGTATAAGAAAATGTCAAGAAAACACACTAATGCCTAAACATTTTTGGAAAGCTACCAATTATTATAGGTGCAATCTAAGGGAAGGAGCATAGGCCATGATTGTTCTCTGTCACAATTTCTGCAACAACCTGCAGAAATCCCAACCTTATTTTGTCAACTGTCCCAGAACTACAGGCTGTTGTTGGTTCTGCTCATCAATAAACAGAGTCCTTCTTTCCAATAAGTCTCCATTTTATTTCCAACGTTTTTCTCCCGGCTTGGAACTGGGCCAGACGTTTTTTCCAACAGAGTCTAGTTATTCCCCAAAGTACCTAGAGGCAGGAGAAGAAGCTATAGATGGAAACTAATCGAGGAGAGAATCCAGTGGTGGGATTCAAGGAATTTAACAACCGGTTCTCTGCCCTAACCAGTTTGCCAAACTGTTCAGAAAATTAACATCTGGTTCTGTCAAAATGGTGCGAACTGGCTGAATCCCATCACTGAGAGAACCAACACAGAACTTTCCTGACAGTTAGAACAATTAATTGGTGGAACAAATTGCCTCCAGAAGCTGTCTGAAATGGTACACAGTTTTGTGCCTAAGGAAGGAGTTGGACTAGAAGATGCATCAGATTCAGAAAGAATTGGAAATGTCTCTAAGAACTTTATGGTACTTTGGAGAGAGCAGGAAGAAAATGGAAAAGATAGGTGCTTCAGAGAGAGCGCTGATTTGTTGATAGTGCAGCTATATCACACGTCATCAAAGATGTCAACAAACACCTAATAGCTTTTCCATTCTGTTAACTCAGAAGGTCTTAAGGATTTGTTTATAGTTAAGAGATAGGATGTGGCAAAAAAAGATCATTTGGTGCATTTAAAAAGATGATAAGTTACTGAAATTGCTTATAGCTGTGATGTAAGAAGCAGTCATTTCTTTATAAACCCTTTTCTTCTTCTTTACTATATTCTTGTCAGGCTTCCAAATAGTATTCCAAAAGTAAATCTGAATCCAAGGCAAATGATTCCTCAAAGTGTTTATTTATTAAGAGAGCCATGTTTACACATCTGAGAAAACCCTAATGTGAAACTTTCTGGTTTTCCCAACCAGCTGAAAGTTCAAGATCCTGCCTCCGTACCCATAAGTCCGTCACATGGTCCAATCTTCCACTGCCATACTGGCAGTTCTACCCATCCAGTTCTGGCTAGGTGCAAAGGATGACCTTGCTTTCTAGAAAGAATTTTGTTATGGCTACATATCACCCAACTCCATATAATCCCCACTTCCATTTTCCTACAATAGAAAATGCATAGTAGAATAATAGAAAGTGTGGCAGGCCTGAGGTCCAAAATAAAAGATGGCTGCAGGACTGACAATTCTTATATTTCTATTTTTTCTTTGCTGCACCTTCTTTTTTCTTTTTTTGTTTGCATTATTGTTTTATCCTTTGAATTATAATTTTAGTACATTTGCTATTTTTTTTAGTAAAAGAGATAAAGGTAAAGGTTCCCCTCACATATATGTGCTAGTCATTCCCAAATCTAGGGGTTGGTGCCCATCTCCGTTTCAAAGCTGAAGAGCTAGTGCTATTTGAAGACGTCTCTGTGGTCATGTGGCCAGCATGATTAAACACCCAAGGCACATGGAATACTGTTACCTTCCCACTAAAGGTGGTTCCTATTTTTTTACTTGCATTGTTACATGCTTTCAAACTTGTAGGTTGGCAGAAGCTGGGACAAGTAACGGGAGCTCACTCTGTTACATGGCGTTAGGGATTCTAACCGCTGAACTGCCAACCTTTCTGGTCGACAAGCTTAGCATCTTATCCACTGAGCCACCACTTCCCTAATAAAAGAGATAGACAGGAATGCTTGGCATGTTTGATGAACAATTTATATTATCAAAAGATACAGAAATTTCTAGAACCACTGGAATCAATATTGAGGATAATTAGCAAGGTCTATATAATACAGATAGATCTTGCTAATTATACTCAATATTGGTTCCAGTGGTTTTAGAGATTTCTGTGTCGTTTGATAATATAAATTGTTCATCAAACATGCCAAGCATTCCTGTTCACTATGACAGGCTTCTCCCTTTTTGTATAAAAACTACACAATATCTATTTTTATAGCTATAACAGGGTTCCCCTTTTGTGGAATTAACTCTATTTTTTAATTAAGTGACTTATGTTAATTTCCACATATAGTCCTCAAATTACAACCATTCAATTAGCAACCTTTAAAAATTACAGTGTTACTGAAAAAGTGACATATGATTGGTTCTCCCACTTATAAAATAATTCATGCTAGATCATGATGATTTCTTCTGTCATTTACCAGATTTGACCACTTTCATTCCAACAGCACACTTCTTCTCATACAGCTCATGATGCTGTCAAAAAGTTTGAAATGTGCTGTGATCTCAAGAGGTTTTATAGGCTGTACAATAATGATTGACCAAAATCTTATTTAAACCCTGTATCAATATTTTATTTTATGGGATTATATGAACATTTTGTCAAAGTGCTCCATTTGCAAGCAAACTACACCTCTGAACTCAATTCTTGAAGTGACAAAGCAGCTAGAGCTGTTTGAAATCCTCTCAAGGTCCTTTGGGCAAATTTGTCTTCTCTACATCTTATTGATATTTGAAGGTCTGCATCATTTTAACCCTTTAAATATTCGATCAACTGGTCCTTTGACACATGCAGATTGTACAAAATAATGTAATCCCATTCCTCTGTAATGGATAACTGCATGCTAATTAAAGAGGAACCCTTTTGATAATTGCAAAATGTGTTTGTAAACCTGCAATTTTAAAAACCTTCCTTCTTTTTTTCCTCCCTTCCTTCTTTCCTCCCTCTGTCCCTTTTTCCTCTTTATGCTACTTTATTTCTTTTTGTCCTTCAGCAACTGATAATGAAAGGCTGTGACTTGCAGTCTTGTCACCATGCTGATATTTATAAGCTCGAGGTTAAGGTTAAGCTCTGCCCCTATTTTCAAAGGATTTTCTTATCAATTTAGGTGGGAAGATGAGCTCCCACAAGACTTTGGGCTTACAGCATTATTGCTAATGGATAATGCCTTGAAGTACAACTTAGTTTAGCCAATCTTCACCAATTTGCTTTCACATTAAATTGCAAGGTTATATACAGTATATTTGGGGTGGGGAGGCGGTAAATATTTCAATGCTTTTCCATAATAACAATAAATGTCATTGTCGCATCTAGGTCCAAAATATTTTTAAGATGTCAGATTTTTATGATGATAGAGGATTTTTATGTATGCACACATTCTTCCAACAAGAAATAGGCACGTATATTGTTTGCACGGCAGTGGTCATATTACTGAGCTAGTTGTTTTTACACATACAGACAGAAAGACAGTGCACACATGAGCACATTTGTGGCTGCATTTTGTAAACTCACTGAATCACAACTAGGAAGGAAAGGATGATTTATACATCTTCAATCACTCATTTCCAAACAAAGATTCTCTACATGGCTTGAAGCTTACACAAAATCTAAATATCACCAACAGCAAGAATAGAGAAAATGACATTTATGTTTTGCTCCTTCCAGATCTTCTAATTTTTGGCCAACCTATCTGTAGTTTTTCTTCCATTTTCTTATGAAGAAGTGCCGAAAGTAAGGGCCTTAATGAGGCAGTCATTCTAAACACGTACAGACAAAGAAGTGGTTTCCTTAGCAACGCGAACATTGCAAAAGCTCTTAGAGCAGTTATTTCCCTGTGTGGTAGACTTTCTCTCTGGTTTCCATAGCCTGTTAGCCAGACTTCAGGAACAGAGGTGTCAGCCTGTTCAAGGGTTATGATCCTAAAAGGAATACAATAATTATCATAAATATTAACATATAGATGAAGTTTGATAGATGCAGGGTTTGGTTAAAAAAGAGGGCACAGGGAGCTAACTCTTATGCTTATCAGCCCACAAGTATAGCTCAAGTGACCTTAACAGGTAAGCTGAATGCTTTTGCTAATATATGTGTCCTGAGGAAAGCATGTGGAGAGCTTTCATGTTAAAAATAAAAGCTAATGTAGTAGAGTAGGCAACGGTGTTGGATTTGGCCAGTGGGATCATGGTGAATTTAAATGCTAAAGTACCTTCCTCCCTGCCCTGATAGAGAGATGATGAGAAAGGCAGCAAGAAGGAGGGAAAAACACACACATACAAATATGTGTGTACTTGACACATATTGACACAGTGGGGAGGGGCTGGGATTAAGAGAGAAAAACCAGTTCCCCAAAATGACATATATATAGTTTCCTGAATTCTGAGGGCAAGGCTTTTAGAAATATGGTAGTTTGTTTGTTTTTAAATATCCAACTGGCTGACTTTCAATTATTGTATTCTATTAGGAATGCAAATGACATTCTAAAAAGCATTATTATTATCTGGAGTCCTGAAACAAAGATACCGATAAGGAAAGGAAAGAATAAAAGTTCTGAGATTTTTTTTTCTTCGTATCCCTTTATTTATGCTAAATTTGCTATTTTCTGCTAAATTAAGATCATCTTAATTTCAGAGTCATCTTCTTTGGGGATAAACAATAATAAGCTTTGAAAATCTGATCATTCCTCCATTCATATCTCAGAGGGAGCTACAGTAAATAAATCTGGTGTCGAGCATGTAAATATTTTTTTTTCCTTTTTGAAAAGGTTCAGATATTTACAAAGTTTGGTGGAAAATCAAAAGTCACTCACTCTTCAATTCTTACAGTTGCACAACATACATAGTAGAGGTCAAGCTGATCTCCCATTGATGTGTATGTAATGAACGCACACACACAAACAAATTAAGCTACTTTTAATGTATGCTGCCTTGATATAAATTACTTCAAGGATAGCTGTAAATATAAACATAAACATTGTGTCTGCCATATTGAATGTAAGAAGTCTAGGATTTTTTAAAATGTAAACATTAACATTCAACTACATAAACTCCACTTAGCAATTTTAAATACAAAAAAAAGCAAGAAAGCAGTGTAATTATAGAATACATATGCAAAGTAATAATGTGGTTTTAGATATGTGGTTTAGATATTAGACAAAATGTTAGAACCTATTTAAATTTGCATAACATAAAGAGTAAATGTTAAAGTGTTCTTAAACCTAGATACATGTTATATAAGTATAATCTTTATTGTCATTGTACTTAAATACAACGAAATTGGTTTTAACCTTACTGGTGCAAAATTATAGCAGAAAGAAAGAAAAAGAAAAAAACTAGTGTATGCATGGAGTGATTGTGGTTGTATTTAAAAGTCTGATAGCCAAGGATAGAAACTATCTTTAAACCGGTTTGTTTGTCTATACTGACTATACTTTGATGTCTTCTGCCCGATGGTAGAAGTGCAAAGAGACACTGACCAGGGTGTGAATCATCTCTGAGTATCTTCCTTACTCTGCTAAAGCAGCGAGATTTGGTGATGTCATCCAGTGGTGTCAGAGGGCAACCAATAGTTTCTTGTGCTGAATTGATCATTCTCTGTAGTGCAGAGGTTCTCAACCTTCCCAATGCTGTGACCCTCATGTTGTGGTGACCCTCAACCATAAAATTGGTGTCTCGGTTCCTAAGACCATCGAAAATATGTGTTTTCCGATGGTCTTAGGTGACTCCTGTGAAAGGGTTGTTTGACTCTCCAAAGGGGTCCCGACCCACAGGTTGAGAACCACTGCTGTACTGCCTTCCTGTCCACAGCTGTTAAACCACCATACCATACTGTATTGCTGTAATATGTGAGGATACTTTCTATGGTGGACCGATAGAAGGAGGTAATCAACCGTTGTTCCATCTGATTTTTTTCGCAGGACTCTAAGGAAATGAAGTCTCTGTTGGGCCTTTTCATATATACTAGATACTCCACAAAGAAATTAAAATTAAATTTTGGAGTTCAGCTCAGATGACAAAAAAGTCATTAAAAGGGCAGCTCAATTCTTAGACAACTATGAAATAAGACTCACAGAGAACAGAATGGGTAACAGAATGCTACAAAGTTGTTCTCATAGGTGAAAATTCCCAAATAACTCCCTCCATTTTCCTACCTTTGTCTCCTTACCAATTCTTTTCTCCAAAAATAATTTTTCATCAAGGGGAATATTTTTCTACTACCAGCTTCTCAGAAGAGCAAAAACAAAACAAAACAATTTGTGGGAGATGGGACTCAGTGTGTTCTACATTCCTCTGTGCTAATTTGTTATTGAAATTAGATTCCCACACACCTTTCTATGTACTTTATCATATCTAGAATAATTCATATTTTGTTTTTGCTTTGTAATTATCTATAAAGCCACAAAATCTTGTGGAAAAAATTGAGTTATTTCACAATAAAACTATTGAACAAATTCATAATAGCTAGAAATTGGGTTGTTCCCTTCCTTTCCTTCACAATGTATAAACAGCACTTGAATTAAAGCAATACTGTGGAAAATTATTGAAATCCAATTTCAGAATGAATGAATAATGAATAATTTAATTTATAGACCGCTCCTCTCCCCATAGGGACTCGGAGCGGTGCACAGGGAAAACTAAAACCACAATACAATAAATATACAAGTACAATTAAGAACAAATTAAATCTGGGCCTGTGCTAAAATATCCCCTTAACCTGCTAAAATACCCAGTTAAAACAACTAGACCCTGTAGAGAGAGGCTACCCGAGGCCGGCCAAACGGAAAAGATGTGTTTTTAGTTTCAGACGGAAGGAGCGGAAGTCCGTGGTTGTTCTGATGTCGGGGGGAAGGTCGTTCCAGAGGGCTGGGCCCGCCACAGAGAGAGCCCTTCCCCTGGGCGTCGCCCGCTGACAAAGTCTAGTGGACGGCACCCGGAGAAGTCCCTCTCTGTGGGAGCGAATCGGCCGTGAGGATGTATGAGGCAGGATCCGATCCCGCAGATAGCTAGGTCCCGAGCGATGGAGCGCTTTAAAAATGATGACTAATACCTTGAAGCGCACCCGGAAGACGACAGGCAGAATAACATGTCAGAACAAAATAATGCATATTATGAAGATACTGTAAAGCAAGTGGGAAGTTAAAGGAAAAAAATGGACCAAAATTATTTATTGCAATTGTGACTGAGATGCACATTATTATAAAAATCATGTATGTCTCCTGTTTTGTATGCGTTCCACATTTATTTTCATGCCATATATCTTGTCACATCAGCACTTGGAATTGAGTAAGAAACTAATGAATGTTGTGTGGGGGTTGGCTAGAAAGAGAAAGTTTTGTTAAAAGTAGTAAAAAATGATCTGCCTGACTTCTTTCTTTCTTTCTTTCTTTCTTTTTTTTACCTTGGAAAAATTGCAGAGGAAAGACATTTTAGATTTGTAGAACTGCTGTAATCGCTTCAGACACAAAATGAATCAGACCTCCTGTTGGATTATGTGGGTGGCATTTCCACTCTTCCCTGGTGTGATAATTCACTGCCTGCAGCTGTGGCGTGCAAACTCAAATATTTTCTCTTTCTGTTTGGTTTTCAAAAGAGGAGTGTGAGACTTCACGGATCTTTTGGAGAGACATTAAAGTTGAGTAATGTAAGAGAAAGCAATCATTAAATGAAAAGGAAGCTTCTCGAAACAATGTATGGATCAATGCAACATCAATAGATTCCCTGTAAGCCTTCGTGAGGAGAGCTAAGGATTACTTCTCGCCTGACATTTTTATTGGGCTATAGCTACTCAGGTAAAAAACAAAAATTTAAAAATGAACACATTATCAATTATACATCTACAGTTGCATTAGGGCAGGAAATGTTTGTTGATGATCTGAGTACATTGTGGTTGCCGATTCTGTCTAATTTATTGAATATTTTGCCATTTCTTCAAGCCAGCACCCATAACTGTCCCTCATCCACCTACCCCATTTTTCTCACAAAAGCCCTGTGGGTAAGATTGTGCTGAGGTAAAGTGACTGATCCAAAATCTTCCAGGCTAATTTCTTTAAACAATAATAAAAAAGCTCTGTTAAATCAGACCAAAGAGGTTTTTTTTTCTAATGTAATATCTTTTCTGGTCCAATATTTATTATTCATGCATAATGGTGTTGCCCACTGTCACTTTCCTTCAGCTGATATCAGGAATAATTTGCCACTGACAATATTGCTGGTAGTAGCTATTTTTAACTTTATGCTCTGTGAATGTATTTAAAGCCTTATAAATTAACTACCATCAATAAATCTTTTGTTAGCAAACTTTATAACTGAAGAACCATGAAGCTTTGAACAGGAGTATGCACGAGCTAAGGATATGGGTGCTACTTTCTTCACTCCTCTCTGTTGACATGGCCTTCTCATAGGGATGTGTTTTAAACCAAGAGATCATAGAGTTCGTATGGCTACCCTCGTGGAAAATGTAGCTGATTCTGCCCAGGAAACACCCAAGTTTAGGATTCCTACATTTTTCAGGGAGGCTGCTTCATTGTGCCTGATCCATGTAATATACTAAAGAAGCACTGACAACTGATCTAGCTATCTTAGAACAATATTTTCACAAATGGAGACTTCAGCCAAACCCAAGAAAGAGGTGACAGGCTTCCACCTCAACTACAAAATAACCCACTGTGAAATAAATGTATTGCTTGAGAATACTTTTGCCAGCCTCTGCCTTTGCTGCTTGCTTCGGCTGCCATTGTTACAGGAAGGGCAGGGGCTGTGGTATTTGGGAATGGGATTAAATGATGCAGGAGGGAGATTGTAGAAGGGAGCATGTTCTCACCATCTACTGTGCATGCCGATGGCTGGTGCCTTGAGATGGTTAAGGCCAACTGTCCTGCATACCAATTTGATGATGCTCCTGGATATGCAACCCACATGACACCTGAGGGATTTGCAGATTGGACACTAGGGTGGGGAATGTTGGGGTGGAGGGAGTTGGATATTATTGATATGTATGATTTTGCACGCTTTGGCTTCAGACCTTGCTTTAGTTAGCTGCTTTCTTTTCATAACCAGTAAAAGTACTCTTAATTCTTCAAAATGGAACTGAGTGGTTTCTTTCTTGGTTAGTGACGGAGGCAGACCTGACTTTTTTTTTGCTCATCATAAATGCTTGAAACAACTAGGGGTTAGTCTCAATAGAACATTGTCCTTCAGAGAACATCTCAAAAATACTGCAGCCAAACTGAGACCAAGGAATAACATCCTGTAAAAACTGTGTGGTTAGACCTGGAGTTCCTCACTTTCCACCTTGGGATCCTGAGCTCTTGGCCTCATTTTTTCAATAGAATATTGTTCCATGGGAATCGGGGGGATTCCCGAGTCGTTCCACAGGAGGGCATACCAATTCAGAGGGTCGTGGGGAGGGGCAGGACCGAGGGGAGACAATCTTCATCCTCCCGGTTGGTGGCACGTAGCCTTTGGTTGCAAACGGTCGGGTGCCACAACCCCCGCAGGCTAGGTGGCCAGGGAATACAGAGCCAGGGTCTGCGGCTGATATTTTGCAACGCCAGGTCCGTTGTCAACAAAGCCCCCCTCATTAGCGACCTTGTGTCAGAGGGGGAGCCGGACCTGGTAGGAATTGCGGAAACCTGGTTGGGCCACGAGGGAGGACTTCCCCTCGTTGAAATGTGCCCACCAGGCTACCGCGCATTTCATCAGCCGCGGGCCCTAGGCAGGGGAGGTGGTGTAGCGGTCATTATCAAGGAAGGCCTTGAGCCGAGAGAGACCATTGTGCCTCAGACTACCGGCTGTGAGTCCCTCTCCGTGAAGTGGGGCCTAGGGAGGCAGCTGGGCTTGCTGGTTGTATACCTGGCTCCCCGCTATGTAGCAGCAGCCCTGCCCGAGCTCCTGGAGGTGATCGCTACGGTGGCAGTTGAGACCCCCAGACTTTTAGTCATGGGGGACTTTAATCTGCCATCGTTGGGCGAATCATCCGTGGCAGCTCGGGAGTTCATGGCTTCCATGACGGCCATGGACCTGACCCAAGTAATTCAGGGCCCCACCCACGAGGGTGGACATACGCCGGATCTCATCTTTGTCTCAGGCCAATGGAAGAGTGATCTGGGTATAGGGGACATAGTCATCACACCCTTGTCATGGTCAGACCACTCACTTCTCCGGCTCGACTTTCCGACCGCTGCTCCCCTCCGCGGGGAGGCGGAACCAGAGTCACCAATCTGGTACCGCCCCAGGCGCCTGATGGACCCGGATGGGTTCCAGACAGCGCTTGGGCCATTTCCTGTATCCCTGACCCGCGCCCCGATGGAGGACCTCACAGCCGCATGGAACATTGCGGCCGTGGGAGCCTTGGATCGGGTCGCGCCCTTGCGGCCTCTCTTGCGGCGGCGAACCACCCTGGCCCCTTGGTTTAATGAGGAGCTGCGGGTGATGAAATGCCGCAAGAGATGCCTAGAGGGAAGATGGAGGTCTAGCCGTTCTGAATCTGACCGGACACAGGTAAGAGCCCATTTACGGACTTACATTGTGGCGCTGAGAGTGGCCAAACGTCACCATTGTGCCACTCTCATAGCATCCGCAGAAAACCGCCCTGCCGCCCTGTTTAGGGTGACCCGCTCCCTCCTCCAACAGAGGGAGCGGGAAGCCCCGCTACAGGGTAGAGCAGAGGAATTTGTGACTTTTCTGCAGGAGAAAACCGCTCAGATACAGAGTGAGCTAGCCCCCATTCATGGCCCAGTGGGATGCCATGAGAGAGATCTTGTTTGGGAGGAGTTTGACTCCGTTACTTCCAAAGATATGGACAGGCTACGTGGGCGACTGCAAGCCACCACATGTTTATTGGACCCGTGCCCCTCCTGGCTTGTACTGGCATCCTGGGAGGTGACACGAGGCTGGCTCCAAGAGGTTGTCAACGCATCCTTGAGTGAGGGTTCCTTGCCTGCTTCCCTAAAAGAGGCCATGGTGAGGCCCCTCTTCAAGAAGCCCTCTTTGGACCCAGCTCTTTTAAACAACTATCGTCCAGTCTCCAACCTTCCCTTTTTGGCGAAGGTTGTCGAGAGTGTGGTGGCACAACAGTTTCCCCGTCACCTGGAGGAAATTGAGTATCTAGATCCGCGCCAGTCCGGCTTTCGGCCCGGGCATAGCACCGAGACGGCATTGGTCGCGTTGATAGATGATCTCTGGAGGGCCAGAGATGGGGGATGTTCCTCCATCCTGGTCCTATTAGACCTCTCGGCGGCTTTCGATACCATCGACCATGGTATCCTATTGCATCGGCTGGGGGGGTTGGGGGTGGGAGGCACCATTTTACGGTGGTTCTCCTCCTACCTCTCTGGCCGATCGCAATTTGTGCGGGCAGGAGAGCAGAGGTCGACCCCGAGACCCCTCACATGCGGGGTGCCTCAGGGGTCGGTCCTCTCGCCTCTCCTGTTTAATGCATATATGAAGCCGCTGGGTGAGATCATCCGTGGTTTTGGGGTAGAGTACCACCTGTACGCTGATGACACCCAGCTGTACATATCTACCCCAAACCACCCCAACGATGCCGTAGCGGTGATGTGCCAGTGCCTGGAAGCCGTGCGGATCTGGATGGGAAGTAACGGACTCAGGCTCAACCCGACCAAGACCGAGTGGCTGTGGTTTCCAGCTGCCCGATTCAACCAGCTCTCTCCAACGCTGGCCATAGGGGGCGAACATCTTGCCCCTGTGGATGGGGCGCGCAATTTGGGTGTCCTCCTGGATACCCGGCTGTCTATGGAAGAGCAAGTGACAGCCGTGGCCAGGAGGGCGTTTTACCAGGTTCGCCTGGTTCGCCAATTGCGTCCCCTATTGGATCGGGACGCCCTTCGCACAGTCACTCATGCCCTCGTGACATTCCGACTGGACTATTGTAACTCTCTCTACATGGGGCTTCCCTTGAGGTGCACCCGGAGGCTTCAGTTAGTTCAGAATGCAGCCGCGCGAGCAATTATGGGGACCACTAGGTTCACCCATGTTACACCGCTCTTGCGCGAGCTGCACTGGCTGCCTGTCGTCTTCCGGGTGCACTTCAAGGTGCTAATCATCATCTTCAAGGCGCTCCATGGCTCGGGACCTAGCTATCTGCGGGATCGGATCCTGCCCCATACATCCTCACGGCCGATTCGCTCCCACAGAGAGGGACTTCTCCGGGTGCCGTCCACTAGACTTTGTCAGCGGGCGACGCCCAGGGGAAGGGCTCTCTCTGTGGCGGGCCCGGCCCTCTGGAACGACCTTCCCCCCGATATCAGAACGACCACTGACCTCCGCTCCTTCCGTACGAAATTAAAGACCCATTTCTTTCGACTGGCCGGCCTTGGATAGTCTCTCTGTCTATAGATTTTAAATGTATTTTAATGGGTTTTTAATTATTTTTAGCACGGGATAATATTGTTTAATTGTGTTTTAAAGTATATATTTTTGTATTTATTGTTTATATTGTTTTTAGTTCCTCCTGTGCACCGCCCCGGGTCCCTGTGGGGAGAGGGAGCGGTTAATAAATTCAAATTTATTATTATTATTATTATAAATAGTAACCATGCCAGAAAGGGTTGGGTTTCTGCTGACGTTACTGCCGGTTTGGTGCACACACAATTTGCTCACTTTGCTTGCATGCACACCTGATGTGCACTCTGCACGCTCCACCTTTAAATAGGTCTGCACATGTGCAGAACATTAAAAAAATTAAAAACATGCTGCAGTGACCCAGGAACTGGTTCAGGGGTGTGGCAAGCCTGATGTCCCTATTGGTTTGGTGTCCCAGTCACCATTTCCGCTACCGGTTTGTTTGAACCAGTGCAAACCAGTAGCAACTCCCTCTGATACCAGACGATCAACAAGCATCTGAATCACACTATATACATCATATTTGACATAATAAGATTTAATCTTGTTATCAGTTTTCCAGTTATCAGTTTTAAGTCATATTCCTCTACCTCATGAGTCTCAAACTCGCTGTGTCACATTGCCGTCATGTAACGTATGGTGACTTTTTTCCCTTTGCAGAGCTGAGGTGGGCATGGCCTGTGTGTGACACATCCAGCCCATAGGCCACCAGTTTGACACCCCTGCTCTATCACATTTATGAAGTGAAAACACTCTATTGTGAGAGTATAAGAAAATAATAAGTAGCACCTGCCAATCAATGCAGATATTATTGATGCTATAAACAACAGGCTTCACTGTAGACATCCATCTATTAGGATAGCCAGTAACTTGCTGGGTAACAACTTCAATCTGCTTCAGGCCTAGATATAAGGATGTTCCTCTGTTGCTCTTCCAGAGTATCACAACATACCCTGCTTTTATAGCTGAACTCAATCTACCATGTAGGACTTGGTCAATCCTCAATAGAATTAGGTGGGCAAGTCTCTTTTGTGACTGAAAAGTGGCCTGTAAATCTGATCTAGAAGGCTAAATGCTAAATCCTATTTGGGAGTAAAAGACAGCCAAGACAATAACATGATGCTCCTACTGAGTACCAGACAAAGAATAATGTGCAGAATGTGAAGAGGATTCACATTTTCTAGTATCTCTGTAGAAACACTTCAAATATGGTAAAAAAACAGGAATAATTAGATGTTTTAATGCAGGACCGCAAGCAAATTTACAATGCAAGATTTAGCTTAGTGGGATAAATATACTACATATGAGCAAAATACAGATATTGAAATGTACAAATTATTCAATAGAAATAGTGACATAATGGCATTGTTTGTGAATATAAACATGTATAAAGGTCCAGAAATTTGACATGTGAGAGCATTTAGCTAAAAATACAAGAAGAGAAAATAACAATGACATTACTGCTAGGCCTGACAGACAGTCTGGATAATGCCCTTCTTGGTCAGATAATATAATTTTCAAGGAAGATATGAATAGTTGTAATAATCATAATAACTTCCAATACATATATTGACAAACCACAATGGTCAAGATTACAACTTCTGCAAATTCCTTAGTGGTTTTGCTTTTTTGTTTTCATAAAGGTTAAAGAAGAACAAAGGAAATCAAATTTCATAGATCTGTTCCTAAGCAATAGGGAAGAGCTACTTGAAGAAGAAATTGCTTTGGGAATTTGAGTTGAGAAATTCCCCTCAAGAAAGTGGAAATTTTTGAGGAAATAATGGTGTCATCTGGAGCTCAAGGTACCACACATTGAGAAATTGTAGTAAAGTTGAACATAGAATAGATTTAAGCACAGCTAATTTCAACAGTTCAGAAAAAGGTGAGCTACAATGTATTGAAATCAGCAGGTTACAATGAGGGTCAAAGGCTCATTGGGAAGATAGCTTAGGAAGCCATTGTTGATAGAGGCTTTGCTTGAGGTAACTGTTAAAAAAATTTGGTCGCCACGATGTAGAAAAGACGTCGAGACTCTGGAAAGAGTGCAGAGAAGAGCAACCAAGATGATTAGGGGACTGGAGACTAAAACATATGAAGAACGGTTGCAGGAGCTGGGTATATCTAGTTTGATGAAGAGAAGGATCAGAGGAGACATGATAGCAGTGTTCCGATATCTCAGAGGGTGCCACAAAGAAGAGGGAGTCAAACTATTCTCCAAGGCACCTGGGGGCAGGACAAGAAGCAATGGGTGGAAACTAATCAAGGAGGGAAGCAACTTAGAACTAAGGAGAAATTTCCTGACAGTTAGAACAATTAACCTCTGGAACAGCTTGCCTCCAGAAGTTGTGAATGCCCTTTTTAAAGACCCTGGAAGTCTTTAAAAAGATGTTAGATAGCCATTTGTCTGAAATGGTATAAGGTTCCTGCCCACGCAGGGGGTTGGACTAGAAGACATACAAGGTCCCTTCCAACTCTGCTATTGTATTGTATTATATCATAAGATACAACACAGTGATAGTCAAAATGGACGTCTATCATAAATAATCAACAAAAAAGATCTATCAATAAATAGTTGATACTTGCAGGAAGAAATTTAGAAATGGTAAAGCACAAAAAGATCTTCATCTCACAAGTAAACTAAAAACAATAAACTATACTGTATTTTTGGCCACATCAGTAGTAAAATGAAGAAAGAACAGTAGTAAAATGATGAAAGAACAGTGGGCCCACTGCTAAGGACAATAAGGAGGAAAGTCACAAGTGATGGAGAGAAGATAGAAATCCTTAATTCCTATTTTGTTTTTTGAATTCTCCCCAAATACAACTAAGCAGAATTATTGACAAAAAGAGGATGTAGCAATTCAAAGTAAAAAGGGAAATAGGGAAGCATCAAGCTAACATTAATGACTTTGCATCTCCAAACAAGGGCAATTCCATCTGAGGCTCTTGAAGAAGTTGCTGATGTCCTCTCAAAATCCTTTTCTGTAATCTGAGAAGACATGAAGGATAGATGTAGGGCCAAATGACTGGACAAGGGCAAATGTTTCTGCCTTCAAAATTATAGGCCAGTCAGCTTGATAGTGATGCTTGTCAGTGTCAGACACAAATCAGGAACAGACTACGAAGCAGTCACCTTCAGAGTAATTAAAATGCCAAACTTCAATGTGACCTCTTCTGATAAACTAGTATTGTTGACCATGAAAATGTGGTAAAGTTAATGTACCTCGACTTCAGCCAAGCATTCAGCAAAGCCTCTGATGACATTCTAGTTGAAAAGATGAGAAAAAGAATGCTGGACCATGTGACCATCAGATGGATATAGAGCTGCTTGAAAATTGTACCTCATGTGTATACATCTATGGCTTCATGCCAAGCTGAAAGAAAGTGTTGAGTGGCTGTGCTGTCAATGCATTTATAAATGACCTGGATGAAGCATTATAAATATGTTTATTAAATTTGCTGTTGACAAAGAGATCTGGGTGAAGATAAATATGTTAGAGGACAGCGTAAAGATTCAAAAGGATCTTGACAAGCTGGAATAATAGGCAGAAAGCAGAGAGGAGAATTTCAACAGGAACAAACATAAGTATTTCAAGAGGGGGGAAATCAAAAGGGATCACCCTAGAAAAAACAACAAGAACATCCCCCCCCCCAGAAGGCTTCTGAATTTCTTTGTGAATCATAAACTGAACATGAGTCAACCGTGTAATATAGCATAAAAAAAAAACCCAATGCAGCCCTAAAAATTCAATACAGCAGAATATAGTGTCATATTCAAGAGAGCTGTCATTCTTTTATTGTGAGTTGATCAGATTACCTTTAGATTAATGCAGGCACTTGAATATGTCCGTAGGAGAGTAGACAATATTATAAAGGTTGGTTTATGATTGGAAACACTGATGGTGTGTGGCACAGAGAAAAGAGGACAGTAATAACATGACAGTGTCTTCGGTTATCCAAAAGGTTGTTGTATAGAAGATGCGATAAAATTGTTCAGAGTTGTTCCAGAAACAGTGAGCTTCAGTTATAGTGAAATTTTGATCTGATGTTAGGAAATCATGCCTAATGTTGCTCAAAACAATGGAACAGACTGCCTTAGAAAGTGATGGACTCATCAAAGATATTTAAACAGAGGCTGGATGGTCATCTCTTGGGAGCTCTTAACTATGCATTCCTGTCCTTTGCAAAGGGCTGGACCAAATGATCTGCAATATACCTTCCCTGCTTATATTAGATGATTCTATGTGTGTGAAATCCTCTTTCCCAGAATAATTGCCTATGTGGTCACTAGGCATTGACAATGACTTAATAGCACATTAATCAATCAATCAATTGGAATGTGTTAACTTCTATGAAGCATATTTAGATGTTTCACATTTTTTAATCTAATGAATTCAAAATTCCCACCACCTGGAATTCATGTCATAGTGACAGACTCCAAACCCAAAAACTAAAAAAGACTCATTGAAGTTCTCTAAGCAGTTTCCTTTATTGTTCTTCCCGATTAGAAAGCAGCTACTGTACCTTCAACCTTTTCCTCCCACACAAACTATCTAAACTGTCATAGTTTTTAAATAGTTTTAATCTTGGTTTTAGTAGGGGTTTCTATTGTAATTTTAGCACAAGTTTCTTAGTTTAATTTATTTTTAAGATATTTTTATTGTATTTATTGTCTACAGTATTTTATTATTGCCTGTGCACCGCCCTGAGTCCCGTAAGGGAGATAGGGCAGTATATAAATGCGAATAAATTCAAATTCAAATAAACTGCAATGTCTCTTGCTCTTCTGGAATTCACACCTTTCCTCCTGAGAATCTGGACAGTATTCCATCACACACCTGTACTTTATCTTCACCTGTACTTTATCTTCAGCAATCCACAGAGGAACTTCTAATTGTATGGATCCTATACAGCAGGGGTCTCCAACCCCAGGCCGCGGACTGGTGCCGGTCCGTGGCTTGATAGGAACCGGGCCGCAGGGCAGGAGAGGAGGAGGAGGGAGGAGAGCGCACGCCAGATGTGGGAGAGCACAGGCGCGGCCATTCACGCCATTGGAGGCCTAGAGGGCCGAGTGAGCCGACTCCCCCCCCGCGTGTGCATGCGCTGCCTGCTTCCCCTCCCCCCGTTCCTCCTCTACGCCAGCCAGTCCGCAGAATTTTCTTTAAAATGAAACTGGTCCCTAGTGCAAAAAAGGTTGGGGACCCCTCCTATACAGGATGAATTCTCATTGATGAAAAAATTACACCAATAGCAATACAGGATAGGATTTGTGTGGGAGAAAAAGGGTGAAGGTACAGTAGCTGCTTTCTAATCATTCCCAGAGTACTGTATATGCTTTATGGTGCAAGTCTGCATTAGTTTGGCAAGATTTCTGTCTATATGGGAAGAACAATAAAGTAAACTGCTTAGAGAACTTCAATGAGTCTTTTTTGGTTGAACAAATCAATTCTTTTATTCTTATAGCAACATATTTTTTTTATATATTTTGGCATGTTTCTGAAAAATATCAATCTATTTAAATGCTTCCTCCTCTCCTCCTCTTCCTTCTTCCATCTATCAAAATCATACTATTTATCTAGTGCTTGGTTGCATTGTTTGCCAATTCAGTGAAGACCTATTGACACTTAAGTTAATTAAGAATTTCAAAAAATTCTGGCTCTATTTATCGTGCGTGTGTGTGTGTGTGTGTGTGTGTGTGTGTGTGTGTGTGTGTGTGTTCATAGATTTTTACGGGTGTAGGTATGCTGGTCTTGTTGTATTCATGTGAAAAGACCTGAATACAGCAAGACCTGTGTGTGTGTGTGTGTGTGTGTGTGTATACACACACATACACTCTTATGTATGAAAGAAAAAAGATTGCTTCTAAATTTCAAGAAATGAATGTAAGTGTTCATATTCTGGTACATTAACAGTTGGTTCCAGTACATTGATATTTTATGTGGAAACCCTACTCAGCAATTAATATGTCTGAGACAAATTGAAAAACCCTAATCCATCCTTTCCAGTTGGAATGTAAGAGTATATTATTATTGAGAAACTACAGGATATCAGAGCCATTTTTTAAACTTGAATGCTCATTACCTTAAATCTGCATATAAAATAGTTTTGCATTCAGACAAGGTGAATTGCATAACTAAATACATTATGTTTCAAAGGAAGATGCAACTTAAACAACCTACCATGCTTCTTTTTCTAAAGCAATATTTATAACTTTAATATAGAGCAGTTTCTTATGAATTACAAAGTAAATATGAGTAGGATATTATCATTTTGAAAGAGAAAGGGATTTTTTTTGTACCACTTTATTTGCATGATTGACTATAGGTGCTATTCATGCCCCAAATCCTCATGTATAATTGACATTATTTTACTTCTGTAGAGGGCATTGTTTTTCAAACCTGCTAAATTGTTTCAGCAATAATTAGCAAAATTAGTTTGGCAAAGAGTTTTAAATGGCATGAAAATTAACAACATATGCTAATTGCAGAGTTACCTTTCAATCAATAAATTTTATATCCTCGAACCAGGGAAGTATTACATGTGAGGAAGTTCTCCTCCTGATCAGCTGAGCCAGGGGAATAAGTATATACTTGTGTCACAGCTGATCAGGAGGAGAACCAATGGTCTAGTGGCAATTACAACTGTGTCACATGTAATACTTCCCTAGTTTGAAGTAAGGGTATGGCTAGCTGATGAGAGCTAAATAGCTTGAAATAGATCTATCCTAGTCTTCCTTGTTTATTTATTGATCAGCTCAGAAACCTAATATATATGTGTGTGTGTGTGTGATACATTTTTGTGCTGATAAATAAATAAATAAGGGAGACTGGTATAGATCTATTTCAAGCTATTTAGCTCTCATCAGCTAGCCATACCGTTACTGGGATTTGAACCAGGGCTGTATTACATGTTAGCCAGATGTTTTAGCCACTAAGCCACCAGGTTCTCCTCCTGATCAGCTGAGCCAGGGGAATAAGTATATATTTGTGTCATAACACCCTGGTAAGCCCCAATTAAGGGAGGGAACACAATGCTTCCCCTTTCTGTCTTTTGGCTCCCCCAGGAGACCATCCAGGCAGAAAGTTATTTTTTCGTTGCCTTTGCTATATTTGTGATACATTTTTGTGCTGATAAATAAATAAATATGGGAGACTAGTATAGTTCTATTTTAAGCTATTTAGCTCTCATCAGCTAGCCATACCCTTACTGGGATTTGAACCAGAGCTTTATTACATGTTAGGCAGATGTTTAGCTCATTTGTTGACTAGGGCTGGTGTCCAGCTGTCTGGTAGGTGGGAGATATCTTCAGGTTCATTCATGTTGTGGGGGTATTTCTCTATTTCGATGGCTTCCATAATTATTCTCTTATTGAAGTGCTCAGTTTTGGAGATTAAATTGTTTCCTTCAAAATCAATTCCTCAATCATGTCCTGTAGCTTTAAGGTGCTGGAAAAGGGAGGAAGATTTTTCTTTTTTTCTGACTTCATTTCTGTGTTCTGCAATGTGTGCATTTATTCTCCTATTAGTTTGTCCAATGTATGTGGCAGGGCAGATTTTGCATGGTATTTCATAGACTCCTTGGTTTTCTAGCTGGATCTTGTCTTTGGGGTTTCTTAAGAACAAACAAACCCTACCCATCACCCAGGTCGTTACAACACAAAAGAACAATGGACACACAGCCAACACCTCAGCCACACAGGATGATATGAAACAGCCAACCAATCTACAAACATCAACTCCATCTATCAATCATGACAAACTTGACAATCTTGACAAACTTGAACATTGGGCACTATCTAATAAAATGAAATTCAATTGTGAAAAAAGTAAGGTTCTACATTTAGGCAAGAAAAACAAAATGCACTGGTACAGTATAGGTGGTACCTTGCTCAATAGTAGCAACTGTGAGAGGGATCTTGGAATCCTAGTGGACAACCATTTAAATATGAGCCAGCAGTGTGCAGCAGCTGCCAAAAAAGCCAACACAGTTCTAGGCTGCATAAACAGAGGGATAGAATCTAGATCACGTGAAGTGTTAATGTCACTGTATAGTGCCTTGGTAAGGCCACACTTGGAATACTGCATACAGTTTTGGTCGCCACGATGTAGAAAAGATGTGGAGACACTGGAAAGAGTGCAGAGAAGAGCAACCAAGATGATTAGGGGACTGGAGACTAAAACATATGAAGAACGGTTGCAGGAGCTGGGTATGTCTAGTTTGATGAAGAGAAGGACCAGGGGAGACATGATAGCAGTGTTCCGATATCTCAGAGAGTGCCACAAAGAAGAGGGAGTCAAACTATTCTCCAAGGCACCTGGGGGCAGGACAAGAAGCAATGGGTGGAAACTAATCAAGGAGAGAAGCAACTTAGAACTAAGGAGAAATTTCCTGACAGTTAGAACAATTAACCTCTGGAACAGCTTGCCTCCAGAAGTTGTGAATGCCCCATCCCTGGAAGTCTTTAAGAAGATGTTAGATAGCCATTTGTCTGAAATGGTATAAGGTTCCTGCCGACGCAAGGGGGTGGACTAGAAGACCTACAAGGTCTCTTCCAACTCTGCTATTGTATTATTGTAATCATGATGTAACTACACAGCCAATCAACCCACTTAGAGCAACAAAGCCAGCACTCCACACCCACCCACCAAGAAATAAAGAAAGACAGTATCTCCAACCATGCTTTACTTGCACAAGCATGAAGTTGAAAACATCAGCCTGAAGATGGTGAGTGGGACCTCGTTGAAACGTTGCCAAGACAATCTCAATCTTACATGGGAAAAGACCTGAAATGTGTGTGTGTGTGTGTGTTGTGGCCCAGCTGGATCCGGCTGAACTGATGATGGACTCGGAGAGCGAGGAACCCTATGAGTCTGCTCTGGAAGATGAGGGAGACCTTGGGGAGTGCTCAGAGTCAGAGCAGGAACCAGAGAGGCTGGTTGGCCACCCGGAGGCGCCAGGGTCATGGAGCAGTGGGGAAGATCAAAGGCAGTTTGTCCATGATGCAAGAGTGAGCAGGGCTGAGAGGTGGAGGCAGCAATTACGTCGTAGGCAGGCTCACAGGAAATGATTAAGAACCAGGTGGTTGTTGATTGGCACATCCCAAGAGACCTTATAGGTGGAGCGGTGGGAGGGGACATTTGCAGGAAACAACCATTTGGAAAGGATCTATGACTGTCTGTAAAATCAAGCTGTGTCTGTGAAGGAGTTTGGAATCTGTGTATGTGAACAGTGGCTGCAGAGCTAAGCATGTGACGTAAGTTGTCTGGGCTCTCAGCCAGACGACTGTTTATCTTGCTCAATTACCAGTGGCCAACAGCCAAGTCTGTGTTATTGACTATTTGAAGCCCTCGGTCAGAACATGTATGTATGTATGTATGTATGTATGTATGTATGTATGTATGTATGTATGTATGATAGGAGATATTATTCTTGCCTTCCATTTCTGTTTTAGTTAATAATTTATCTTGTACACACAGATACTTTACTGAAGTTACAAAGGTGGATAATTTTAAAATTCAACTGTAGAACTCAGTTTTGGAGAGTTTAGAGAGAAAAGCTTTGTGCAAGGCTCCAAGTGGGTATACATACCTTTAAGACAAGGGAGTAATATACATCCCTGCAGAACATTTTAGGGGGTCCTTATAGATTTGCTGAAGCACAGCAAAATGGGACCCATTTCTTGAGCATTTGGGTTATTGGAATTTATCAATGTTTGTGGTGGTAAGCAGGTGATATTTATCTAAAATGAGGACTCTGCAAAGGAACTAAACCAGAGAAGACCCTAAGGTTCAGTTCAATTCAGGGTTCAGATGGTGTTTCCATCACCAAAACTATGGACTATATCATTGACTCAGTTCAAAAAGATACATACCACACCACCTGGTAGATTTAAATCTGTTACTCTCCTCAAAAAGGACACACATAGAATTTTGATCTAGATTCTATGTTGCCCACAAACATCATATCTGTGCTACACGGTATTTATTTTGTAGCTTACTAGAACATGGCATCAATTCCCTTATCTGTAGGATTGCCTACATTGGCTCTTCTGTCCCCACCCATATATTAAGTTTGAAACTTCTGGATATTCTTTCTGGATAAATGCACTTTACCTAATACTGTGCTTAGATGCTACAGAGGGTTCATGCTATTGCCCTAATTATTGGTAGGTTCTTTCATAACTATATACTAATTGGTGGAGCTTTCATAACTATATCTTTATACTTTTGTTTCCAGTTTTCCGGTAAACATCTTAGTACAATTTAAAATGCTTGCTTTAACTACAGTTGCAAGAAAAAGTATGTGAACCCCTTGGGATTACATGGAGTTTTGCATGAATTGGTCATAAAATGTGCTCTGAACTTCATCTGTCACAACAATAAACAAACACAGTCTGCTTAAAATAATACTACACAAACATTAGATGTTGCCATGGTTTAATTGAACATAACATGTAAACATTCACAGTGCAGGGAGGAAAAAGTATGTGAACCAGTGGACTTAATACCTGGTTGACCCTCCTTTGGCAACCGCCCTGGGTCCTTTTTTAGGAGAAGGTGCGGGGTATAAATTTGGAAAAAAAAATAACCTCAACCAAACGGTTCCTGTAGTTGCAGATCAGACCTGCACAACGATCTGGAGTAATTTTGGACCACTCCTCTTCACAAAACTGTTTCAGTGTAGCAATATTCTTGGAATGGCTGGTGTGAATCACTCTCTTAAGGTCATGCCACAGCATTTCAATTGGGTTGAGGTCAGGACTCTGACTGGGCCACTCCAGAAGGCATATTCTGTGCTGTTGAAGCCATTTTTTTGTTGAATTACTTGTATGCTTTGGGTCATTGTCCTGTTGCATCACCCATCCTCTGCGGAGCTTCAGTTGGCGGACAGATGGTCGTACGTTTTCCTGCAAAATGTCGTGATAAACTCTGGAATTCATTGTCCCATCAATGACAACAATCTGTGCAGGCCCTGAGGCAGCAAAGCAGCCCCAAACCATGATGCTCCCTCTGCCATGTTTTACAGTGGGGATGAGGTTTTGCTGTTGGTGTGCTGTGCCTTTTTTTCTCCACACATAGTGTTGTGTGTTCTTCCCAAACAACTCAATTTTGGCTTCATCTGTCCACAGTATATTTTGCCAGTAGTGCTGTGGAACATCCAGGTGCTCTTTTGCCAACTTCAAACGTGCTGCAATATTTTTTTTGGACAGCAATGGCTTCCTCCGTGGTGTCCTCCCATGTACCCCCTTTTTGTTTAATGTTTTCCTTATTGTAGATGTGTCAACAAAAATGTTAGCATGTGCCAGGGACTTCTGTAGGTTTTTAGCTGACACTCTAGAATTCTTCTTTACCTCATGAAGCATTCTGCGCTGTGCTCTTGCAGTCATTTTTACAGGATGACCATGCCTAGGGAGAGTAGCAACAGTGCTACTCCATGTAATCCCAAGGGGTTCACATACTTTTTCTTGCACCTGTATAAAACCCATGTGACGTGAAAGCCAGCTCTCTGAACAACTTCCTCCTTAGGTAGAACTGAATTATAATTACAGTTACAATTTTGAGAACTCCTCTCATTCATGAAATAGGAGACACTATTTCTAAAGCTCTGTCCATCAAGGTACAACAGCTTCTTCTTCTTTTTTTAAGACTGAATAAAGTCAACCACACTAACCTTTAGGAAGGAGCTCAGGATGCAGCTCTCTCTCTCAGTTTTTAATAGTTTGGATGTCAAATTCAGAATTATGACATACAGATTGAGAATTTTGATACACAGGTATTTTATGGTATGTATGTGACTCTTTTTGGTGAATGATTATATTTATGGATTTTATAAACCAGAAGAATCATTTGGAACTGGTAATACACAATACAATACAATACAATACAATACAATACAATACAATACAATACAATACAATACAATACAATACAATACATAAAGTACACAAAGAAGCAAATTGAAATGTTGAAGATATAAAGAAAACATGAGAGTGTGTGCATTTACATAGACATGCAGTCTCCCTTTTCCCAAGATTCTCATTACAATAATATCAACCAATTACCTGATTGAGTGAATAGAATCCATTTTTTGTAGGGGCAGCGAATAAGAACCAAACAATATTGGCTAGGTCTTTAAAATCTGAAGTCAGCAAAAGGTAAAACAAAAACTGACATAAGTCTAACAAACATGTTTTGTGTGTGTGTGTGCCCCCCCCCCACCAGAAATGATAGATGAGGTGGCTGTCCTTCAAATTTAAGCACCCCTGAGGAAATGGTGGTAACTGTACAGTATAGAAATATTCCCTACATTTGGTTCTGCTTGGTTGGAAAAATATACTGTGGAATTGTAATTTCCTCTGCTTGATTTAGATTCAAGAATTGTCCCTCTTTCTCCTGGGATTTTTACATCTTAAGAATTTATTTGGTCCTTCAAATAAAAAAAATCATTTTACTCTATTTTTTTATATATCAAGATTGTCTATTTGGAACATCAATTGGAGGACTCAATTCATTAACTTTCAAGGAGCTTGACATCTGAAGAATTTTTAAATGCTTAGAGAAATGTTTGTTCTATGTTTTTAAGCAAGCTAAGCCAGTCCATCTTCTGCCATCAAGGCACAAATTCTTAGCATTTTTATTATATCAGCTTTTGTCATACAGTTCTAAGGGTATGCATTGCAATTATTATTGTTAATTATTATTATTAAAGTATATTTGGTAACAAAATATCAGAATGACAGGGTTGGAAGGGACCTTAGAGTCATTCTAGTCCAATTTCCCACTTAGGCAAAAAGTCCTGTATCACTTCAGACAAATGGTTGTTCAATCTCTTCTAAAATCTTCCAACTATGGAGCACCCACAACTTTTGGAAGTAAGTCATTCAACTGATTAATTGTTCTAACTGTCAGGAAATTGTTCCTTAGTTTTAGGTTGATTTCCTCCTAGATCAGTTTCCATCCATTGCTTCTTGTTCTGCCTTTAGGTGCTGTGGAGAATAGGTTAACTCCCTCTTCTTATTGGCAACCACTTAAATATTGGAACACAGCTATCATATTGCCCCTCATCATTTAATTATATTTACCACATTCCTGCAACTTCTTCATATGTTTTAGCCTCCAGTCCCCTAATCACCTTTGTTGCTTTTCTCTGTACTTCTAGAGTCTCAACATCTTTTTTTTTTTACATTGAGGTAACAAAATGTGTCTAAGTGACTAAAATGTGCATCAAATGAGTAATGTGGAATACATATGTAAAAAGGGTGTATTTCCTGAAAAATGTAACGTATATTTTTATGTTACAATATAATATAAACATATATTATATGTTTTAATCAGATTGATTTAAAAAAAAAGAATAATCTGGATGTAAGAGTGAAACATGTATGAAACAGATACAGATACAAAATAGACTGATAGAGCTATTCATGCTGTATAAGGAGATATTGAATGAAACAGAGTAGGAAAGCTCAGCTGTTCACATAACACAAACCAGTTCTACAGTATATAATACCAATAAAACTATGTAGACATTGATGTATTACAAAAACCTCACGGAGGCCTTCATAGGCAACTTTTTTCCATGCTCATAAACGGGTGCTATTCTTTGTTCTGTAGGATTCCAATAATGGTTTAATAACCTTTATGAACTTCATAAATCAATGCTGAATATAGATAAAAACTAATTCAGGTGCCAACATTTTAAGCACATCAATAGTTAAAAGCCTAATCTGTGCATCTTCAATAATAAATTAGCGCTGCTGACAGCTAAATATATCTATAAATCTTTTCAAGATTGCTTCAGTGAAGATTAGTCTTCTGGTTATGGAATTCACCATTTTTCGTTTGTGTTTGCTTTTTTTAGATTCCACATCTATCTCACCAAGTAGCTGATAATTGCACCTTTTATACATGAACATATTAACTTATTAAATTCAGTGATGGATTAACCATTATACTTAGCACTACACAGTGCAGACCTGGCCTAGTTAGGTCACCTGCTGTGATCTAATTATATGGGATTTTCCAATGCAAACTTTTACTCATATTGCTTGCTTCCAAGAACTGTACCTTATAATATGGTAACTGTTTATTTCCCTAGAGATGGTGACGATCATGTTGTTATTTTCTTAAGTATTGTATTACAAATCAAAGTTCATAAAACTAATAATATTCAATATTCAGGATTGTGCTTGGCTGAAAATTAAGTCCTTGTGTATTTTTTAAATATTCCCATAAAATCTTATGAAAAATAAATTTGTTATCATTCTATCATCTTTTGAATAAAGGGCATTGTCCTTGCACTTATCTAAGTTGTAGGTAGAAAAACAGTGTGCTTGGATATCCTTTTTGCCTTCTGCTGTTTCAATAAAATGTTAAAGAATGTCACCACAAGAAAAGACTTAAAGGTAAAGGTAACAGTTCCCCTGCACTTGTATGCTAGTCGTTGCTGGCTCTAGGAAGATGTGCTCATCTTGATTTCTAAGTCAAACAGCTAGCGCTGTCTGAAGACATCTCCATGATCATGTGGCTGGCATGATTAAATGCCAAAAGCGCACGGAGCACTGTTATTTTCCCACCAAAGGTGGTCTCTATTTTTCTACTTGCATTTTTATGTGCTTTCAAACTGCTAGTTTGGCAGAAGCTAGGACAAGTAATGGGAGCTCACTCTGTTACGCGGCGCTAGGGATTCGAACTGCTGAACTGCTGACCTTCTGATGGATGAGCTCAGTGTCTTAACCACTGAGCCAACATGTCCCCTTAGAGAAGACTAAGTTGGACCTTTTCTGTGAAGTTACAGAGCCAAACATAAAATGTAACAGAAAATAACAACAGCAACATCTTCTGTCATTTCAGAACAAACAAGCAAATTAATAAAAGTCCATTAACACACTGTAAATAATAAGGCTGTACAAGTCAAGAATCAAGTTGATTCTGATTCAAACTTCAACTTGCAAACAGTTTGATTTAGGTTTGCCAAATCAATCTCATTCAAGCACCCTGGAAGTAGAGTGATGGTGGTGATAGTAATGGTGGTGACAGTCAACATGTTCAAAAACTATTTAAAGGGCTCACTCTTACTTTTCCACCCAAAAGTAAAGGCACACTTTTAATTTTCTCTGATTAAGTCATTTTTGGACTTAAGACTTCCCTTTGCTGGATTATGCATTTGCTGCCTCTCCACTTTTATGGAAGTGCCAGAAGAGCTGACAAATCTGGTTATCAAGTTTACTCCTGGCAATAGAACTTTCATCATCATCTTCGAAAGAGTATCAGATTGGGCAGAGCTCAGAAGGATGACATTTACTTTGCTTTCTAGCTGCTGATCTCTGGGTCATGCAGGTGATAGTAGGATTCTATCAGTTTTATCAGTTTTGTCAATATTAATTAATAAGCAGAAGCAAGCTGGCACAATGAAATAAAGAGCCACAGAACTAGATCACAAAGAAAGTGAACATCTCAATTTTTAAAGTAGTAACTGGTCCAGTGTTTATGGTAAGCTAACACCTATTCACTCATAGCCAAGTAACTTAATATTGCAACATTTAAAAAATTAAAAGTAATATTGACCCAAGAGTGACAGTATACCTGACAAGAATCAGAGTGTTGTGTTACTCCACTAGCTCAAAAGAGAACTACACTGTGGTTCACATAAAAGACGTTGAGCAAATCAACACAGCTCAAAAGAACTGCCTAATAGGCTGAAAGTTTGATGAGATTTATTAATACCTAATAACTTTGGTTATTATTTTAATCAAACTGACGCTGTTTGCACCTGTTCTTTCTCTAGTTATAAATGTCAAGAAATGTCTTCTTTTAGGTTGGATCTCTCTTTAATAAGCTTCCATCTATCACATCTTGTCCTGCCCTCTGGTGTTCTGGACACTAAAGTCAATCCCTTCTTCTTTGTGAGAGTCCCATAAATATTGGAAGACAGCTATCCTATCCTCCCCACCAAATCATTCTTTTCAATAGGCTAAACATATCCAGGTCTCTCAATTATTTGTCATACAATTTAGCCTCCAGACCCTTTATCATCTTTGTTATCTTCTCAGCACACTTTCTAGGTGCATTTTTCTAGCATCTTTTTTACATCATGGTGACTAGAACTTTATACAGTATTCCAAATGTGATCTCACCAATGTGGTATAAAGCAGATTTATCATTTCTTGTGATCTTGATGCTATTTTTTTCTTGATGCATCCCAGGACTTTTTTGGTAGCTGCAGTACATTGCTGTCTCATGCTCAAGTAGTGGTCCATGAGGACATCTCTCACAGTTAGTACTGATGAGCCAGGTACCACCTATTCTGTACCTGTGCATTTGTTTTTTTCCTGTCTAAGTGAAGGAAAAACTGCACTTAGACAGTGACCTTACTTTTCTCACCACTGAGCTGCATCTTATTGGATAGGACCCAATGTTCAAGTTTGTTAAGATCCTTCTGAATATTGAGTTTGTCTTTCAAATTCCTTCCAGCTTGGTGACATCACACTGACAAAGTTATGTCAGTGATAATTTTCTCAGTTACAGCAAATGACTGTGAAAGTTCAGACAGAGAATATTGTTGAGAATACATTGGACTGCAAACAGAACAAACAATTCAATGCTATCGTATACAATTCCTTTCAATGGATGAAATGTTTAGCAAATTAGGAAAAACATTGCTGTTTCTATTTGATTCTCTCAGAGTAATATTTTTTTTTCCACATAAAGAAGAAATATAAAATGGGGAAATGACACCTGTACCTGTTATTATTAAGAGTCATATACAAAACCTGCAGTTCCAAATTTCTTGAAGTGACTTCAGACTGATGTCATGTGTGCCCCAGGGCAAATGTGCCTACAATGTACTGAAAAAGAAGAAAATCATGAAGATAGTCACAGTATGTTTTACAGCTATAAATGGTCTTATTATAAACATCAGGATTTTGCAAAAAGAAGAACAATTTGAGGTGATATCCCAAGACAAAAGACATAGTATATCTCAGGGCTGTGAAAAATCAGTTTGCCAGGGTAGCCATGGAATTCTGTAACAGAAAAATTGAAGATAGATATTAATAACATTATTCAAAAGTGGTATGATTATGAAAAGTAAGATTGTTTACCAGGGTAACACCATCTGTACAACAGCCTTTATAAAGCTAGACATAAATGCTTATATTTGTATGCATTCGGCTTACTCATTCATGTTTTGAATATAAACAAATTTGAAGGATGAATTTTATAAGGAACAGGTGCAGCTTCTGGGCATCTCTTACACTTGCTTATTTAAATTAAGTTTTCTGAGAAGACACATTTCTTGTTCTGATTCTGAAACTAGAAATAGTCTTTTAATAAGCACAAACAATCAAATATCTTAATATACCTTCTCTCTCTTTCATTTGACCATTCAAGTATTTTTCAGGGATACTTAATAGAAGTTCAAGTTTATTGGTTTACAACCATGGACCAAAATATGCATGAAATATCAATAGGTGAATGGAATTATTAGAAGAAAATCTCATAGCTAATAACCTTGTCACCTTGGACAGTATAACAATATTAAGACACAGCTTAATAATACTGATAGTTTCTATATAGTGACCATGATTGATTATGATTATTTTCCCTTTTTGAAACTCTGAGGTTTCATTGGCTACTACCCTTTAGCTGAAGATTGTGTCTTAGAATGAGAGGAATGTAGGGGGTTAATACAACCAGCATCCTAACTACTTCTCCCTCCCCTAGGAGGACCCTTTGGCTTATCAGGGAATTTATCATGAAATTGTTTTACTAAAGCATCACATCCCAACTTTTAACCCAGGTAGCCTCAGACAAAGGACATCCTTTCCAATGTATTAAATGTTGTAATCTACCCCTATGTAGTCTAGAATCTTTTTTACTTCATAATGTGTCTCTCCTTGTACTACGGTAAGTTTGGGAGGCATGGCTTTTGACGGTCTCAGCTTTGAAGTGATAGCAGGCTTCAATAAACTGCAATGGTAGACTGGATACACTTTCCCTAGTATGTGTGGGAGGCTAAGCTGTACTGTTACTGGGTTTATTACTTTCACTACGGGGAAAGATCCTAAGAATTTAGGTCCTTGTTTCTTACTAGATATTTTTAACCCAATATACTTGGTTGACAAGGAAACGTGATTTCCCACATGAAAGGGAGGTTGGAGAGATCTGTGTTTATCTGCTTGTTATATACTTCTGCAGCATTAGGGAGCACTTTCTTGGTGTTTTCCCAACCTTCTTCAATGATTCCATTCATTCAGTTAGGGTCATTGAAGAGACTAGTAGACTATCTTGTGTCAGGAAGAGGATGACTGCACTGTCTACAAAAATACAAATTTACTATTTGTTAACATTGGAGATGTTAGAGATCACTTTTTATGAAAGCTTGAACTGCCAAGTTGATATAAGAATTAACAGAAGTCAGCATACAATAACTTTTTGTTGTGGAAATTGTGGCACAAATATCTTCACTTGCTAGAGATTTAACTTGTATGTACGGTATATATTCTCATGGAACATCATGATTAATTTAATAAGATAGTGATACATGGATACATTTAATAATTTCCACTGCAATCTCTCCCTAGAAATTCAATCAGATCTATAAAGGCAGCAAAAAGAGAGTCTCAAAAGCAAGAGGAATATATTTTTCTACCAAGAAATTTAGGAAAAGACATTTATCTCATCTTGATTGTCCTGCACTGAAGTCTTCTTATTCTTCAGCCCAAACTTGCTCTGGTTCTAACTTACTAGTGCATTTCTTACAGGAAATTTTAATATATAGTTTATTAGGAAGATTTAGTTGGACAGATTTAATTGGACAGAAGTTAGCAGGAACCGATTTATTAACTTTCATAAAGATTATAACTGTAATAGAACAGCACCAGTTGGGGGCATATGACTTAAGTTATCAATATGTGTGAAGAGGGAGACAAATATAAATGCCTATCAAATTCTCTTCACAAAATCCCACAAAATGTCTTCTTCAATACTGCAGTTGTGGAGACAAAAGATGGACTTCGTTTAGTTTTAAAGGAAGAAGGGATACAAAAATTTACAACTCGCATAAATGATTAATATAAAACCCATATAGAATGATGGGATGAGGTATTCTTAAATTTTATCTGTTCCCTGAAAATAATTCTGTAATTGAATGTGGCTGGATTTTTCATCTTTCTGCCAAAACTGAGAAATTCAGCCTAACATTCTTTTAAAGTGTTTTTGATGCTCCGGTGGTAGATAAAAGACATCTTGCAAGCAATACAAGGAATAACACATGCTCTTTATCCAGCAGAACAGAATAAAGATGGGAACTCAATGCATTTAAATTTTTCACTTGCTTTTATTAAATAGTACCTAATTGGCATGAAGACAGAACTTGGGGAAAAAATCCTATTTCACCCTGTGGTAATTGGATGCTCTATATGAAGTTCAAGAAATTGACAAATATTATCCAGGTTGTCTAAAAATGGACGGAAAATTTTATGAAGTATAGCACTTTCATTAAAGTCAAGGTTAGATTAATAATTGATCATATTTTCCCAAACTCTTGAAAATTGTAAGAAACAGTTGATAAAAGTTCTTCAATTTTTTACAGGAACTTGATGTGAGTTAAAGTTGACAATTCCCAACAGCAGTTAAGTCTATTTGGTTTCACATGATTCTGACTACTTATCAGCTTTGAAAGGGAGTTGTCCTGCTGCATTAAACTGGGAGAAGGGAGCCTCCCGGGCCATTATTGGAATATGATAAGTCTAGATAGGAAGGCTCATCTTTGGTCCTGGTTGTAACTAAATGCCAAAATGCCAAAATCTCTAGCTGCTATAGTCAGCTGTTGCCAGTTTAAATGAGTACATTCCCTCTATAATACGGGATGTGATCTGAATCTTGCCTATAGACCTTGTAGCTGGCAAATCATTCCAAACATACATGCAGACTCAGTCAAATGATTGTTTGGCTCTGTGGCATTTCATTTGTGGGTTCTGCGTCATGCACTTAAGAGGGCTTTTCCACAAGTAAGGAATAGAATAGAATAGAGTTGGAAGGGACCTTGGGGGTCTTCTAGTCCAACCTCCCTGCTTAGCCAGGAAACCCTATATCATTTCAGACAAATGGTTATCTAATCTCTTTTTAAAAACTTCCAGTGTTGGAGCATTTGCAACTTCTGGACACAAGTTGTTCCTCTGATTAATTGTTCTAACTTGTCAGAAAATTTCTACATAATGCTAGGTTGCTTCTCGCCTTGATTAGTTTCCATCCATTGCTTCTTGTCCTACCGTCAGGTGCTTTGGAGAAGAGCTTGAATCTCTCTTCTCTGTGGCAACCCCTGAGATATTGGAACACTGCTATCATGTCTCCCCTGGTCCTTCTTATCATTAAACTAGACATATCCAGTTCCTACAACCATTCTTAATATGTTTCAGCCTCCAGTCCCCTAATCAGGATTTAATCAGGATTTAAGTTTTGAAAGCGACTTAGCAGTTTTTTCCTCTAAAGATAATAATACATTTTTGAACAAGTCTGAGTTGATCAGAGTTTAAAAGTTGAGGCAGAACTTTTAGGTGATATTTTATAGTTGATGATCTAATATCTAGAGCAGCCAGTGTTCTACAAATCTACAAATTGTTACTGTTGGTGGATTCTATTAATTTAAGGTGTGTTATGTTTCTTAAAACCCAGATTTCAGAAAAGCTCCATTCCTGAAATGATTCCTAGTCACAATTTCAGAAGTTTTCAATTTAATTAAAAAACTGAAATCTGGAAAAGCCTTACTGTGGATGGGATTTAATTCCTCCTGAATTTAGGTATAACAGTTCTACCTAGTGGACACCAATTTTGATCTCTTAGAACTGCTCATGTGCCAAAAGTATGGGAGGGCTATAATTGTCACTATGCTTAAAACAGCCAAGAAGAAGGATCCAATGAGCTTTTTTTTAGCAGAATATATGCAAGGCCCCTAAATTAAACACGTATGGACTGCTTTGAGGAAAAGAACTCAATATCTCCTGAGAACAGAATGTTGAGCCTTAGATCAGGGTTTAGTACTATACTATTCAATTGAAATATGTACACATGTTCCTAAAACACCTCTATTTTTGTAGATTTTAAGCTTGCTTTTGATGCAACATCAAGGGGAACACTATGGCATAAGACTGAAAGCAAGATAAAAACTGGGGGACTCAGTCAGATCAACTCCCCACAAAAAAGCAGAGTGAAACAAAGATATCTTCTGGCTCCACTTCTATTTGATTAATACATCAATACAATAGTGGACTATTTTAAGATTAGCATCACCCACCAGTGTTTTAATATTGATGTTAATATTACTATTTATTATCTCTTTGCTGAAATCTTCTCAAGCTGGCCAAAGACAACAATAACAACTTTGTTCCTTCCTTGCATCAGCTTTGATGGCTTGGCAAGAATTGTGAATTTATATAGTATTTTAGAGATTTAAATACTACTACACATTTCTATTAATCCCTCTGAAATTTGTTTTTATTAGAATAGTGCCAGAAATGGAAATATATACTTTGGCTTCAGAAGAAAGACTTAAGGATTAGAAGAACAATAGACAAGCACCACGACACACTTGGACATACCCACAACAACACTATACTCTAAAAATAGGAGCTTTTATTTTAATAACTATATGAGATTGTTGAAGGAATGGGAATATGAACTGAAGTAACCTAAACTCTCGTAGAGATATGTAGGAAGCAGATCTGAAAAATATTCAAAATAACAGAATAACAGAGTTGGAAGGAATCTTGGAGGTCTTCTAGTCCAACCCCCTGCTTAGGCAGGAAACCCTAGCAGGGGTCTGCAAAGTCGGCTCTTTTAAGACTGGTGGACTTCAACTCCCAGAATTCCTATGCTGGCTGGGGAACTCTGCGAGTTGAAGTCCACCAGTCTTAAAAGAGCCGACTTTGCAGACCCCTGCCCTACAGCATTTCAGACAAATGGTTATCCAATCTCTTCTTAAAAACTTCCAGTGTTTGAGCATTCACAACTTCAAGAATAGGATTTCTCCTTCACATACACACACACAAAAAACCTCGGAAAAAATGAACTTTTTAAATAAGAGCAAGCTTCTTTTTGTATTTTCTAAAAACTTAAAATACACATATTTTTGCAAAGTTTAACATCCCCCCAAAAGGAAGTAGTGTGTTGAGCCTTTCTGAACAAAATAAAGCTAGTAAAAAAGATCTGCAACTCACTGCAAAGAAAAGATACATCTTCCAAATGACTGCAGACATGCCCAAAAATGTTCTGCAAGAAGAGATTTGTAACAGGTTCAGACATGTCTAGAAGAACTACACAAGGCATGCTAAGAACAAACTGCAGGGATAAACATCTGTTTTAGTAAAGGGGCTTATATATCTCAGAAATTGCTTGTGTATCTCAGAAAATAGGCTGCATTTGACTTCTACTTTTTAAACTCCTGCATGCTTCTGCAAAATAAAGGCCTCTAGTTTTGATGAGTGAATCTCAGATACCAAACATTCTAAAAAACATTTTGCAATATTGGAAATATTCTTTAGCACCCAGAGCAGCTCAAAGTCATATTTCTCAGGAACTGCTAAGGTACATTCTCTGTGCAGAGTGCCCAAAGCCAACAAGTTGTAATAAAATCTTTTGTCAGAGTTTTGATGAACAAAATTGTTTCTTTGGGTTGATCTTGTTTGAGTGTTATAAGCTGTGTTGCCATTCTGGCAGAACTGACAATGAGCAGAGAAAATGGAGGCAATGTTATGTAATAATTATTGGGCAACTTGTAAAGTGGTGAATCATCCCATTTTGACCTTCAAGAACCTAGGTAAGTAAATACTTGGTTTTTATTTCTTGTTATGTACATACCAATGCTTGGATGTCAACCTAAAGAATCTTATTTTTATAACACAATCTCTGAATTAAATGCCACCTAGAGAGCAAGCTGTCCTTCTCCCACCCACACGCAGACACAGCACAGAAAATTCAAGGGATTTATTGAACTTTCCAAGCCCTCCCAAGAGTCTTCTCCAGGGAATCCATATTCAGTTTCTTAATAAGTTGAACATGAACTCACAAAGTTGTAGCAGTCCACAAGGCAAGGACAAAGTAGGGGCAAGGCAAAGCACATATACCAAGGTCTGCTACCTGAGATCTGGAATACATGGGTCAAAGCAAAGGCAATTTCCAGGGTCAAGGCATGAATCCACTTTCTAAGTGCTCAGTCCGGGTCAGGAAGCACACATAGAGACTGACAAATGCTAGGTACCAAAATATATGTGTTGTTCCCAGCATCATCTCCTTCTTTTTGCCACACTGAATGGACATTGCCCATCAAGCAGATCAAGGCTTCTGCCTTCTGAATAGCTGGGATGACTATCATTGTTGCTGCCTCCTTTCTGCCCTACATACACTCAGATCAGATGTAGGAGGCAGTTCCTTCTCATACATGTTGGCTGGCTGCAGCTGTATACTCTCTGCCCAAAGCCTAAGAATTGTCCTGCTGCAACTGTGCCTCAACTATCTCAAGCTCAGCCAGCTGTTCATCCAGTTGCTCCCTCTGTGACTGCTCTGCCATGCCTGGTCTCACTGATCCTGGCTCAGAGCCACCAGCCACCTCCAGATGTGCTGGAACCTCTTCCTGGACATGCCTGGGACCCACTCATCCTCCTCTGAGCTAGCATCCAGAGAGTCATCCAGTGAAGCATCTGACAAGGCCATCAAACAGTTTGAAAGAGAGAGTAATTACATTACTATGATATCACATATCTGGACTTTTTTTTCCATTGGAATATGGCTCTGAGTCTTTTCTATCAGAGACTAGATTAGAGTCACTATTTCTACTGTGACTTTGAATACTATAATTAAACTTTATGTGTGTCTGTAGCTCCATTTTGTATGATATCGATCAGAAAGGTGTGCATGTTGTAAAATAGTGTCTCATGACATTTTTTCTGAAGATGATGATAAGTGCTTAGCATCCATTGAGATAGAAAAGCTTCTATGGCCTCCGTATAATTACATTATCAATCAAAATTGATTGCATCATCAATCAAAATACACTTTCAAGTCAGTGTTATTGTTTTCTCATAGTCCTTTGATATGTTGGAATAGGAAAACATTCTAAAAAGTATTTATTACATGCCTAGTCATGGAGGGGCTTAGGGAATTAGTAAATTCCCTATTTCAAGAAGGTCAGAAAATGCAATAAAAAATCTACCCAGAATGAGATATGACTTTTGTGACAATAAGCTTATTATCCTTCATAAGCCTACAAGGGTTACAAGTCTTATGAAGCCTACATTTTCCCTAGGAAAAGAATGGCAATGTCTCATCTACAACTTCAAATTTACCAAAGAAAACCATGGGAAAAATTAATCAATGATAGACATATTATGTAACTATGATTGAGTCATTCCTTTATCTAACATAATGGAGAGAATGATAGCCATATGTGTATGTTTCAAATGGGCCCTCAAACTACAAACAAATGCAGGTAAAGCATTCTTAAACAACTCTCCAAAGAGTCTTTTAGAACATTATGGCATTCATTACTTTGTCACTCATAATAAAACTAAAGCAACTGTCCCAAGAGGTTTAACTCTACCCTGAAAACTGAACTCTGGAGATATTTTACAGCTTGAAATACCTATCAGTACAAGGATACTGAGACTTTGATGCTACAATAGGACCTACTGTAGACTGGTCCTGGTACTCTAAATTCATCTAATAGGATGTTTAAATATGATTGTATGGGGAAATTTCAAAAGGTGAATGAAGGGAACCTTCTCAAAGTATCCTGGTGAATTCTTTGAATGGGCTATCAGCAAACCTCAATGGGTGAATTATTCATCATCAAGGAATTGGGAACAGGGAGCAAATGCAAATTAAAATACTATGCAGATAACCTTACATAAAACTCTTTTTTATATCAAAGAATTCTAGAAGATGCTCCATGACCAATATGGCATGTGCAGAATTGAAAAAGTGCTCAAAAGAGCAACAGAGTAGCAACAAAATTCAGACAAAACTAGTCAAATGATCAACTCACCAGAAACATTCAACAGTTAGGTTAAGAAAACTGAAGTGCAACATGGAAGGATTTTGTACCTCTCTATCCAGCAATATATCAGTGACAGTTTTCTCCAAAATTCAAAAATTCTAATTTCACTATTTAATTAGCAAGGACCATGAACCTTCTTCTAAGACTAGTAGAAGTCCACTTCACTACCACCAAGTCCACATTAGTGTACGTTTTTTTAAAACATTACTATTAAAACAAAGCTTTTTTCTTTGAGAACTACATACTATGCCAGCATCTAAGAACTGCTGAAAAAACAAATGATCTTATAATAAATATCATAGATGGCCCCAAATGATCCTGTGGTATGATTTGGTGGTTCAAAAAATTGTTCCTTGAGACTCATCCAATTCTATCAATGAAGAACTTGGACATGTATTAGGATTAGAGTTGCCCATATATTGTTTAAAAATATGTTTTGTAGCTCATTATATTATTGGAGGCTTCAATAGATTACATGTTTATGGAGCCACTGTACAGCATCAGATGGTAGTGATTTCTACATGCTGTTACAGCACTGTATATCTATGTGAGGGCAAGACAACAATTTCATCATGGTAAATTTATGACAAGCCCCATTAGGTCTCAGTCAGAAAGATTACGTTGATACCATTACTATACAAATCAAAACTGACCGGAACAAAATCATCCATTTTATCACAGGAAAGTGGTTGCTAAGCTTAATTTTAGGCTGCAAAAAAAAAAAAAAAAGAAGGATAGGTATGGTCAAGGAGAATGGAAGCACTCAAAATTTCTAACTTACTAAAGGACACAAATTGGTATAGGTATCATAAGGTACTTGGAAATTATCATGTACATGTCCGCTTTATAAGGCATATTCCATGAACTTTTTAGAAAAAAACAAAAACAAAAGCAAAAGCACGGACTTCCACTCCTTCCGTCTGAAATTAAAAACTCATCTTTTCCGTTTGGCCGGCTTTGGGTAGCGTCTCTCTATAGGGTCTAGCTGTTTTAATTGGGTATTTTAGCATGTTAAGGGGATTTTAGCACAGGCCCAGATTTAATTTGTTCTTAATTATATTTGTATATTTATTGTATTGTGGTTTTAGTTTTCCCTGTGCACCGCTCCGAGTCCCTACGGGGAGAGGAGCAGTCTATAAATTAAATTATTGATTGATTGATTGAAATGTATTTTCAAAGGAAGGGCTTAAAAATAATTCAATCATGTTTGTTAAGTTCTGCTAACTGTGTATGCCAAATCGCTGCTGGGCCTCCTCCTAGCTTGCTTGGACTTACCAGATTTTGAATGGTAAAAATGGTAAAAACTCAAAAAGTCATCTAATTCTATATCAGATGTGACACAAATTTGCTATAAAAAGCATTATAAAATCTTAGTTATATGAAGCCCTGCTTAGAGAAATTTGATTCTGGGGAGGGCTGTGCTCCCATTATAAGTAGTTGTCCTAAACTTCAATGGGTCCTCTGTCTGTTACAGACTTCTGAATAGCTTACAAGTTGGATAATTCATGTTGATACTCTTTCAGATAAATCAGAGGAACGTGTTTGCCGATTTTGGAAACCAGAGCATGGTGTTCCCAATTACATCTTATTAACATAGTGTGAAGAAGCAATTTCAAGCATTAACAATTGCCCTTCTTCATTACTATGGGTGCATACACTTTCTTGGAGGAATAGCCCAAGGAAGAAAATCTCCTTCTTACTCCATTCATTGTAGGTGTAATGGCTAGAAGTAAGGCCTTATTTTGCTTAATGCTAAAGCATCTCCTTTTATTCTTAAATGGGGCCATTTCACATATCAAAGGTGTGTTTAATGCAGGAGTTTAATTGTTTAACCCAAGTGAATATAAAGGTAAAATACTATACTAGTAGGCTTGAATTTGTGGTTTACTAATAAATAGATTGCTTGGCAGCAGAATAGCAGTACCTAGTATGGAAGCAATAAAACCTCTTGATTACTTATTTATGTGCTTCTTCCTTTTGAGTTAGACCTTTTTATTATTCATTTAATGACACCCTTCTTCTTCTTCTTTAATCTTTGGAATTGTGATGATATCACAAGATTCCTTTTAATTTGTTCCTGCTTATTTTTGCTATGCATAAGATGGCTTTTCTCTGCTTCAGTTCAGCATTTACTAACACTTTTAAAATATCCATCACTGCTACCAAGACCAATTTCTGTCTGTGATTCTCTGTCCTGGTAAAACCAGTGTTAGTAACTGAGCTAGTGATTCTTGCTCTCTCTTTCTTCCTCTGTAGTGCAATCAGGTATAAAGAGACATGTGTTGTTTCTGGGGTGGTGACTGCCAAATTTATTAAAAGAGATGGGTTTAGCTGAGAAACATCTAACAGCAAATCTATGACATGTGTGTCAAAGCTGACATGCCACAACATTTTGAGTGACATGCCAGACTTTATACCAACATTCACCAATACCTTGCAAGAAAGGGGTGTGCTTTTGTGCAATTTTCAGAGGCTTCAGAAGGCATGGAAGAGAATTATCCAAAGTCATGTTAAGAACAGAGGCCTTGTGTGACCTGGGAGAGCCTTAGCTGGACTACATGGTTATGTTGTTAGAAAAAGAATACTGCCTGAAGGTAAGTGGTGCATAGCAGTTCTTAGGGAAGGGAGCAAGGTGGGACAGATAGAGAATTATTTTTCTTTTATTTGGGGCAGGGGAGATGTGTGACACATTAGTAGGGCCAAATTTTATCATTTTATTTTAATTTCAACCCATTAAGAAAGAAGAAGAAAATTCACAAATACTACTTTGCTCCTTAAAAATTACTTCTTTAATACAGAAGTTGTAAACATCTATCTACTGAGAGTATGCACCAAAGAAAAATTCCTTTTGTGACCACTTACACTTGGCCAATAAAGTTATTGTTCTATATTCTATTCTATTCTATTCTATTCTATTCTATTAATTGAATGTGTTTTGATTTCTTCTTACCTGGGAAATGGTTCCGGTTGTTGGTTAAGACAAAGAGCCTCATGTTGGAGCAAACAGGTATGATCTTGTCTTTATACCACATGTTGATGTCACAAACTATTTGCATCATACCTAAATCCATAACTCCTTTGCAAAACCAATCAGCTTCAGTAAAACTGGTTTTGATAATGCCTTACTTCAGTTTGATTAAATAATATCCATTTCTTTTATAGTCTGACATGGTTAAACAGGCTTAACATAAGAAATAAAAAAACATTTTATTTTTATATTTTATTACAAAATTTCAGTGGGAGAATGTTAACATAGTTTTGTAATTGATTGAAGTAACAGTTTGACATATTAACTTTTGAAATTAACAAGCACTTTGGCCTCAATATTTGAGATTACTAAAAATGGATTAATGTTCTCCTTATATGAAGTTTGCCATTTCAGAAAAAGTGTCTTGTATGAAATATAATTTATTAATCCAATTTAGTAGAAATAGTTATGATAATCTGAGGCCATGAATATGGAAAGTCTACAGACAAACTTTAATGAGATCAGTTTCAGTGCATCATCAAACTGTTTTTGATCATATAGACCAGAAATTCTCAACCTTTTTTTGCTCATTGTGCCCTTCCCAGCCTTATTTACTGACCTGACCATTCTCATCATCACTACCTAAAAAAACATATTTTACAATCTGCATTGTTTATTATTAGGGGATGATTAAGGGAGTGGATTAGGAGATGATTAGGGGCCTGGAGGCTAAAACATATAAAGAACGGTTCCTGGAATTGGATATGTCTAGTTTGATGAAAAGAAATGATGATGGCAGTGTTCCAATATCTCAGAAGCTGCCATAAAGAAGAGGGAGTCAGGATATTCTCCAAAGCACTGAGGCAGTACAAGAAGATGGAAACTAATCAAGGAGAGAAGCAACCTAGAACTAAGAAGAAATTTCCTGATTTCTACTGGAATTAACTAGTGGAACAACTTGCCTCCAGAAGTTCTCCAACACTGGAAGTTTTTAAGAAGAGATTGGACACCATAGGATTTTCTGCCCGAGCAGGGACTAGAAAGATCCAAGGTCTCTTCCAACTCTGTTATTCTATTCTATTCCGTTCCATTCCATTCCATTCCATTCCATTCCATTCCATTCCATTCCATTCCATTCCATTCCATTCTATTCTATTCTGCTAAACTGTATCATATAAAGACTATTGCCTTTTTGTTATGGACCCTGGGTGGGACATGTGACACATATTGAAAATTACTGATGTAGACAATTCAAAAGATAATAATGAAGGGGTTTTATGGAGTAGGCTGACATTATGCTGTCATCTTAAAACCTTACAATTTCTAAAAATAACAGTACATAAAACACTAAATAAATTAAAATTAGGGTACTTCCAAGGTCTATTTTTTTCATTGAAGAGTTGTATTGATAATGTGATATTTTTTTCCAGTTAAAATTTGGAATTATATTTCTGTACTTAACATTTACAAAATACTAAAAGTACTATGTAATTTAAGACATTCTCTTTCCCTGTATTTAAGGTTCTTGCTTTAAAGGCTCAACAAAAATAAGACTTTATTTCAAAAACTGTATCAAAATATAATGTCCTTAAAAATAAATATTTCCAATATTGTCAAATCTAGAGGTCAATGTAATCAAATTAAGAGTTAGATTAAAGATTACCTTTAAGGATGGCAACCAGCCTTTCCTAGGGCATTAGGGAGTGTACCATATTGGGTAGCATTTGTGACCAAAGGACATCTGGAACTTTTTGATCATATGCTTTAAAGATGCTACTGAAACATTATTTGCCTATTGTGCACTATATGCTATATACATTTTAATAATAATAATAATAATTTATTAAACTTGTTGACCACTCCCTCTCCCCGAAGGGACTCGGAGCGGTGCACAGAGCTAATAAAACAATAAATACATACATATAGTTAAAAACAAATTAAATATTTCCCTGTGCTAAAAATCCAATTAAAAACTAAAATCCCCATCTAAAATTTCTAGCAACCCCATCGAAGAGAGACTATCCTAGGCCGGCCAAGCAGAACAGATATGTTTTTAGTTTTAGACGGAAGGAGCGGAGGTCCGTGGTAGTTCTAATGTTGGGGGGAAGGTCGTTCCAGAGGGCTGGGCCCGCCACAGAGAGAGCCCTTCCCCTGGGCGTCGCCCGCTGACAAAGTCTAGTGGACGGCACCCGGAGAAGTCCCTCTCTGTATACTCCATCGCTGGCCATAGGGGGCGAACATCTTGCCCCTGTGGATGGGGCGCGCAATTTGGGTGTCCTCCTGGATGCCCGGCTGTCCATGGAAGATCAAGTGACAGCCGTGGCCAGGAGGGCGTTTTACCAGGTTCGCCTGGTTCGCCAATTGCGCCCCCTATTGGATCGGGACGCCCTTCGCACAGTCACTCATGCGCTCGTGACATCCCGACTGGACTATTGTAACTCTCTCTACATGGGGCTTCCCTTGAGATGCACCCGGAGACTTCAGCTAGTCCAGAATGCAGCCGCGCGAGCAATTATGGGGACCGCAAGGTCTACCCATGTAACACCGCTCTTGCGCGAGATGCACTGGCTACCTGTCGTCTTCCGGGTGCGCTTCAAGGTGTTAATTATCATCTTTAAAGCGCTTCATGGCTCGGGACCTAGCTATCTGCGGGATCGGATCCTGCCTCATACATCCTCACGGCCGATTCGCTCCCACAGAGAGGGACTTCTCCGGGTGCCGTCCACTAGACTTTGTCAGCGGGCGACGCCCAGGGGAAGGGCTCTCTCTGTGGCGGGCCCGGCCCTCTGGAACGACCTTCCCCCCGATATTAGAACGACCACGGACCTCCGCTCCTTCCGTCTTAAATTAAAAGCTCACTTTTTCTGTCTGGCCGGCCTGGGATAGTCTCCCTGTCTTGGGGTTTTATTGGGTAGTTTTAGCATAGTTAGTTTTATGGGAATTTTAGCACAGGTTAAGTTTAATTTGGTTTTAGAACTGTTTGTATATTTTTTACAGTTTTTACTCTGCCTGTGCACCGCCCCGAGTCCCCATGGGGAGAGGGAGCGGTTTATAAGTATTAAAATTATTATTATTATTATTATTATTATTATATGTGTGAGTTATCTATCATCTATCTGTCTTTATGTCTGTCTGTCTGTCTGTCTGTCTGTCTGTCTGTCTGTCTGTCTGTCTGTCTGTCTGTCATCTAACTATCTAACATCTACCTACCTACCTAACTAAAGTGAGCTGAGAAAGAAAAGATTAAACCACTTTCAAGCATTTTTATACATATTCATCATTTTGGTAGTCTTGAGGTCTGGAAATTTCATGTCCAACAGACTGAAAAATTGATATAAATTTAAAGATCTAGTGACATAGTTGTACAAAGGATGGTGAGAAGAAAAATTCTGGTGATTTGCAATTTAATCTTGAAACTGGCTCCTTTAAATATATCATTTGAGCAGTACAGTTCAGTAAATCTATCTTCATTATCCTCTTCTTTCCACATTGCTTCGTTTACATTTCTTTCAATATATGGCTTCATAAGGATTGTGAGATTTCAGAAAGAAAAATGCTCATTTTATTTATTTATTACTTCATTTATTTTTCCTTCCTTCCTTCCTTCCTTCCTTCCTTCCTTCCTTCCTTCCTTCCTTCCTTCCTTCATTCATTCCTGTCCCACCTTTATTATTTTTACAAATAATTCAAGGCTGTGAACATGCTTTTATTTATTGTTTGTATATATTTTTATATGTTTTAATTTCCCTGTGCACCGCTCTGAGTCCCCTTGGGGAGAGGACGTGGTATACAAAATTAAATATTATTATTATTATTATTATTATTATTATTATTATTATTATTATTATTATTATTATTATTATTATTATTATTATTATTATTATTATTATTATTATTATTATTATTATTATTACTATTATTATTATTATTATTATTATTATTATTATTATTATTATTATTATTATTATTATTATTATTATTATTATTATTATTATTATATCCAGAACATCTTCCTCCTCTCCCTTTCCAGGTGGGTTGGCCCCAAATCACCCATTAGCTTTCATAGCTAAGATGGCATTTGAACTCATGGTCTCCAGCTTTCTAGCCTGATGCCTTAACCGTTAGACCACTATGCTTCTGCCAACCATGAAAAAATAAATAATTAACTTTAGCTTCACTCTAAGCTGTTCATGAAAACACTTCCAGTTCCTCTATTGTTCTGGTGTTTATTATGGGGTTTCCCCATTAGATTCAAGTCTACCATGTTTAATATACCAAATTAACAGACTAACAAAATAATGGAATTGGAAGGGACCTTGGAATCCCCCTGGTTAATCAGGAGACCTTATACCAGGGGTCTGCAAAGTTGGCTCTTTTAAGACTGGTGGACTTCAACTCCCAGAGTTCCCCAGCCAGCATAGCTGGCTGGGGAATTTTGGGAGTTGAAGTCCACCAGTCTTAAAAGAGCCAACTTTGCAGACCCCTGCCTTATACCATTCTAGACTGCCCAAACTCTTCTTCAAGATCTCCAGTGATGGAGCAACCACAACTTCTGGAGGGAACAATTCCAGTGATTAAGTGTTCTCACTGACAGGAAATTTCTCCTTATGCACAGATTTTTCAGAATTACTATCAAAATGCCAGCATAGTAAATAAAGCCAAATTCATGCTCAATGGCAAATTAGTGTTTTCTAAAAGACAAGCAGTATTAAATGTATAGCTGCATCTGGTATATTATTTTAAAATGTATGCCTAAAAGAGGATTATAAAGGTCTAATGTGAAATACTACAGAACTGATGTTAGCATTGTAAATTGCCTATATATTCATAGAACATTTTTAATTAAAATTGGAAAGCATCTATTAGCTTTTTTAAATGGAATTCTTCCTCATATTAATTAAAGTAATGACAGCTTTTTGAAGACTGCACTAAATTGTATTCCATCCCAACAGAACAATGGGAAACATTATCTTATGATGGGTGGTGCATTTTTGGATTGCATTCAGAATTTACTTTATATGTCAACTCTACAAATTTAATTTAGATATTATTTTTCAGCTATGAGATGATTTTATTAAACTGAATGAGAAATGGTAATATAACAATAAGGAAAATTTCTCCATTCAGTTATTTCAGAAAGAGCTGGCATAGTCATACTCCACACAGTATCAAGGATGCAGTTATAGAGGTAGTCAATTGTATTAAGTACCTTGAGGTGCAGATAACTAATAATCTGAACTGGTCTCTCCACACATCATCCTTAGTGAGGCCTGCAAACCAGTGTCTGCAATTCCTGCATCAGATGTCCTAACCACTTTTTACAAAGGCTCAATCGAGAGTGTTTTAACAAACTGCATCACTGTTTGGTTTGGTGGCAGATAGTGCCACCAAAGTGCCTTAGATAGAAAGTCCATATAGAGAGTGGTAAGGGCAGCTGAGAAGATTAATAGGAAGCTCCCTTCCTGTTATTCAGGATACTGCTTATAAGTGCTATGTGCTTAGAGCTTAAATAATTGCTACAAACCCCACACACCCACTTCACTGTCTGCTTCTTTTGCTCCCCAGTGAGTGGAGGTTTCAAAGTATTCCTAGCAGGACTACGAGATTCTATGACACCTTTGTTTCCTACGCCATCATTCTGGTAAACTCGCAAGATTCGTTTTTCTCGCCATGTACATGTGTACATCTAGACTAGACTGTATTGTTTCTCTGTGCCATATAATATATGTGGATACATGCATATTTATGTATTCATTTATTTTGTCATATTCATGTAGTGTATATTGGAGAGGATGACCCTTTAAAAGCCGTATGTAACAACATTTCATTTTAAAGCATGGCAATTAGTGTACACTCAAAGTGATAATAAAGTTATTCTAAGTCTAAGACTTGCATCTAGAAAGATACTCCTTAGGCTGTAACACTTGAATGGGAGATAAAGAAGAAAGACTTAAAGACACAAGGTAAATAAGCCTGTTCTGTTTTTATATGCATTCTGGAAATATATATAAACAAACAGAATGTGTATAACACTTTGAATTAAATATTTACGAAGTATATATAAAATAGAAATGATGTTTTCCATTTTCTTGTTTTCTGAGTTTTGCTTGTATATGCCTGCTACACTAAAAGAAAGCCAGAAGCAAAGAAAGTAAATCCTTCTTTGTTGGAAGGGTTGTTGTCCCAGCTGGATTCCCAGTAGTTGGATCTTTGAAGATTTTAACACTATTAGAAAACTAATAGAGAAGTAAGAAACCTAAACTTGAAACCTGAATACTTTATAACATTAGAAAAAAAGATGCCTATTGTACAAACAAAACCCCTATCAACAATTTGCCTGTAACAAAGGGTGAATTGTTTTTGTTAGACATTTGCCTGAATTGTTATTGATATTACATTATTATCTCCCTAAGTTTCATTGTGCTAAGAAGAAATAAGTCAATTTCCACAATATGATCTTGAACATATACACACCATTTTCAAAGAGAGTGTCAGGAACTACATCAAAAAGAACATTAGGAACCTCCTTAATAGCGATCCACAGGAATTATGGAATCAACTTAAAGATGTTATTAAATATGAATGTGGAAAAAATGACTTCAAAAATGAAGAAAGAGAAGAAAGGAATACTGATGTCAGAAAAAAAAACCCTACAGAATTCTCAAGAGAAGCCAAAGCCAAGAAAAACAAAAATTTCAGATGCAAACTTCTCAGTGCTGTTAGAACAGATAAGAAACACTATTAAAACAACATGTGTAAATATGTTAAATATGGAACAGATGTGGAAAAATAAGGAAAGTCTTTTAAAAATGTCTGAACTGAAAACAAAGTTCCAACTTCAAATCTGTATGGTAAAGTATGCCAATGGACATAGTAGATAATAACCGATTCAAAGAGGGAAGGTGCATGTGCAATAATCAGAGTGTAGAAATTAATATCCAAGATACCTTAAAAGATATCCCCTGCTAAGAAGATATCTAGGATTAGAAGATAAAATTATTTTATGTATAATGTTACTTCTTTTTTAAAAGAAACATTAAAATCTAATAGAAATTAATAGAAAGAAAAAGAAACAGAAAAGAAAGAAATCTAAAAGTACAAGAAAGGGAAAAACAGTAAAAGATGAAAGAAAGAAAGAAAGAAAGAAAGAGGGAGGGAGGGAGGGAGGAAGGAAGGAAGGAAGGAAGGAAGGAAGGAAGAAAAGATACAAAGAAGTAAATTCCAATCCTTTTCACAGCAGTTATAAGAACAATTATAAATTCACTCATTACTCTATGGTTATAGCAGAACTCTCTTTTTTCTGTAATATATTCTGCCTAATCAACACCGTAAGTTTTTTTTTTTACACTAAAAATCCACTCGGAGTTAACAGCCAGCAATAAACATAAATATTGTCTTTTCTATGATTAAGAAATTAACTTAGCCATCTCAGAAAGTTTCATTATCTTTACCAACCATTCCTCCATTGTGAATAGTGGCAAATCTTTCCATTTTTGCATATAAAATAATCTTGCTGCAGTTATCATATTCAAAAGCAAAGTTCCATGACTTTTTCAAACTATTTGTCCATCAATCCCAAAAGAAAAACCTCTAGTCTCAATTATATGCTAATCTTTAAAATCTTCTGAATGTGTAATGAATCCAAAATTTTCTAGGTTTTTCGCATTTTCCCTAAACATTATAAAAATACCCTTCTGATTGTTCATCTTTCCAACATAAACTTGAAGAGAATAACATAGTGTAAATTTTAATTGTTTCAACCACAAGATTTCCCCTTGTTCCATCTGAATATTACAACAAACTTCTTTTTGTTTCAAATATCAATAAAAGTACATATTAGCAAATACATGTTCATTATTTGTACATAATTTTATTTGAAACCTATTCTTACAATATTTAAACACACTAGTTGGTCTGTTGACTGTAAACATTTCTAATAACTGTAAAAAAGAAAATCATTTACAACTATATTCCTTTGCCACCAGTTCTTCTCTTGATTTGATTTTATATTTCCCTTGATAAAATTCTAGAAGCTGACAATAAGTTAGCTACTTGTGTTTGGTATAAGAAAGTCAAAATTAATGGGGATTTTAAAAATCCTTATGTTAGATAAGTATTTTGAGAATGTGAAATAGCTACAACCTCAGGTTGTTCCTGAAAACACATTTGTGTCCATATTTTTATAAACAAAAATAATTTGCTGTTATTAGTTGCGAAGTCACGTCTGACCCATCACAACCCCATGGATAACATTTCTCCTGGCCTTCCTGTCCTCTACCATCCCCTGGGGGTCCATTTAAGCTCACACTGACTGTTTCAATGATTCCATCCGGCCACCTCATTCTCTGCTGTCCTTTTCATCTATTACCATCAATCTTTCCCAGCATTAGGTTCTTCTCCAATGAGTCCTTCCTTCTTATTAGGTGGCCAAAGTATTTGAGTTTCATCTTCAGGATCTGGTTTTCTAAAGGGAAGTAAGGCTTGATCTCCTCTAGGACTGACCGGTCTGAATGCCTTGCAGTCCAAGGGACTCACAGGAATCTTTCCAGCACCATAATTCAAAGGCCTCAATTCAAAGGTCTTCCTTATGGTCCAACTTTCACAGCCATACATTGCAACTTGGAAAACCACAAAAAATAATAGGTAAACACAAATTACTTGAAGATGAAATTTGTTCAGCACTCTTGTAATTACCAACTCAAAAGTCTACAGGAATTGATGAAATACTTACTGAAATATAATAAAGAATAAGTAGAAGAATTAGCAAAGTTTAAAGGAGAAGAGGGGAGGAGAAGGAAGGGGAGAAGGAGGAGGAGGAGGAGGAGGAGGAGGAGGAGGAGGAGGAGAAGAAGAAGAAGAAGAAGAAGAAGAAGAAGAAGAAGAAGAAGAAGAAGAAGAAGAAGAAGAAGAAGAAGAAGAAGAAGAAGAAGAAGAAGAAGAAGAATTAACAGTGAGCAACCTATACTATAATACCCTTAATTTCAAAATAACATTTAGGATCTACCAATGTAGATTAGATCAGCATACGGAAAAAGAGATGCTGGATATTTAACCTGGCTTTAGGCAAAATACCAACTTATACAGGCGAGGAAGCCATAATGCAGAAGAACATGGTGAAACAGGCTGGTTCCAGGTTGGCAAAAGAGTGCATCCTCTCCCCTTATTTATTCGACTTATATCCAGAATGCATATTAAAGAAAGCTGCATTGGAAAAAGTTTTAAAACTGGAGGAAGAAATGTCAATAAATTCTGCTACACTGTTGATGTTCCCCTGATAGATGAACTAGAAAGAAGCTGTAAGCTATAGTAATAAAATCAAGTGGCACAGTGAAAAAAAGAGAGTAAAATTAAATATAGAAAAGAGCAAACTGAATGGCAACAGATAACAATCAGCTGTAGAATTGACAATAAAAATGGGTGCAGTAGTGAATAGCTTCTGACTTATCATATAGCCATTAACAGTAAAGGAACAAGCCATCAGAAAAGATACCAGAGACAAGAACTTGGTAGAGCAGTCATGAAGATCTCGGAAAAGATATTAAAATGTCAGGGTATATCTATATTTAAAAAGACCAGAATAATGCAAACCGTGGTTCCCTGTGAAACTGTATTGAGGTGCAAGGTGGGCTTTGAAGGAGCAAGAGAAGAATAACATTGACTCTTTTGTACTTTGGCATTGGAAAACACTCCTGAGAATAGTGTGGGCAGCCAAGACAACAAACAAATGGATCATCAAATAAAACAACTCAGAGGTCCAAATATCACTGGAGGCACAAATAACCAAGTTCAAATCACTCTACTTTGGACATGTTGTGTGAAGTGCTAGTTCTCTAGAGAAGGCTCTAATGTTGAGTTAGATGGAAGACAAGAAGAGGATGACTGGCAGCAAGATCGATAGGCACAGTTACTAGTGATGAATGCACTGTTGGAAGACCTGAAGGAGAGCTTAGGGACAGATCACCATGGAGGAAGTTTGCTAAAGTTGATAATGACTTGATGCCACGTAATTATATATCATTATTATCACCATAATAATTATTATATCAGCTTTCCTTTCCAAAAATATCCAATTTAATGGAGTTGTAAGTTTATTGCCAAGGGCTTCTATTCAACTGGCCAGCGCACTGGCCAGCTGAATTTCTTCATGCTTTTTTCACCCTATGAAGCCTTTGGAGCCTGGGGAGGGTGAAAAGAACCCCCCCAGCACCCCCAAAGGCCCTCCAGAGGCTTCATGAACTTCCCTAAGTCTCCGGAGCGCTCAAAATGACGCTGCAAGCAATCGGAGGTCACTTCCGGTTTTGGCGGTGCATCATTTTGAGTGCTCTGGAGGCTTCCCAGGCCCTCCGGAGGCCCTCTGGAGGCTTCAGCAACCTTCAGGAGGCTTCCCTGAAGTCTCCGGAAAGCTCAAAATGATGCTGCAAGCAATTGGATGTCACTTCCGGTTTCAGTGGCACGTCATTTTGAGTGCTCTGGAGGCTTCAGGGAAGGGCCTCCTGAGGGCCTCTGGAGCACTCAAAATGATGCACCGCCAAAACCAGAAGTGACCTCCGATTTGCTTGCAGCATCATTTTGAGTGCTCCGGAGGCTTCAGCAACCTTCAGGAGGCTTCCCTTAAGCCTCTGGACCACTCAAAATGATGCTGCAAGCAAATTGGAGGTCACTTCCCGTTTCGGCAGCACATCATTTTGAGTGCTTCAGAGGCTTCCCAGTCCCTCCGGAGGCCCTCCGGAGGCTTCAGCGACCTTCAGGGGGTTTCCCTGAAGCTTCCGGAGCACTCAAAATGATGCGCCGCCGAAACCGGAAGTGACCTCTGATTACTTGCAGCATCATTTTGAGTGCTCCCGAGGCTTCAGGGAAGTTCATGAAGCCTCCGGAGGGCCTCGGGGTGGGGGGGAGAGGGAGGCTCTTTTCGCCCTCCCCAGGCTGCTATAAAGCCTCTGGAGCCTGGGGAGGGCGAAAAGAGCATGTAAAAAATAGGGGGGGTCTGTAGTGCATGCATGTACACTGGGGGGGGTCGCCTAAAAAGGTTCGCCATCACTGTCCTAGATCAATAATAATCAATATCAATAATTTTAATTTCTTGACCGCTCCCTCTCCCCATAGGGACTCGGAGTGGTGCACAGGGAAACTAAAACCATAAATATACAATAAATATACAGACATATTAAAAACAAATTAAACGATACCTGTGCTAAAATACCCATTTGCATACTAAAATTCCCACTAAAATAGCTAAAACCCCATAGAGAGAGACTAACCTAGGCCGGCCAAGCAGAAAAGATATGTTTTTAATTTCAGACGGAAGGAGCGGAAGTCCGTGGTCGTTCTAATGTCGGGGGGAAGGTCATTCCAGAGGGCTGGGCCCGCCACAGAGAGAGCCCTTCCCCTGGGCGTCGCCCGCTGACAAAGTCTAGTGGACGGCACCCGGAGAAGTCCCTCTCTGTGGGAGCGGATCGGCCGTGAGGATGTGTGAGGCAGGATCCGATCCTGCAGCTAGCTAGGTCCCGAGCCATGGAGCGCTTTAAAGATGGTAACTAATACCTTGAAGCGCACCCGGAAGACGACAGGCAGCCAGTGCAGCTCGCGCAGGAGCGGTGTTATATGGGTAAACCTGGAGGTTCCCAGAATTGCCCGCGCGGCTGCGTTCTGGACTATCTGAAGTCTCCGGGTGCACCTCAAGGGGAGCCCCATAGAGAGAGTTGCAATAGTCCAATCGGGATGTCACGAGAGCATGAGTGACTGTGCGAAGGGCGTCCCGATCCAATAGGGGTCTTGAACTTGCTTGCAATGTAAGTCCTAAACTATAAACACTAAAGGACTTATCATCTTATTTATTTAAATAAAACTGGATTGAGGTTTTTAAAACAGCTAAACCTAGCTCCAGACCTATTTATATACATATGTAAAGTTATGGATCGGAGAAAGACCAATCACAGTTTAATAAAAGCTGACATCATCCTTGTGCTAGATATATAGTGGCAGCAGCTCTGCACTTGAGTTATTTAAAACATGATGTTTAAATGCAATTTTATCCTTTCCCACATTTTCTTTAAACGCAGTATGGCAAATTCAATCACATCAATGTAATAGTCATTCTAAACAATGGAAAATTTGGCCCTGTCAGCTTGCCGGCATCTTAAATTGATGAAAGCTCAGTATCTGGCATGCTCAGCTTTCCATTTTCAAGTTTTTATACATACTAGATGCATTGAGTGACTCAGATAACACTAATAAATTACACAATGACATAACTCTGTGCACATAGGCGTTGAAAAGCCAAATGAAAAAGATGTGCCACCCAGCAGCTTAGTAATTAATGTTATGGCAGGAGGGAAAAAATGAAGAAGGAAGAAAGGAAACCTTCACGCATAGTTAGATAATACAGGATTTAATAAAGGAAATTAAGTGTTTATGTTTTTGCTATCATCAATAGAGGCTTTCAGAACCAGAAAGGGTGATAGCAGACTATAAACAATGACTTTATCCAGAGCACAGTAATTTGCACATATGACTAGAATAAACTTACTCTTTCCTAGGTAAATGTTATGTGGTTTATGCCTTCAGTATGCCTTATTTGATTTTGTCCAAAATAAATTTGCAGTGTAATACCCCATTCATCACATCTCAAAGTATCTGAATAAGATTGTGGTGGGGGGTAGGAGGAGGAGGAGGAGGAGGAAATATTGTAAGGCAAAGAGAACAAAAACCAAAGAAAGTAAGCCAAAATACCCAGCATCCACAGATGATTCTGCAGAGGAATTTCAGCAAACTTACATTTATATAAGGAAGCTAACATTGTCTTTGGGATGGTTTTCATTCACCAAAGTGCACAGTAAGTTGGAAACTTTTCTTTAATAAAAGTTGAACATTTCTATACAAAGAACTTTCTATGGAAATGGAATGCAGTGGAATGTAGCTGATTAGGGTTTGGTGTATTAGGGATGCTTGAATTAGAGAGAATTAAAGGAGAAAGAATGGAGACCAAATGGTATGTAAAGCTGAGTTGTGTGTATCTATTTTGCATTTTTTTTTTTTAATACTATGTAGCCTTAGAAGGCTGCCATCTGGTGTACAGGACAGAGAAGAAAGACATCTGCATTACTTAAAACATTTCTTTGCAGGCATTTTTGTCCTGAACAATAGAACTAGAGAAATTCCAGAAGCCTTCCATCCTCTGAGATCTTCAGGGCACTGGGGGGAAATAACTTCTGCTCTCTGGTCAGAATTGTGCCTTCTCTTTCCATGCTGAAATAGAGAATGATCAATGCTGAGAGATTGACGTGAAGGTTTAGTGCCCCCAAGAAAAGTTACCAATGGATTTCTAGAGGCAGCAAGGAAGTGGTAGATGCTTAGAGCTTGTTCAAATGTCTACTGGTTTAGGGCAACATGTAGAGAGTTGATTTAGAGATTAGTATGAGTACAATGGTACAGAGAATAAGTGGAAACACTTTTATCTTTTATTTTTCCTTTAAAGAATCATTGATCTATGGGGAAAAAGAGTTCTGATTATAGATGGACCGACACATTTATAGCATTATAGAAAACTTGCTCATTTACTCAAATGTGGTCTCATCCTAATCCTTCTCTCTTTATTCTTCTCTAATAGATCCAATCTGGGTCATTCCATATGAAAGTAAGCCAAGGACTGACGATTCCTAACCCAGAGAGAAAGAACAGATTTTAGTGTCTTTCATAAATCTGTTTATCGTTATCCAGTCTAGAGTCTTAAGTTCATAATGTTGTTGTGTATGACTCTGACAAAATCTGAGTGCAAGACTATGGAAAATGAACTAAGATAAACTTAGTCAAAGTACTGTAGCTCTGAAATTCAAAATGTAAAAAAACATTCATTAGTTTGATTTCAGAAGACAAGACTAAGTTGTGGAAGAGGGCCTTTGTAAAATACCTCTTGATTACTGCATTTTGTTGTTCTATTTTAGTGGACTTTCATGCCTTGGTTTGTTAGCTGTAATCTTTGGCATTCCTTTCTTCTTCATCATAGTATAAATGCTATATTGACCCATGATCATTCCATAGATACAGTTGAATTCATGTGTTTGTGTGGTGTGTGTGTATGCATACAGTCCTTGCTGTATTTCTTCCCACAGACACTGAGCAATGGATATGCAGAAAATCATTATGTATTCTTCACCAACGGTCAGTTGCTTAGCTACCAGTGAAATAGAGTACTGCTAATAAACCTATGCAGGAATGCTGGCAGTGTTTAAGCAGGACATTGTCCTTAGAAATAGTAGTGTATATAAATGAATTTTAAAGTCAACATCTTTTTAAAAAAGAAAAAGCTTGCACAGCATTAACTTGCTTCCACAGTAATTCAATATCTAAATCTTCATCATCATCATCATTGTTCATTAAAGAGTCTGAAATCCAACTGATCATTCATGAAATTATCCAGTGATAAATTGACTGTACAAGAAAAGATGTAGCTATTCTCAGCAAGATAATATGCTGCAGTTTTACTTTTATATACAATTACTGTTCATGTGGCTAGAGTAATTTTCTGTTTGCATAGCTCTGGAACATTTCCGATTGGTTAATTGCTCTGAAGGATCTACCATTTAAGAGGTACAGTTATTAGAGCAAGTCTAAGGAGGGAACAGCCACCCCAGGATTAGTGGAAGTAGCATTGTCTCCAATGAATGCTAATGCTCAAATTGTTTCATTCAGTTCACATCTTGAGCCAAAGATCAATTTTTAAAGAGCATTTCTTTTTGTGAAATAAAGAGTGTCTAAGACACTAAAGCTCTTTCTCTTCTTAGCATCCTTCGAGGTAGGTGGTCTCCTTTCTTTTATTAAGCGGCATCACAACTCTAATCTCTCTCTGAATCCAGTAATGACATGGTATTTTTTCTCCTATATAAGGGCAATTTTCTTTGCTTAGGTAAAAATATCTAGCTATTCTTCTGCTTTCAACTTTGTCTGGATAACAATACGTAGCCATTTTTCTGTTGTGCACATTGGGTGTTAAGGCATTCTTTCCTTCCCTTGTTAAGGTCCAAAGTGAAGTTCCACATTTTTATGAAAGAGGTACAACCTTTTTCATAGTTACGTGATCAACCCTCAGTGGCAACGTTTATTATTTCATTAAACTGCAGAGGAGCAGTTGTGTCTTTCATTTGTGGTACTTTTATTGTTTGTAACTCAAGGTTCCTTGTTTTTGAAGCCCTCACTTTCTTAGGATCTATAATTTAGAATGGGTATTTTTCCCATGCATGTTTGTATGTCCTTCAAGATCAAACATTGAACTTCACTTATATAGGTTATTACCTCAAAAGGCCCAGCTGATAGTAGGAAGGCTTTCTCAGAACTGAAATGCAGAAACTAGTCCTAATATAACCCATATTTTACAGAGATCCCCAAGTTCAATGTAAATCTTTGATGCATTTTTTTTTAAAGTCACTTATTTTCAGCATTTCAAAAATCTGTAGATCAACTGAAACGGAATACATAAAAAGTTGTACTTTGTTCTTTTTCAATGGCTTTTTTATATAGTTCCAAGGACACATTAGCCTGCTTAGTCACAGCTCTAAGCTAGGAGCTAATGCATAAGTAGATTATCTCCCATGACTTCAATATTTTGAGGAGATACTCCTTTTGGTGTAATTCTCTATAGGCAGCCACTCTTTTGCCATCAATGTAGTATTTTCAATGTGACTATCATATATAAGTTTGTAGCAGAGTGACCAGATTTAAAAGAGGGCCAAACTTCAACTCGTTTAACCCTTTTGTGACTGAGGAAGCAGATCTGTTTTAGAGGGAATAGTCCAGAATGGGACACATATTATTTCATAGTCTGAATGAATGCAAGACAGACATTGATGAAGTTGAGAGAAAGCATTTGACAATCTTTTGTATGACATCTAGTGGCATTTTGACCATGAGTCCACAGATAGGAAGAAGCAGGGAATGTTAGGCATCAAACTCATTATTTTTAAAGTGCTTCTTAGATAGCAGGCACCATAGGCATGGCCTGTTGCTTGCTGTTTATATGTACACTGTGAGCTTATACACCAGAGACAAATTGTGTATCCAATCAAATTTAGTTAATGAAGTATCCTATCCTAGCCTAGCCTAGCCTATCCTAGCCTATCCTATCCTATCCTAGCCTAGCCTAGCCTAGCCTAGCCTTATTCCTATTCCTATCTATTTCTATTTCTATTATTTCTATTTTTATTTCTATTTCTATTCTGAAAAGATCATTAAAAAGGAATGACAAAAGGCAATTCAGAGTGATATCAGATTTTAGGGATGTGATCTGTGCTGATCAATTACCACAATAATTACATTCTGTCTTAATTTATTTCATCAATGTAAAGATTTTAAAAAAAACATCTCATACCAAAATATTTTATGATTTTGGAAAGAAGTCGTTAACTTGAGTTACTTGTCTATGACTGTCAAACATGATTGTCATTAAATAAAAAGCCATTAAATCAATAATTGGTTAGAAAATTATGAATAATTTGGGAGGAAGCTACTTCTCCTATCCAAAAAGTATAGCTTAATTACTCTCTTATGTTTTATTTATTAGTATCCTGTCGTTATTATTTTTAGAAATAACTCAAGGCAGTGAACATATCCAACACATATATGTATAAATCGAACCACCTAGTAATATAGTTAATATAAATCTTACAATAATACAATAGCAGAGTTGGAAGGGACCTTGGAGGTCATCTAGTCCAACTCCCTGCCTAGGCAGGAATCCCTATACCATTTCAGACAAATGGCTATCCAACATCTTCTTGAAGACTTGCAGTGTTGGGGCATTCATAACTTCTGGAGGCAAGCTGTTCCACTGGTTAATTATTCTTACTGTCAGGAAATTGATATAATATAAACATTTTTCTGTTTTCATGAAAAAACACATTGCTAATCTATTTTTGTAATTTTGGGTTACTAATTATGGCATTCTTCTTACAGACTGATTGGGAAATGTGACTATGACCTCAGGAAAAATATTTTTCAGACATGTTTTATCAACTATTTCAAAAGCTCAAACATTCCAATCACTTATCAGCTAATGACTTACTTAAATTAGAATCATACTGTAAATTTTTTGCATTTGAAACAACACCTCACAAAGAAATTTTCCATAGCCATAGATTGCCATGAAAACTCTGCCTCCTGATACTTTTTTCTGTAATTTAGTTACTCATTTGGGAAGATGAGTTAAAAACTGAATTAAACAAATTTTAAAGTCATCCCAGAAAATGAATTTCTTTGGCAGAAGCATATTACTGATTCCAAAAAGACAAATAGCCCAAGAACTTCAATCACCAGATTCCTGATTTCTCATTTCAGTCTTTTCTTAATATAAGGTTATAAACTAAAGCTGGAAGCCAGTATAATGCACTAATTAAAGCAGTGTTTCTCAACCTCAGCAACTTTATGAGCCAACATGCTGGCTGGGGAATTCTGGGAGTTGAAGTCCACACTTCTAAAAGTTGCTGACACTGAAAAACACTGAGTTAAAGTTTTCTACTAGGAACAGAGCGACCAAAGTTTGCAGTCCACATTCTGTCATAAAAAATCTACAGAGTGATTTTGGGCCAGTCATTCTTTCTCAGTCAACTTACCTTATGCAGTCATTGAGGTAGAGAAAAATAGATCTTGTACTATGCTTAGATGAAAGATCTTTGAAGGGCAGGCATATTTCATAACGATAATAAAGCACTGCCTTTATCCATCCTCTTTAAATAACTTTATCTGCTTTCCCTAAGAATGGGCTTTGAAGTGGCTCAAGAGTTTATGACTTCCATGGCCATGGAAGAGCTGAGGGCAATGAATGGAAAATTAGACATCTAGACCATAAGACAGAAACAGTACTGGTTGACCTTTTGGATGACTTCTAACATGAGTAGGATGTGGGTAATGGACCAATCCTTGCCCTATTTGAACTCTCAGTAGCCTTTGATACTATTAATCATTTTATCATTCTGGATCTTTCAAAGGTTTGAGGCTGGATAGCATGGTATTATGGTGGCTTGTGTCCTTCCTTCAGGATCAATTCAAGTTGGTGATGATTAAACAGAAGAGGTTCCACACTGAGCTCAAACTTTGTGGGGTGCCTCAGGGTTTGGTACTTTCTTCTCCCCTTTTAAAAAAATCTATGAGGTATTGGCTGAGGTCATAAACATATGTACATTTGATTAACAAGATAAAAAATAAATAAATAAAATTAGGTTCTACCATCTCATATATAAAAATATAATGAGATTCACCATATGTCTCAGTACTTTAACTGATAGAACAGTTATATGAAGACAGAGGAAAGAGAGTATAAAAGAAAAATGGTAACTTTCAAAGCCATGTCAAGCAGAAGATACAAGAAATTAAAACATCATTGTATCCACTACTAAGTTGCTGTTTTTAAAGAAAAATGAGGGGGGACGACTTGTATTTAAAATAAAAAACCTCATTTGATCCAGCTCTAGCAAATTCATCCTTTTGTCTTATCTTCTTGGGATTATCAGTGATAAGGGAGGACAATGACAGAAAAGCTTCTCAGGATAAGCCATTTTTGTTAGATTTGGGGGGAAAAACCAACCCACAATGTTCTGTTTTTGTAGAATGCAAACCTGATGGAGTTCTCAATGTCAAATGTTAAAGTGCTTATTTCAGTCAACATATGTCACCGTATCATAGCCATTGTATAATCAGGGCTGCTTTTATGCACAGTAGGGCAAGGGGTGCCTTCAAATCACCCTTGACTTTGGTGACAGTTTGGTCAAGTTCCTGAAGTTTCTTAGCAAGATTTCCAGAACTGCTTTGTGATTGTCTTCTTTCTAGGGCTGAGATAGAAAAACTGCCCAAGGTCATCCAGCTGTCTTTGTGTCTAAGGTGGAACTGGAACACATGGTCTTTTGGTTTCAAGCCTTAATTACCACACCAGATTAGTTTTCTTATGGCTAAGTTAGTGCAGCATCAAATTTCTGGACATCTGGAGATGTAACACTTGCCAGTGCTATAATTTACGAAGTACTGAAATAACTGCTTGCTTACCAATTTTATGGAATTCAGAATTCAGTAATATTAGTGACATCTTGCTGTGGTTTATGCCTGAAAGGATTTGTGTTCTATCTATTATCAAGGAAGGACATGTGATACACCACAGGGATATTTACCAAGTATTTTATTATCCCCAGCAGTTCCAGTTTTCTTTCAAGGTATAATACCTCATTAGCAAATCGTTCCTCCACTAGTTTATCCTTTACTTTTATTAATCATACATGCACACCTCAGGTGAGATGTTCCCAGTCAATTTTATAAACATATAATGCTGAGGTAGGTTAACATAAATCTAACTAATCCAATATACATTATTTTGTAACATAGGAGATAAGAATACATGTGATACGCTTACTGTATAATCATGTTCTGTTTATCCTTTACCAGAAAACAGCTGGAAGATATGAAGATTTTATAAGTGAGTGTCCTATACGTAGAAAGTGAGATATAATTGTAAAAATAACAGAAGAGAATAACATAGTAGGGAGAGACCTTGGAGGTCTTCTAGTCCACTTTCCTGTTCAGACAGAAAACCCTATACCATTTCAGACAAATTGTTGTCCCATCTCTTCTTAAAAACTTCAAGTATTGGAGTATTCACAACTTCTGGAGGCAAGTTGTTTCACTGATTAATTGTTCTAACTGTCAGAAAATTTCTCCTTAGTTCTCCTTAGAAAAAAGTTGCTTCTTTCCTTGACAAGTTTCCACCCATTCCTTTTTATCCTACCTTCATGCACTTTGGAGAATAGCTTGAGACTCTCTTCTTTGTGGCAACCCCTGAGATATTGGAACGCTGCTTCACCATTTTCATTAAACTAAACAAACCCAAATAAAATAATATATACATTGGAAAGCCCTATTGTGCATATCCTGCCTGCTAAATCTCTTCTGCTAAGCAATGACCATCTCTTATACCCTCACTTGACTTATTATGAATCAAGTCCATTCAAGACGAATGTGCTATAATACTAAAGACATAATAGATAGTATTTTGCAAGTATATCACAAAAGCAATGAATTCAAGGACAGGTGGGAGGTTTAAGTAGCACACAATGATCATGTCGTAAGCTTGTAAAATTAAGTTTGGACCAGATTGGGGAGTGAAAACTACTTAGGTTTGAGCTTCAGAAATACGTTTTTAACCAAGGAACTCCTTATTAGTTGCTAGATGTCCTCTTATCAAAATGACTTGCAGCAGATTAAAGTACATCAAAGTTTTATGGGCCATGTAACGAGGTGCAAAATTTCTCTGATCTATATATCATATAACCTCTCCTATCTCATACAAGCATGCAGGAATTGATAAATTTCCCTTGTTGCTCTTCTATATCCTAAACCTGCTGGTGCGTAGACAGTATAATAATTGCTTTGCAAGTAAGGCTGTTGGTATGCTAGATATTTCCACCACCATCACCTAAAAATTAGATACATGATCAATAGTATTGTAGAAATCTTCAAATAGGTTCAACAATGGCTTTAGAAAATCTATCCTTCCGAGAAGTTTCATTGAAGCAATAAGATGCTACACGGCAAAGTGAAGTGGCCTCTTTGCTTTGCTTTGCTTTGCTTTGCTCATAATACACAGACTTCATGTGCACAGCAATCCATTTTTGGTAAGTAGATTCTTTGGGTGGCATGAAGAACTTCAGCAGGGAAGCTCTGTCCCACCTTTCGCTTTATATTAATTTCATGTAGGCAATTAAATAAACATGAATCCAAAATCCATGACCTTTAGTTTCTACTCATTATTGTCATCTATTCAAAATTTTTAAAAGTCAAAGAATATTTGCTATTTGCTTCATTGGTGATCGAAAGACGTTTCATTGTGTCAATCACATCAAACTTTGGAAAATATATCAGAAAAACTGTAAAATCCAGAATGTCTCATTACCCACATGGGAAACATATATTGTATACAAGGCAAGAAGCCATAATGCAGATAAAACACAGTTAAACAGACTGGTTTCAGATTGGCAGGATGTGCAAAGCTCAATACTCTTCCTTTGTTATACAAGCTATATGAATACAATATTTATTTTATTTATTTATTTATTTATTTATTTATTTTATTAAATGTATACCCCGCCCTTCTCCAAATGGACTCAGGGCAGGATATATATCTGTGATGACAAACCTATGGCACATTTGCCCAAAGTGGTACACAGAGACATATCACCTGGCACACATGGCATTGTCTGTTCCTCTTCTGGGCTTCTGGTGCGCATACACATATGACAATCAGCTGGCCTTCATTTATACGTCAATGCTGGAAACTGGAAGAGCTGGTCTTCCATTTTCCAGTATGAGCATGCATGCCAGCTAACTGATTGTCATGCACACATGTGCGCCAAGAACTGGAAGACTAGCAGGCTTGCCAGAAACTGGAAGTTCATTTTCCAGTACACGCATGCCTCCTGGTCAGCTTCTCTTCTAGGTTGCAGCATGCACGCACATGCTTCCACTTGGTGGTAAAAAGGTTTGCCATCACTGGTATGTATCAAGGAGAGCTGAGGTAGAATATGATAAACAAGAAATTAAAATTTGAGGAAGAAATATCAATAACGTGTGCTTTGATGATAACATTACCCAATAGCTGAAAATGCAAAAGATCTTCAATCTCTATCAATAAATGTTAAAGAACTGCAAAAAAAAATATGAAACTAATATTAAATATAGAGAAAACCAAACTAAATGACAATAGATACAACAACCAGCCTTAGAATTAAGAATGGGAATAGTGAAGTAGTGGATAGCGTCTGCCTTTTAGGATCAACTATCAACAATAAAGGAATAAGCAGTGAAGAATTATGCCACAAATAAACACTTGGTATACATTTTGGTATTGGGGAAGATTCCTGAGAATGCATGGACAACTATTTTGTGCAGCCGGCCTATCAATTGGGTTTTAGCATTGGGTGTTATAATTAATGAGGCCAAACTATTTAATATTTATTAATCTGCTATCTTAACTTTTGTATTTCTTCTTTCTATTGTGGCTGTTCACCGCCCTGAGTCCCAAGAGGGAGAAGGGTGGTATATAAATTGAATAAAACATAAAACATAAACATAAACAAAGAAAACAAATAATCAGTGAACAAGAATGAAAACCCAAAGTTTTCATTCAAGACACAAATGATCAGGCTTACATTACTATTATAATTAAATTATAATAGCTTAAATTATATAGAGGTACACTCAAAATGTAAAATTCTGAATTGTTCAGGATTTTTTTTTCCTGTGACATACTATAGAAGTGTAAATTGGACTTTAAAGAAGCGGGATATAAGAGTATTTAACTTGACTGTTGAACTTTGATATTGGAGAATAATCCTGAGAATATCATAGAAAGCCAAGAGATCAACAAATGGAAATCTATCCAGTATTTTCACTTAAGATGCAAATGACCAGGCTTAAATTATCCTACTGTGAAGCCTCATCTCTCTGTAGAAGGCTCTTCTTCTATTTTCTTGCACATTGGGCAATGTGGAAGAAAATAGAAGAAGAGAATAACCAACAGCAAAGTGGATGGATTTAGTTATACTGATGATGGGTGCACTAAAACCAAGAACTAGAACTAGATTAAAGACAGACTATGATGATGACGAATTTTACACACACACACACACACTTGTGTGTGTGTGTGTGTTTGCAAAATATCCATGGAGATCCAGATCATGGTTGTCCCAAAGGTGCTTTTTCAAGAGGCAACTGGACTTACTTGTTTTTCATTGAAGACATTTTGCTTCTCATCCCAGAAGCTTCAGACAGCTGAAGAAGCTTCTTGGGTGAAAAGCAAAATGTTTTCAAAGAAACACAAGTAAGTCCAGTTGTCTCTTGAAAAAGCACCTTTGGGACATGTAGCTGCTAAGATTCAACAATCACTTAGTGGCACATAGTCAGTCAGTCAGTCAGTCAATCACTTAAAATTGCATTCTGGCTTTGCAGGCCTAGGGTTTTGGCATATGTATTACACCATTGCTTCTACTGTCTGCTATGCCAGGGACTCCATCATTCATCTATAGGCAAGAGATAAAGTGGGAACCTTTGTGTTTTCAATGCTGAAGGGACCAATCATTGTCTTTGTGGCATACACTACATTTATACTGACATTGATGGAGAACATGTATAATCAACAAATATGTTTAGTCTATAATTTTCATTTGGAGGCTAGCTTTGAATGACAGATTTCATGGCTGGAACAACTGAGAAGTGGTTGTACTTTCTTCCTTCTTACCATGGATGTCCATGAAAATGGGGAGGGGCATATAAAGAGGAAAGCAACAAAATCTGTTTTCTCACTCCATGATGGAAATATTGCATATTACATGCTGCTGGCATATGTCATGACTCAGGTCCCTAAAGGGGAAATAGGATTTGGGTCATGATGTCACTGCATTTGTGCTATCATTTGGGCTTACTGTAGAAGTCATTGATACTCCTGTTTTTTTCCTTAGGTTTGCAGACAGAAAAGTTCTGTAGAACGGTACAACTTTTCAGACCTGAAAAGTTCTGAATACAACTTTTTGAGCATTTACGTAATCTTCCTTCGAGTAAAATTTTTGCTCGGTGTTGAAAAAGTTGTTCATTGTTATGAATCAACATGATTATCAGCATCTGCACCTATCTCAATGCATGATTACCTTCCCTGCTATCCTAGCAAAGTTTTCTCAGAGTTAAATTACAGGGATTTCTGCTATAATAACAATATTATAAAATATGCTGCTGTGCAAATGCAAGGATCTGACCTGCTCAATTTTTTTAGCCCATTTCCAAAATAGCTGTTCAGTGCTATGCCTGACTAGTATGCAGACCAAAATCACTTGTCCGGCTTTGCAAAGGATATGCATTATCAGAGTGGAACACCTGCATAACAAAAGAGAGGTTAATTTCACTGCTCAGATGCAAAGAAGATCATTATAAAGTCTGCAACAACCAAACTCTGTGAAATATCTGCATTAGTCATTAACTTTTTGATATTAAAATTCACATAAAACTCAATTAACTCCTACATAGCTTTTAATGACTTTTTTTTTTCCAGACGAGGCTGTTGTTTACTAATATGATTTTCCATCCTGGGTATCTGTTCTTTTGTTTCCTTGTTAATAGTTGAGGGCTGATTTTCTTCAAAGAAAGTAGAACAGTGAAAATCACATTTGCTAAATGCCGTCCTTGAAATATGCTTTTGAAATGCATGCATCAAAATGTGGCCTTGTGAAAGTCAAATACGGTCATAACATAGAGAAACTGGGTAGAATGTAGCCTGTAGGCATAGGAGAAATAATAAATATAAAATAATTTATGTTTAAATGTAGTTGGAGATGGAATTTAAATGTACTATAATACATACATATGTGAATACACATTCACATTATTTAGTGGTTTTTATATAATGCCTGATCAACGTTTTAATGTGAGGCAATTATTGTGTCCATGCCTTGTACATGGCTACAATGTATTAAGTTTTTACACTGAAAAAAATGTTTGGTATGTTGACCCACCCATAATGCTTTGATTAACTGACAATAATGACTAGGTTTTGTTAATTGGTACGTGGAGCATTGTTAATATTATCTAGAAAAAAATGCAAAACTCCTTTTTATATGTTTGACTCTTGTTTACATGAGTTATTTGTAACTCATGTAAAGTAATTACATAATTGTAATCATGTAATTTGTTTACATGAACCCAAGCAATTCTATGACCTGATTATATGTTACATGGTAGTAACAAAGATTTAGCAGCAGCAACAAAAATGAAGCAGCAGAAAACATGCTATTTGGTCCCACCCCTTTTTTATACAACCTCATAGTTGTGACCTCTAACTTAATTCCCTTTCTCCAACTCCAGTTGTTCCTGTACTCAGAAACTGCTTCCAAAGGATTTGCAGAATAATGACCACTGAGATCATTCGGAAGCCTATAATAAATTATTTTTAATTTCCTCTCGTGTCTATTAAGATCAGAGAAGGATTGATCCCAGAACTGCAACAGTTTCTCAAAGTCTTCTCTGATCACTTTTGTCAAAAACTAATCAAATAGTGCCATTCTCTTACATGAAACACAGTTATAATATTTATACAAGTTGCAAAGGCAAAGAAATCTCTCTCACAGACTTTCTCAAAAACAAGAGGGAAACTTATAAGCCCAATGATGGAACTTATACATACCTACATTGGAAAGAATGGATAGTAAAACTAACAGAAAACAGAGGGGTGGAGAAATGAATAGCTTTGATTAAAGAAAAGACTTTGACCAATTTTACTTACACTTAGAATCCACTTTTGGGATTTGATTAGAATTACATGTGATTATGGAAGCGACGAAAAACTATTGTTAATTTTAGTTGGATGAATTGGAAGCCATTCTTTTTTTTTACTTTGCACTTTTTTATGATTCTTCCTTTCTTTTGAACTTCCTTCCTTCCTTCCTTCCCTCCCTCCCTCCCTCCCTCCCTCCCTCCTTCCTTCCTTCCTTCCTTCCTTCCTTCCTTCCTTCCTTCCTGCTTGCTTACTTTTTATTCATGTTCTTACAATTTAATAAAATCATATTTTAGAAAAGAAAGGAAAAGCAGAAAACACTGACATTGCTCCTGTCTGTGACATGGTGCCAACCACTTTGTCTCTTTGTCCTACCCATTACACCTCTTGCCATTGCTAAGTCAGCCTTTGGAATCCTAAAGATTTCTGATCTTTGATGTTGAAATCTGATCCCTGACTGCTTTTTTTTTTTTTTTTTGACAAAATGGCAAAAAGTCTGTCTATGTTCAGGTAACAATCCTTATTAATTCCACCTTGCTAGCAAGCCAGTTTTAGGTACTGCTGCGTGTGTGAAGGGACTGCGCTCCAGAAAAGCCAAATTTCGGGGTTCTGGCATGCACGCACACCTGACAATCAGCTGGCCAGCATGCATGCACTTGCTGGTTTTTGGCACTGCTGTGCATGCGAAGCACAGTTGATTGTCATGTGTGCATGCATGCCAGAAACCTGGAAGACAAACAGGCAAGGTCACATGTGCCAGGCAACATGGCTTTGTGTGCCACTTTGGGCATGTGCCATAGGTTTTCCATCAAAAGCATTCACATATTCCCCATTTATTACTACACAGTAAAGTTAGCTTTGCAAGATATTATTGCTAATAAAAGGAAAGCAGCCAGAAAAGATAGACTCAGCATTTGTAATAGTTTATATAGATTTATATAGATTCATTTAGCTTCTGCAGCCCATAAAGGCCAGACATATCAAAATGACTGTTATTCTCCATGCAAAACGAGGTTTGAAAAGCGGCCTGTTCTGTGTAACAAACTTACAAAAAAAGTGGATCATCGCAAGAAAAGCGTTGCAGGTTTAATAGTTTTAAATTCACATTAAATCTACCTTTTGACCTTTCTTACTCATATTTCTTCAAAACAGATTTTTAGAGCCACACTTTTACCATTTTCAACTGGGTTAGAAACTTCAGATTCAGTTAGCACCTTCTATACTAATATACAATTCAGTGGGAAGTATTTGTACAGACAACAAATTGTGCGCTCTTGCACTATCCAGGAATATGAGTTGTTATTGACAACTTGCTTCCAATAAAAATCAGTGCTTCAGTATTTATTAGGATAGCAAAAAAGTTTTAAGATCAAGAAATGCCGATTTATAACCTAACATTACGAAGGACCTCCAAATATAAAGCATGCCTGAATGTCAAGTTTTACATTATTGGTTGATAAAGAAAGAAAATCAAGAGTGTGTTTTATGTTTTATGATATTAAACAGACTTATATAAAAGGTAATGTTTCATTTAGGAGAGAAAGGCATACAAAATATGGGAAGAGATAGGACAAAAGCCAGGATACAAAAGTCAGTAAAGTATAATGAATAACAGGTTAATAAAATCAGCACATTAAATAGCACAAAAATATGACCAGTTTGGAGACCAGCACCCTTGGTGGTGATTATACTCAAAAAAGTTGATATGATGTCAATTATGTCTCTTTTTAACATGCACTAAATGCAATTACTGCATCAACATTTTGAGGGGGGGAAACAGCACTGAAATTTTGCATAATTCAGGGACATAGTAGATTGATTCCTGAGGAAAAAGTAGATATGGGCTGCCTTAGCTGCCTTTCCTCCTCCTCCTCTGCCTCTCCCTTCTCCTCCCCTCCTCCTCCTCCTCCTCCTTTCCTTCTTCCTCTTTCCACTCCTTCTCCTCCTTCCCCCATACAACTTGGTGAGTTTGCTTCAGAAAAAAAGACCCACAAAGAACAAAGAGTAGAACATTAATGGCATATCCTTTCTATCACCAGAGCCCTGTGTAAACAGTATCATACTCTTTCCATATTCTGATCTGCAAACTGCAGCCTTTCACTGTGTCAAGAAAGTAGGAGGCAAGAGCAAAAAGCAAGTGATTTTCCAAGGCGGGGAAAGAGGTTGGGAGGAAATGCTCCATAATGGAAGGTGATATTGTGCAGTTATGGTTCCCCCCCTGCTGTGTATATTACCAGGTACTATTGAGACACAGTGCTGCTACAGTGTGACTTTGAATAATTAATTACTCATTTTGAATAATTTTCAGAGGGCTTTTGGAAATGAGGAGAACTTTTGAAAGGGGATGTCAAAAGAGAAAAAGAGGAAACGGCAGCTTGAGCAGCAAATACAGAAATTACAAAGAGTTGACAGTTATTTCACTGCAGTGGACAGAAAGAGACCTGGTTCTCAGAATAATCAATCAGGCCCAGAGCTACCACGGACAGCTACCTCTCCTGATTATATCAGGGTGAATAACTGCTACACATGAGAAGGTTACAGAGTCTGAAATCCCAGAAGAAGAACATAAATACACAAAGCCCACTAATGATCTTAGTCTCTGGGGTTTCTTGAATGAAGAAGAGAATTCATTCTGGTTATATATTTTAATGGTTTTGCATTCATATTAAATCTGTCCTTTTTTCCCATCCTTTGACACTCATATTTCATCAAAGTTCAGGGTTGCGATGAAATATGGTACAGGGGCTTGTAGCTAAAGCTGGTGAAGAAATGGAAATGTTTAACCTAAAGAAGAGAAGGCTAAGAATGTACATGATGCCAGCCTTACAATACTTGAAGGGTTATTACAATGTTGTTGTGTCATGATATCTGTTAAATTCTCTATATATATTGTTCAGTTTCTTTTTCTGATTGTCTGATAAAAGTCTTGGTCACATTGCATTGTTAACCTGTGCTTAATTGTGTTTTTGTTCTGGGTATAGAAACTGAAATTACAAATTTTAATGCACTGTTAGCTGCCTAGAATCACCATGTTGAGATGAGAAATCCAATCAATTCCATAATGGTAGGACAAGAACCAAATGATGGAGATGTTAGAAAAGAAGATCCAAATTCAAGGATTTTTCCCACAAAAAGAACCATTCATCAATAGAACATCCTGCTGCCTGGATCATGGGTGCTCCATCAAGGATCATGTTAAAACCAAGGTTGGAGAACAATTTGTCTGGAATGGTATAAGGATTCCTGCTGGGACAGTGGTTGGACCTCCAAAGTTTCTTCCAATTCTATTATTCTATTAGTTGTTGATTTGCTGATGTAAGTTCCCTGGAAATGTTAGCATTGGAACAACTCCTTTGAAACATCACTGAAGGCATTTATTGCATCAGAACTAAATTAAATATTATTCAAAGAATCAGTTTCATTCAAAAGAAGGTAAAATGGGAAAATATATAGATGAAAGTGGTTGATATACTCCCCTACAAGCATTTCTATACAAGCTCTTTTCAGTAATACAAACAGTTCAACTAGCTAATGATGAATTTAATGAATGGAAAAGCTATTAGTGTCTGGGTTCCAAAAACTATCCAAAAATAAATCAGAGTCCAAGGCAAAGTATTGCTCAAAGTTCCAATTTATTAAGAGAGCCATGTTGGCACATCTGGGAAAACCTGAATCTGAAAGCTTCCCGATTTTCCCCACCTAATTGAAAGTTCAAGATTTTATTTATTTATTTATTTATTTATTTATTTATTTATTTATTTATTTATTTATTTATTTATTTATTTATTTATTTATTTATTTATTTATTTATTTATTTATTTATTTATTTATTTATTTATTTATTTATTCATTCATTCATTCATTCATTCATTCATTCATTCATTCATTTATTTATTTATTTATATTTCTAGACCGCCCCCTCTCCCCCACAAACACAAGTCCATCACATGGTCCAATCTTCCACTGCCATACCGGCAGTTCTACCCATTCAGTTCTAGTCAGGTGCAGAGATGCAAAGACAAAGGATGACCTTGGCTTTCTAGAAAGAATTTTGTTATGGCTACATAGCATCTCACTCCTTAAAATCCCCTCTCCCATTTCCCCACAATAGAAAATGCATAGTAGAATAATAGAAAGTGTGGCAGGCCAAAGATCCAAAAGAAAAGATGGCTGGAGACCTGACAATTAGTATTAAAAATCATGGGATCTGAATAACTTCATTTACATATCTGACAAGGCAATGTGGGTGAACCTTCACATGCTGGAATAGAAAAAGGAGCAAGGCACATGTTCCTGACTAGTTTATTGAGGTTGTGTGCATATTACGAAACATAGTTTATCTTTTCTGGAAAGTTGTTCTCAGTAAATGGTAGCTTTCTTGGCTTGATAGAATTCACTGCTACATTTAATCCACTTCTTCCATATAAAACATTCTGAAACCGAATGTGAAGAGTCATCGAGACAAAAGCTAAAAAAAATTAAGAGAAACCATTTTAGAGAATTGGAGAACAACAAGATGTTTCAATATGCTTGTTAACTCTATACTAGGCCTTCCAAATTTAATGGAAATGCTAAAAGAGTTTATTATTAGGAGAATATCATGGCTTAGAGCCCTGCTGGGTTTTTTGCTTTTTGTTTGGCTAGAGCAGGGATGTCCAAACTTGGGAACTTTAAGACTTGTGGACTTCAACTCCCAGAATTCTGGAAGTTGAAGTCCACAAGTCTTAAAGTTCCCAAGTTTGGACATCCCTGGGCTAGAGCTTCTGCCAGGTTTTCTTGTTGTTTTTTTGGGTGGTGAGGAGAGGACTTACACCTGTTGTATGAGCTTTAAAGCACATAACCCATTTATCTTTCTCTGTTGACGCCATCATACAGGCTGGGAATAAAGAGATGATCGCATAATTACTGCACTGGCTACTTACTGCTTTCTAAAGCTTCTGTCCTTAACCTTGAAGTAATGTACAATCACATTCAGGTCCATGTATCACTGAGATAACATGTAGTTTGTGCTGTTTAGTATATAAGTCTACTGAAATTCTCACCCAGTTTAACTTTAGTAAATTTGAAGGTGCTTCGTGTTGATCACTTTCATTCTCCAGATGGTCTTGATGACAGAAAAGAAATGTAAGCCAAATATCTATGTCTCTGTAGAAACCTTTGATGCAAAACCTTCCAAACACCTAAAATGGAAAGGTATACTGCATAAATGTTTAGAATCTTCACCATTCAATATTTTTGTTTTCTAATCCTTTTAAATCTAGTATTGTGCTTTAGCCATGCAAAATACAGATCAAATAACTGTTAGTTAAAACATCATACAAAATATCATGGATATCTTATCACATATTACTCTAGTTAGTATAACGCATCTACTTTATTATATACTACAGTATATCCCACGTCATATAAAATACATTGTTAGATATGTATTGCAAAGTAGGCATATAAAGAGGGTTTTTTAGATGAATGCTTTTTGACCTTCCTCAAATTAGAATATCACGGCAGTGAAAGTATGGCCAATATGGTGCTCAATTACCTATGTAAAGGGTGTGAAGTTGGCTTCAGTAAGTGCTGAGGAGACACACAATATTTCTGCTAATATGGCAGAACTGTTAAAAATGCAGCAAAAACTTCTAAGTAAAAGAGAATGCTATATATATTCCATGTACTGGACATACATTAAATGTTATTTGCCATTGACACTTGCCAAGATGGAGTACATTTGTGTATATTTTTCCTGCTATGTAACAAAAAATATATCCATTTTTTATTTTCCTATTCAAATCTTGCAGTTCTGATTTTATAGTAGCAAAATATTTGTCTGCCGTTATGCAGAAAGTATGCACAATGGTGACATCAGTCATAACTGAGGACTGTGATTCAGTGATCAGTGTTCTTATTCTTGTTTATACTTGAAACAATGAAAAAGCCAACGTTCATCAGGCCAGAATGAAGAAAAATAGTTTGTGTTCATGCTGCAACTTTACAGGAGTTTGTTAGATCCATTCTGCAAAACCAGCAAAGCCCTTACATCTTTCCACCTCATTTTTTTCACTTTTTGAAACAGCCTTGAGAAAGCTGTGATGGAATTTAATTGAAAGTAAAAGAAGAGCTATCTGATATAGACCACCAATGGATAACATAGCATGGCTTGGTGGGTATGGCTTGGTGTGCATGGCATGCCACTCCAGGGGAAGGATACTGCAAAATCCCCATTTCCTTCCAATCAGCTGGGGACTCGGGAAGCAGAGAATAGATGGGGGTGGGGCCATTCAGAAGTGATATTAACCAGTTCTCTCAAAATTGCCACTATTGGTTCAATGGAACTGGTCTGAACCTGCTGAATACCACCTCTGATGCACCCGAAACTAAAGGGAGGCATTGTGAAAGTTGAAACTTTCAAGTCCTTCATTGCTCATTGATGGCCTTTGAAACGAACTTAAAGTGGGGGGGGGGAATCAATTATATATGAAAAAGTTGCATATACTTGTTCTTGTTTGGTTTAGTTAGATGTTACAGGAAATCAGTCATACAAAGGTATAAAACTGTGATAATGCTAGTATATATTGGGAAAATATTATTGCTATTAACAAGGAAATAAAACATTTCCATGGATAAATCCAGCCAACTGAATAGCATTTCCAAGATTAGGATCTGTATCAAGTTAGCATTCAAATTTAAACCAACTTTCCAAAATGTAGAAATAATAGGATAGCTCTTGAGGAGAATGAACAGTGGACATCAGTACTGTAAGGAGAGGGGGTGGCTTCAAACCTTAAGCATTATGTACATAGAAAATTCTAACTTTGTAATCTCTGACTTGATAACACCATCAAAGACTTTATTTTCTAAAACTCACAAAAGAAAATATTTTTTTTAACTTTTATGTGGAATGCAAGGCAGATTATAGGATTTTTTTTCCCCCAGTTGAGAAATACAGAACTCTTGTAACTGCTCTCATGCTACTATCTCTGGAAAAAAGAAAAGAAATAGTAATAGTCATTCAGCTAAGAGTAGTATTTATAATGCAAATAGGGATTCCCCCCCCCTAGAAAAGTGTTTTGTTAGATTATTAGTTTTTCATTACGTCTTTACCAAATATATGTGAGAAGGTTAAAACATTGTTTCTATTATTTCTTTATTCTTTATTATCTGTTGGAACTCTTTTTTTTTAATGCTCTGGGGTCTCAAGCTTTTTATAGTTTAAGACTTTCGCATATCTTAATCCAGTGCTAAATCCAGGAGCATCATGGAGAGCTTTCTACAGCAACATCTTTAAATTTGCCCTTTACTGTTCAGGAACCAATCGCTCTTGGATGCTCTTCTCCATAGCAATGCAACCCTGCAGAATTTCTAATGGATGGCACCACAGCAAATAACTATAATCAAAGCTGCAATAAATAAGCAATGGTGACCTAGAAGCTGGTTTTCTAACCTTGGAGTATATGATTACTTTTCCAACAAATGATGCTCTCAGTTTTAGAGCAAATGTGATTTTCAGATAAGCAAACTATTTAATACAGGGAGAGGCAGATACATTCTTTAGAATAGCATTCAGCTGCAGACACTTCAGGAACTTTTGGTGTAAATAATACACAGTAGTGCAAGTTTTAATGGGACTCAAATGCTAATACAATATATCATACTAGCTATCCTGGCCACGTGTTGCTGTGGCCCAGTCTGGTTAAACCTACCTACCTACTGTATTTCTCCCTCTATTCCTCTACCTACCTATCTACTTACCTCCCTACTGTATTTTTCCCTCTCTCTCTCTCTATTCCTCTACCTACCTACCTACCTACCTACCTACTGTATTCCCCCCCTCTCTCTATCCCTCTACTTACCTACCTACCTAGAGAGGAGAGAGAGGCCGCTGACTCAGCAGCGGCCTTAGCGGGGGGGAGTTGGCGGCGCGGGCAGCGGTGGAGGAGGAGAGAGAGGCCGCTTAGAAGGAGACTGTTGCGGATATGACACAGACCGCAGACCGTGAGCTGAAAAGCAGCCGGGTGGGAGGAGCCGCGAAGGGGAAAGGGGGCGAGTGAGCAAGTGAGGGAAACACACAGAAGAGCTGCAGTTTTACATTGGTGTGGCGTGTACTTGGCACCGGTGTGCCATCCACACAATCTGCATGTATCATTGGTGCTGCACTTGTAAGGAACGTTGTGTGAAAATTTGGTGGTGATGGTGCAGTAGTTTCTGAGATTAGCGGTTTTGAACAAACTCATAGTTACATTTTTACATATATATATATATATGCAGTTTAATTATTTAAAATTAGTATTCAGATATTTTGCAATGAAAATTGCATTGGCAATTTAGCCTTTTATATATGACAACTAAAATAATTTTGGTTTTTCCTATATAGGTAGTCCTCAACATACAACAGTTCATTCAGTGTCCATTCAAAGTTACAACAGCACTGAAAAAAAATTGAGCATCCCCATGGTCATGTAATCAAAATTCAGATGCTTGGCAACTGATTCATATTCCTGATGGTTGCAGTGTCCTGGGGTCATGTAAGCATCTTTTCCAACCTTCTGACAAGCAAAGTCAATGGGGAGGCCAGAGTCACTTAACAACCATGCCACTAATTTAACAACGGCAGTGGTTTACTTAATAATTGTTGCAAAAAAGGGGTCATAAAATGGGGCAAAAGTCACTTAATAAATGTTTCACTTAGCAACAGAAATTTTAGAGTCAACTGTGGTTCTACGTTGAGGACTACCTGTATATAGAGCCGTTTGTATCTGTGTGTGGGAACAGACACACAACAGGACAGAATTAAAAAAACAATTACATAAGTTATTTTCTTCAAAAATACATTTTCTTGATTTTTGGCTGATATAATATTTAAAGATCCAACTGTTGGGAGATGAGCTCATCTGAACAGATGTAGAGGTATGGAGATCTACAGCCCCTTCCTTAATCACAGAAAATAAGTTCTGGACATAAACTTAGAGATCATCTTGCTCTGCAGTGAAATCCACTTTTCATCCACACAGATAACAATCCAATCACTTTTTAAATGCCTCCAAGTAAGAACAATCCATCACTTCCTGAGGCCATCTCTTTCATTTGGTTGTTCCTGTTAGGAAGTCCTGATATCCAAGTGAAATCAAATTCCTTGTATTTTGTGGATCTAATTGGATTCACATTCAATTGACCTCCAATCAAATTCCACTGTGTTTTGTGAACAATTCTGCCCCATCGATTAAAGACATGCCTTCAGATATAAGTTCTGCTTTCATAAGTTTTTACTTGCAGATTCCTTAGTTTGGCTGCTGTCTTGTGGACACACTGGTTTGTCAATATGTCTTAAATAATACAATTCCCGGAACAAACAACTTATTCTTGGTTCAGTCAAGACAATTGCTTTTCTGTTTGTTTTTGTTTGCCTGCTTGTTTTTGTAGTTGCATCATGTCATTGGGTCATCCTCTGCTTGTGGTCTACCAAGGCCTACCCAGATCTTTCTCACTGTCTCCTTCCCACTCTATACTTACAGTTATTCTTTCATTTTTCCAATCCAAATAAAGAACTTTGCATTTATTCCATTTACAATTCTTCCTGCTGGTTTCTGCCCATCATTTCAACTTCTCAAGATTCTTCTAAACCCTGATACTATATTCTTAGGCATTTATTATCTTTATACAGTTTTCAGATTTGATAACAACATTTTATAATCCCACAATTGGGAATGGAACTTCCTTTGCTAAATGATGCAATCATTATGTGCGTTGCCTCACTGGGTGATGGCACAATGGTTAGAATGCAGTACTGCAGGCTAATTCTGCTGACTGCCAGCAGTTTGGCAGTTCACTCTGACTGGCTCAAGGTTGACTCAGGCTTTTATTCTTCTGAGCTTGATAAAATGAGGGTCCAGATTGTTGGGGGCATTATGCTGACTTTGTAAACTACTTAGAGAGGGCTCTAAAGCACTATAAAGTGGTATATGAGTCCATATTGCTATCCAATTTTACAACTTTTTGCTACAGTTGTTAAACGAATCACAAAGTCATTAAATGAATCGAATTTCTTCCATTGACTTTGCTTGTCAGAAAGTTGCAAATGACAACTTCCGGTTCCGGCTCCAGCAGCGACGGGCGAGCCTTTTTTGGGGGTCTCCCGTAAAGCCGGCTTGCCTGGGACGCTCCCCCCCACGGCGGTGGGGGAAGCGACCCTTGTCTTTGGCTTAGGTGAAGGAGAACATGCTGCGGGGGTTTTTCCCTTCGCCAAAGGCAGACGGCGCCATTCGCGATCATGGAGAGAGTTGATCGAATGAGTCGGAAGGCTTCTCGGGGCTTCAGCTGCGAGGGGGAGAGTGAGTGATTTAAAACTTTTTTTTCTGCTGTCAGCCGGGCTGAAAGGACTGGGAGGGGGGTGTTTGTTTGTAAAAAAAAACCCTCGGACTCAAGCGGCACTTGAAAATGGCTCCTCGCGGCGAGGAAGCGGAAATCTTTAATCCTGACTGTTTGCAGCAAGGGAAACTGATCTGCGGTTTGCTTGCAACAATGTCTCTAGGTCTGGCTGAAACAATTTATTTTACTACTCTCTCCTTCGGGCTTTGAGCTGGGCGGTGGAAGATGGCTTCTCTTTGTTCCTGACTGACTATTTCACTTATGGAAAATTCCCAGCGTCTCTTTGCAATTTGGACTTCCTCTGGTTATTAATGAAGAATTTTTTCTTTTTGGATTTGTGATTTCTTTTCTGGAGTACCTTCGCTATTATACTTATTGAGTTGGAAAATTGTTTCTCTCTTGGTTCTTGAACTTTGCAACTTTACAACCCTGAACGGAACTTTTGGCTCCTGATCTGCCTCATCAGCCTTACCCAGAAAACGCCATTTTAGTGGCATTGATTTTAACAGCTAATCATGGCACAAGAAACAGCACTGGCAAGCTTAGAACAAAGGATGGCTTCTCTTGAATCTGTTATACAAACTTTGGTACAAGAAATTAAGGCCCAGAGGGCAGAAAATATTAACTTTAAGAAGGAGTTATTGGACACACGGAAACAAGTGCTGGAAAACACACAGAAGAATGAAGAATTGGAAGGGGGCTGGTGGGGGCTAAGGGAGAGATTAAAAATGTTACTAACGAGGTTGTGGAAATAAATGGGCATGTGTCTAGGATTGATATGGAAAGAATGACATATTTTTTGAGATTTCAGAATGTTTTTGAGGAACCTGGTGAATGCCTCCCTGATCTCATGAGCACAATTATAGCAGACTATTTACATAAACCTAAGGATGAGATCAGGGGGGACATTGACCTAGCCTACAGAATAAACTCAGCATATGCCAGGATAAATGAAGTACCTAGAGAGATACATGTGAAATTTGTTAGAAGGTCAACCAGAGAGGAAATCCTGAAAGTGCAGAGAGGAAGTCCGTTAATTTACGAACAAAAAGAGGTTGCTATCTTGAAGCAGATCCCAAGAAAGATTAGAGATGCAAGAAGGAAATTTTCCTTCTTGTCTAAAACATTGTTTGATCACGGGATTTGTTTCAAGTGGGTGACACCCAAAGGGATGCTGGTGTTCTGGGAAGGAGGAAGAGTGAGGATTAAAACAGTTGCCGAGGCGGAAGCCTTTTTCAAAAAACACTCCTCTGTCCTGGGGGAAGATTCAGGGGGAGCAGGGGGGGCCACGGCCCCGCCCGCTGGGGGCCTGGAGGAAGAGGTTGAAGACACAATTGCCAAGAGACTTAGATCTAAAAAATAACTTTGCCTTGATTTTTCTGAATAATATTGCATAATATCTGTATTTGGATTTTTGTAAATGACTGACAGCATAGAACTGAGAACTTAGGTATATGTACTTGCTTTCACTTTGTAGTGTTATGGAAAATGTTTTTTTTTTATTGTTATCAATGCATTTTGAAGTCCTGGAAGGGCCGACGACTTTGACGTGAATGCTCTCAAAATTTCTTTGTATCCCTTACCCCATCCTATGGAAAAATGTAAAACCAATAAAACTTTTTCAATATAAAAGAAAGTTGCAAATGACAACCAAGTGACCCTGGCAATGTTGCAACTGTCATAAGTATATACCAGTTTTCAAGCATCCAAATTTTGATCATATGATAGTAGGGATGCTGCAAAAGTCATAAGTGCAAGAACTGGTCATAAGTTTCTTTTTTCAGTGGTACTGTAACTTTGAATAGTTGTTAAATGAATGATGGTAAATGAAGAAGTATCTGTGGTCATAAACTAACTGCTTAACAACTGCGGCTGTTTGGTCCAGCATCATTTCAACCTGACCAACTATAGTTAACAGGTCTTCTCTCTACTCCTTTCCCTTCCCCAGTTCTCTATCCCCAATACCCATCTTTCTATATTTCTGAAAAATAATTAAAAAGGGGCATTGAAATAACATCTATAAGCTTCCTCGATAATCTCAGATGTAATTGGTCTAGTGCTGGAAACCAGAAAATGTAAGTCTTGGAAAATTCATTCATAGTAATCAGATACCTACCCATTTATTTACCACAAGTTCCATTTGAAGATAGTTCATCTTTGGGGGAGGGGTGTTAAATGTACCTGCGTATCCTTTCCCTGTCACCTGTTCATATCGTACCGCCTTCTCCTAGCAGTGGATTCAGGCCTTCCTTTCTCTTTCTTTTCTCTTCACACATCAAAAAAAACCCTTTTTGAAATACAGAATGTCATGTTTTGCAGAAACCTTAAGTAAATTGCCTCAGCTGTCTTCAGTTAGGAAGAAAATAGAGTGTGTTTTTTTCTGCCATATTTCACTCTACATTATTCCATAGCATTACCGCATACTTCTAAAATGTGTGGGAACTGAATGAGGCAAATCCAGATAACATGACAGATGAATATATTTTTATGAAAAATTGTTTTGGACCACTTCGGGTATTCTGGTTTCTTCCTCAGTGCCTTAATAAAAGTTCAAAATATAATTTAAAATCAGTTATTTTTCAAAGCTCATGCAGCTGTAATTTGAAGTGTGTCCTCAGGGGTGAAAGGCCATTAAATAACTTACTGATCCATGAAGACAATTTCAAAAATTTACAGTAGGTATACTAATGTGAGATTGTTTCTGTATTTGCATGTTTAATTTGTCTGTGCTGAAAGGCATTATTGCAGATCATCTTGATAGAAAGCTGTGCTGGGCAATAAATTAGTTTGGGTTTTTTAATTTTTATTTTTTTATTTTTTTATTTATCTACCGCCCTTTTCCCTGTCGGGACTCAGGGCGGTGAACAGCCACCGTAAAAACAGAAAATACAAAAGTTAAAATAACATATTAATATATATTAAATAATTTAGCCCATAATTTTAAACCCAATACTAAAACCCAATTAAAACAAGGCTATGACAGGCCAGCTGTATGAAATAAATGTGTCTTCAGGGCCCGACGGAAGAGACGTAGGTCTGAGATCGTACGTAATTCAGGGGGTAGGTCATTCCAGAGAGCCGGAGCTGCCACAGAGAAGGCTCTCCCCCTGGGGGTCGCCAGCTGACATTGTCTGGCCGACGGCACCCTGAGTAGACCCTCTCTGTGGGAGCGAACTGGTTGGTGGGAGGTATTTGGCAGCAGGAGGCGGTCTTGCAAATATCCAGGTTCCTTGCCATGGAGCGCTTTAAAGGTGGTCACTAGTATCTTGAAGCACACCCGGAAAGCCACAGGCAGCCAGTGCCACTTACGCAGGAGAGGTGTCACATGGAAGCATCTAGATTCTCCCAAAATCCCCCGCGCGACCGCATTCTGAACTAACTGGAGCCTCCGGGTGCATCTCAAGGGAAGCCCCATGTAGAGAGCGTTACAGTAGTCCAGGCGGGAGGTGACAAGAGCTTGAGTGACCGTGCGTAAAGCGTCACGATCCAGAAAGGGACACAACTGGTGTATCAGGTGGACCTGATAGAAAGCCCCCCTGGCCACGGCCGTCATGTGCTCTTCTAAAGACAGACGAGAGTCCAGGAGGACACCCAAGTTGCGAGCCCTCTCTGTGGGGGCCAATAACTCACCCCCAATAGCCAGGGATGGCATCAACTGGCTATACCGTGACGCCAGAAGCCACAGCCACTAGGTCTTGGAAGGGTTGAGTCGAAGCCTGTTCCTCCCCATCCAGACTCGCACGGCCTCCAGACACCGGCCTCCAGACACCTTTCAACATTATTTTCTGTTGATTGCTGAAGAAAAAGAGCCAAGCATCTCTCCATCAGCAATCAGCACCCATATCAGCATAGCTTAATTCCAAAGTTAACATCAGACCAACAATCAAATAAACAATACCCCAATTAAGTAACTGCCAAAAAAGCCAACAGCAAACAGCCCAATCAAAGAATATCTAATATTCTTTAGATTAATATCCAGCCCCACCAATACTGACAGGGAAGACCCTAGAATATAAACTGACTCAAACAGCACTCCTTACTAGCATTGATGATGTTTCCTAGTTTGGGTAATGAAACGTCAGCAAGAAAACAAGCAAGCTCAGAGAGCATCAAGAAGCCGGAATAGTTGTAAATAAAGGGGACAAGTCCTGTCATAGGTAGTTAGCTGGCTAAAAGACAGGAAACAGAGGGTAGCAGTAAACGCATGGGTTTTTTTTTATAAATAGGAAATAGGGGTTGTCTCTGAGATGCATCAGTTTTATGTTTGTTAGTCTGGTGTGTGTCTGTGTGCACAGCCTGAAACATATGTAGTTCTTGACTTAGACCACAATTGAGCCCAGAATTTATGTTGAGAAATTGAGAAATTTGCTGAGTTTTGCTCCATTTTATGACACATTTAACACTGTAGTTGTTAAATTAGTAACACGATTGTTAAGTAAATCTGGCTTTCCCACTGACCTTTCTTGTCAGAAGTTTGCAAAAGATGATCAAATGACCCTGGGACATTGCAATCATCATAAATATCATCCAGTTCTCAAGCATCTGAAAGTAAGTCACATGACTATGGGGATGCTGCAAAGGTCATAAGTGTAAAAAATGGTCATAAATCACTTTTTTCAGTGCCCTTGTAACTTTGAATGGTCACTAAATGAACTGTTGTAAGTACAAGCAATTGCTGAAGTACTTTTATCGAAGTGTGGAGAACAGAAAACAAGGGAAATAGCCTTTCAAAAATAATTGATAGTTTGTCATTAGAAAAATAATTGGAACGTAAGCAATAAGACTTTAGATTTTCTATCCCGTACATCTATTTTAGTTATAACTTTAGTGTTTAGGCCAGTTTTTGTTGATATTCCATTTCAAATACATAGTTTTAATATCTCATTTTTCAGGGATTTATCTGCAATGATATCCAATTGCTGTATGTATGCTACAAACCTAGACTTGCATTGACTCCCCAAATTATTTAAACCATCATGTCTTTTGCCCTAACATTGCTTCACAAAGTAAATCAAAATGTATCAAATCAAAATTTTGTAAATATTTGCCCCTGGTTTCCTTGCTCTCCCCCCCCCCCCCCAGCTCTCTAATGTATATGAAAAATCTAAATGCTGGTAGATATGGAACTCCATAATTTCTAATAAATGCCTTGGATCATTGAATTAGCAATGTAGCTATTGCCATTTCTCCATAAGCCTGTAATTTCTTCAAGGCGTCAAAGTCATTTGTAATCTCTGCAAAGCATCAGTGTTAATAAACAGTGGTTCCCAGATCACCCTGGAGGTCTTGGGGTTGCTACTAAATAATACAAATAGCAGTACCACCTGCAGCGATTGAATGCAATGACAACTTTTAGCTATTATTTAGGGGAAATATATTCAGCTCCTTTTTCCCTTTCATGCATACAACTTCAAATCCTTCTCTATATTAGATAAGCCGCTTCATAAGATATTTAAAAGAATTCCTCAACAATACCGTGTTAACAGAATAGTTTGCCAGCTGACAAATCAGAAACATCCTTTCAGAATGTTGCTTTGTATGACTCTATATGCCAAAGGCTTTGTTTTTAAAGATGAATTGTCCTGGTAAACTTTGGGAGTTGAACAGCCTAATTATTAACATGAAAGGAAACCTTCATTGAAAAGAGGAAGCTGTTGGGCTAGCAATATATGTATCCCTGAAAAAGAGAGAGAGAGAGAGAGAGAGAGAGAGAGAGGGAGAGGGAGAGGGAGAGAGAGAATGTGGCAAAAAAGCCCTGACTGTATTCCTGACTACAAATCTTTTACATGCATCATCTAGCAGCCACTCCTCTTCGTTCTCATCTGTCATCAATTTGTCAGCGTTCAACCCGTCACCTGCTTATCCAGCTGTGCCTTCGAAATTTCAAAGAATGGGTCCCAAGTTCTTTCAAACTCTGCCAACCTACTCTCTGGTGAAAAGGCCAATTTACTCAGTTCTGAATAGCTGCACATTCTTCACACAACTGAATCCCTGCAGAGATGCTCTGACAGAGATAGCCAGAAAATACAAAAGAAGCGTTTTGCCATTCCTGTTCTTCATAGAGTGAAGGGCATTGACAATTGGACTTTGTTTAAGATTTCAGACTTGTTTTTTTTTTAATGCACAATACTGAATGTGTGCATAGTTGCAATTTTTTAAGGAAAATAAATCAGGGTCACTATTATTTTGTCCTCAGTGTTGGGAAAAAGTTGTTTTACTTCTGTTTTTGTCCTCCTTTTTAAAGATCATGTAAAAATCTTGCATCAACAAAAAGTAACTTGTTTTCCAATGGAACAAAATAAGAATATCCTTTGCAAAATCCTATGGTTTAATAAGCTAATGTATTTTTAAGGTGGCTCAAATGTCCTTATTCTTTTTCTGGAATTGATTGTTGGGAGAAGATTGTTGTATCAAAACATAGCTTCTAATTAAATAAAGCCATAAAATAACAATGTCCATTAGGATTTTAAATTTTGGTGCAGGTCAGGAATCATTCCCTGCACATTCCAATGACATTACAAATTATACTAGGGGTGCCCAAGTAAAGGCCTGTGGGCAGAATCTGGACCGCAATGCAGTTGGATCTGGCCTGCAGGGCCATCCTGGTGTACCCAATGCGAAGAGGAAAGATCAGTCAAAACATAGCTTCACTCCTGTCTACCTAGTGCAAAGAGGAAAGATCAATCCAATGTAGCTTTGGCCTGGTCTACCCAATGCAAAGAGGAAAGATCAAGCAAGTGTGACTTCAGCCCGGTCTACCCAATGTGAAGAGGAAACATGCCAGTAGTTTGAGGAATGGCATCAAGTTGTCCATGCCCACCCAGTTGTCCACACCCAGTTGTCCATGCCCAATCGGCCCCCTGAGGTCAGCCACAACCCTGATGTAGCCCTCAATGATATTCAGTTGACACTACTGAATTATACTAGAGTATGCTCCCAGAAAGATAATCCATAATGGACTAGTTATATAAAATGGACTAAATTTCTATGTCTAGACTAAATGTAATTCAGGGAAGATGGAAATGATTAGGCACACCACTTTGATATTGGAAGATGACTTTCCTAAATCAGAAGGTATCCAGTGAGAAAGGAATGACACAGATTTATGATGTGACTGGATTAAGACTGAAAGGTAATCTAGTTGCCTTTGCCTGTAAAAGTAAAAGGAAAGTTTGATTCTATAAAAACATGCATACTAATGTTATATGGAATGACAGAATTATGACCAAGACAAATTGGATGTTGTTAGAGCAGGAATGTTGATTTTGACAGCAGCACTCAGGGAAACCAGTAAATTAAAATGGAATGGGATGAACATTCCTCATTACAAGAGTATTATATTTTTTTTTCAGAGTAGATAAGAAATGGGTACAACATTGTAACTAAAAGGTATAAGTTAGTGCTTGGATACAACACAAGATATAATGGAGTGATCTCAAGACCAGCCACACAAAAATAGTCCAAATCTTTGCCCCAACCATAGATACAGAGAAAGGGGGAAAAATCTGTAGCAACTTGAATGACACCATGCCAACAGAAGACCTCATACTAACCATAGGAGGTTAGTAGAACCATAGAATGGTGAAGCTGAAAGAAAAGTAGTATTTGGCATAATAGCAAAAAGTGACTAAGTGTGTGAATTAAAACTGGAAGAAGCCTAAATTCTATTATTTCTACCAAGAAAACAGCTTTTTTCAAACACCTTAAAGATAACATCCACAAGGACCTCACCAAATTTGAATTTTGCAATAGAAATAGAAAAAAAGGAAAAGCTTTATTCACTCAGGAAAAGCAAAACCTAGTATTGACTACAATTCAGATCATGAACCCCTTGCCAAATTACCATTTAAGCTGAGAAAAAAAACCAAATAATCAAACCTAGGGGGTGCAACTTCAGCAATAATTCCATGTGATTATGCAGTGAGGATCAAGAAGTGATTTAATGGATTGGTTTGATGAATAGAGTGTCTGAAGAACTCTGATCTGAAATTCATGACATGATTAAAGAAAAAAGAAAACAGAAATATTTTGATACACATCAAGCAAAAGGCAAAATGATTTTCTGCTAATATGTTGAATGTAGCAGAAGAAAAACAGAGAGCAATAGAGACTGAGGAAAATAGACAGAACTGAGCACTAAGTTCCAAAGAATAAAAAGAGACAAGGAAGATGTCTTTTTGTTTTGGTTTTAAATTACAACCATGTGGTTGAATGAGGAGATTACAAGATTGATTTCATAACATTACAGAAATCAAGGGGATTTTTTAAAAGTTAAAATGGGCACAAGAGTATAGACCAGGGGTATCAAACTTGATTTCATTGAGGGCCACATCAGAGTTGTGTTTGACATCAGAGGGCAGGCGGTATGGCCAGGGTGGCCATGGCCAGCTCAATATCACTCCTGTCAGGGACGCCTGTGGTGGTTCAAACACTCTGCCAGAGAAAACAGGCTCCTCTGACTTCCATTTTCACTCGCAGAAGGTTGCAAGAGGCTGTGGCAGCCCTTTGGAACGACCTGCCCCCTGAACTCCGTACCATCTCTGACCTCCGCCTCTTCCGCAAGTGTCTGAAGACACATCTATTCCAACTAGCCAGCCTAGCGTAGTCTCTAATACTGACTTGTAGATAGTTTTTAAAATGGGGATTTTAATTCGGTTTTAGCACAGGTTTTGAGTTGAATACGTTTTTTAAAAAAAATAGTTTTATATGTTTGTATGTTTTTAATGTTCCTGTGCGCCGCCCTGGGTCCGCTTGGAGAAGGGCGGGGTATAAATTCAATAAATACAAAAAAAAACAAAAAAAAATGAAGCTCGGGAGCCCATTTTCATTGACAGAAGCACCATGGTCTGGTTCTTCACTGTTTCCAGGGCAACCTCATGGGCCAGATCTAAGTACCCTGTGGGCCAAATCCTGCCCCCAGGCATTGCGTTTGCCAGCCCTGGTATAGACAAAGAGAATGAAAGCACAAAGTACAAATATAGAGAAAAATTATACAACAAGCAATCCAGAATTAGTGATATATGCAAAGGTTTTACTGCTGAACTACAGCATTCTGGAAAGTGAAATTAAAGGATTTTTGAAAATATTGATTTAAAAAAACCTGCAAAAGTTGGTGGAATGTCAGCAGAACTGATACTTAAAACATGGTGCAATTGGGCTACTACACTAGAATCTTTGGGTGATGGACAGTATATAGATTTAATTATTATATATGTAGCATCATGAAATCACAGCTGCCTTTTCTTTAGTGGTTGTTGGCCTTCATTCAGATCAAGTTCTTATCAAGAACCCAATACATTGTAATGTATTGGCACGCTATATTTGTATCTAAAAATGTGCCTTTTTGTAGCTGATAGATGGAAATTCTCTCAATGAAAGTATTTTCCAAGTGCTATTAAAGGCTTTTTGTATGGTATATGGTATGCCAATAACTAGAACTATTACTACCATATTATGCCATAATCTTTCAACTTTGATTTTCAGATACTTTGTGATCTTCTCCAATTCTTTGCCTTCATTTCTAGTATTCCCTAACATTACACATCAATTAACCACATGTTCTTCTTTCTAACCACAGCTAAATCTGGTATATTATGAGCCAGGATTTTTTTTTTACTTTGTATCAGAAATTGCACAATCATTTGCTTGCAGATATGGATAGCCCAATAGTGACCGAGGACACAGCATTTCATTAGCTAAAAAGGTGATGATAGGGGTTGTCCAAACAATTAAACTAAAGTTCTTATCTACATGTTAGTAAAATATGCTCAAGTTTTTAATATCCAGACATCAGTGGTTGGCAAACCGCGGCTCGCGAGCCACAAGCGGCTCTTTGGCCTCCCCGAGTGCAGCTCTTCCTCCATCCTCGCCGATGGTGGGACTCCTGGGCGCCGCTGCAGCAACCCTCCCTACCGGCCGCTGATTCCGTCCCTCTCCCCATGGAGCTTCAAAGAGGCAGCCGTAGCCTCCCCAGCCGGCATGCCGGCCACTCATCTACTTCCAGGGGCTGCGGAGGCTCTGCAGGCGGGGGGAAGGAACCGGTGTCTGGTGGCTGAGCAAGCAAGTGAGCAAGCGTGGCAGGTGGGCAGGCCAGGCTACTTCCAGGGACTAAGGAGGCTCCGCGGGGGGTGGGGGGGAGGTAGAAACAGGCAGACAGGCAGAGAGAGGCACAGAAACAGAGAGAGATAGAGAGGGAGGGAGGGAGGGAGGGAATCAGAGAGAGTGACAAACACACACACAGAGACAGGGAGAGACAGAGAGAGGGAGGGAGGGAGAGAAAGATAGACAGAGACACAGAATGAGTGATTAAGTGAGTGAATGCGAGACAGACAGACACACACACACACAGAGTGACAGAGGTGGGCGGACGAAGAAGAGAGAGAGAGAGAGACAGAAAGAAAAAGAGAAAAAGAAAGAAAAAGAAAGTGGGACAGAGAAAGAAAGAAAGAAAGAAAGAAAGAAAGAAAGAAAGAAAGAAAGAAAGAAAGAAAGAAAGAAAGAAAGAACTTATGACCACAATTGAGCCCAACATTTTGGTTGCTAAGCAAGACCGTTGTTAAATGAGTTTCACCAAATTTTCCAAGTTGGCCACACCCACCCGGTCACATGACCTCTGAGCCACTCCCACAAAAGAGGCCACACCTTCTGGCTCTCAAAAGAAATTTCAATCGTGGTATTGTTGATATTTGGCTCTTTTGACTAATGAGTTTGCCCACCACTGTCCAGACATCAACAAAATATAGAACAAGAACTGTCATCTAGAGAAGCTGGATTCAGAAAGAACAGAGGCATCTGATAGCACTATATCATATCTGATAAATATTGAAAAATGGTAGGAAGTGCCAAAAAGATTATGGTTTTGCTCTTGCTCTTTTTTGTTATGCGAAGTCATTTGATATACAGACGATGGTAAACTGTGAGTAGCCATCAAAATAAGAGTCCATTAGGCCATGTCATCTTCCTATTAAGAATTTACTATATATGATGGCCTGGAAGTAACTTTGAACAAAATATGAAATAACCTGTTAGTTCAATATTAAGAAATGAAAGCACTAAGGCTGCATACATAAGAAAATAAATCAAAAGAAATGTTGGACTTGAAGAAATAGAAATGGAAATTAAAATTGCTGGGAGAAACATCAACAGTCTCAGACGTGCTCTTAGTGCCACTTTGATAGTTAGAAATGAGGAAGACTTAAAATATTTCTTGTCCAGGAAGACAAGGAAAAGAATGTAAGCTAGGCAACTACTAAGAAATGATGGATAGAAGATGATAGATAGATAGATAGATAGATAGATAGATAGATAGATAGATAGATAGATAGATAGATAGAAAGAAAGATAGATAGATAGATAGATAGATAGATAGATAGATAGATAGATAGATAGATAGATAGATAGATAGATAGATAGATAGATAGATAGATAGATAGATAGATAGAACTTCTAACCAACCTAAGATTTTATATCAGGCAATGTCAACACTGCAAAAGGCAGAGAAAAAGTTGAAGTGGTTTCAGATTTTATCTCCCTAGACTTGTAAACTCACAGGAAATTATGCCAATGAAATAAAAGCATGTCTGCTATTGAGAAGAAACTCTGTCACAGAGCTACACAAAATATTAAAGCACACAGACATCACACTGACAACAAAGGGACATAGTGTCGAGGCCATGAGACTGCCAATTACAATATAGCATATAACTGCGCGAGGAAGATCATCAAACAAAAATAAATAAATCTGGATGCTTTTGAATTGTAGTGCTGGAGAAAATTATTTCAAGAACAAATAATTCTATATTACATGAAATAAAACCAGACTTCTCCACATTTTAAGATTAGGTATTTGGGATAAATAATGCAAAACCAAAAGGAACGGAGAAGATTCTGGTGCTTAGAAAAATAAAGTGAAAATTAAAAGACTGACTATACAAGCAGTAGAGTACAAGAACTCAAAGAAGCAGTTACTAACAGATTCCCACTGTGTCACAAAGCATCACAAAGAGTGTCACAAAGAGTCCCAAACAGTTGAACTACTGGACAGCAGTAGTTCAACTCTCTAATTACACTTTGTCGACAACGGCACAAAAAAATAATAAAAATATTAATAAAGAGAAAATAGAAACCGCAAAAGAAGGAGGCTTTGCAATTATTTTAAAGAGGAAAAAAAGAAGTGTTTGTGTCACTGGAACAGGTCTGCAAGGCAGCATTCTGCACATACAATAAAAACAGAGAAGTGTCAAGATTTTGTCACCCTTACTGCCACAATGTAGATCTTAATAGTGACTCTTTTGCATGCTGTCCCATGATGAGAGACATTCGAGACATCTCAACTTCTATTTTGTTTCCTGCAACTCTTCTACAAGCCATGGGGAGTGCCAGGATTCCTGAGAATGGAGTTGTTGCAAGAGTATGATCTGATCCAAGGACTCAGCCACCTCTTACTGCAAGCAACAATGAAGGTTTCAGACAGATATAGCACAATAATAGGAATAGCCTCCAGCTCCCTTTGAAACTGCTCAGTGCCCATCAATTGCCAGGAGCAGATCAATCTAATAGCAGTAGCACTTAGACCTATAACTGCTTCACAGTGCTTTATAGCCCCCTCTAAGTGGTTTACAGAGTCAGCATATTGCCCCCAACAATTTGGGTCTTAATGGTTCTTATCTCCTTGTGGTGGGTTGTGGTATTGCAGAATCCCCATCAAATTAGGGTGTGATTCAGTCACAACCAACGGTACAGCATAAACTCTCCCATTTTCAGATCACTTTGCCATTGCTTCAACGGGAACACCAAATTTGCAGTGTGGCCATTGTCTCAAGTTAAGTTCTGGATGGCCTGGGACAGGCTTATGGCTGTCGTGGATACCATGAACTCTGGAGCTATCTCAGACTCCGTTCCAAAAGAAAGCAAATTAAAGTGCTCCAAAACTATAAGTCTGATAACTCCACTGCCAATTTTGAAATGGAGTAGAGCTCAGGCAGGGAAGTTGCTTTGTAGTACGGAAGTTGGTACAATACCAACAAGCCAACTGATCCCTAAAACACCCCCCCCTCCAACCTGATGAACAGGGTGTCACAACCATAGTCCTGTGGGGCAGGGTTCTGTAATAACACAGGAGATATGTTTTTACTATATCTCTTGAAATATGTAAAACATTAGTTGTTAGAATTAACTATTGATTAAAGTGAATCAGGCAGCAGTAATTATTACACAGTGTGATACATTTGTTAGACAGCAATTCTAAATACTGAATTCAGAAATATGATCCTAGTCATATTAGCCTAATAATGCTGTTCGGTTGATGTGCAGCTATTGTTTTGAATGCATCTTTCTCTTATAAAAGTCAAATTTTATGTAACCTCTGCATTTTTCCTATCAGTTAATGTTATTTCTGTTGTTATAAAGGATATTGCAGCTTTCATATGGGAACTTAGAACAACAAGGTCACAGATGGAGGGAAGTGGTTTAATGGCTGCTCAATAGCGAAGAAATTACCTTCCCCACAGCCTCTACAAGCTAATGGAACTACAGATCTTCATACAAACGGAATTACTGTGTAATTGCACACACTGTCAAATGAAGAAACATAACATGGAAACGGCATGATTATTCATACCACAATCACCAATAGAACAATCGCCTCATGTTAGTCTCCGAACATAGCGTTCCGTAGCAAGGGAACAGATTTGGAGGGCCATCTATATTAACTGGGTATAAGTATTGTTTTGGAAACTTTGGAAACGTAATAAAATAACTATTGGTATTTATGTGCCTGTGTGTTCATGCATCTCGAGACTGTAATTTAAAGCAAAAGTGGGGGGAAAGATTGCTGCAATGAGTTTATCTGGACTTTTGAAGTTCAGTACATGCCAATGTCAACTGAGAAACTGAAGTTGGACTAGTTTTTCATTTTCCCAACTCTGGTCAATCTCTTGAATAGTCACTTTGGGGGTAAGTGGATGAGCTACAAGTTCCTGGCTTTCAGCACTAGTTTCAACATCAGTCATTGTAACTTACATGACTGTACAATTGCATTGTGATGTATACGTCACACAAATGAGGACTGTTTCTATAAAGCAGGATACTTCGCACCATCATCACATGGCATATTCGACTTTCTTCCCCTTTGCTAAACTGGGTGTGCACGTTGTCAGTGCGTGATGCATCCATGAGTGTCACATCCCTGCTATAAAGAAATGAAGTAATACAGTTCAAGGCTAAAGATGGGTAATTCCAGATAAGCATTTAGAGCTGAACAATAGGCAAAAAAATCCAAAAACCAACAACTAATTTCTCATATTTGTCAGGATGTATCTTACCTATGATTGTATTACTTCCTCACATGATTCATGGATTTCCTTAGCCTTATGTGTAGGCTCTTGTTATGTATTGCTGTTTCTACAAGCATCTTGTAATATATATATCCTCAAATCATGGCTGGGTTCCGGCCGGCTTTACTGCCAGTTCATTGTGCACATTCTTCATGCGCACCCACACACTGGATGCACACTTTATGTACATGCATAGTTCAATTAAAATTGTTTTGCACATGCGCAGAACTTAAAAACAAGATGGCGGTGCCAATGGTGCCGACCGGAGAACTGGTTCAGGGGCATGGCAGGCCTGGGTCACTGCCAGTTCCAGTGACCCAGGCTGCCATACCATTACCAGTTTGGCCGAACAGAACCAGAACCAAACTGGTAGGAACCCACCTTTACCCCAAATACCCTATGTACATATCTGATTGGGGGTGGAGTTCTCCCTTAGTGCCCCTGATCTGCTCTGAATCTTCCTGACAGGGAATAATTAATGGTTCATAACATAAGGCAACATTCATTTTGTTTTTCCCTGTTGCATGGGTTGTTTAAGCTTTTGAAATACAATCGCTGCACTGCAACGCACATTAATTTACAACTAAGTGTCACTAGATGTATTGCATTTCATCTGAATGGTGCAGTGAAATATCAGTTTAAATTGGGGTGGGTGGGAAGGCTGCAGCAACCCTTCTCATTATCTTTTAGCACACAATTGTGCGTAGATATTGCCGAGCACCTTGTGGTATTTTCCCCTTCCTCTAAATGTATACACAGAGAGACACATGAACATGGCTGCAACATGTATATTAACAACTTAACATTTTCACTGGCCAGCAAGGAAAAAAAATGATGGATCAATTACTCAGTAGCCCTGGTTGGTGCTTTGTTGTTATCTGTCAACAGAGTGCTGCATTGCAGGCTAATGACTGTGGTTTGGGGAAGCGTTGCTCATGTTAATGTTCAAAAGCTCAGTCATTAGCAAGAGCTCTTGGAAACTAAGAGGAAAAAAGCCATTAATTGACCCCAAGAGGGTGTTAAAGTGTAAAAATATTATCTTTGGGCTTGAGCATTGATACATTTCTACTAGAGCCTGAAATCTGTCAACAAAGCTATTAACGGTATCATCAGGAAGAGTCTTTTTTATTCAGCATCTTCCACAGAGTCCAGAGACCAGTCTTAAAGCAACAGAAATAAATGCATCGGCTTCCCCTGGGGTGGATGGAGGGATTGGGGCCTTGTGCTTTTAATTCACAGCCACTGCCTTGGCCCTAATTGCTGCTATTTTTGAAAGAAGAAAAAAAGAGGGGATACTTTCTTCCTACAACTTGAATTTCCAGATAAAGCGAAGCGTAGGAAAGAAAGGAAATGCCACAAATTGTTCACTGCTGCGTTCTCAGTAAAGATAAGTCATACATGAAAGTTCCCCTAAAAGCTTCCTAATACTGCATGAACCATTAGTATCTTTTCCAGTTATTTTCCCTTTATTGCTTGACCATCTGAGGGCTGATTTAGCCAACGGGATAATGGCTGAGACAGTGAAGCCACTTTAAATGTTATTTTGTGAATTTGACCTTTCTGTATAGTTTTGTGTACTTAAAAAAAAATCTTTACATTCCGCTTTCCTGCTGAACAGTGACCATAAATCTGTTTATTGATCTATCCACTCTTTACATTTCAATCACTGCAGAATCCTTTGTTCTTTGTTGGGCTTTAAAATTATTTCACACTGCTTGTTCTTCAAATTGTATGACATTATTTAACTGATTAATAGCACCTAGTTATTTCATGTTAAACGGACTTTCAGTTATCCCTTCTTTTCTCTGAATTACCTTGCGTGCCCTATTTAGATTTATGTTTGTTTTGTGACTTCCTACGATCTGGTGGCTTGTATTTAGACTGTTTTAATTAAATAATAATTAAAACAATCTCATTTCTACATTAGGGATAGGGGAACTGTGGCATTTTGGGTAGACTAAGGTACAATTCTCAATAGCCAAAGCAGGACAATCCCTGGTAAATAATACTGGAAATCATAGTTTTGGAAGAATACAAGTTTTTCCTTTCCTTTATACCTTACGTATAACAATAGCTCTGTTGGTCTAGGCCAGGTTATATTTCCTTCTTTACAATACTAACCAGATGCTCTGGGATGCTAACAACTGGGAGACACAGACATACCCTTCTTCCCCAATTATTCCTACGCAACTGGTATTTGGAGGCATGCTGCTCCCAACTGAACTTAACATTGGCTCTCAAAACTAATAGCCCTTGATAGATCTGTCCTCCATGAATTTATCCAATTCCCCTTTAAAGTAATTTAAGTTAATGGCCCTCACCATGTCTTGTGGTAATGAATTGCACAGGTTAATTATGCTCTGTGTGGAGAAATACTTTCTTTTGTCTCTTCTAAATCTCTTTCAGATGAACTTCTTTGGAAGACTTCTGGACCTGGTATTTTGAGGAGAAGGAGAAGAACACAAAAACCTCCCTACTCAATTTTGCCAGGCCATGGATGATTTTGTACATTCTGACAACATCATCATCATCAATTTTAATTTGTAGACCGCTCCCTCTCCCCACAGGGACTCGGGGCGGTGCACAGGAAGAATAAAAACCACAAATATACAAACATATTTAAAACAAAATTAAACTTAGTACCTGTGCTAAAAATCCATTAAAACTAAACTAAACTAAAATGACATTCCCAATAATAAATATAATAAAACCCCATAGACAGAGAGACTACCCTAGGCCGGCCAGACAGAAAAAGTGTGTTTTTAATTTTAGACGGAAGGAGCGGAGGTCCGTGGTTGTTCTAATGTCGGGGGGTAGGTCGTTCCAGAGGGCTGGGCCCGCCACAGAGAGAGCCCTTCCCCTGGTTGTCGCCCGCTGACAAAGCCTAGTGGACGGCACCCGGAGAAGTCCCTCTCTGTGGGAGCGAATCGGCCGTGAGGATGTATGAGGCAGGATCCGATCCCGCAGATAGCTAGGTCCCGAGCCATGGAGAGACAACAGTCTCTCTTTGTATCTTTTTAATGAATAAAGAGTCCCAAACATTTGAGCCCTTTCTCTTAAGAGGGGAGTTTATGTCTTAAATATTTTGTTTTCTCCTCCACCTGTTTCCAGCATTTTTATTCTTTTTGTGAGCATAGAACCAAATACAGAAAATATTTCAGAAATATATAATGAAAGCATATGAAAGGAATGTATTATATATTAATATTACAGGATTAATAATTATTACTCCTTTACCTAATCATCTCTAGCATAATACTATATTTTTGGATGCTCCAGAGTATAAGATGCACCTGGGTTTTTGGGGCGGAAAATGAGAAGAAGAAGAAAACTTCCTCTGCCTAAAGCATCCATGGTATTCAGCTGGCTAACTTCAGCTGGCTAACTTCCTGTCAGTGTGTGAGAATTCATGACTTGGTCAGTCAATTAATAGGCATAGCAATTAAGTCAGCCAATGAGGGCTATTTGGACTCTGAAACAGTATTTGCTGTGTGAATAACAAGGAGACAGGAAGGAGCCTGACTTTGCTGAGAACTGAAAGTGAAACTGCTTGTGTTTTGCTTGCATTTACTGCTACCTTGTAAAATCTGCTTTTTGTATTGTATTGTATATTATTATTATTTTGAATCCTGCTGAATCAGTTATTTGTATGTGCTTTCTGAATGTGATTGCTGCTGCAAACTCTGACCAGCCAGGTGAACTTTAGCACTTATTGCAGCCTGATTCAGCATGGCTGATTGGCGGGTGGATCGCACTGCCAGAATAACCCCCAATCAGCTGTTCCAGGTTGCAGGGATTGCCACAGACCATCACTGCCTCCATGCCTCATGTTTTTGCCCTCTGGTGGGGCTGGATGGGGCTACATTCGGTGTATAAGATGCACCCAGATGAAGATGAAGAGTGATGCAGTTGTCCTTGATGAATCATTTTTTTTACTTAACTTCACTGCCTTTTCATGGGAACTCCAGCTTCTGCTACTAAAAGGGTCAAGTCAAGACTGATAGATCACCCATTAAGAAGCAGTACACCCCATCCTAGAAAAGAACTAAAATTTAGAAGAATGCAATTGTGCACTATGTCAGAGATGAAGGAAATGTAACAATAGCAATTAGACTTATATACCACCTCATAATAATAATAATAATAATAATAATAATAATAATAATAATAATAATAATAATAATAATAATTTATTAAACTTGTTGACCGCTCCCTCTCCCCGAAGGGACTCGGAGCGGTGCACAGGGATAATAAAACAATAAATACATACATATAATTAAAAAACAAATTAAATATTTCCCTGCGCTAAAAATCCAATTAAAAACTAAAATCCCCATCTAAAATTTCTAGCAGCCCCATCGAAGAGAGACTAACCTAGGCCGGCCAAGCAGAACAGATATGTCCTCCCAAAGCAGTTTACAGAGTCAGCATACTACCCCCAACAATCTGGGTCCTCATTTTATTGACCTCAGATGGATGGAAGATTGAGTCAGCCTTGAGTTGGTGAGAATTGAACTGCCAAACTGCTGGTAGCTGGCAGTCAGCAAAAGTAGCCTGCAGCACTGAATTCTAATTACTGCACCACCAGGGCTCCCGTGTAACAACATGTACTCAGGATTAGACAGGAATTTACAAGATTGGCAACAGGAAAATAAGCAGCAGAAACCACAAGTCGGGACAAAAGGATACGTAGATCTTAACCAAGGTAGGAGCAAAATGACATATATGCTCAAACAAGACCTAACTCCATAGACACGTGGAAAAATAGACTAAAAGGTGATAGCTTTGTGAAATGTTATTTCTCTATTTCTGGAAATCAAGCATAGAAAAGATGGTGCTATGCTGTTGTTCAGGGTCTCAGATCCCAAATTTTGCTGAAGTGCTTCAGTAAAAGTTTTGCGAAACTTCATCTCTTGTGTCTGGCTCTGATTGGCTTCTGTGCCAGGCTGAACCAATTTTTGGACAACAAAACAATGTGCAGTCATTTCATTTTTAAAGGGAAAAATGTATTGCCTTGTATATCACCTTGGATGGAATGATTGAATTGAATTATTCTCAGACTGGATCACTCTCCTGAATTTTTACATGGCTCTAATCAGCAGCAAATGAGAGTTGGGGGCGGGAAGGGGGGAGAGAAATTCCTGATTGTCCCAAAAGTGCTTTTCAAAAGGCAACTGGACTTTTTTTGTTTGTTTGTTTTTCCTTGAAGACATTTCACTTCTTCAATTCTGACTGAAAAAGTTTCCTGAAGGAGAAGCAAAATGTCTTCAAGGAAAAAAGTCCAGTTGCCTTTTGAAAAACATCTTTGGAATAACCATGACCTGGATGACTGAGAATCTTCATAGACATCATGTCATCAGTGCTATTTATATTTGTAATAGAAAGTACAGCTGCATAAACAAATATAAATTAGATGGCCCAATTATTGACAGTACCTTCATCTGATGGTCAAATTAGTTTAATATTCAGTCACGATCCATGACATAAAAATGAAATATGACAAAATTGCATTGTGAGCACTTGCAGAAGTATGGCAAAACAGTTACATTACAATCTATTTGGAGATTGTGCTCATTCATTTCTCTCAATATAAAAGAGAATATAAAACTATTACTTATTCTGAAGAACAGTTATTCTTTTTATGCTTTTTACTTTTACCTATTATTGTATTTCTGCAATTTATCAATCCTCATAGAAAACTGTACTTTTACTGATATTGTTTCCTGATTTGGACATTGTATACTACCAATGCAACTTAGTCAATTGTCAGTTGAGATTGTCCACTAAAAATGTCTGCAGAATTTGGGGAGATTTTTTTCTAACCCCTGTAATCAATTTCCACCTCATGGGAAGATAAAGTATGAGATAGTTAATATGAGATAGTTTGAAATATCTGGTTGGTTCTTAAAATAATAGCCTCTTCAAAACAAGGGACCTAGCTACCTGCAGGATCGGATCCTGCCTCACACATCCTCACGGCCGATTTGCTCCCACAGAGAGGGACTTCTCCGGGTGCCGTCCACTAGACTTTGTCAGCGGGCGACGCCCAGGGGAAGGGCTCTCTCTGTGGCGGGCCCGGCCCTCTGGAACGACCTTCCCCCCGATATTAGAACGACCACGGACCTCCGCTCCTTCCGCTTGAAATTGAAGACTCATCTTTTCCGCCTGGCCGGCCTAGGGTAGTCTCTCTCTCTATGGGTTTTTTTAAATGTATGGGGATTTTTAGTTAATGGGATTTTAGCACAGGAATTAATTTAATCTGTTTTAATTTTGCTATGTATGTTGTATATTTATTGTTTTTATTTCCCCTGTGCACCGCCCCGAGTCCCTGTGGGGAGAGGGAGCGGTCAATAAATTTGGCTATTATTATTATTATTATTATTAAAAAGCAACTAGTCAGTTTCCATTTTATTTTCTTTCTTTTTTTCATTTTCATTTTTCTTTATTTGGGGAGAATGGGAAAGAAATAATCTTAACAATCCTAGTATTCATGGTTGGCTGCATTTTTCATCATTTGCTATCACATTTTGGAATCATACATAATCGCATACATATTTCATACATAATGTAGCTAGATGTACAGCCATTTTCATAATCTTGTGATTACAGCTGCCTGAATAATTCTAAAAATGAATTCACATGATGTAAAGGCATATTTTTGCAGCATGGCATCAAACACAAAAGTCATTTAAATCCCACTGATTTTAATGGATGCCAAGATTGAAGTTTGTATTTCTAGTTGCAAACCAGTGAGAGTGCAAGTAAATAGGTCCCCCGTTGATTTCAACCAGACAAAAATGGTTGAACTGGTTTATGAAACAATCAGAATGTTGAAGTGGCTTTCTTCAGAGTACAGGAAAAAAAGTGCATACTAAATTACACCACTGAAAGTACACCTCCAGAAATATACCTTTGCATTTTCTTCTGTTTTATACATACCTGAAAGAATCAAGCATCAGGGAAGGATTGATCAAGAAGAATGTCCCAATAACTGTAGATGGAGAGTTATAATAACAAGAGGGTCATTTCCAAATAAATAATGAGCAGGGATAATAATTAGCACTGACTCAGTTCACAGGTAGTTCTTCTATGTACTGTACCCCCTACTGCTCAAGAAAGAGTTCAGTTACATTTTAATAGCTCTGGATACTATCAGTACAATCTGTTTTCCAGTCATTTTAAATCAATGTCATTCCACTCCCACTGAGCCATCTGAAAGTTCCATGCCTAGCAATGAAAGATGTGCAAAATCGTGTCCCTTTGTCAGGCAGTTGCTTGTGTTACAAGGCATCTGTGAACAAGATGGAACATAGAGAGGGCAATTCCAATCTGTTGGTGCTTTTGGAATGCCAGGAAGATGAAAGAAGCAATCAGAAAGATAAGTATTTTGACACTGCCGCGGAGAAACATTTGATTGGATTTTGTTCTGTATATGTCTGAGGGCTCCTGACATACAAATAGTTGAGTGTAAGATGTGGATTTGAATTCACATCTCCCCTCTTGTGTCTAAAGTATAGAGGAGGAGGAGCAACTAACTTATTTCCTTGTAAATAATCACCACACAAGTAGTCTGAGTAACAAAATGCCTTACAGACCTGCAAATTTTTGAGCAAGATCAAAAGTCGGATGCCCTAAACTGCAAGCGAAAGAAATTCATTCAGTGGAAGGTACTGGGACTTGGCAGGAACAGAGGCAGCTGCCTCTGTTTCTTTTTGTTTTCTGGGCTTCATGGTCTAAACAACTTTTGTTCGTTCTCTTTGTATATGACCATTCAGGAAATCCTCCTGATGTACAATGTATCTTGTCAGCCATTTCCTGTGTGTGCAAAATGTAATTCGTCACCATGCATTGGCTTGGCAGCAGCTTTGTAAAAGACATACTGAATTAATGAATATTTCATAAAGAGGTGATTTATTAGCATTCTTCTTTCTTTTGCCTTAGAACCAAGCTCACAAATGGCTACCTGCAGGTACAGGAATGAAACCGAACTCCCTGAAGGCAAATTCCAAATTCCTTAATAACCTCTGAGCCCCAAAGCCTTTCAAAGAGATATTCTGCCAGTCTTCTATGAATATTTCAGTTGGCAGTGCTGCAGAGTATTAAAGGACTGGCCTGTTCATGGCTAACAGAGTTATCTGATGCTCTGCTGTGAGATTATAATTAATTTACATATTTTGGAGGCTTTTTCCTTACCCTTAGAGCAGGAGACAGAGAGGGGGAGTCTGTCTGTTCCAGCTTGCCCAAAAGACTAGGCTTGGTTGCAGAATACTAATAACAATAACATTTTATACTCTAATTTACGAAGTTCTGAGGTTACTATCTCTATCAGTTCACAAACATCCTGATGATCATTAGATGACAGCAAAGAGTCCGCATTTCCTCTCCTTTTCCTTCTGTATGGCGGGGTTGATTGACTTTTGCAGCTCAAAACTGAGAGCCTTAATGTAACCTTCAATAGATTCTGACCTAATAGCTTGGTTTAGATGTCAAGCTTTTTACAAGTTTGGTTTATTGAACAAACCACAGTAGCCTGTTTCATAAATAATGCTAAACCATATATCATAGTAAATCAGAGCAAATAGACCACAGCTTGCTTTGGCTTTCAGTGTTGAACCATGCTAATTGCTGCATTCTGAGAGTAAAACATAGTTGAAACAAGCCAGTTTCCTCTGTATTCTGGTTAGTGTTGCTCCTTTCTTGAACTGGGTGATATTCACAATAGTTTGATATATAATTTGTAATCTGGAAAAAAAAAGTAAGAATATTTGGTTGACCCCAGCAGATACCGAGAGACAACAGTAACCATTTTAAAACATTACTGATTTTTCTTTAAAACAAAGTGCTACCTCATGCAATTATTTTATTTCATCTCCAAATATCTTAAAACAAAGATATCTGCATTTTTATGTATTTCCACAAGACCCTCAAAATTGTAAGATGCAATGATATTTCTGAAACTTCTGAAGTTCATGTCCTTATCTGTGGAGCGATATCCAGATTGGGAAAGGCTGACCTAAGGTATTCTTATGGTAGAAAATAGGACGTTCTAGAACATCACAGAAACGACATTTTGCTACCGGTATCTTTCTAGAAATACCTTAATAATATATTCATTATTGTTAGGGGTATCTCCGTTGGGAGACAGCAAAGGGTGTACAGCGGATTATGCAGCTAGAAGAATGTTGTTAGTGTACACACAGTTAGTAGACCAGACACTCTTAAGTAAAATAAAATAGCTTTTACTGAAGTTGTAAACACTACTAAACTAAACTACTGCTCAACAAGCAGTGATGTTAAATCGAGTCAAAAACAAAATCTCAACAAATATCAAATTGCTTACAATCAGCAAACACAATCTTCCTTCTTCTTCTTCAGTTTGTCACAGCACACGAGCACTTCAGTTATCAAACAGCAAATCCAGCAGAGAAAGAGATATGCGCTCTGCTGGCTTCCTCTTATTGTTGGAGATAATTGGACGTACTAATCGTACTCTAACATTCCAACATCCTTAAAGCCACAATGACCATTTGTCATTATGGTATTATATATTGTCTACCCAACTCTAGGAGTCTATTCCTAACAATTATTATTACTACTGGTTGGAAACATGAAAGCTAAGAAAGGCAGACCAACCTGACAGACACAAATTGATATAGGATATATCAGTTTATCTAGAGAACCTACCACAAGCAACATTAAAAATGTCGCGGTTGTTCTGAGATTTCTAACTACAACAGGGGTGTCCAAACTTGGGACACCCCTGAACTACAATATACCTATTATTTTTAACCCATGCTGTATTAAAATCATTATGTGGGAAAAGAAGTAGAAAGATACTGGTGCCCTATCTATTAGCCTCTTCTACTGAAGACTCAGGTATCCAGATTGCTGCGTTTCATAACTTACACAGCAGAAGACTAAATCAAGTTCTGAGATGCCTCAGTATCTACAAAACCAAGTGTGGATAGCTTGCATTGTTCAGCTGCTGAAGTATATCCACCCATCAAGTATTGACAGACTCCCCAAAGATGAAGAACAACAGAAGACAATTTGTCATAGACTCTGTCTCATAGAAGCATATGAAAGAGCAATCATACTGTTGCTGTCAATGTATTTTTATATAAATACTGATCTTGGAATATTTCTTGAAATCAATGGAAACACAAAACCGTTTTCTTCTGTTTGGATTCCAAGGGAATGGAAGGATTTCTTTTCTTTGCAAGATTACAAGAAAGAAAGAGCAATAAAAAAAATCTTTACTCCTGGTGGAATATCACAAAATACCAGCCTTCAGGCCTCAGAGGATTCAAGTGAAGCATTTTTCTTAAAAGTCTCGGATTCCCAGAAGTGGGTCAAATGGGAGTTTAAAAAGTACTCCAGCTCTAAGGATACAATTGTCAGTTATAAAGAAATGTTTATTTTTATTTTAGGAAACTGTAGTAGTTGAACCAAAACATGGAAACAGTGTGGTAGCTAAATGGCAAATTTTGGACAATTTGAAAGTTGAGTGTATGCCCTTAATTAAGTATAGTTTTACAAGAGCTATTGAGTCTTAAGATGTAGATCAACAACATTTATGGAAGAATTACAGGAGGATGTCTGTCAAGGAAGGAGAAATTGAATATGGTTAGGAATGGTCTGATTACAGACCAGCTCTGTTAAACATGGGTGAATCAAAGCCTGTTGTCCTTACTACAAAAAAAACATGCAAACTTTATGTTCTCTTGGGGAGAGAATAAGTCATTTATGCAATAGGGAATCACACTTGTGACAACTATGGGATGCCCATGTAATATGAATTCCTCACTTAACAACCCATGCCCCATTCGTTTATTCTTTCAGAGATATTTCCTTACCAATATTTCCTTAGCTAAACAAGAGAAGCAGAATGTCCATGAGTGGGCAAGTGAGCAGTGCAAATGGGAGTGATCTCTGACTCAGTGGCGTAGCGTGGGTTGTCAGCACCCGGGGCAAGGCAAGTAATTTGCGCCCCCTAACCCGTGGATTTTAGCACTCGAGATTCTTCCACTAGATTAGTTAAAGAAACCCTTACCCCCTAAGCACATGTATTGTTTGAAGCTGATCAATTGCTTCCAGTTGTTCTCTGCTTGTTTCCTGTATTAAGGTCAAGCCAGCATCGCAACTGTTCTCACCATCCATCTTCTTGTGTCTTCCAACTCTTCTCTCTGTAGGTATGCAATAGGTTTTGCATACCTGCAGAGCTTTCTCAGTTGCCTTTGACACTAGACTATCCCGTTTTTCATGACAAAATAAAGTCAATCCTTTTAACTTTTGCACGCATTGATCAAGCGCAAGTCCTTATTGCTGCAGGTAGATCTGAGTATCATTTACTTCGGTTAGTACTGGGTTACAAAAATGCAAGAAAGAGAAAAAAACGTATGTCATTATGCAAACTAAAAGACTTCCTGCATCACCCCTGGTTTCAGAGGTTTCTTCCGGCCCATCTCTCAACGCTTCCAAAGCGTCTATTATTTTCTCAGTGTGTTCAGCAAGTACGCATACAGCTTCATGCGTTGAACTCCATCTTGTGTTACACGATCGCTTTAGACGAATTGGTACATGTTTCTTAAGGATATCCCACCTGTGGGTGGAGCTTGAGAAAAATGAATACACCTTTTCCACAGTGCCAAAGAAAGTAACAGACTTTGTCCCAACACCAACTGCATGCATCCCAGCAAGATTGAGCGAGTGATTGTTACATGGCACAAACATGCTTTTGAACTGCTAGGTTGGGAGCTCACTCTGTTATGTGGCACTAGGGATTTGAACTGCCAAACTGCTGACCTTTCTGATCAACAAGCTCAGCATCTTAGCCACTGAGCCACCGCGTCCCTATAGAGAAGGGTACTATGGAGCAATTAACTCATCCAATCCTCATGAGATAAACCTCAAAGACAAACAAACCCTCCTCTACCTTCAAAAGGTGATCTGGAGAGGGGGGGGGAAGATGCAGTGGGGAGACCCTCCTTGTCCTGCAAGCTCCCATTTGTGTTCAGGAATAACAATTACATGATTATCAGATTTTCCATACTGTAATTCTGAATAATCTTTTGTTCTTCAGCCTATCGGAGAGTTTGCTTCAAACACTGAGATTCTGAGAACTTGGAAACATTAGAGTTGCAATATTTTCCTTAGCAGAATTTGGCAAAGCTGACATAAATGTTTAAAGATGCCAAGGAACAAGCTCATGTAGTCAATGAAGCACATTCACACAAACAAAGGATGCACTCAGGTCATGCACACACCGTATTAAAAGTGAATGAATTATTTGTTCCGTGTTATGCTCCCACAAATCTTAGCTTAATCTGAGGGCTTCGTTTACACAAAATACTAAAACAACAGATCCATTTTCATTTTTACCCAATCTACGGTAATGTATTAGAAGAACTCAATCACTGAAACACAAACTAGCCAGGCATATTTTAGCCCAATATATTGCGTGAACTCAATCCATTAGTTTCTTAACGTATGGCAACCCCCTCCCTCCAAATTACATTAGTTGAGTAACCCATGGTTAGTTAACTAATAAATGACTTGTAGGAACATATTACCTTATAAACTTTTTCCCCACCTCTTTAGCTGTGCTGAAAAAGATGCTGCTCATGCCTTTTTTTTTACTCCAGGAGTTTTTTTCTAAGGAGGAGCAAATAATGAACAACCCCCCCCCCGAAAAAAAGCTTTTGCTAAAGCTAAACAATCCCCTTCCTTACTGTCTCCCCTCGCAAGAACGCTGCTTCTTTATAGCTACCAGAGGAGATTACAGCAGCGCACAATTGACAAACAATGAAACTGACTAGTCCTCCCCCCTTTCTCTATTGTCCAAGTCAAAACGACAACGAAGCGGGGGGGGGGAGAGAGCGTTCACCTTCGGGCTTTTTTTCAGGAGCCAGGTGGGCTTCCGAGAGCGCTGAGCGCTGGAGAAAGAAAGACGCAGCACCTTCAAAGTGGGAAGAGAGCCGGGGAGCCCCCGAAAGCTTCCGGAGGCAACGTTAAAGGGAGAAGCGGGCTCCCTTTCCAGCGGGAGTTTTATTCTGAAGTGCCGAGAGAACGAGGCGCCGGGTCCTCCCAAGCTGCGTCCCGGACAACCTCCCTCTCTCTCTCTCTCTCTCTCTCTCTCTCTCTCTCTCTCTCTCTCTCTCTCTCTCTCTTTTTTCCCCACTGCCCCGACCTCGAAGTCTCACCTGCCTCAGCCTGCGCGAGCGCGCCCCCTCAGATGTTGCGCCCGGTGCGGCCGGCCCCCCCTGCACCCCCCACGCTACGCCTCTGCTCTGACTTCCAGCTGACTTCCCCTTTGAGATTTCTTTTGGTAAGCTGGCAGGGTAAATCATAAGCCAGCCAGCCAGCCTTCCTTCCTTCCTTCCTTCCTTCCTTCCTTCCTTCCTTCCTTCCTTCCTTCCTTCCTTCCTTCCTTGTCTGCAGTTTAAATAAATGTCTAAAGCATAGATGAAATTAATGAAATTTTCAGCTTAAAATATTTACAGAATTGGAAGTAACCTTGAAGGTTTTCCAGTCCAACCCCTGCAGGAGACCCTATACCAGTGATGGCGAAACTTTTCAGCACTAAGTGCTCAAACTGGCATACATGTGTGTGTGTGCACATGTACCCGAGGCCTGGAACTCAAAGACCAGTTGGCTTGTATGCATGCATGCACTGGCCGCCTGGTTTTCTGGTTTCTAGCATGCCCATGTACACCAGCCAGCTGATCTTCAAGCTTTCAGGACTCTGGCACATGTGAAGATCAGCTGGCTGGTGCACATGCACACACCGGAAACCAGAACAGCAGATGGTGATGGCATGTCTGCATGCCACTTCTGCCACGTGTGCCATAGGTTTGCCATCATGGCCCTATACCATTCCAGACAAGTGGCTGTCCAGTGTCTTCTTAAAAGTTTCCAGTGATTATTCTACTATAGTAGAAGTGTTAGGATAAAACTCAAATTTAAATGCATACCTCACATCTATATTTACAACTTTTTTTTTACTCAAAAATGTGTGGTGGACTCATTTCTAGACTAGCAACAAGATTATTGTGATTTTACCCCATCCTGAAATGTGATGGTCCAATGATGTCCCATCTGCACTCAATTTTAGATATAAACTTTGGAAGTTTTCAAATTGCTGGAGGGAATCCTTCCCAGTGGTAGCTTTGATATTAAACAAGAGCTTATTCTCTTAGTTTCACTAGATGCTCCAACTTGTTGGTTTTGGGGAAGACCATTAAGACCCTATTATATCAACCATTTGGATGCTAGTGGTAGTGTCAAATTGTATTATTATATTTTTCTGCTATATTTGATATCTTTAAGGAATTTGAGGAATGTATTATAGAAACAAAAGGAGAACACCCCAGAATATTACTGAAGAAGGCTCACAGTCATGGATCATCAGATTTGAAGGAATTAAAATCTGACCTACAGTTTTTTTAGGAGGAATGTGAACACTGTTATTTATTTGATATGGAGGCATGGATGCTTTAATAGTTGCCACCTCATCTGGATTCTGTCTAACTGATTGATTGGGCATCTTCTTATCACTCACATCCTCACTGAAGCTGGAAGGCTACCATGAACATATGCCTCAAGAGATATCTTTCCTGCTTCCTTTCTTTTTCTGAAAGCTGCCTCAGGAGAATGTTTTCTTCTTTCATTCATCACTGTTGCTCTGTGCCAAATACATAGGCTTTCAACCCACAGTTGAAGAGAATCAATAAGCATGCTACTAGCAAGGCCTGAGTGATGGAAGATATCAGCCTGTAAATGGCCTAACTGGTTCTTACTACAACTCCTCTTCTCCTTCTGAGATCTTGACTGCTTGTTTCCTTCAAATAGGTTCCAAGAAACAACAGGAAACAAGAAGTTCCTTGAGAAGCTACTTTTAATAAGCCCAGACTCCTTCAGAAGAAGACAGATAGACAGAATCAGACAGAATCACTACTCTCTCTCTGCATCTCTGTCTCTGTCTCTCTCTCAATATCTCTCCCTCCCTCCCTCCCTCCCTCCCTCCCTCCCTCCCTCCCTCCTTTCCTCCTTTTATCAGCTACTTGCTATTATTCTAACCCATTTTTCCCGCCTTCCTATTAGTCTAAAATCCAGCCAGATGAACCAAAACTATATTGGTCTATAGTTTATTTTCAAGGCCAAAAAAATCTTGTCCACTTACTTTCACTTAACAAAGACATTGTGATCAGCTGCTTCTTACAAATAAAATATACAGTTTAACCTTTACAGAGTACAGAAGGAATTAGACACAAAGTAATGATTCATACAGTAGGCTCCATCTAAGGCTTCAGTCCTTTAACTTCAATTGAATGATGCCCATATTTATTACAATGGGAGTTACTTTGGAGTTATTACTATAAATTTGTCTTCTAAAATGACCTGTGCGACGAATGGCGAGGCTTCCTTAAGTGCGATGGCGACTGGCGGTTCCTTTTGGCATTGGAGGACGCAGCCGGCCCCTTTTAAACATCTAGGGGGGTTGGCCCAGCAAGTCTAGAGATCCGCCGTCACACCAAGGCTATTTTGGCGCTGGACGATGTGACGGCTCAGGCGGAAGAAGCTGGAGAAGTGGCCGAGTGGCAGAGCGGCGTGGAATGACCGGTGTGTGCATCCTGGTGAGCCCGGTGGTAAAAACAGCCCAGCACGGCCGGAGTGTGCGTTCTGGTGGGCCCGGTGGTAAGAACAGCCCAGCACGGCCGGAGTTTGCGTCCTGGTGGGCCTGTCGGTAAGAACAGCCCAGCACAACCGGAGTGTGCATCCTGGTGGGCCCGGCGATAAGAACAGCGCGGCCCTGGCGCGGCCCTGGTGCGGCCTCGGCACCCTCCAACATCCTCCAATGTCCTTAGCATCCCCAGCGTCCCCCCAGCGAAACACCTATAGGCTGGGGGGCGGCGAGTAGAGGCCCCGGCCCCAGCGGAGTGGTGGAGTGGCTGGGGCTTGGAGTGGCCCCAACACGGCTTGGTAGGCCCGGCAAAAGATCCCCCGGCAGTAACATCCACAGCGTGGGGCGGCGAACGAGGAGTGATGAGAGGCCTCGGCCCGGGTGGAGCGGCTTGGAGCGGTTTGGAGGGGCGCCGATGTGGTCTGGTAGGCCTGGTAGGCCCGGTGAAAGATCTCCCCCCCGGCAATAACATCTGCCGGGGGATGGCGTGTGGTGAGGGGTGAGAGGCTAGGCCTTGGAGCAGCCCGGTAGGCCTGGTAGGCCCAGCGAAAGATCTCCCCCCCCGGCAATAACATCTGCCGGGGGATGGCGTGTGGTGAGCGGAGAGAGGCTCGGCCTTGGAGTGACCCTGGTAGGCCTTGTAGACCCGGCGAAAGATCTCCCCCCCCCCAGCAATAACATCTGCCGGGGGATGGTGTGCGGTGAGCGGCGAGAGGCTCAGCCTTGGAGCGGCACGATAGGCCTGGCAGGTCCGGCGAAATACTCCCCCCCCGGCAAAACATCTGCAGGGTTGGCGATGGATGGCGAGATAATAGACCTTTCCACTCCTCCAGGAACATCCATCCACCACTATACCATATAACTGTATTATATACACCACTATACCATTTGGACTGTATTATATGCACCGCTATACCATCTGACTGTATTATATGCTTTTCCTCTACTTGAATTTGACTTGCAATGTACCAACTTTGGCGGCCTCCTTGTAGAGCCAGAGTCGGTCTACATGCTGCTATCATATTCGAGGACAGATCTCCTTTGTCTGCGAGAGTCTCCCCTCTCGCAGCTGTGGCCCCCTTGTCTATCTGGGACCCACCTCGAGGATGAATTGTTAGATCCAGAGAGGTGGACAAGTCGCAAGCTCAGGGGTTTCTTTGTAAATTTTTAATTCGGCTTTTAGGGGGTTCCAGGGAGGAGGGGGGATCAGTCAGTTGGGTGGGCGACAAACTACAGGGCCGGCCGGTGGAAGTAGGGAAACGGAGGAGGGGGTGAGGTCGATTCTACAGAGGGATTTCCCATCAGATTGGACCTGGGGAGGGGCAGAGGTGGTGGGAGACAGGGTGATTATCTGTTGGAGGATCATGGCCACTGGCTACAGGCGGTCACGCACTCTAACCCCCCAAACTCCCTTCGCAGACTAGGAGGTCAAGGATCACAGAGCCGGGGGCCTAGGCTGATGTTGTGCAACACCAGGTCCGTGGTTCAAAAAGCCCCCCTCATTAATGACCTTGTGTCTGAGGGAGACCCGGACTTGGTGGGTATAACGGAAACCTGGTTGGGCCACGAGGGAGGATTACTCCTCATAGAAATGTGCCCACCGGGCTACCGAGCCTTTCATCAGCCTAAGGCCCTAGGTAGGGGTGGGGGGTGGCGATTATGGTTAGGGAAGGTCTTGAGCCGAAGGAGACCACGATCTCTCAGACAACCGGGTGTGAGTCCCTCTTTGTGAAATGGGGCCTGGGGAGGCAGTTGGGCGTGCTAGTTGTATACCTGGCTCCCCGCTATGTAACAGCAGCCCTGCCCGAGCTCCTGGAGGTGGTAGCCGAGACGGCAGTTGAGACCCCCAGACTGTTGGTCATGGGTGATTTTAACCTGCCGTCAGTAGGCAAGGCCTCCGGGGTAGCTCAGGAGTTCATTGCCTCCATGACGGCCATGGACCTGACCCAAGTAGTTATTGGCCCCACTCACGAGGGAGGACACACCCCGGATTTAATCTTCATCTCAGGACAGTGGAGGAGTGACCTGGGAATAGGGGACTTAGTTATCTCACCCTTGTCATGGACAGATCACGCTCTCCTTCGGCTGGACTTTCCAATCGCCACACCCCACTGCGGGGAGGCAGAACCAGAGATTCCCAGATGGTTCCGCCCCAGGCACCTGATGGACCCAGAAAGGTTCCATAGGGAGCTTGGGCCAATACCTGTGGCCTTGCCCCGTGACTTGACTGAGGACCTAGTGGCCGCATGGTTTAGTGCGGCCACAGGGGCCTTGGACCGAGTCACGCCCTTGCGGCCTCTCATGTGGCGCCGAATCACCCAGGCTCCTTGGTTTACCGAGGAGCTGAGGGAGATGAAACACTGCAAGAGACACCTAGAGAGCAGATGGAGATCTTCTCACTCCGAAGCCGACCGAACACTAGTAAGAGCCCATATTAGGACTTACTTAGTGGCGATAAGGGTGGCCAAACGTGAGTACTGTGCCACGCTTATTGCATTCGCAAATAACCGCCCTGCCACCCTGTTCGGGGTGACCCGCTCCCTCCTTCACCAGAGGCCGCGGGAAGCCCCTCTACAGGGTCGAGCAGAGGAATTTGGTGAATATCTGCAGGACAAAATCACTCAGATTTGGAACGAGTTGCCCTCCATTGAGAGTGGTCTGGTCGGATTGTCCGAGGCTGTTCTTGAGACACCATCTTGGGAGGAGTTTGACTTTGTTACTACCGAGGATATGGACAGGTTGTCAAGGAGACTCAAGGCCACCACATGTTTATTGGACCCATGTCCCTCATGGCTTGTACTGGCATCCTGGGAGGTGACACGAGGCTGGCTCCAAGATATTGTGAACGCTTCTTTGAGTGAGGGGTACTTGCCTTCCATCTTGAAAGAGGCGGTGGTGAGGCCCTTCCTCAAGAAGCCTTCCCTGGACCCAGCATTGTTGGAAAATTACCGTCCAGTCTCCAACCTTCACTTTTTAGCAAAGGTTGTAGAGATTGTGGTGGCTCAACAGTTTCCACGACGCCTGGAGGAAATTGATTATCGAGACCCGCGCCAGTCCGGCTTCCAACCTGGTCACAGCACTGAGACGGCATTGGTCGCATTGGTGGATGATCTCTGGAGGGCGTGGGATAGGGGATGTTTCTCTATCCTAGTCCTATTAGACCTCTCAGCGGCTTTTGATACCATTGACCATGGTATCCTATTGCACCGACTGGGGGGGTTGGGGGTGAGAGGCACCGTATTACGGTGGTTCTCGTCCTACCTCTCTGGTCGGTCGCAATGTGTGTTGGCAGGGGGGCAGAGGTCGGCCTCGAGGCCCCTCTTATGTGGGGTTCCTCAGGGGTCGATCCTCTCGCCTCTCCTGTTCAACACCTATATGAAGCCGCTGGGCGAGATCATCCGTGGTTTTGGGTTGGGATACCACCTGTACGCTGATTATACTCAGTTGTACATATCCACCCCAAACCACCCTAACGATGTCGCCGAGGTGCTGTCCCGGTGTTTGGAGGCCATACGGGTTTGGATGGGTAATAATAAACTCAAGCTCAACCCGTCCAAGACTGAGTGGCTGTGGTTTCCGGCACCCCTGTTCAGCCAGGTAACTCCAACACTGGCCATTGGGGACGAAATATTGGCTCCCTTGGAGAGGGCGCGCAATTTGGGTGTCCTCCTGGATTCCCGGCTGTCCATGGAGGACCATGTGACGGCCGTGGCCAGGAGGGTGTTTTATCAGGTACGCCTGATACGCCAGCTGTGCCCCTTACTGGACCGGGCTGCCCTCCGCACAGTCACTCAAGCACTCGTGACGTCCCGGCTTGACTACTCTAATGCTCACTACATGGGGCTCCCCTTGAGGTGCACTCGAAGTTTACAGTTAGTCCAGAATGCGGCCGCGTGGGTGATTATGGGAGCCTCTAGGCATTCCCACATAACATCTCTCCTGCGTGAGCTACACTGGCTACCTGTGGTCTTTCGGGTGCGCTTCAAAGTTTTGATGACCATCTTCAAAGCGCTCCATGGCTCGGGGCCTAGTTATATGTGAGACCGTCTTCTGCCCCATACATCCCTTCGACCGATCCGCTCCCACAGAGAGGGCCTTCTCAGGGTGCCGTCGGCCGGGCAATGCCGGTTGGCGACACCCAGGGGAAGGGCCTTCTCTGTGGCGGGCCCTACTCTCTGGAACGACCTGCCCCCCGAACTGCGCACCATCTCAGACCCCCACCTCTTCCGCCAGCATCTTAAAATGCACCTTTTCCAACAAGCCGGCCTAGCATAACCTCCCGTTCTTGACTGTTTTTAGATAGATTTTAATTAGGGAGATTTTACACTATTTTAGCACAGGGCATGGGTTTAATAGCTTTTTAAAATTTGTATTTTGTTATATTTGTATTGTTTTAAATTTCCTGTGCGCCGCCCTGGGTCCTTTTTGGAGAAGGTGCGGGGTATAAATTTGAATTTAAAAAATCTACTTACTGGAATTTAAATGTATGTCTTTCAAATGATTGTGTCTTTGGACTGCATCACTGCTTTCTGGTTTGGGGAAACAAAGTGTAGTATTGTTGTGAGGGCTTGCTAGAACAATAGACATGAAAGTAGCATTTCATTAGTCTCCCAGGGAATGCATTTTTGCTAGGGGATGAAGCAAATCCTTGTGTAAGATTTTTGTGTACTACATAGTGGATTACATGCATGCAATATACTGCTTTTAGAAATCATATAACTCATAGCGGTCATTATTAAGGAAGGCCTTGAGCCGAGAGAGACCATTGTGCCCCAGACTTCCGGCTGTGAGTCCCTCTGCGTGAAGTGGGGCCTAGGGAGGCAGTTGGGCTTGCTGGTTGTATACCTGGCTCCCCGCTATGTAGCAGCAGCCCTGCCCGAGCTCCTGGAGGTGATCGCTACGGTGGCAGTGGAGACCCCCAGACTTATAGTCATGGGGGACTTTAACCTGCCATCGTTGGGCGAATCATCCGTGGTAGCTCGGGAGTTCATGGCTTCCATGACGGCCATGGACCTGACCCAAGTAATTCAGGGCCCCACCCACGAGGGTGGACATACGCCGGACCTCATCTTTGTCTCGGGCCAATGGAAAAGTGATCTGGGTACAGGGGATATAGTCATCACACCCTTGTCATGGTCAGACCACTCACTTCTCCGGCTCGACTTTCCGACCGCTGCTCCCCTCCGCGGGGAGGCGGAACCAGAGTCACCAATCTGGTACCGCCCCAGGCGCTTGATGGACCCGGATGGGTTCCAGACAGCGCTTGGGCCATTTCCTGTATCCCTGACCCGCGCCCCGATGGAGGACCTCACGGCCGCATGGAATAGTGCGGCCGTGGGAGCCTTAGATCGGGTCGCGCCCTTGCGGCCTCTCTCGCGGCGGCGAACCACCCTGGCTCCTTGGTTCACTGAGGAGCTGCGGGTGATGAAACGCCGCAAGAGATGCCTAGAGAGAAGATGGAGGGCTAGCCGCTCTGAATCTGACCGGACACAGGTAAGAGCCCATTTACGGACTTACATTGTGGCGCTGAGGGTGGCCAAACGTCATCATTGTGCCACTCTCATAGCATCCGCAGAAAACCGCCCTGCCGCCCTGTTTAGGGTGACCCGCGCCCTCCTTCAACAGAGGGAACGGGAAGCCCCACTACAGGGTAGAGCAGAGGAATTTGTGATTTTTCTGCAGGAGAAAACCGCCCAGATACAGAGTGAGCTAACCCCCATTCATGGCCCAGTGGGATGCCACGAGAGAGATCTTGTTTGGGAGGAGTTTGACTCCGTTCCTTCCGAGGATATGGACAGGCTACGTGGGCGACTGCGAGCCACCACATGTTTATTGGACCCGTGCCCCTCCTGGCTTGTACTGGCATCCTGGGAGGTGACACGAGGCTGGCTCCAAGAGGTTGTCAACGCATCCTTGAGTGAGGGTTCCTTGCCTGCCTCCCTAAAAGAGGCCATGGTGAGGCCCCTCCTCAAGAAGCCCTCTTTGGACCCAGCTCTTTTGAACAACTACCGTCCAGTCTCCAACCTTCCCTTCTTGGCGAAGGTTGTTGAGAGTGTGGTGGCACAACAGTTTCCCCGTCACCTGGAGGAAGTTGACTATCTAGATCCGCGCCAGTCCGGCTTTCGGCCCGGGCATAGCACCGAGACGGCATTGGTCGCGTTGGTAGATGATCTCTGGAGGGCCAGAGATGGGGGATGTTCCTCCATCCTGGTCCTATTAGACCTCTCGGCGGCTTTCGATACCATCGACCATGGTATCCTATTGCATCGGCTGGGGGGGTTGGGGGTGGGAGGCACCGTTTTACGGTGGTTCTCCTCCTACCTCTCTGGCCGATCGCAATTTGTGCGGGCAGGAGAGCAGAGGTCGACCCCGAGACCCCTCACATGCGGGGTGCCTCAGGGGTCGGTCCTCTCGCCTCTCCTGTTTAACGCATACATGAAGCCGCTGGGTGAGATCATCCGTGGTTTTGGGGTAGAGTACCACCTGTACGCTGATGACAACCAGCTGTACATATCTACCCCAAACCACCCCAACGATGCCGTAGCGGTGATGTGCCAGTGCCTGGAAGCCGTGCGGATCTGGATGGGAAGTAACGGACTTAGGCTCAACCCGACCAAGACCGAGTGGCTGTGGTTTCCGGCTGCCCGATTCAACCAGCTCTCTCCAACGCTGGCCATAGGGGGCGAACATCTTGCCCCTGTGGATGGGGCGCGCAACTTGGGTGTCCTCCTGGATACCCGGCTGTCCATGGAAGATCAAGTGACAGCCGTGGCCAGGAGGGCGTTTTACCAGGTTCGCCTGGTACGCCAGTTGCGCCCCCTATTGGATCGGGACGCCCTTCGCACAGTCACTCATGCTCTCGTGACATCCCGACTGGATTATTGCAACTCTCTCTACATGGGGCTCCCCTTGAGGTGTACCCGGAGGCTTCAGTTGGTCCAGAATGCAGCCGCGCGAGCAATTATGGGCACGTCTAGGTTTGCCCACGTAACACCGCTCTTGCGCGAGCTGCACTGGCTACCTGTCGTCTTCCGGGTGCGCTTCAAGGTGTTAATTACCATCTTCAAAGCGCTCCATGGCTCGGGACCTAGCTACCTGCGGGATCGGATCCTGCCCCATACATCCTCACGGCCGATTCGCTCCCACAGAGAGGGACTTCTCCGGGTGCCGTCCACTAGACTTTGTCAGCGGGCGGCGCCCAGGGGAAGGGCCTTCTCTGTGGCGGGCCCAGCCCTCTGGAATGACCTTCCCCCCGATATCAGGACAACCACGGACCTCCGCTCCTTCCGCTTAAAATTAAAGACGCACTTTTTTCGTCTGGCCGGCCTTGGGTAGTCTCTTTTTAGGTTAGGGGTTTTTAGGGGTAATTTTTAGTTTAGTTTATGGGTTTTAGCGCAGGATCAATTTAATTTATTTTTAACTTTGTATTTTGTATTTGTCTGTGGTTTTATTTGTATTTTTAATTGCCTGTGCCCCGCCTCGAGTCCCCTCGGGGAGAGAGAGCGGGATATAAAATTAAATTATTATTATTATTATTATTATTTCATAGAATCAGTTTTGAAAGCTTATCACGAAGCAAAAAGGACAAAGCATTGCATGCCAAGATCCAAAAGGGGATCTGAGATGTTTCAAGTAGAACTGAGAAAGGCTCCTCTTTAAAACCCTGGGATATACTTTCAAAGTCAGAATCAATTCTGTATTTACAGACCTTTGAGTGATTTGACCTGATCTCCATATTCTGTGCTTATGGGCAGTTCTACTTTCAGTGGTAAGCAATTGCTGCTTTTGTCACTAATGGCAATATTAGTACTTTAAACTGATGAAATTAGAGCAGCTAAGCAAATCTCCAGTTAGGTTAAGGCAGCCCCCTGTAATGTAGAAAAAAAGTTTAACTTGTGAAAATGTAAGCCAGATTGTTGTCGAATACTAAAATCTTGAAAAATGTTTTTGATTTCCACTTTGTTCCCAGGTCAAATTTCAGGATAACAATTTTGGGGGTTTGCCTATAATATCAAAAGTAACTTGGAGTTGCAATATCTGATCTCAGCAAAATATTACATCACAGATAATCATGCACCAATAAATGTTATAAACATTTTGCCTTTTCTCTCTCTCCTTCCAACCCCTTACTTTCTGTGTTAAATATTTAATATTATTCTGTTCTGTGAATGTTTGGGCTAGACAAGAAAGCAAATTTGACTGACTAAACATCCCAAAATGATTTCTTGATAATTTGATTTCTAAATACCGTATATTTTTCTCAAAAAATTGTATACTTGTACAGAATCTTTAAGGGTATCTGACACTAATTAACCTATTTTCATGCTACCATATTTAAACCTACAGTACTCTAAGATATTGTGTTATTTTAGAGAAAAAATTAGGAATGGGACATTTACACATCTTGTCTGTTAATTGAGAACATGATACGTTTTTATTGGCTAAGATTTTTAACATGCATCATGCTATTCCTCTTTGGAGTAAGAAACTTCATGCAATATGCAAAAAAAAAATAAGTAAATACTGATGATATACATCTTCAGATCTTCTTTTTTTATCTTTGGAAGCTGCCTTCACCAATTCACACATAGCTTTTTGTTCTTTACATTTCAGCTCCTTCTTTCTAAGGATCAAAAGGACTCATTCCAATCATTTTTTTTTTGGGTCTTCCCCTTCCTCTAGTCCATCTTCCTTTATACATTTGCTCTGTGATTCAATCCTCATTCATTCTCCAGTATGATCAAACCATTTCAATGTACTTCTTTCATACTGGTCACTCACTTTTGTATTCAATCCACATTCATGCAACAGCTATTCATTCTTGATTACTTCCTGGTTTCTCACACACATTTCTTAAGTACCTCATTTCTACTGCATTCAACATACATTTATACCTCTCCTGACATCTCCAACAAAACTGCACACTCAATACCCAGCCATTTTCTCTTCTTCCAACAAACATTAATTCCTTATAACAGAACACATGCTGCAAGCATTTGCAAAATCTAAAATCAACTTTTCTCAACTTAACATTCCTACATTCTTTTCCTATCTTTAGTAAGCTTTATATATTTTTTGTTAGTTTGTTTATTTAGATATAGAGAGTAAACAATGAATGAATAAACAAGAATTTTACCAATATGAAAATGAATAAAACTGAAAATATTAGAGAATTTTTACTATACCCTTAGTTTGATTTTATAAAGCTAAATCACTTGTGTTGCTTTAAAAACTGCAGGTCATTATTCAAATCAAATTAGTATCCAAGTATTAAGAACAACAACAACAACAAATAAAGGGAAACAAAATAGAGACTTACGGTAATTTCTATCTAGTGACTAAAATTGTTGATAATTTGAATATTAAAATTTCATGTTAAGGAAAAATGACATTTTGAATGTAGTACAATAATCTAAGTCATTGAAAATAATTTGCATTCCCAACCAGCAATATGACATTATCTGCATATAAAAGTACTAGTACATTTTTCATTCCATCCAATGTACATCTAACATCATCACACACTTTCTTATGCATTTATTCTGCTTTGCATAAAATGACCTTTGTGATCATATTATTTATTTTATTTTATTTTTATTTTATTTATATTTATATCCCGCCCTTCTCCGCAGAGGACCCAGCAGCTGTGTCCTCTTCACTGATGATGTAAAACTAGCCAATGAAAATGCTGCTGCCCTACAAACAGACCTTGATCATGTGTCAGAATGGTCACGCAATTGGCAACTCCAAAACTCAACTAACAAATGTTCTGTCTCACACATTGGCAACAAAAAATCACAACACCAAATACAAACGGAGTGGATATAACCTCGTAGACGACCCCTGCTCTGTTAAGGACCGAGGAGTACTCATCTCAAACTATCTAAGCCCCAGGGCTCACTCTAACAGCATTGCCAAAAAAGCATTAAGAGTTGTTAACCTATTTTTGTGAAGCTTCTTCTCCGGTAATATTGTACTGCAAACTAGAGCATACAAAACCTTTGCCATACCAATTCTCAAATACAGCTTTTCTGCCTGGGATCCACACTGTATATCCAACATTAGTACAATTGAACGAGTTCAGAGGTATTTTACAAGAATAGTACTCCACTCCTCTGCTCACAACAGAATCCCTTAAATTTTGGGCTTGGACTACCTGGAACTACGCCACCTACAATCTGACCTAGGCATAGTACACATAATTGCCTACTACAAGGTCCTACCTGTCAACAACTACTTCAGCTTCAACTTCAATAACATGCAGGCAAGCAAACTCAAGGTAAACCACCCCAAACTCGATTGCAGAAAATACAACTTCAGCAACAGAGTAGTTAATGCCTAGAATGCTCTACCTGACTCTGTTGTTACATCCTCCAACCCCCACAGCTTCAACCTCAAAGTGTCTACCATGGCCCTCACCCCATTTCTAAGAGGTCCATAAGGGGGCATGCATTAGCACACCAGTGTGCCTACCATCCTTGTCCTATTGTCCCCATTTATTTGTACCCATTTCCTTTGTTCATGTCCATGTTTATACTTATACCTGTTATCTTGTACATGTTTGACAAACCAAATAAAATAAAAATAAAAAATTACACATCTTTGATTTATTCCCTGTTTACTGCTTACTTTACACTAACTATTTCATTTAATCTTACACATGCTTCAATTCATTGTGTACATTTCCTAGAGCAACTGTCAACTTGTTGTTTATGCAAAACAATCCATAATTATACAATAATACAATAATACAATAGCAGAGTTGGAAGGGACCTTGTAGGTCTTCTAGTCCAACCCCCTACGTGAGCAGGAACCTTATACCATTTCAGACAAATGGCTATCTAACATCTTCTTAAAGACTTCCAGTGGGGCATTCACAACTTCTGGAGGCAAGCTGTTCTAGAGGTTAATTGTTATAACTGTCAGGAAATTTCTACTTAGTTCTAAGTTGCTTCTCTCCTTGATTAGTTTCCACCCATTGCTTCTTGTCCTGCCCCCAGGTGCCTTGGAGAATAGTTTGACTCCCTCTTCTTTGTGGCACCCTCTGAGATATCAGAACACTGCTATCATGTCTCCCCTGATCCTTCTCTTCATCAAACTAGACATGCCCAGTTCCTGCAACCGTTCTTCATATGTTTTAGCCTCCAGTCCCCTAATCATCTTGATTGCTCTTCTCTGCACTCTTTCCAGAGTCTCCACGTCTTTCTACATCGTGGCGACCAAAACTGTATGCAGTATTTCAAGTGTGGCCTTACCAAGGCACTATACAGTGGCATTAACACTTCACGTGATCTAGATTCTATCCCTCTGTTTATGCAGCCTAGAACTGTGTTGGCTTTTTTGACAGCTGCTGCACACTGCTGGCTCATATTTAAATGGTTGTCCACTAGGATTCCAAGATCCCTCTCACAGTTGCTACTATTGATCAAGGTACCACCTATACTGTACCTGTGCATTTTGTTTTTCTTGCCTAAATGTAGAACCTTACTTTTTTCACAATTGAATTTCATTTTGTTAGATAGTGCCCAATGTTCAAGTTTGTCAAGATCCTTCTGTATCTTAAGCCTATCTTCTGGAGTGTTGGCTATTCCTGCCAGCTTGGTGTCGTCTGCAAATTTGATGAGTTCCTATTAAAGCCTATTCACTTTATTGTATCCTTTCTTTAAAGCATTAATTCATCTTTTTTTCTATGACCTGAACAGCACATGTGCCCATTCTCTGCTTAACATAAAGCCATATTGTCAGTCTAATATTTTCCATTCCATTAGAGTTCTGCCTAAGACCTTCCCAAATTCTTAAGTAACTTATTCCCTGATAATTTTTGTGTTCATCTATTTTTCTCTTTGTGTATATACAACAACCATGGGATTCTTTCAATTGCCAGATGCAGTGTTTGCACACCTATCAACAAGTTCCACAGACAACAAGTTGCCTAGACAATTATTTCCATATTTTAACATTTTGTCAATTATGTCATCTGTATTTGCAGCCTTACCATTTTCCAATGTTATACTTTCAGTTTAGTTTCTTTCATTTTCTCCTGCATCCAATTTTCCCAAAGATCCATTTGTGGCACTATCAAATAGCAGTCTGTACCCCACTCAAAATCATTATTGAATTTTTCAGTAATTGCTAATTCTTCATTATTGCATTCTTTAATAATTATCTCACACTTTTACAATAAAATCAATCTTTTAGATTTATATACTGTTATTTATTCTTCTATTTCTCCACATATTCTGTATACTATTTGTATGGACTGATTTATGTTTAAATCATGTATCCAAAACAGATACTTTTCTAAGGAGATATTTGCAGCCACTGTTCTCATGGGTAAGTAGCTAGGTAGCTAGGCAGGAAGATACTGTAGATAGATAGATAGATGATAGATAGATAGATAGATAGATAGATAGATAGATAGATAGATAGATAGATAGATAGTTGATAGGTAGGTAGGTAGGTAGGTAGGTAGGTAGGTAGGTAGGTAGGTAGATAGGTAGAATGTTTTCCCCAAAATAAGACAGGCTCTTATTTTCTTTTGACCCCCGAAATAAATGTTTGGCCTTATTTTTGGGGAGGTCTTATTGTTTTTGAAGTACAAGAGGTGGCTAGCGTGGTCAACTCATGGCTGCTATGTTGCAATATTTGGGGTAGGGCTTATTATCCAGGGAGGTCTTATTTTCAGAGAAACAGGATAGATAGATAGATAGATAGATAGATAGATAGATAGATAGATAGATAGATAGATAGATAGATCCAGAATCTTAAATAATTTTCTCTGCTTCTTCAATTATCACAATTGATTAGAATACTGCACACAATAATTGCCATTTATGGAAATCTACTTTCAAATACACTTGCAACTTTCTAGATGTCATCAGTTCAGTTTCTGATACACATTTATACCCTTTCATTATATTTTAATTGATGTATATTGTATTTTGTGGTTTTAAATAATGCCTGTGCGCCGCCCTGGGTCCTAACAAGGAGAAGGGTGGGGTATAAATTCGATAAAATAAAATAAAATAAATAAATAAATAATCCTCTACCTTCATTTCTCTGCAAGTGATCATTAATTGCCTTCAACAATACCAGACTATATTCATTCAGCTCTATTATAACTTTGCTTGTGATTTTAATGTCACATGAAGCCTATCTAGATTTATTTTTCAGTTTCATTCCCCAACTCATTTCATTCATTTCTCTTATTTCAGACAGAAACCAGAAATTTAGTATATGCATAGCTGTGCATGTTTTTTTATACAGAAAGAATGAAAATGGTTCATTTTTATACCAAAATAGATGGTATTTGAGGCAGAATGCTTACCTCAGAGCACTTAATTTATTTTATAATCAATTGCAGTTCCTCACTTCTCTGTGAATGCTAGGGGAAAAAAATATTCCTAACAGTAAGATCAATTTGATAGTGGAACCTCTTACTCCAGAAGATAATGGGATTCCCTTCACTGTATGCGTTCAAGCAGAGAATAAACAACCATTTGCTGAGAATACTCTAAAATGAATTCCTGCACTGAGCAGGGAGTTGGATTCAATGCCCCCTGCCAACTGCTTGATTCCACGCACATTGAAATAGTTACTAAAGACAGGAACAAAGTACCTGACTTATAGTCCTACTTTTTGTTTTCTCTTCACACAGTTGAAAAGGTTGGGTTATGTTGGAGATGATCCTCAACCTAAAACTACTATTTCTGTTTGCAGATTTCAGGTAATGTGATTGAATTGGTTTATTGTTTGATATACTGACAAGGAAGCTGACTTTCCTTTTGTACCAAAATACTGAGATGACTAATCAGCTAGGCTTGCTAATACAGAACCACCCCAAAATTTTATTTATTGTAAAATAAATAAATGTTTTCTTTCCATGGCTACTCAATATGTGCTGGGCAGTATTTGTTTCTGCAATATGAGAGTCTCTTTTAAAAGAAACTTTTCAAAGAGAGTTTAAAAGATTGCTATGGAAACCTTTTCTTCATTTTGAAAAGCTTTCATCACCAGTCTAGTTGCTTTTCTTACGCCTCAAAGGCTTACAGCCATCATTTTGCTTTTACCTATAGTTACCATTTCAAAGCTATTAATCCTCCGTTCCTAAAAATAACTATTTTCTCACTCTCAACATTTTCCTCAGTTGAATGAAAGAAGGCAGGGAGGGAAAAAAGAACCATATTGCTGTATGTTTGTAAAACTACCTTCTTCTCCCATAATATTGGAAAGAAAAATATCAACTTGAGTCAGTTTTATTAGGATGGCAACATTTTCTTGTTCATTTCCCTCAGAATTGCAGTGAAACATTTTCCAAAGACTCAAGGTCTTACTATTATGTCCTCTTTCAAGTTGTGTACTTCCCTCAGGCTGATGATGAATATAAATAAATGACAGAAATAGTCCCATCTGCCTGCTGAAAGATGGTAAACCCCGCCAAGCCCAAAAATGATGGTTTGTTGGACTGCTGTGCTGACTCCCACAAAGCATTAAACTACAAGTGATTGGCCTACATTCTACTGGAAAGTACCTTCTGCCCTTGGATTTAAGGACAAACTGAAACTCGCTGGGTATTTCCACTATGCCCACACATGCCTTAGCACAGGGGTCCCCAACCTTTGCAACTTTAAGTCTGAAGGACTTCAGCTCCCAGACTTCTCCAGCCAGCAGAGCTGAAGTCCTTCAGACTTAAAGTTGCAAAGGTTGGGGACCCCTGCCTTAGCACATTACTTTTTTTTCTTTAAACCTTTCATCTCTTCATTTTTGAAGAGCTCATCGGGTCTGTTCAACATGACTTTTTTTGTTTTTCTACCTTTGTCCTTACTCATTCATTCTTCTTTTACAAATGTGTTGTTGTGATAGGATCCTCATTCCACCTCAACATATTTTTTTTTCATATTGATCCCTTGTTATTTTTTCACCCGATCTATATATTATCAGTTCCTGGAGAATTTCCAGGCAGGGAAGAGGACTAAATGAACTAATTTTACTATATTCTAAGTCTATTCAAGGGATGTGGTGGCTCAGTGGTTAAGACACTGAGCTTGTCGACCAGAAAGGTCAGCAGTTCGGCGGTTTGAATTCCTAGCACCACATAACAGAGTGAGCTCCCATTACTTGTACCAACTTCTGCCAACCTAGTAGTTCAAAAACATGTAAAAATGCAAGTAGAAAAATAGTGACCACTTTGGTGGGAAGGTAACAGCTCACCATGTGTCTTTGGCGTTTAATCATGCTGGACATGCACGGCCATGGATATGTCTTTGGACAGTGCTGGCTTCTTAGCTTTGAAATGGAGATGAACACCATCCCCTAGAATTGGGAGCCACTAGCACATATGTGGAGGGGAACCGTTACCTTTAAGACTATATTAACAGAACATTTCAAGTCTGAAGACACAAACTACCTATCACTACTTTTAACTGCTTGGTCCATTATGGCAGGTCTTTCCTAAGTTTCTTTGTCTGAAACTTAGTCCCTGAGGGCTCCTGCTTCTCTTATCTGATCCTTCCCTTGGCAGTATCTTATTTCCTCTTTCTCCATGGTTATTCACATATCCCATTATGCTCACATTTATTATCCTTTAATTCAGGGGTCTCCAACCTTTGCAACTTTAAGTCTGAAGGACTTCAGCTCCCAGAATTCTCCAGCCAGCTTTGCTGCAAAGCTGGCTGGAGAAGTCTGGGAGCTGAAGTCCTTCAGACTTAAAGTTGTAAAGGTTGGGGACCCCTGCTTTAATTCTTGGCTTCATCTTTTTTTCCTATTCACCTTTTAAGTGTCCTATTTTCATTCTATTTAATACACTTTCCAATATCCAATTTTCCATTTATGCATAACATGGAATCGTTTACTCCATTTCCGCAAACATAACTACCTTGATATTTGATGCAGTCTTATCACATTAAAGAGCCACATCTCGCATCCATTTTTGCAAAAATTATTCCATTAATCGAGTTGAATCACATTTTCAAAACAAGCATAGCTTTTTAAAAATACTTTTACATCACCATTCTATTTCATTAGTGAATGAAATAGACAAAGAGATAGAGATAGATGAGATATATTCCCCTAAACTTATCTTGGTTCTTTCATTATTACCATTCACTGGTATATATGCAACTATCACCAATCCTGTACTGAGTTAGAATTATATAAATCAACTCTATTCCAAAAGGAACTAGGGCGGTATATAAATCAAATAAACTATAACTAACTATAACTATAAAAGATCAACTAATCTTCATTTAGATTATTCTCTTTTCTCTTAGTTTCAAAGAAACATGACATTCCTGTTTTTCTTTCCTTCATTTGTCTTGTTCATCTATGTTGCTTTGGCACATTTTAACCAGTAAGCCACAAATGAAAGGAAAGCCCCATTTTTATTCTATGCAAGGAAGAATCTCTAAAGACTATTTATTTGAGAACATACTATTGCCTGTGTCCATTAATTCAGAGATGGATGCAATGTATTGTCATACATTCAGCAATGGACTGTTGTGATGGAATATAACATCTGAGACTTTTACACAAATGCCATTCTATTTTATTTTAGAATTGCCTGAATTGGAATGGGACTTTGCTGATAAAACAGAAGGAGGAAAATCTTTTCCCAAATCTTTCATCAGTACAATCATAAACAAGAAGATAAAAATACCATCTCCAATTCTTTGCCTGGGAAAGTTGCAGCAAAGGAGAGGGGGGTATCTAATCCATAGAAATTCAACAGTGTATTTAGTAATTACATTCAACATTTGTGCCCTGTTGCTGCTTTAACAATTGCTGTTGCACAACTAACTTGTGAATTGTGCTAGAATCCGATTACTGGAAAACTAGCTTGGGTCATCCATGGTGCACTTGGGATTTTGCCTCATTAGTACACCCTTATTTATTTTGTCAATACTTTTTTATAGATATAAATGTTGTATTACATAGAATAAAACATTTGGTATGAATTCAACTTTTGAGTAGAGTACTGTAATATTGGATTAGAATTTGCTTACCTATACCTTGATATTTCAAAATCTATTTAGAACAAAAAGGGAAAAAAATAAAACTCAGTATTGACAGATTTCTAACTAGAGTTGTATAATAATATGATTGAAAGTGAAGAAGAGAGAGAAAAATTCAGTTGCCCGTACACAATTTAATATACTTTAATTTCTTACATGTTTGCATTGTTAAAATAAAATAATTTTGAAATACCCATCTCTTCCATCCTGCAACCATTCCAAATCCAAGTTCAGTCAATATGCTCAGAATTCAAGGATTGAAGTAGGACAGTTCCTATCTAAAGTGGTAGAGGAGCACTGAAGTCAAGGTTCTATTACGTTGTCACATCAGAGGCAGCGTGGACTTCTTGGAAATGTACTTTCCTCATTGGCTCAAAATAACTGACATTAATTGGACCTTTCCACGGTGGCATGACTAGGGTTACCAAGTCTCTTCTATAGATATCCAGAATACTATTTCATAGGAGTGAAGGGACCAAAGGAACTAAATAGAACTAAAGATTTATTGTATGATTCTTCAGATTTTGGCAGCCAACAGCTGGTGGTTATAGATAAGGCACCTTGGTCATAGTATGATGTCATTATGAGTACCTGAAGAATTGAAACTCTACTCCTGTTTCATTATTCATTATTGATGCATGTATTCTTCTCGATATAAGTTAGAGAATAGTTCATAATTTCTTTGTGATTAATACTGTTTCCTCTAGGACTAATTGTTTTCATAGCAAACAATTAGTCCAATGCATTTTCATAGCAATGAAAACAATTAGTCCAATACAGCAAACTGATACTCTATAGCCCCAACTTTAGAATGTCCACACGGAGCAATGAATGTCAAGTTATCTTAATTGTGTAAGTAATAGTTAGCATTGACAGGAAGAGTAAAAGGGAAATTTTGATCCAAGCCTTCTATCCTTTGTAACAGCAGGAATACATTGTCAAACTGACATAGAGATCTATGGATATTCTTCATGCACATTTGGAACATTATATTCCCAATTATTTGTACTCAGCTAGGGAAGCTTTCCTCATCCTATATAGTTCCTCAGTTCGCTGGTTTCACAGAACATGCTATACTAGCTCAAGTGAGATTTGGTAATTTGTGGTTCAGAATGTGATGTGAATCCAGTCACTATTTTTTTTTTTTACAATATTCAGTGAATCAACACCACATTAAGTCATGATATGATTTATTCTTTGAACAGAAGGTGGTATGTGAACAGAATAATTGTGTTAATATAGATTGAATGTTACATGAACCTGGGCATTCAAAAGCATAATAGAAGCTCTTTAATACAGGGGTCCCCAACCTTTGCAACTTTAAGGCTGAAGGACTTCAGCTCCCAGAATTCTCCAGCCAGCAAAGCTGGGAGCTGAAGTCATTCAGACTTAAAGTTGCAAAGGTTGGGGACTCCTGCTCTAATATATACATCGGTTCCTTTTTAAAATTTCAGAAGTCAGGTAACTAGATAATACAGTCTAAACAAGATTATTAATTTTAAAATGAAAGGCATGCAATGTAGGTAAACAAATGAGAGAGGAAAGCACCCTCAAAGTTTGAAACTGGGAAGTAGAGAAGTCTTTTGAGTACCTATTACAGATTATCAACAGGAATGCTGCATTTGTATTCAACTTCTGACTACTGTAAGAGAATGTTAAGGCAAACAGGTCGTTAGGTTTTTATATTACACTACACACAGCATCTGATGATCGTAGTTAGCAAAAACCTCTGTGCTGGGTTTGTATGTGATGTGAGATCACCCCCCACAGGTTGTAATGCATTATGGCAGCATTCTTTCGTATTTATTGTGTGATGATTCCAAAAGTGTAGCACCCCAGTTCTGAATCCCAGCCCAAGAGATTTGCTTAGAAATAAATCTTGTCAGTGACAAAGTAATCCTTGCAGGAACATGGGCCGGTCTTTCAAATTCGTACCCTTCTAAGCCAAAGTAGAATCTTATAGCTGGCATTCATGGCGCTTGTCCAGGATTTCCCACGGAAGCTTCCTTTCAAAGAAAGAATGTGGGGAGGGAAAATGTTCAGTTTCATTAGAGGTGAAAGGCCTTATATTTCTTCCCTTGTGGCCTCTTATGACTATAATACAAAAAGTGATCTACAGTGACAGATGGATGCTTTCCAGCTGGCAACTGTACAAAACATTGTACATTGGCACAAAGCCCTGAAGTTATTATTTAAGCATTTATTTATTTGATTTCTAGGCTGCTGGTTTCATTCTTTGTGTTATACCAAAAGAAAACAACAACAACCATAAGTCTAAATGTAAACATAACATGCACAGGATAATGAATGAATATAATGCAAAAATTAAAATAAATAACCTAATAAGATGTTTTCAAACATTATTATTTTTTGTTTAAAATATCTAACAAATTGACTAAAGACATTTAAAAAAAAAAAAAAGAGGAACATGGGTGATATACCATAGCTCTAGTTTGCTTTAAGCTGAAATCTTTGGATTCAACCTCATCCACTGTATCACCCACACGTAAGGCCTTCAGGGTTTCCAGAAAAATGAGTAAGCTAATTCACATTTCACCTGATGGTGTCTTTCCACTTGCTGGGTAAAAATCCATGTTTGTCTCTTCCAATAATGCTGCAATGTTAGCTTTCTTTTTAAGGTAAGCTAAACATCTATTCCCAAGTGTACCTGCCATGCATGTCTTGAGCTATTTTCCCACATATTGTATCAACTAGTCACTAAACTGTTTTGACTGTCAAGATGGATATTTTGATGAGGTGACTGTGTTATATTGAGTCATGTGGCTGTCAGAAAACAATGTTGATTCTGAAATGAAAAATCATTTAAGGGTGAAGCTCAGGTTGCACCTTCTTCCAAAATAAAACAAAACTGAAGGAGGATTTCTGACCACTCTGGGAATATTTTTTTTCCCATCTAACTGAAATATCCCCTGGAACTTGACCTATTTCAGTCAACTTGTTCTGCTGGAATGTCTTTCTGTCATGCTTCTTCCTCTCTTTGTCCAGGCAGGCGGGTAGAGTTGCTTCTCTGAATCTCGTCTGCCAAAAATTATATGAAAGTAAGAACATTCACTAAGTCATTCTCAAAGATAATATGAAACAAGTACCCATTATATCCATAAAAGAATGTTGGGGAGCAAATATTTAGCAATGCATCTAGTTCCCAATTAAACTGTTATGAACTACTCTACTAGCATTATGTGGGCATGTAAATCGTTACAAGTAGTCTTCATTTAGCAACTGCCTCATTTGGTGACTGTTCACAGTTACAACAGTGATGAAAGTAACTTTAAGACCAATCCTTCTATTTATGACCTTGTCAAGGTTTTAAAACAAAGGAAGCCTGAAATAATAGTATAAGCACAGTTTCAATGACTGCTTTACTTAATGATGAAGTTGTCAGCCCCATTTATGGCTACTAAATTATCATAGGATTACATGTATTTCATTTGGCTTTAACTTCTCTGTTATATCTTTATTACTTTTTCCTTTGTCTCTAAAAGGGACACAGTGGCTCAGTGTCTAAGACGCTGAGCTTGTCAATCAGAAAGGTCGGCAGTTCAGTGGTTCGAATCCCTAGTGCCATATAAAGGAGTAAGCTCCCATTACTTGTCCCAGCTTCTGCCAACCTAGCAGTTCGAAAGCATGTAAAAATGCAAGTAGAAAAAATAGGGACCACCTTTGGTGGGAAGGTAACAGAGTTCTGTGCACCTTCAACGTTTAGTCATGCTGGCCACATGACCACGGAGACATCTTCAGACAGCGCTGGCCCTTTGGCTGTGAAACAGAGATGAGCACAGCTTCCTAGAGTTGGGAAAGACTAGCACATATGTGCGAGGGGAATTTTTACCTTTAACTTGTCTCCAGATGTTTATCAATAAGCAAATGGAACTGGGATCTACTTAAAGTTTGTCTTCTACTCATTACACTTAGAACACTGGAAGTAGAACACATTGAGAAGATATAAAAAGTGCTTCACCAAAACATACTTCACTCTTTAACTTTTTGTGAGTTATATGAGTAGTAATAGACAAGACAAAGTAAATATGTGCCACCATATTTTCCCTCATCCAATTCTTAGTGCGTAGGACTTGAAATAGAACTATTGTTTTGGTAACTGTTTTGTTCTTAATAACAACAGAAGTTTAGATACAAGATTCTGAAGCACAGATGACCAATCCAGATGTTACTGAGAAGATACTTTATACAATAACTTCAAGTAGAGATAACTTCAAATACCTCATAATTGAAGACCTGTGTATCACAAAAAGAAAATATATTTCCTTAAGCACTTAGGACAATTATCTTTCATCTTCACTTATACAACTGTTTAAATTACTAGAAATAAATTTAATGGAAAAATAACAAATATATTGTAATTCTGGATTAATTTTCCTTTGTTTGTAGCCATGTTTACAATAGAGCATAGGTGTCAAACTCACAGTGTCAGGTTTTGTGATGTTTTTTTCCATTTTCCCATTCATGGATCTGGGGTGGGCATTGCCTGCATGTGATCCATCCAGACCGTGGGCCACCAGTTTGACAGCCCTGCAATAGAACAAAGGATATTTTTTCATATATACTTTTTCAAAAATCATCTATGAAATCTTCTGCCGAATTTTCTTGAAATAGCCCCACTGACAGATAGGAGACTGGTCTCTTAAAGTATTTTTGAAGTCATTATAAGGGCTTCTGCAGGTGTGGGTTGCTGCCAGTGTTGCTGCCGGTTCACTTCGCACACACGCCAGCCGCGCATTGCTTGCGCATGTGCAGTTCAATGCAAATTGTTCTGCCCATGTGCAAGGATCATTAAAAAGTAATAAAAACCTTGCTGGCAATGACAGCAGAGACCGGGGAACTGATTCGGGCGTGTGGTTAGCCTGGGTTGCTGCAGGTTTGGGCGACCTAGGCCAAAATACTACTACCAGTTTGCCCAAACCGGTGTGAACCAGTAGCAACCCACCTCTGATCTGCTTTCATCATTGCCATTATATTAGGCAAGTTCATTCATATTGTATGCGTACAAGTAAATTTTGCCATAGTAGTCATTGCTAAAACCGTGCACCTCTTAAAGCACATGCAGTTTTATGTTCTGATAAGAGGAAGAACACTTTTGATGATGCTCTGAAACCTTCTCTAGCAATTATAAGAATAGAAGCTGCTTGAACTCTATGGTTTTTTTTTTAAAGTGGGGGTTAGCTTCAAAAGCGACGTGCTTTAGCCACATTGATATTCGATAAATAGATTTTCCTGCTTGAGATCTATTTTTCTAGAATGCTTGTCAGTATGTTACCTTTATCATGCTGAGACCTGCATAAAAATGAAATGTCATACTTTGATACCCCTCTAGCCACTCATACAGTTTATTTTTCTTGTCCACTGATAGCATTCACAAATTTAATAACTGTCTTTTATCCTTGTATCTATTCTGTTCCAGCTTTCTATTGAGCTTCTTTCTGTGACAGTTTGCAGGAAATTCTTCATCTTACATATTCTACAGCAGGAGAAAAAAGATGAAAGGAGAAAAGAGGATATTAGCTACCATTTAGCAAACGGATGAGAAGCAATCACTCCATATGAATGGCCAGATAGAAAGCAGGGGAAGAGGAAATTATTGTTATTCCACTGCATCGGCTTTAACCGCTTTAGCTATTTGCAGCCTGAATTAATTGAGTAGTTGAAACTGAAAAGTTTATTACGAGACTTATTATCTGCTCTTCAAATTTTGTGGAGAGAAAAATATAATTTATTGGTAATAAAAAATAATAAGGTTATTTGCAAGAAGTTGGGATAACCCCAGAACAATTTTGCAGCTGATTAAAATATATGATGATGAATTCTTGCCTTTCTGTTTTGATGCCCGAGATAATAATTAAGAATGACTTGGCAGGTCTTCACATGATCTCCAAATGACAATGATATTAACATCAAAGCTGGGCTTTATTATATGGCAGTGATTCTCAGAATTTTTATGTCTAAGTAAAACAAAGTCACATTTTCATTAAAAAAAACAACTCATCTGAAATGTATGCTTTCGTTAAGCATTGCCGCCGTCTCATGTGACCTTAAAGAATTGGTTGATTTTTGTTTCAAAAAAAATATTCAATATCCTGTCAAATTGTCACTGGGTTGTGCATCAGAATCCTCAGTAATGGACTTGATGACAGATATACATGGACAAACAAGACATGGTTGTGTGTCCACATTAGTGTGTCCTTAGCTGCTCAATATATGACACTGAGCTTAAGCCTTATTCATTGCTGGGCATGTTGCTCTCAAATCCAGGATTAAAAAAAAATAAGAGTACCCTAGATCAGTGATTCCCAGCAATGTTGCCCCATCATCTATTTGATTAACCTTCAGTGTATTTTAAGATGATAGTGAGGAATTTTAGGGAATGGTAGGACTAAAGGGTAGCCTTGGAAGCTGATGGCAATGGCTAAGCAGTTATAAACTGCTGCCAGTAACTATTAGTCATGTCTTAGTACTGTATTCTCTTTTTAGTTTTCACTTTAGTTCTATAAGAGCCATGGTGGTGCAGTGGTTAGAATGCAGTACTGCAGGCTAACTCACTACTCACTACAGGAGTTCGATTCTGAGCAGCTCAAGGTTGATTCAGCCTTCCAGCCTTCTAAGGTCAGTAAAATGAGGACCCAGATGTTGGGGACAATACGTTGACTCTGTAAACTGCTTAGAGAGGACTGTAAAGCACTGTGAAGCAGTATATGGGTGCTATTGCTATTTCTTATTTCAAAGGTACCCACTTTTCCTATTCTCTCTTCACAGAAGTTGTTTTTATGCTCCAGTCAGCTTTGTTATTCAACTCAAGAAACTTTACAAAATGTTCTGAAACATGTGCAGAGTATCTTCCCTTCTTTTGTATTTTTGAATGATTTGTGATGATGAAGCTATTCTGTTCCACTTTGGATGCTGAAGTAACACACACTGCAAACTAAACACAATCTAAGCTAGGTAATGTATGTTGCTATGTGTAATAGTGTGTATAAATATCTGTGGATGTTGCAGCTCTGTATAACTAGGTGATGTGTATTGGAATATCCAAGGTTACAGGTTTCAACCATCTTTGTTTTAACAGAGGCTAGGAAGAAAAAAGATAAATATAATTCTGCATGTATTATTAAGAAAGATCTTGTTACAGTTTCACAAGTCAAAGTATAGAGTAGTTTGGAAAAACAATGGCCTTCAAGGATGACTAGATTGGTGTAAGCTGTTTGTTACACAGTATAAATATCAGCTGGAAATTTCTTGTGATGCATTCTCTCAGAGACCCTTGATATATGTCAATAAACTGCAGCAAGCCTCATTCACCTTTTTCTAATTGCTGTTCATTATCACACATCTGGAGGCTACCCATACTGAGGAAGAGTGACTTGAAGGTTACCTGTTGGACCAAAATGGAATAACCATCCATTTTTCAGTTTAAGATCACAACTGTTGGAAAGTTCCAAATTTATCTACATAAAGCTGCTGCCTGCAAAAACTATTTGCTAGCATGGGATCAGGGATCTTACATTTACAGATTTCAGTATCCATCTGAACATTGGACAAAACAGATACGGTAAAGTTCTTGGCGTGGTATCTCAATGTTGTTGCAGCATCTGCAAGGGGATTAATAGCGTAGACATAAATCCAGGAAGATGGAGAAATTGTGGTTATGGAAACTTCATTTCAGAGAAATTCCATCTTTGGTTCATGATGTGGTCATGCACCGAGACGGCATTGGTTGCGTTGGTCGATGATCTCTGGAGGGCCAGAGATGGGGGTTGCTCCTCCATCCTGGTCCTATTAGACCTCTCGGCGGCTTTCGATACCATCGACCATGGTATCCTATTGCATCGGCTGGAGGGGTTGGGGGTGGGAGGCACCGTTTTATGGTGGTTCTCCTCCTACCTCTCTGGCCGATCGCAATTTGTGTTGGCAGGAGAGCAGAGGTCGACCTCGAGACCCCTCACATGTGGGGTCCCTCAGGGGTCGGTCCTCTCGCCTCTCCTGTTCAACACATATATGAAGCCGCTGGGTGAGATCATCCGTGGCTTTGGGGTAGAGTACCATCTCTACGCTGATGATACTCAGCTGTATATATCTACCCCAAGCCACCCCAATGATGCCGTAGCGGTGATGTGCCAGTGCCTGGAAGCCGTACGGATCTGGATGGGAAGTAACGGACTCAGACTCAACCCGACCAAGACCGAGTGGCTGTGGTTTCCGGCTGCCCGATTCAACCAGCTGACTCCATCGCTGGCCATAGGGGGCGAACATCTTGCCCCTGTGGATGGGGTGCGCAACTTGGGTGTCCTCCTGGATGCCCGGCTGTCCATGGAAGATCAAGTGACAGCCGTGGCCAGGAGGGCGTTTTACCAGGTTCGCCTGGTTCGCCAGTTGCGCCCCCTATTGGATCGGGACGCCCTTCGCACAGTCACTCATGCTCTCGTGACATCCCGACTGGACTATTGTAACTCTCTCTACATGGGGCTCCCCTTGAGGTGCACCCGAAGACTTCAGCTGGTCCAGAATGCAGCCGCGCGAGCAATAATGGGTACCGCAAGGTATACCCATGTAACACCGCTCTTGCGCGAGCTGCACTGGCTACCTGTCGTCTTTCGGGTGTGCTTCAAGGTGTTAGTCCTCATCTTTAAAGCGCTCCATGGCTCGGGACCTAGCTATCTGCGGGATCGGATTCTGCCTCATACATCTTCCCGGCCCATTCGCTCCCACAGAGAGGGACTTCTCCGGGTGCCGTCCACTAGACTTTGTCAGCGGGCGACGCCCAGGGGAAGGGCCTTCTCTGTGGCGGGCCCAGCCCTCTGGAACGACCTTCCCCCCGACATTAGAACAACTACGGACCTCCGCTCCTTCCGTCAGAAATTAAAAACTCACTTTTTCTGCTTGGCCGGCCTAGGTTAGTCTCTACCTCAGGGGTTAGGGAATGTTAATTTTAAAATGGGGATTTTAGTACAGGGACAGTTGATTTAATTTGTTTTTATTGTATTTATTTATGTATATATTTTATGCTGTTTTAATTTTCCCTGTGCACCGCTCCGAGTCCCCCTGGGGAGAGGACGCGGTATAGAAAAATAAAATCTATCTATCTATCTATCTATGCTGACTCCTGAAGAATTGATTCATCCTACACAGGTTCTCTTGGACTCACAACTCTTTTTGAAATAGCAGGTGGTAATTATTGTTAAAGGGTTTTTTGCACAGCTAGAGTATACCTGAGTGCCGATTATGACTGGGGTGACTCTTTACCTTAATCATGTCCTCTTTGCATTATTGCATTTTGCCTTCAATGGTCTGTCTTTGAAAACCACCCAGAAACTGCACTTGATCCAAACCAGAGCTGTTCAAGTAACAATGAGATCTTCAATGCACTTCCATGTAACTTTCTTTTCTGAAAGTTGTGTTAGGTTAGCTTGCTTCCAGGTGCAATTCAGGACACTGGTACTCACCTTTAAAGTCCTACATGGTTCAACATCTTGATATGTACAGTATGGGACCACTTTTTCCCAATGGCTTCTGTCTGTCCAATAAGATCAGGAAAGAAAGGTTGGCACAAGATTACTTCTCTTTGATATTGTCATGCTTAGCAGCAGTGTTTTACTTCAACACGGGTTAACCTGCAGCCCACAGGCCAGATGTGTCACTCATTGGCCATGCCCACCCCAATTTTAGCAAAGGGGAAAAAAGTTGTGATACATCACATGACAACAATATGATGCCATGAGTTTGACACCTCTGCGTTAATGGTTGGCTATCCCTTTTTCTTGGAGCAGCATACCATCTGAGGTCAGACTACAGTCGTTCTCAATTTGTTAAACTGCACCAAGGCCATCAAGCCTCTACTCTTTTTCAAGAATCTTGTGAGTGAGAGACTCAAGGCTAATGAACCCAATTATGAGTATATATTTGATGTTTAATTATTCTTCAGGTGCCAAAGTTTTCTTGTAATTTCAGTTCTAATTTTCCATTCTTATCTAGTGACTCTATTTTTGTTGTTCTTTTTAACCTTACTACCACAAGGGAACATAGGCTGCTCAGAGGCCTTTTGAACTGGCATGACATAAAAGCCCCACTAAATAAATCGCTAAATATGCAAATTAATAAACAAATAATTTTGTACCCCTTGAAGTTATTTTTTTCTCTAATTAAAAACACTATATCTGATTCATACTGAAAGATAAAATTCTTTGCATATCTGGAAATATGTGTTCAATGTTCCTCTTTTTAAAGAACACCAAATATACCATTTTAACTTGAAATAATTAGATGCCATTTTTATTAAGATAAAACCAACATCTCTTGCCAAATATCATATGATTCTTTCCCTCTTGGTACAGCTCCTTCTGCATCCAAAACAAGGAAACATCAAAGCTTAACATAGTGTAGAGAAGAACCATGGGAATGACTGCCAGTGGAATTAATTTTCTGCCATTTCCCATTCTTAGCGTGTGTTACTCTGATGCTGAAACATAATGTCATTTTATGTAGTTGTACAAATCCCAGGATTAGATACATTTCATGTTCCTTTTAATAATTGTGACAAATTTCACATTTTTCAGCAGAAAATGGATTTCATACTTATTTAAGTGATGTTATGAGCCTGTGTTTTTGGGGGGAGGGGGAAGGGCGTGGGGAAATCACATTATATGAAATGGAGATGATTTACTCTTAACCCATTTTACTGCAAATTGGGAAGAGACTAATAGAGATTGCAGGATTTTTTTAAAAGTAAATTAATAGATTTTGCATGCCCCTTTGAGGTGTAAGAATGCTTTTATCAAGGCAAAACACTCGGTTGTGATGAAGATGATAAAATCTCCCAAACTCTCCAGCAAACCACTTACAATAAATACACGTTCTGTTCACGCAATTGTTCTGAGTTGGAATTTCAGTAAACATGTCCTAATTCACAAGAACTGTCTTGTTCATTTCAGGACTGCCATGCACAACCTTGACACATGATCCTAAAGACACTAATTTAGTCCTGCTTTGTGTATTTTCAGTAGCTTGCCTATTCCCCTATTTTCTTCAATCTGAACCATTAGCAAAACCAGGATTTTTTTCCCAAACTGTAACTGGCCACATTTACATAGTGGAGCACAGACAGTGTCCTAAGCACATCTTACAGTACAGTCTTATTCTAGCCCAATATACAGACTAATACAGCTGTATAATGTGGCTGTACACTTGACCCATTCATTGTAGACATATGGTCACTGTCTCTCTTACAAATCTGTTTTTCAAAACTGTGGTTCTGTAAGAGAATAACAAAGGAAGAGAGTCAACCCTAAAGAAATTGATTTTTAAAAATAATTAATATTTGTGTTTCATGCTAGATAGATATAAATTATAGGAGTTGTGATTACAGTGCATCTGGAAGACAGTTGAAAACTGCTATAGCATCTATTCCTACAAGAAAAGCCCCACGATTTGCTTTATACTGGAGAAGATTATTGCTTACCTTTGGCTAGGGCAGGGGTCTGCAAAGTCGGCTCTTTTAAGACTGGTGGACTTCAACTCCCAGAGTTCCCCAGCCAGCATAGATTACCCTAGCCCAGGGGTCTGCAAAGTCGGCTCTTTTAAGACTGGTGGACTTCAACTCCCAGAGCTATGCTGGCTGGGGAACTCTGGGAGTTGAAGTCCACCAGTCTTAAAAGAGCCGACTTTGCAGACCCCTGGGCTAGGGTAATCTATTTTTGTTGGCATCAGCTCTCTAGGCTGAAGTTTTCCCCCCAGTTCTGTTTCTAAAGGGCCTTTGAAGTACTAAGTTCCTCATTCTTGCTAAGCATGTGCTGTTTTCCCTCATGGACTTGGTCCCTAGCTGGGTGCAGACTAGATTAAAGCAGCATTTTGTGCATCTGTTTGCATTGAAGTGTGTTAGTGCCAATTATGATTCCATCATGGTAACAGATTAAGGGTGGAATAATCTTCTTGTGTCCCAATGTCATGCCTTAAATACCTGAAAAGCACGTTTCCTTCTTTTCCTACCAAATGCATTTGTTTTTTCCACTCCTTCACTAATTCCTTAAACTGACAGTTATATGATGGATTTAGCCAATCCTGCATTTATATTTCTCAGATAAAAGAATATGCATTGTAAATTAAGGTTTTTGAGCCTGAGATAATCAAAATTCAGGGGAAGCAACAGTTGAGTAACTGAAAAATCAATTTGGAATTACATTATTTCTTGGGAAAGAGAGTTTGCTAGCTTGTTTGTTTACACTTCACTGGAAATATTCTTATCTAAATAAAAGTCCTTTTTAGAGTTGCAGTTTGGGATAGTTATTGGTTTACTATAATTTACAATGCATGCATCTGAACTTTGTGAAACCAATAGTATATCAAACATATTAGAAACAACATAAAATAGAGAGTTAGTGCCAAACTCTTGATGACTAAATCACCCACAGAATGATTGAAACCTGAAAAACAGATTTCTATTTAGAGCTATTGAGGATGACAGTACTGAACCAATATAATTTAATACTGGGGACACGCTATGTCCCCCTTGAGCAAAATAATCAAAGTGCTTTTGAGATGGAGAGTGTAATCAGGAAGATATCTAAAGAGAAAAAGACAGCACTAAAGTAGCAATGCTACCAACCACACCATTCAGCAAACCTAGCCTCCTAAAAGTCACACTTGTGATATCAGTTAAAGCCATGCTTGTGATATCAGGTAAGGGCAGACACCTGCATGTATAGTGATGTCTTCGGAATATAGGCTTCAGTTTAAAAAAAATTTTTGTCAGAATTTGGACTCATCTAGAGGCTGATATACATATTATTGTGTGTACAAAAGCCAATATAATGCAGTGTATATTCATGTGGTATATATCAGTATTGGCAAACCTTTTCAGCACTGGGTGTTGAAATGGGAGTGCATGGGGAGAAGCAACAGGAACTGGAAAGCAGCTCCTCGGAGCACACATGCGGGAGCGACAGAAACTGGAAGAGCAGTTCCACAGTAGGCTTGTACAGTATGCATGTGTGCCAGGGAACTGCTCTTCCAGTTCCTTATATTTCTGCCTGTGTGAGCTGCCGGCATGCATGTGAATGCCGGAACCCAGGAGAGCAACAGGTGATGGCTGCCATGCCTGGAGAGATGGCTCTGTGTACCACTTTATCATCATGGGCATATGTACAGATGCCAGTCTTTAATTGGTAGCATAGATATGACTTTTTGGGAAATAACACCAGTCCTTGCTAGTTGGGTTTTAGTGTATTTAATAAAGCTTGGATAAGACTGTTAATCAGGGTCTAAAGTTCAAATCCAATGAAGAAACATTAATGAACCTGAGTATTTAATGTTGAGATAAGACATTGGATGAGGGAGGAAATTAGCTGTCACAAAAGACAACACTATCTACTTCATATTGTTGCAAGATTAGAGAAGAAGTTACAGGAAAATAAATAGTGGATAGTTAAGAAACAAATTTTGCTTATGAAACTAATTCCCCATTGAAAACAAGTACTCAAGAATGGGTAAGGTTCCTTTCTGGATATTTTCAAAGAGATTCTGGAAAACCATTTGTTAGGATATATAAATTTGGATTTCTACTATAAGGGGAGAATTTAGCTTAAATAGGCATTGCCAACTTTTTGATTATAAAAAGATAGTAATTTCTCCTTGGGAAATATTATAGTGTTTAGAGTTCTCCAGATCTGAGGGAGGGGGGAGGTAGAGGACAAATAAGGGTAGGCAACAGAGATGTACTGTACAACATTGTAAATGATGAGAAGGAGGTAAATATAGAAATGCTTCGTGTTGCTCATAACAAAAGAACTTGGAACGATTCAGTGAAAGCGGATGTGGTAGAAAACACTTCAGGTGAGATATATGAGATACAGAATGAAATTTACAACTGCCAGCTCCTGTATAATGATGGACAAAGTCATTTTCAATAGCTATAAATTACCTACATTATGAGACTGGTATGCCTCTCATTCAGCCTCAGACGAGGCTGAAGCTGCCATACTTAAAGATAAAGCAGGCACATAAGGAGGGTGGACAAAAGCCAGGAATCTTGTTTAAAAGATTGTCTGGGGAAGTAGTTACAAAGAAACCAAGTTGTTAAGGAAACAAAGGAAAGAATGTCACCTGAACCAGACAAAAGAAGTTGGGCTTCAGCATGTGAACCTCCCTCTCCCCAGTTCCGTCAACAGCTACCAGACTTGCAAATCTACAAGGCAAGAGTGGCTACCATCTTGTGAATCAACAAAGCCAGAATTTGGAGGAAGAAAGGGGTCCCGAAGCCACCCACTCATTGAGTTATCTTTGGACCTGCACTTGGTGACTTCCAGCTCTCTACCTAATGCCTAACAGCCTAGTTGAGAGGAATATGGATAAGTGTGGATAAGTGTACTGTGAGAAAGATCAAGTGTACATGTAGCCAGTAAAGTTTACTGTTCTAAGTAGTCAACTTACAACAGTTCGTTTAGTGATCTTTCAAAGTTACAACAGGACTTAAAAAGTGCCTTATGAGCATTTTTCATACAACATTTGCATGGTCACATGATCAAAATCAAACTCTTGGCAACTGGTTCATATTTATGATAGCTGCAGTATCTTGGGGTCATGTGATCCCCTTCTGTCAAACTTCTGACAAGCAAAGTCAATGGGGAAGCAAGATTCACTTAACAACTGGGTTCCTACTGCAGGTTATCTACTGTAGAGATTCACTTAACAAGTGTGGCAAGAATGATCGTAAAATGGGCCAAAACCTGCCCATCAAATGTCTCACTTAACAACAGAAATCTTGGGTTCAATTATGGTTGTACAGTAAGTCGAGGACTACCTCTACTTTAAATTCACTGGGTCTCCATGTATTTCAAAGAACCTGTTGTGCTTCCGTGTCTGAGTTGAAAATGATCTGAGTGTGTCCCAGAGGTGGGATTCAGCAGGTTCTGACCAGTTCTGGAGAACCAGTAGTGGAAATTTTGAGTAGTTTGGAGAACCAGTAATTACCACCTCTGGCTGGCTGCATCCCCATCTATTCTCTGCCTCCTGAGTCCCTGCTGATCAGGAGGGAATGGGAATTTTCCAGTATCCTTCCACACCCACCAAGCCACACCCAGTAAAAAAATTTAAATCCCACCACTGGTGTCCCGAAATATTTCCCTCCTGTTTCCCAAATTTGTCTGTCTTGTCTTCTCCAGCTGCAAAACCCAGACAGAAAGTAAGGTGTGTTTCAACAAACTGAGTGTGAGTGTCAGAGACTGAATGACTTGTTAAGTTTATTAAGGCATGCTCAACCATTAGGAGAGACTGTTCACAACTTGTTTCAAACATCAGTCTGAATCTCCTTCTTTGAACCATCAAAGCACCATATTCTGGCAACGGTTGCTTCATGGGCCTCCCTGCATTATCTGACCGAGCCCATTTGTGTACAGAAGCCATCGATGCTGAGATGGTTTCTAAAGAAAAGTGGCAAAAGGAGGCATTAAAAGTTTTCCTTCCCTGTTCTATATCAATTCTCAGGGACTTACAACAGAATGGTGATGGTGATGGTGATGGCAGCACTTCATCAAAGACATCATTACATATGATGGTTAATGTTTAAAACACACCACAATGGTACTAGTCAAGGTGATTATAGTCATTGCTATTGTTCTACTCTTCATCTTCCTTTCCAACTCTTTTCCACTCTCTTTTCTCAAAATGAGCACACACATTGTGCTACCATATATTAAAAAAAATAATGTCTTTCTTGTGATACTGCACACTAAAATACATATATTGGGTGAAATTTGCATATTCCCCTCTCCCCGGTTTTTATTTAGAATTTTCAAAAACAGATGTATTAGGAGCACTTTCCTACAGAGGTTCTTATGAAAAAAATATGAAGACATATTTTATACAGTTCTCTACAACAATGAATACAGATTTGTGCACATGCAGTGTGATTTAAAATGCACAAGCTGTCAGAAACGGATTAATATTTCACTGTCTGCCATGGACCGGAGTTAAAATAAACGGCACTTCCCTATTTCTCCTTACTGTTCTCTTTCTATTTTGCTTCCATTGTCCTTCCCTGCTTTAATATTTGCCTCCTTTCAGGGTTGACTTATAGAATTTAGAGGTTGGTGTAAAACTGGGTTTGGAGTCCTTCTCTCATTCCTACATGAACTTCACAGACAGATTCCTGCAATATAAAATGGAGGAAGAGACAGTGTACTTTAGAGCAGTGGGCTCCAATCTTTTCAGTGCCAGAGACTAGTTCTTTTTTTCTGAGGGCTGAAGGGGGCATAGTTTTGCATGCTGCTGGCATTTCACTCCTGCATGAATGGGACTTTGCTTGTTTGCATGGTTTGACCTGGTTTCTGGCACACCATGGACTGGGGCTGGTCCATGGCCCAAGGGTTGGGGACTCCTGCTTTAGTAAAAGTAGCCGTTTGCACTGATATAATACAGCCTGGGAACAGAATATTCACTCTACAGTAAAAATCTACTTATGAGGAAGATTCTATTAGTGTAATCTAACATGTAATGCTATTGACCTATTCGTAAATTGACCGACATGAAAATCTTATCAACGTAACCCATCCATTGACTAACATCCAATCTGTTAGTCTACATGGGGACTTTCTAGCTTGAAAACTTCAATGGGCCAAGATAAATGCAAGGTGCCTCTTCCCCTTTGTACCTTTTGTCCATAGCCTGTTTCAGGTGCTGCTATGCTTATCCTTGTCTGGGGTCCATATGCTATGACCCACTTAATCTGGTCCTACTTCCACACTCTCTCTTTTTACTTTTCTGCTCCCCAGATTCAGCCTTTTTGGTTTTGACCCAGCATTGGTTGTCTCATTATTCCTTCCTCTTTTCTTCATCTCATCCCAACTTTTATTTGTGTGCCATTGCCCTGTTTCTGGGATGGGGTGCCTGAATGGCCTCTTAGCGGCTTCCATGACAGTAGTATTTTTCCATAATAATAATTAATAATAATTTATTAAATTTGTTGATCGCTCCCTCTCCCCGAAGGGACTCGGAGCAGTGCACAGGGCTAATAAAACAATAAATACATACATATAGTTAAAAACAAATTAAATATTTCCCTGCGCTAAAAATTCCAATTAAAAACTAAAATCCCCATCTAAAATTTCTGGCAACCCCATCGAAGAGAGACTATCCTGGACAGTTAGCTGGATAACTGGACAGTTCCATGAATGTCTACAGAAGACATCATAATCTAATACAGTGGTACCTCGGTTCACGAACGCCTCTGTTCACGACCAATTCGGTTTACGAACAGAAATTTTCCTCAAAATGTGCTCCGGTGCACGAACTCTGCTTCGGTTCACGAACAGGAACCGCAGCCATTTTTAATGTATTCCTGGCTGTCACATGGTTGTGACTTCCTGTAGGAAGATCGTAGAGAGAAGAAAACACAGAAAAAAGCCCCAGCACGCACACTGTGAGTACTTTCAGTGACTTTTTTTTTATTTTTGTTATGCTTTTAGCATATGGAAAACTGTGCCTCGGTTCACGAACAATTCGGTTCGCGACCAGAGTCATTTCACGAATTAAGTTCGTGAACCGAGGTACCACTGTATTGGCTATTGTTGACAATGTGATCACGGACCATATCTGTCAGTACCATTGACTCGATAGCAAGCAAACATTGCTATGATTTATTCTTGAATTTGGAACATAGAATAATATAATTGGAAGGGACCTTGGAGATCTTCTAGTCCAACCCCCCTGCTCAAGCAGGAATCTCTATACCATTTCAGACAAATGGTGGTCCAGTCTCTCTTTGAAAGCCTCCAGTGACATAATCAGTTTGAAAACTTATTTTTTTCCTCTTCATAATCTCATAATTTATTCCAGTTTTAATAATTATTTTAAAGGAAGGTTATGATAGTTTTTTGTCACAGGGATTTTTCCCCCCCCAAAAATAAACTATACTATAGAAAAGGATTTTTGCTGCATAGTTCAGGACAAATCCTAGTGAGTTCTTTTCTACAAGCCATGGAAGGATAAAGCAGTTATTCTTAAATAGCATAACATGCTGACAGCAAGAATAAGATATGAATCTTTTGTGCATAACATTATGTAAAAACATACAGTACTACAATATGTGTAGACTACAGCAATAAATTGTTGATCTGATATGCTCAACACCAGTTACATAACAAAACAACTAAGTATCACCGGGTGCTGAACATAATAATCCACTGAAAATGGTAAGTGAAATTGGATAAACAGAAAACATGGAAGATGCCTTATATTTTTCAGGCAGAATTGTGTGGAATTCTTCCATTCATTCTCCAAAAGCTGCAGAATAATATTTTTTCTCCTTTTTCCTTCTATTCTTTGCTCACCAAAGATCAGCTTGTTGGGTTTAGAAAGAATTAAGCCTAATCAGATTTCATGGTAGGAGGATTCAGGCAACCTCTCCACTGTATTCAAAAAGTGCGCGGAGAGGGTTAGGAAACAACAACAACTCTTTTGGTTCCTCTTGCATGCTCAGCAGACCCGTCTTCAACGACACAAGCATCTGCCTGCTCAAGACATAACTGCAGAAAAAACGTGCTAAGAAGCGCTAATCATTTCTGAAATAGGAGGAAATTGGGAGGCCAGTCTTTCTTGCAGAAGGTCCCTCTTGTGCAATATCCTCCTACCCATTTAAGAACCTGTAGAAAACTTTGTTGTTCCAAAGATGGTTCAAGAGGACGAAGCGAGAGGTTTCACCTGAATTTTATTTACTTATTAAATTTCTACAATGTCCATCTACCCTAAGTAACTCTGGGGATGCTATTAGGACAGTGATGGGATTCAAATTTTTTAACTACCAGTTCTGTGGGCATGGCTTGGTGGGCATGACATGGCTTGATTGGCGTGCCTTGGTGGGCATGGCAGGGGAAGGATACTGTAAAATCTCCATTCCCTCCCCACACCAGGGGAAAGTTACTACAAAATCCCCATTTCCTCCTGATCAGCTGAGACTCAGGAGGCAGAGAATAGATGGGGCAGGGCCAGTCACCCAGTATTTACCAGTTCTCCAAACTACTCAAAATTTCTGCTACCGGTTCTCCAGTACCTGGTCAGAACCTGCTGAATACCACCTCTGTATTAGGAGGAGTATGGAATGCAGCTATGTAATAGGATACTTATTCTATATGTATGATATTATATTAATTTTTGTTATAGATGAGGTACAGATAGTCCTTGCCTTAAATCTGATCATTTAGTGACTATTTGAATTTATAACATCATTGAAAAAAGTGACTTATGGCAGTTTTCCACACTTATGACCATTGCTGTATTCCTCATGGCCCTGTGACCAAAATTAGGATGCTCAGCAACTAATTTATATTTATGATGCTTGCAATGTCCTGGGATCATGCAATCAACTTTTGAGATTTTCTGAAAAATAAAGTTAATGGTGAAGCCAGATTCACTTACCAACCATATTTCTTACTTAATAACTGCAGTGGTTCTTAACTTAGCTACTGTGGCAAGAAAGGTCATAAAATGGGCAAAACATTACTTAACAGCTGTCTCACTTAACAACAGAAATTTTTGGCTCAGTTGTCATTGTAAGTCAAGGGCTACCTGTATATAGTTTGAAACATGGCTGCATACCAGTTAGAGTCACATTATTGAAGAGTATGTAAGTACTTGAATTAAAGTCAGATATTTACTGAGATCCATCCGATGGCTATCAAATGGCTATAGGGCTTAGCCTGGGACACCTATCCTTCTCCATCCTGAAAAAGTTGTGCTGTGGTGTTAACATCCCTGACTTTTCTACACTTAACTGTTAGCCAATGTGTTATTACTTAGCTTTTGTGGATCACAGTCCAGTTCAGCCAGATAAGCTACAATCATTATTTTTTAAAGTCCTTGCGTTGCCACAAGGCTCTCTGCTGTATTTGTTGTAAAAGATTTACATGGCTGCACCTTTGAAACTGTTATTTAGGGACTTAGTACATGTTATGGCAGAAGATTAGTGTATAAACCAACCTCAGTTCAATAGCTGTAAAGCTGTCAAGTGGGAAGGCAATTTCATAGAGAGAAATGGTGGCCAGAAGGAAAAGAAAGACTTACTTTGTCCATCCAATCTCCCCACAAGATTTTCCCATTTATTCTTCTCTAAGTTTCTTCCAAAATGTAAACCCTCTTAAAACTTGGTCAGTGCAACTTTCTCTAATATGCACTTTTCTTTTAGGAAGTATCTGTTGCAGATATTTATTTATGGGGTCTTTTGCTTCAGAATGGGGAATCCAGGTGGTTATCTTCCCTTTTGTTTCTCTTACAGTGGAGGCCAATCTGGAAGACCGTGCAAATTCATTCTCACAGAAATCTATGCTCAATGTCTTCTACATTCTTTTCTTTTTTATTCTTTTCTCTTGAACTCATTCTCATCCATCATTTTTATACCTGTTTTTTGGCAACCACTGTTGTTGCTATTCAGTATTTGTTGCTATAAAGAATTGTTAAAGTTGAAGCATAATTGAGGAAGAAAGTATACTTTCCTTGGCTTTGAATCAAAACCGGATACTTTTTAACTTGCTAAGTTTATTGATGGCTCTGGTGAATCCATACTCTGTTTTAATTATATTGCTGTCCTCAGTTTACAAATATCTTTGGAAGTGAGCCAATGTTTATTAAACTAGTCAGATAACATATGCCAGATTTCTCAACACATACCTTCTGATGCTTATATACTTTTGTCTTACTTTGTTAAACTACATTTTACTTAACGTAATATTCACTTTTGCATAAAATTAGTTTAACCTCATTCATACTAGATGTAAAGAATTGCAGGCCACATTAGTACAATCACTATAGTAAGTTTTCTTTCTTTAATTATCCCAGTTTTCTAAATGATATCACAGCAACAATAAATAAAGGATGTAACCAAAGCATAGCCCTAAGTATGTACATAGAATGGAATGGCAATACGACTGTATACTTTAAGGGTGATTTGGAGATGTTAGATAATTTTACGGAAGAGCCAAACAATACATTAATAACATATTACAGCTCTTCGCTGTTGCATTTCAATTATTCTATTGGAATAGTTGTGGGTGATTCTTGACAGGGACTATTGTTGTGGTTGAAGAAATCAACTGTCCATTGCAACTTTTTGTAGTAAAAATTCTATAACTCTTTACAGTGTTTGTATACCAATGCATTAATAAACTAATAAACTTTTAAAAAAACTTTCCACAAGGGCTGCACTGGAGGAGGATTAAGCTATTTCTGCTGTGCCGTCACTTAATCCTTATCTGAATTGGCCCTCTATGTGCTTATAGTGTTGTAAATAAAATAAACAGTTGCATGGATATTTTTATTTATTATCCCATTGGTCCTGGGATTTGTGATATTAAAGACAAGTCTTAACGTGACACTAGTTTGGATTTGCATCTTTCTTTGCATTTTAAATACAGATTTTAAGAGAAATTTGTGCTACAGTCTAGTAAAATTCCAAAAACAAAATAAATATACTTTTAATTTACCATCCAACCCATTGCCAAACACACTTTGTGGCTCAGCTTACAGCCATGGAAACATTAACTCTGTTTTGAACAAATTCAACTTAGACTTCAGATTTTATGGCTTCTGCAACATTCAGATGTTTGCTTTTTTCCCCAGTGTTTATGTATGTGGAATAGGCTGCCGCTACACAATTAATTGTCTTTTTCACAAATCAGTGCAATTGCAATTCATTGGTGGATTCCCTTTTATAATAAATTATTTAGTGATTTAAGCTCTACGTTTTGGGAATTTCATCTCTGAAATGAAAGTTAATGGCTTATTCAACAGGTGTGTCCATTGTTACCTTATAGCAATCACTGAGAACTACCATATAGAACAAATATTCCGAATGTCCACTTCAGTACATTCAAAACTTCCTACTGTTTGCGCATATGCAAAACAGCTGCGGTCTACTTCTTTGCCACTCCTGAAAGTCATTTTTCTGCTTCCACAAATGAAATAAATGCATGTTCTTCCAGTATCTGAAAATGATTATTTTTCTGATTGGAAAGACTTCTCAGCATGACCTCCATTATACACCCATGTCTCTAATCCATCAATACTCTAGAACAGTGATGGCTCACCTTTTTGTATGTGTGTGCCCACATCTACAATGCAATGTGCCCTTCCCCCCTGTGTATGTGCACACAACCCCCCAGGCTTCCCCACCTCCCTGTGCATTCACGTGACCCCCTGAAACCTCCCCCGCATGCGCGCAACCCATCCGAATCCCATTTTGGGCCTAACAGGCCTCCCTGAAGAAGCCTCCTGAAACAAAAAATGGGGCGTGCAGAGAGAGACACAAAAATTGGCTGGCTGGTGGGAGGTGGTGCACAAGTGCAGTGGAGCTGACCTGGGTGATGGCTTGCGTGCCCACAGAAATGGCTCCGCGTGCTACCTGCGGCATGTGTGCCATAGGTTTGTCATCACAATTCTAGAATTAAACCAACAAATCCAGCATTCCCAAGATTTTTAGGGGAAATGAACTTCATTAGTACAATCTTGTTGCCCTGACAGACAAATACACATATATATATAGTGTATATTCATAATTCTGTCTCGCAATACTATTTGTATTCTCAGCTGAAGCCATCATTCTCTGTGTGCAGATATTGGCTGATTTGGGGCTAATGACAACTGAATGAAGGCAGTATCTTTGAACTGCACACTCACAGGCATGAGGGCAATGAGAATTCAGTATGCAGCATTTTGGAACTTTATGGCATGGTAAAACACATTAAAATTATAATTATGGATGGAAATGGATTAACAAAAGCTTCAGCTTGCACTTTAATAAAGGTATTTTTACCTCTTCAAAGAAAACTACTTCATTAAATTTAAAAGTGCTACGTGCATAGAACTCAAAGCATTGTTAGAAACCCCACACACCCACTTTATGGTCTGTTTCTGTTGTTCCCCTCTGGGAGGAGGTTTCAAAGTATTTCTAGCAGGACTACCAGATTCTGTAACAACTTTATTCCCTATGACACCCGCCTGGTAAACTCGCAAGATTCATTTTTCTCACCATGTACTCAGTACTAGACTGTTGTTTCTCCTTGTCATATGCAGGTGTATGCATAATGTTGTTTTTATTTATTTATTCAGGTTTATGTAGTGTATATTGTAGGTGGAGACCTTGAGAGCTGTATATAATGAAATTTCATTTTAATGCCTAGTGCTCGCTCGCCGCTTTGTTGCCTTTTCTGCCCCCCCACGGGGGCGAGACACTCTGGTTACCGGAGGTCTCCCGTAGGGTCGGCTCGGAGGGGACGTTCTTCCTCACGGCGGTGGGGAGAGTGTTCCCCTCCGCGACCTAGGTGAGGAGGAACATGCTGCGGGGGGTTCTCCCTTTGCCAACGGCTGTCGGCGCCATTCACTTCAATGTAGAGGACTGAGCGGAGAGATCGGAAGGTCTGCCGAGGCTTCAGCTGCGAGGGAGAGTGAGTTTAAAAAAGACTTTTTTTCCTTGCTGCCAGCCAGGCTGAACGGACTGGGAGGGGGGTGTTTGTTTTAAAAAAAAACCCCTCGGACTTAAGCGGCACTCTAAAATGGCTTCTCTGGAAGAGAAAGCGGAAATCTTAAATCCGGACTGTCTCTAACAAGGGAAAGTGGTATGCGGCTACTTGCAACATTGTTTCTAGGTCTGGCAGGATAAAAAAAATTATTTTTCTACTCTCTCCTCTGGGCTCTGAGATGGGCGGTGGAAGGTGGCTTTTCTTTGTCCCTGCCTGATTATTTCAACTATGGAAAATTCCCAGCGTCTCTTTACAATTGGGACTCTCTCTGGATATTGATGAAGAATTTTTCTCTTGCTGGATTTGTGATTTCCTTTCTGGAGTACCTTCGCTATTATAACTATTGAGTTGGAAAATTGTCTCTCTCTTGGTTCCTGAATTTTACAACGTTTCAACCTTGATCAGAACTTTTGGCTCCCGGTTAGTCTCACCAACCCCACCCTGAAAACGCCATTTTGGTGGCATTGACTTTAACACTTAATCATGGCTCAAGAAACAGCGCTGGCAAGTTTAGAACAACGGATGGCTTCTCTTGAAACTGTTATACAAACTTTGGTAAAAGAAATTCAGGCCCAGAGGGCAGAAAACATCAATTTTAAGAAGGAGCTATTGGACACACGGAAGCAAGTGCTGGAAAACACACAGAAGACTGAAGAATTGGAAGGGGGGTTGGTGGGGGTTAAGGGAGAGATTAAAAATGTTATTAAAGAGGTTGGGGAAACAAATGGGCATGTGTCTAGGATAGATATGGAAAGAATGACATATTTTTTGAGATTTCAGAACGTTCTTGAGGAATCTGGTGAATGCCTCCCTGATCTTATGAGCACAATTTTAGCAGACTATTTACAAAAACCTAAAGATGAGATCAGGGGGGACATTGACCTAGCCTACAGAATTAACTCAGCATATGCCAGGATAAATGAAGTGCCTAGAGAGATACATGTGAAATTTGTTAGAAGGTCAACCAGAGAGGAAATCCTGAAAGTGCAGAGAGGTAGTGCATTAATCTACCAACAAAAAGAGGTTGCTATCCTGAAGCAGATCCCTAGAAAGATTCGAGAAGCAAGGAGGGAATTTTCCTTCTTGTCAAAAATTTTATTTGATCATGGGATTTGGTTCAAGTGGGTGACACCCGAAGGGATGCTGGTGTTCTGGGAAGGAGGAAGAGTGAGGATTAAAACAGTTGTTGAGGCGGAAGCCTTTCTTAAAAAACATTCCTCTGCCCTGGGGGAAGATCCAGGGGGGACGGAGGGGGCCGCGGCCCCGCCCGCTGGGGGCCAGGGAGGAGAAAAAGAAGATACAATAGCCAAGAGACTTAGATCGAAAAAATAACTTTGCCTTGATTTTCCTGAACAATTTTGCATAATATTTTCTGGATTTTTTGTAAATGTCTGACAGCATGGAATTGAGAATTTAGGTATATGTACTTGCTTTTACCTTGTAGTGTTATGAAAAATGCTTTTTTCTTTGTTATTTTTTTATTGTGTATTTTGAGGTCTCGGAAGGGCCGACGACTCTGATGTGAATGCTCTCAAAATTTCTTTGTATCCCTTACCCTACCCTATAGAAAAAATGTAAAACTAATAAAACTTTTTCAATATAAAAAAAAGAAGGACTAGGGGAGACATGATACATTATTTCAGTATTTGAGGGGCTCCTACAGGGTCAAACTACTTTCCAAAGCACCAAAAGGCAAGTCAAGAAACAATGGATGAAAACTAATAAAGGAGAAAAGCAACCTAGTACTAACAGTGAGAGCAATAAACCAATGGGATAGCTTGATTTTAGAAGATGACAATTATAGGGTCTTCCACTTGAGTAGGGATTGGATTAGATGACCTCTTTTAGTCTCTTCTTAGGATCCACCATCCTGGGCCCAATGTTTGGGAAACCAGGCTCTGCTGGTCACAAGCCAGGACAAAGGGTGAGTGATGGAGGAGTAACACTTCCTTAAAAATCCTTGGTCCAGTTGGTCTGGCTGGTAGCACTTCATAAGGGCCCTTTCCAGGGTTACAGATAGATAGATAGATAGATTTTATTTTTCTATACCGTGTCCTCTCCCCTGGGGGACTCGGAGCGGTGCACAGGGAAAAATTAAAACAAACATAAAATATATACATAAATAAATACAATAAAAACAGATTAAATCAACTATCCCTGCACTAAAATCCCCATTTTTAAAATTAACATTCCCTAACCCCTGAGGTAGAGACTAACCTAGGCCGGCCAAGCAGAAGAAGTGAGTTTTTAATTTCTGATGGAAGGAGCGGAGGTCCGTAGTTGTTCTAATGTTGGGGGGAAGGTCGTTCCAGAGGGCTGGGCCCGCCACAGAGAAGGCCCTTCCCCTGGGCGTCGCCCGCTGACAAAGTCTAGTGGACGGCACCCGGAGAAGTCCCTCTCTGTGGGAGCGAATCGGCCGGGAGGATGTATGGGGCAGAATCCGATCCCGCAGATAGCTAGGTCCCGAGCCATGGAGCGCTTTAAAGATGAGAACTAGCACCTTGAAGCGCACCCGAAAGACGACAGGTAGCCAGTGCAGCTCGCGCAAGAGCGGTGTTACATGGGTATACCTTGCGGTACCCATTATTGCTCGCGCGGCTGCATTCTGGACCAGCTGAAGTCTTCGGGTGCACCTCAAGGGGAGCCTCATGTAGAGAGAGTTACAATAGTCCAGTCGGGATGTCACGAGAGCATGAGTGACTGTGCGAAGGGCGTCCCGATCCAATAGAGGGCGCAACTGGCGAACCAGCCGAACCTGGTAAAACGCCCTCCTGGCCACGGCTGTCACTTGATCTTCCATGGACAGCGGGGCATCCAGGAGGACACCCAAGTTGCGCACCCCATCCACAGGGGCAAGATGTTCGCCCCCTATGGCCAGCGATGGGATCAGCTGGTTGAATCGGGCAGCCGGAAACCACAGCCACTCGGTCTTGGTCGGGTTGAGCCTGAGTCCGTTACTTCCCATCCAGATCCGTACGGCTTCCAGGCACTGGCACATCACCGCTACGGCATCGTTGGGGTGGTTTGGGGTAGATATATATCATCAGCGTAGAGATGGTACTCTACCCCAAAACCACGGATGATCTCACCCAGCGGCTTCATATATGTGTTGAACAGGAGAGGCGAGAGGACCGACCCCTGAGGCACCCCACATGTGAGGGGTCTCGAGGTCGACCTCTGCTCTCCTGCCAACACAAATTGCGATCAGCCAGAGAGGTAGGAGGAGAACCACCGTAAAACGGTGCCTCCCACCCCCAACCCCTCCAGCCGATGCAATAGGATACCATGGTCGATGGTATCGAAAGCTGCCGAGAGGTCTAATAGGACCAGGATGGAGGAACAACCCCCATCTCTGGCCCTCCAGAGATCATCGACCAACGCGACCAATGCCGTCTCGGTGCTATGCCCGGGCCGAAAGCCGGACTGGCGCGGGTCTAGATAATCAACTTCCTCCAGGTGACGGGGAAACTGTTGTGCCACCACACTCTCAACAACTTTCGCCAAAAAGGGAAGGTTGGAGACTGGACGATAGTTGGTTAATAAAGCTGGATCCAAAGAGGGCTTCTTAAGGAGGGGCCTCACCATAGCCTCTTTTAGGGAAGCAGGTAAGGAACCCTCACTTAAGGATGCGTTGACAACCTCTTGGAGCCAGCCTCGTGTCACCTCCCAGGATGCCAGTACAAGCCAGGAGCGACACGGGTCCAATAAACATGTGGTGGCTCGCAGTCGCCCACGTAACCTGTCCATATCCTCGGAAGTAACGGAGTCAAACTCCTCCCAAACAAGATCTGTCCCGTGGCATCCCACTGGGCCATCAATGGAGGCTAACTCATTCTGTATCTGAGCGATTTTCTCCTGCAGAAAAACCACAAATTCCTCTGCTCTACCCTGTAGCGGGGCTTCCCGCACCCTCTGTTGAAGGAGGGAGCGGGTCACCCTAAACAGGGCGGCAGGGCGGTTTTCTGTGGATGCTATGAGAGTGGCACAATGATGACGTTTGGCCACTCTCAGTGCCACAATGTAAGTCCGTAAATGGGCTCTTACCTGTGTCCGGTCAGATTCAGAACGGGTAGACCTCCATCTTCTCTCTAGGCATCTCTTGCGGCGTTTCATCACCCTCAGCTCCTCGGTAAACCAAGGAGCCAGGGTGGCTCGCCGCCGCAAGAGAGGCCGCAAGGGCGCGACCCGATCCAAGGCTCCCGTGGTCGCAATATTCCCTGCGGCCACGAGGTCCTCCATCGGGGCGCGGGTCAGGGGTACAGGAAGTGGCACAAGCGCCGTCTGGAACCCATCAGGGTCCATCAGGTGCCTGGGGCGGAACCAAATAGGTGACTCAGGTTCCGCCTCCCCACGGTGGAAAAGGCTTCAGGAGTCAACCTCATGGCAAAATCTGGAGCTGGAATCCCAGAAGCAGTTCGGAACTGTGTACAACCATGTTCTGGTAACTCCTGCTATGCAGCTGGAACCAATCGTATCGGCTCTGCCATTCCATTGGACCATTTCAGCGACATGGAGGGGGGAAATCTGCTGCTCGGGTAACAGTCTATCTTCCATATTAATCTACCCAGGCCTCGTGCTCTGGAAAGGACACTCCAGCTTTACCTCTTTCCAGAGCACAATACCATAGTCTTTTGAGACTGATGGATACCAAGGTCTCTAGTCCCTTCCAATTACATTTTTCTATATTCAGGGTAGGTGATTAGTCTGCTTGGAATTGATCCTAAAAGCTGTCTATTAAGAGAGAGATGTAGGCTGAATTTTAGTTTAGGAAGAATCATCAAGTAGGAATTCACCATTTCTAATTCTTGTTTTGTTTTTACTCCATAGCATGTCTTTCTAGATAAGCTACCCAAACTTAACATTTTTCTCACATATAGTCCTTACCAATTCTCTTGATCATTAATAGAAGCAGTATATAGGACTTGCAAAAAGACCAGTATTTTACATTCAATTCTATCCCCCCCCCCAACTGAAAGGTAAGACAAGTTATTTATGTTTCATGTGCTGCCATCCTCTATATGGTATGATGTGTATGGTATGGAAGCCTAAGCAAAATTGTTGACAGATGCCCTCAAGAAAGCATCTGGTTCCCCTAGGATTTGTTTTCACATTACCACATCTAGAGCCTCTAGATGCTCCCATATAACACCGATCCTGCGCAGCTGCACTGGCTACCTGTGGCCTTTCGGGTGCGCTTCAAGGTTCTGATGACCATCTTTAAAGCACTCCATGGCTCGGGGCCTAGTTATATGCAAGACCATCTCCTGCCCCATACATCCCTTCGGCCGATCCGCTCCCACAGAGAGGGCCTTCTCAGGGTGCTGTCGGCCGGGCAATGCCGACTGGTGACACCCAGGGGAAGAGCCTTCTATGTGGCGGGCCCTGCCTTTTGGAACGACCTACCCCCTGAATTGCGTACCATCTCGGACCTCCGCCTCTTCCGCCAGATCCGACACATCTCTTTCAGCAAGCCGGCCTAGCTTAACCTCCCGTCGGGGCTATTTTAGATAGTTTTTAAACTGGGGATTTTAATTTGGTTTTTAGCATAGGATTGTAATTTAATATGTTTTTAAATTTTGTATTTATCATTTTGTATGTTTTTAAATTCCTGTGCGCCACCCTGGGTCCTTCGTGGAGAAGGGCGGGATATAAATGTGATTAAAATAAAAAATAAAAATAAACATCTGTTCAAATAATTTTTAGGAATGTCATCTGATTTCAAAGAGGACTGAACTTTCTGATATCATGCCCTGAACATCTAAGGTGATTCTAGTCATAGAGGTTATTGAACAAAAGTCAATTAAACCTGATAGAACTATTACATGCATCAGCATCACTGTCCCTGCTTTGTGTCATAGGAATAGTTACAAGCAGCTTTTATATTTATTTGTCATCTGAATTGGGAACCCATTTTTCTGAGTGACCTGCATCATGACCGAGCTTCCTTATTTTGCAGCCAGATAACTTGTCATGTTTGGATGCCTTGTGAAGTGTGATTTCCATGGCATATTGTTCATTTGCTACTAGTGGTATCCATCTGCCAAACTGAAGGGGATTAAGAAGACTTTGATAGGTACTTGTAAAGTTGGATTTGTCTTGTGAAAGAAGATAGAGAATGAAGTGGCAGACAGCCAGGCAACAAAAATAAAGGGATTGCTTTTCTTAAAAATACTTTCCAACTTTCAAAATCTCTATAAGTGACACCTAGTGCCTTTCTCCTGGGACTTGCACAGTTTTCCCTCCTACCATTCCCATAGATCTATTGCGCTATATATTCTACATTTCTAAAGTTGCTTTCAAGGTCTTTTAAATGTTGGTTGTGTAATGAATAATGCATACCAGTAAAATTATTAGAATAGATAATTGTGTTACATTATGTTACATGGTATTACACAATTGAATTGCCATATTGTGCTATGCCATACCACACTGATAGAAAAACACAACAAAAACTCTATCAAGCTAATATGGCCACGTGTGATAATGTCACAACACTGTTTCATTATTTTCAATATGTAATGCTATTACAAATAAATAAAATATATAGAAGCCATAATGGGCAGCAATAGGTATCAATGCCATCAAAGTTCCCATCAGGGTACTTTGGTGGATCACAAACTTATCTGAAAAAATATTGTGATGCAGGAGCAATGGCAAAAAAAGACAAGTGCTCTTGAGGATATCTCCGTTAGGAGACTGAGAGATGTGCAACAGCGTTGCAGAAAGAGATATGCTTCTAGATATTCACACTATTAGTCACAGACACCGATGGTAAAAAACAAGTAGGCTTTTACTTGTGGCAGAAAAATAAAGTAAACGACTTCTTCACAAACAAATGATAGTTAGTCTTGAATCAAAATACAGTCTATAACTCAAACTGTAAATTGGCTTACAGTTGCTCAATCCACGATTCTTCTTGCTTCTTCGCTTTTTGCTGATCTAACTCTGACATACAGAGTCTCCATTCAAATCTAACAGTGATTCTGGCTTCCTCTTATGGCTGATTGAGGAAACAATCAGTTACAGATACCAATTTCAATCATGGCTTATATATATATATTGCCAACCCAACACTAGGAGTATATTCCTAACAATATTCCTAATCAATATTCCTATTGATAAATTCTAACATTGTTAGAATGCATCAATAGAAATATAGAGTTAAGATCAAGAGATCTCTATTCTGCATTGGTCAGAGTGTTGCATCTAGAATATTGAAGTTCACGGCACCACATTTTAGGAAAGATATTGATAAACTGGGGCATATTTAGAGAACAATCAACCAAGATTATATGGTATTTATATAAAAAATGCACTGTATGTAGGATGGATGGAGTAGTGGTATATTAGCCCAGAGAAAAGAAAACTTGAGAAAACCATGACAATCATTTTCAAATTTCTTGAAGAGCACTAATGTAGAAAATGTGTTAAATTTGTTCAGTGTTGTTTCAGAGGATAACACAAGAGACAAAGGAATTACAGAACAAAGGGTTTAAATTACAAAGAAACAGATTTCAATTAGAAATAATTTCCTAATCTCAAGAGATGTTCAATAATGTCACTGTCTAGGTGGGAGGGTGGACTCTACTTTGTTGAAGGATTTGAACAAAGACTAGATAATAGTCTGTTAGTAATGTTGGTTATGGATCAGATTAGGTGATTTACAAGGTCTCTCGCAAAATTGCATTCTTTGATTCTTCATGATTTCCAAAGATAAAAATTATAGGAGTAGTACTTAACTGGAGGCAATTAATAATTTATTAATTTTAATCAATTTTATTAATTTCCTGGTTATTAATTAGGAAACAATCATTTCCTAATTAATAGGAAAGTCACATTTCAATTTAATGTGCATTTCTTATACAATTTATTTGCTTTATTGTTCACAATTCAGTTTTATTTTCTTAAAAGCTTTTAGAGACCTATCTCTGATAAAATTCAAATAATTTTTTATACATGGAAATATAATGGTTTACCTTTTCAGAGTTGTTCAGTGGTACAGACATAATGAAGAAAATTGTCAGATACACCATGATTGACTATGTGCCATGAAATCATTTTTGATTTCTAGCAACTACTGTATATAGATTTTCCCGATGACAATTAATCAGGACTCCCAATGATATACTCATTGCCATTCTGATTCCATCCATCCTTGCTAATGGTCATTCTCTTCTTTTAATTCCTTTTACTTTTCATCAGAGCCTTCTATAGTTAGCAGGAGTAATGTATCTGAAGTAGGATAATTGGAGCTTGGTCATTTGTGCCATGATTGAGAACTCTGGTTTGATTTGTTCAATGATAAATTTCTTGGTTATCCAAGAAATTTTCAGGAATCTTCTCCCACACTAAAGTTCACAATATATCCACAAAATTGATATATCTGCAAACATCTGGATCACCAGTAAATGACAAAAAAGGATTGCAATCTTAAAGATTGTAAAATATAACCACTTAGATGCCACTTAGTGATCATCCAGATTTCTACAGACCAGATCTTGAAGCACTATTCAAAAGTAAAATCTTGAATATGTACTGTATATAAAGGTAAAGGTAAAGATTCCCATTGCACATATGTGCTGGTCGTTCCTGACTCTAGGAGGGGTGTGCTCATCTCCATTTCAAAGTTGAAGAGCCAGCGCTATCCGAAGACATCTCTGTGGTCATGTGGCAGGCATGACTAAATACCTAAGGTGCATGGTGGTTCCTATTTTTCTACTTGCATTTTTACATGCTGTCGAACTGCTAGGTTGGCAGAAGCTGGGACAAGTAACAGGAGCTCACTCCATTACACACAGTGCTAGGGATTCGAACCACCAAACTGCCAACCTTTCTGATAGACAAGCTCAGCGTCTAAGTCACTGAGCCACCACGTCCCCTGTACTGTATATAACAGGGTATAATTCTATGCCCATCTGTATGCAAGCAAACTCCAGTAAACTCAAAGGGATTGAGCATTAAGGCTTAAGGCTATACCATTAATGAAGTACATTAATAAATGTGCATGTTTATATCACAATGTCATAAATGTCAGTGTAAAAAGTAGTTCTATATTGAGTCACTAAATTTGTCTTCCCTTCTGTTGCCTACTACTAATAGTTTATTGAGGCCTTAGTTTCTCATCACCTGCAATTATTAAATGAACATAAAATAGGATTTGATATGTACAAAGCAGAAGGTTGGAAAATCCATATGGTTTTCTCAAGTTTAAAGTTTTCTAAAGAATCCTCTACAGTTTTTATGTAGTCCTACCTAAGGCTTGGTTATCACTTGCAACAAGATCTTTAGATAAATCATAAAGATAGGTCATCGCCTTGGTATTCTTTGTTAGAACTGGATTAATAAATACAATATGGATGGGAAATATTTTCTCTAACAATGAGTTCCTTGGTAAAATGAGTAATAGCTAAAACTAATGTGTAACTACTTTTGCTTCCCTAAACAACAAACCAGGGAAGTATGTCTTTACTATCATGCCAAACCTGACATAAGCCTTATACTGAGCAAGTTATCATTGTACTGGAATCAAAGGCAACCTAGGTAACCTGGATTGAATATAGGTTCAGATAATTAATTTAATGTATTACAATACCAATTGCTGACATGCCAGACTGGGAATGTTTCCAGTTGAAAATTGCCTCCAGAATTAAAATATTTAAAATACTACGTGTATTGATAAGGGATAAGCTCAGTGGCTAAGAGAGCTTGGTGATTCATATCCTTAGTGCCACATAACAGTGAGTTCTCATTACTTGTCCCAGCTTCTGCCAACCTAGCAATTCGAAAGCATGTAAAAATGCAGGTAGTAAAATAGGAACCACCTTTGGTGGGAAGGTTACAGCATTCTGTGCACATTCTTTGTTTAGTCATGCTGGCCACATGACCACGGAGACATCTTCGGACAGTGCTGGCTCTTCAGCTTTAAAATAGAAATGAGTACCGCCCCCTAGAATCAAGAATGACTAGCACATATGTGCGAGGGGAACAGTTACCTTTACCTTTAAGTGTATTGGTAAATACTTTTTGGCCCATGCCAGATTGGACATGTGGAAAAATGGAGAAAGAAGCAACTGGAATGCATGATTCACAAACATCAATGCCCTCTGTATGCTTGATTTTTATAGGATTAAAACCAGGACGGCTGCTCCCCTAAGAGGATTTTGCATTTGTCCTTAATTTTGAAGAAATGTACTCCTAGGGGAAGTCGTGTGAATAAATCCCATTCATGAAATGTGATTCCGATATTCAGAGTAAGTTTTTAGTTAGTTGTCTAACTTGCTCTTGCAAATAACGTGGCACAAAACTATGAAATATCAGCATAATCACTTTTAGAAAGAGCTCTGCCAGTGCCAATTAGGGAAAGAAACCAAGAGAACTTCTAAAAGACACAAAGGAAAGAGAATGAAAAAGCAATTGAATGCTAATGAGCATTTAGAGACTTCACTTGGTGCTTGAGGTGCCATTGATTAGCCTTCCTAGCAAGTGGTCCTTTACTGCTCCCAGTTTGAAGCCAATTGGATTTTTTTTTTTTCCCTTTCCAAGAGAAATTCTCCAGGCTAAATTCTCATCTAAGTTACACCAGGAGCGTATTTGGGAAAAAGTGAACTCTGCTGTCTTTGTGAAATTAATCCCTCTTCAGATTGGAGGAAATAGGGGTAATAATTCAGTCTCTGAACTTTTCAAGGAAGGTATCAGGCTTGGAGCGATCCTTTTTTAAAGCTAAAATTTAAATCAATGAGCTTTTTTTGGTTGAAAACAGAAGAAAACCAATCTGTCACTTTAACTTTTCTTTTGGGGGGGGGGGGTTGAAAATATGGCAAAATGTGGCATGCTAAAATTAACAATATAGGTGCTGAATTTTGATCCCTAGATAATTATTTATTTTAATCTAATAGAAAAATAAATGTTCTTTCCTGATTTCTGACGCCAAAGTTTTATGTTATGGCTTTTTGTATGTATGTATGTTTGTCAATGTTGCATATTGTAGAAGCCAGAGGGATGATGGGTTTTCTTCCCCACCGCTCCCCCCAATCCCTTGTATCTTTGGGTGGGAGTGAATTACTAATTACAAAACAACCATGTACTTCAGCATTTGCAAGACCCTTAGTGTTTGCAAAAACAAGCTAATTATGCTTGAAAAGGTTTTCAGCCAGAGCTCACTTGCTGGCACAAATTATTCTGTTTAAAATAAGGGGAAGCTGTTTGGAATATTTGCCTGTATTTATTTACATCCATGCAATACACACGATTGTAACATTCTTAGGAAAGAAATGTAGGGGTTTCAAAGCATTGCTTTAATATTCTGGTGGAAGCGGGGTGTCTCAAAAATTAAGATAGGAGCTTTTTTCTCTTACATTCATGTTTGCAGGAGCAATATTCTGTTTTTCCAACACCATTTTAGACCTTCATTGCGTGAATGCATCCAGTTGGAATCTCTGGATCTGAACAAAACATGACCTTTTGTCGTGTCTATGTCCTGTGTCCTGTTCTTCCTTGCATTGTTGTTCGAGTAGATATGCCAGGTGATTTTTGAGTTAAAGTTGCTCTCTTATGGGCTTCCTCAGCTTTTCTCCTGCTTTGTAGCTTAGGAAAAGATGTTTTATTGTGAACAGAAAACAATAAAAAAACTAGTTTTATCTCTAATGTTTGCTTTAATCCTGATGATTCCAGCCAACAACGCAAAGCTTGTAAAGCTTATGAAAATAAAAGATGATTTATAGCAGGGGTGTGAAACTGGCAGCCGACAGGCCAGATGTGTCATGTGTAGGCCACGCCCACCCCAGCTCCATGAAGGGAAAAACATTGTGAAACATCACTTGATGGCAACATGACATGGCGAGTTTGACACCCATGATCTATAGGAAAACTGAACCCAGATTTAAGAGTTCTCTGGTAAAATACCTCCATAAATCCAATCTGCAAACTTGACAAATTTTATTTACATAGTTAAAGCACTTTATACCAACTGCTCGTTCAGAAAGACCTTAAATAGCCTCCATACATATAAATCAATTTGCTAAAAAAACAATCAAAGCAGTACAATCATTGCAATATTACAATTAGAGACAAATAAGAGAAAAATATGTAGAAAGTTGTGCCATAACCAAAAAAACAACAACCCAAAAAAATGTGCTTGAAAATTTCTTTCAGGCAGTTCTAATATTGGCAATTGGTATAAATCATCAATCCACTGTTGCCAGTTGCATATATATGTATTCATCTGTGTATAATTATTATTCTTGTCATCCAGGGGAGGGGAGGCTGTCCATGAAGCCATTTCTCATGCAAATCTGTAGCATACAGATAAAAAGCCTTCCTTAATATGCAATGATTGGCCATTATTAATAGGCCAAGTGGCTTAGATCAAATTATGTCAATAGTACAGTAGGCCTAGTTTATAGAAAGAGAAGAAAATTTGTTGCAATCTGAGTCCTTGAATCTGGGATAACATCAGCATCTGGGAAAATGCATTTGACCAAGAGTTTTTGAAAGTCTTGGAAACTGCGTAGTTAAAACAAAATTTAATATCTGAAGGCATAGATTCCAAGAAATTATATATCATGGTTGAGTTGCAGACAGAAGGAATCTGAAAAAAGCACTGAGAAAGCCTAAAGGCTATTCTTCAGTTTATGAGATTTTGTCAACAAGTAAACATGCATGGAATAACAATGTTGGCACTTAGTCTCCTATTGCAACCATGAACTGCCAGTTCCTATTACAGAAAAGTAATTGCTTTAAAAACAAATAACCAAACAAGCAAAAACTAGTGATGGCTTTAAACCTTCAGAAATACTTTCTAATTCTGCTCAAAGGGATCCTGCTGCTGTTCCAGCTACTGACTTCAACAAGAAACCCAGTTGATGATCATGTTCATCAAATTATCAATGATGTGAAATTGCTCCAATTAAAATATAGCTACCATTATTCCCCTAGGCTGCACTTGCCCTGCTGTTCATTTTCATCTCTCTCTGCCTCTTGGCTTGCAAGTGCAGATTTTGCTAATCTTTGCCTGTGGCATGAATAATACCTAAACTAATCTTTCCAAGCCAGCAACATTGTTTAGGCTGACGGTGGTTATGACAGAACCTCTGTGCTTAGAAGGGGGAAAGGGGGCTGCTGATGAGGCCTCAACTGACATTCAAATGTTTTTTTTTTACCCACCTTAAGTGAGACACTAGAGACATTACTTTGCACTATGCCAGAGCTTTTCATCAAAGTTTTACACATTTTAATTAAACATTTTAGCACACCTTTTTGGTAAGAATGCAGAATTATCTCCATGTTACAGATGGGGCAGAGGTAAAGATACAGACAAGAAAAGTGACTTACCCAAAGGCAAGACAACAAACAGAAGCCGAATTCATCATGTGGATTCTTAAAAATCTATGGCCAGACTAATTGTAAAGCTATCAGACAGCTTCCAGCCATATTTCATCTTTGAAGAATAATTAAAATAACTTTTGAAAGTTAGTGTGAAAGTCCCATAAACTCAATTTTCCAATGTTCACAACACCGGTTCAATATCTCAAAAGCTCTGAAGAATCATAGCTAAAAATTAACATCTAAAATTGTAATTGTATGAATATGAAAGTCAAGATTTAAAAATCCATTGTAGATCCTATCTATTTTCTCTGTTTTATTCTCTTGTCTCCCTTTGCTCATGTGCTGTTTGGGATTGATTAAAGCATAGCCTCTTGTAACAGCTGAACTGGGAAACAATGACTTAATCACCATCATGGTTATTAAAGAGTGGAAACAACTTAAAATTCTCAAATCAGAGAGAATAAAAATTGTATGTTTGGATGAATCAAATCTAATGCATTTCAGGGGGAAAAATCCTCCACCTCTTCACATGTACTCCTTTGTTACAATTCTCATTTATAAGCAAGCTTCAGTAGAAATTAAATGATTTCTCAGCTGAGTTAGGGAATAAATTGCAAAAGCCTTCATATCCAGTTATACATAAACTGGATAGGGTGTGTGATTATGTGCCATTCAGGTGGTATATACTCATACCAGCAAGAAAGAAACAGATTTTATTGAGGATGAGTTGTTTCTTACCTAGCATTTCAGGTTTTCTACTGATGCATTCAGCTTCTTGCTGCTGGTTGTCCTATTTTGTCTTCCTTTTCTTTCACCTTTCCCAGCATAATAGACTTTCCAAGGGACTATGTCTTTTTATGTTGTGTCTAAAACATGATAATTTGAGCCTGCCCATTTGCATCTCAAGTGAAAATTCTGGATTGATTTCCGTTTGTTAGTCTTCGGGGCTTTCCACTGTAATCATAGGAATCTTTTCTAACACCAAAGTTCAAAACTGTCTATACTTCCTCTATCCTGCTTCTTCAAAGTCCAATTTTCATTTCTGAAGTGTGTCACAGGAAAAACCATTCCCCATACAATTATGAAATTTGTACATATACTGTAGATGCATTACGGTATCTCAGTAACTTTTCTAACACCTTCCTTGTTTTTCTAACCAAGTGCTAGTCTGTGGTCTATTTCTTGACTGTTGATTTCTTTAATGTTGACAGTTAATCCTAAAAAGCAGAAGTTATACACCATTTCAGTACCTCCACTGTCAGTTCTAATGCTGGATGCTGTTTCTCTTGTCATTAGTTTTTTATGTTGAAGTCCATTTTTCACTGTTTTCTTTACTTTCATTATTAGAGTTTGCAGATCACACATTTATGACACATATAAAAACCAGGTGGAGTGTCAATTTCACCATATGACTATCATCTTCACGTTTTTTACCACATTTTGTGGATACACAACTGGTTCAGATACAATATAATTGCTTGTTGTCTGTTCCAACAGCTCTCTGAAATTCATTGTACGTTCTTTCCTGAAATGTTTGTTTTTCTTGGATTTCATTTCTCTTTTCTTCTTGGCACTTACCCCAGTTTTTTTTTCTTGACATCCCATTTGCTTTTTTCTATTTCTTGGTCTTGGATAGTGTATTTTAACAGTGACACTTAACAACTTCTTTCATGTCATTTCAAAGTTCCTCTGGTTCCCCATCACTGACGTTCAGGATTTCCAAGTAATTGGTGATGTTCTGCTTGAAAATGCTAGTTATATCTTCAAGATCTTGTTTTAGGAACTGGTTGGCCTTTTTCTTCCACTTTAACTTGACTTGGAACTTGCACATAACCACTTTGTGATTCCTTACACAATCAGCCCCTGGCTGTATCTTTGCTGTTATAACTGCTACCCCCTTGTAAAAAGCTATAATCAACTTCCTTTCCATGTACTCCACCTGGTGATGTCCATATGTAAAAAAATACTGTTTTGGTTATTTAAAGACTGTTAATACTGAATAAATCATTGCATTTGTAGAAGTGGATAATCCATTTTCTTGCTTCACTTCAGTTCCCTAGACCAGGGGTCTGCAAAGTCGGCTCTTTTAAGACTGGTGGACTTCAACTCCCAGAGTTCCCCAGCCAGCTATGCTGGCTGGGGAACTCTGGGAGTTGAAGTCCACCAGTCTTAAAAGAGCCGACTTTGCAGACCCCTGCCCTAGATCAACTACATTTTCCTCCCCGATATTTCTAAATTTTGTTTGACATTTTCAGATTGAATTTAACCATAAATCTCATGACTTTCTTCTAGATCAATGGCTGGAATATAAATTCATCTTCTTCCAATCCAGCATTCCTCAATGTATATTCAGCAAATATTAATATTACAGTGGATAAATGTTTGCTTCACTGCATACAAACATACATTCAAGAGGTAGCATTCAGCAGGTTCTGACCGGTTCTGGAGAACTGGTAGCAGAAATTTTGAGTAAAACCGGTAAATACCACTTCTGACTGGCCCTGCTCCCATCTATTCTCTGCCTCTCAAGTCCCTGCTGATTGGGAGGAAATGGGGATTTTGCAGTAACCTTTCCCTGAAGAGGGGTGGGAATTTTACAGTATTCCCCTGCCATGCCCACCAAGCCACACCCACTAGCCAAGCCACGCACACAGAACCAGCAGTAAAAAATTTTGAATCCCACCACTGATACAAAATGATGTCTTCACAAGTCTACTATTATATACAAATAAGTTTGAACAAACCCTTGAATTGTAGCAGACGTAATCCTTTCTGATCAGTAACATTGTCATATTCCTGAAGCCAGAATTGTTGAAGAAGACAGAGATGATCTCATTGAAATTACAATGTTTTTGAATTAGTAGCAAAGATTTGACATAACATTTCCAACCAGGGTTTCTGCTTCAATGCTAAGCTGAAGGACACCACCACCTTCTCCATGCTGTGAAAATAGATTAATAAATGCACATCCACATCTTTTTACTTGTCAGGAATGTTACTACATATCCTCAGGGTGTAATTTCGTTTTACAGTTTTCATTCCCCTAAGCTTTTGTGTGGTGACATTTTTTGACAGACAGAGGGACATGGATGTGTGCATCTTTATGGGAATTCTCTGTCTAGATTGTAAAATCAATACTGAATCAAATGTAAATGCAGGATCATCTCTGAAATACTGAGATGCTATGTTCAGTTTTCCAACAATTGTCATTTAATAATAAATTGGCATTGGGGGCTTTTCTCTTCCCTATCATTATTATTGATTAAAATATAACAAAAATAATCAGTAATATTTTAGATGACAGGTTAAATAAAGCATGGTTTCAATGCCATGTTTGGCAAGCAATGTCTATTTTTTTAATTTAATCCAAAAATCTTGACAAACCTGAACATTGGATCCTATCTAACAAAATGAAATTCAATGGCAAAAAAAGTAAGGTTCTATATTTAGGTAAGAAAAACAAAATGCACAGGTACAGTAGAGGTGGTACCTTGCTCAATAGTAGTAACCGTGAGAGGGATTTTGGAATCCTAGTGGGCAACCATTTAAATATGAGCCAGCCGTGTGCAGCAGCTGCCAAAAAAGCCAACACAGTTCTAGGCTGCATAAACAGAGGAATAGAATCAAGATCACATGAAGTGTTACTACCACTTTATAAATGGTAAGGTCACACTTGGAAGACTGCATTCAGTTTTGATCACCATGATATAAAAAAGATGTGTAGATTCTGGAAAGATGCAGAGAAGAGCAACAAAGATGATTAGGGGACTGGAGGCTAAAACATATGAAGAACGGTTGCAGGAACTGGGTATGTCTAGTTTAACGAAAAGAAGGACTAAGGGAGACATGATAGCAGTGTTCCAATATCTCAGGGGTTGCCACAAAAAAGAGGGAGTCATACTATTCTCCAAAGCACCTGAGGGTAGGACAATGGATGGAAACTAATCATGGATGTAAGCAATTTAGAACTAAGGAGAAATTTCCTGACAGTTAGAACAATTAATCAGTGGAACAACTTGCCTCCAGAAGTTATGAATGCTCCAACACTGGACATTTTTAAGAAGATGTTGGATATCCATTTGTCTGAAATAGTGTAGGGTTCAAGGTCCCTTTCAACACTATTATTCTATTCATCTGATATATGTTCTCCTGTGGGATTATTTAGGATTATTTATTTAGAATTGAGATTGTCAAGAATAGAACACCAGAGTCCCAAAACCTATGCTGTCTCTTTATTGCCTTTCTGGTGATATTCAACCTGATATTCATGATGAAGTATTTGGAAAAAGGTGAAATCCTATTCACATTTTTTCTTAAAATATTTACATTTGAGTAGACATCCATAGAGATAGAGACCCACTTTCTAATTCATGTCCAGTATGTACATATAAACATACACCTATAAATTTTCTTTGCTTTAAAGCACTTCTACAAGCTAAACAAATTTGTATGCGTATGTTGTGTGGCAAGCATTACAGTAAATTTGGAAAAGTGTGGATATCCTATTATTCTTTTATGTCCAGAAGGGCAATCTTTGCAAAGTTTTCATGAAACTGCAAAGCCAAAGACTTGCAGCAGAGATGGCGTAAGAGGTGTTCCTTTTATGTGATTGTCTCCACCTTGATTTTGCTAACTATGCTTAAAATCGGAAAATGAGAAACATTTTCAGTTTTTGCTGTACATGAAAGAAACTCCCTTTTCTCAAGACTTGTCAAACATTTTCAAAAGCACTGTAAGTTTTCTTTGTTGGAGACAGCTTGAGTGACAGGTGCTGCATATCAGAATGGGCAGTTTGTTCATTTAAAAAAATAACTGTACATTGCAGAAATATATTGAACAGGGCTTCTTTTGGCAATCTTAATTGAAGCCACTCATTTTCTTAACAGTGAAAGTTTTTGCACCAATAATCAGCTTTTCTATGCACAATGGACTCAAGGAACTAGAATCACTTCACACAGATTCTTTACATCATTTTAAAAAAATCAATCCTAGACCTTCCATGATCTCAATGCCTTTCTAGAGCTGTCCATGCATTTTTCTGGTTCTGGTTGGTTACTTAAAATGTGTGTGTGTGGGGGGGGGATGATGAGCTTCCTTGAAAGTCTATTGACTTTGATTGTGCTTCATCATGCCTCATGGATTCTGGTCAGCATCCATTACAACAGGGATGTCCAAACTTGGGAACTTTAAGACTTGTGGACTTCAACTCCCAGAATTCCCCAGCCAGCTGCACTACAATCTAACAAATATTGGCAACATGTGTGCGAAATGTCCAAATGTGAAAAGTTTTAAAGTATCCTGAAGTTAAAAACTCTTTTAAGTTCAGAGCAGCTGTTCTAACTTTATTGGAAGTGTTCCAGTGGTCTTCTGATATTCTGGTAGTAGTCCAGTTCAAACAAATTCATTTTAACTTCCAAGCACTTGTTCCATATTTGGAAAACAAAATGCTGCCTTATGTTGACAGTATAAGTCAGAAGAAGTCCTTTTAAACTATCATGTTACAACCATTGTGTAAAGCTTGCATACTATTCTTGCACTGTGGGTTTTTTAGAAGAAGTAAAAGGTAGGACATATTTACACAAGAGTCCCTGCCCCCATAACAACTGCTCATTTTTTGATTGTGAAGGGAGAGGGCCACAAAGAAACTATGACAAATGTGAATGGGAGAGCTAGTCATTTATTTTTTTCCCTTTTTTGTAGACTAAGGAGTAGGATATTTTTTATTAGCCCAGGAACTGTGACAACTCAAAGGGCAGGCTGCTCTTTGAGTCCCACTTTTGAACTCTCTTATTAAACAGCTGGAGGGAGAATTGATTGACTCGTGATACTTCTTGCCTACACTCAGAGTTTCAGGGTTAATAAAAGTGAAGACAAACAAAAGTCAGTTTCAAAGTGGTTTGTAGGAGATCAAGGCTGCAAACAGAGTTAAACCTGTGCCACATGGCCTTTAGCCCAAATTGTAGAAAAATAGCAAAGCAAATAAGCAGTATGTTGTGAACAGATTTCTGAACCGTTGTATAACCTCTGGAGGAGAAGCCAATATAGATCTTTTTCATATAGTATGCAACACGAAACTGTGAAAGCAAGGTAGAAGTACAGCTATTAATCAAAAAGTGAATGCTGACATGAAAACATCTAAGACTCAGACTTTGGTGGAGTACTGATAGGTTTATGTTCTATTTTTTCCCCTCGCCTGTTATTCACATTAATCAGCCTTTTATTTGTTTGCACCCGCATACTCCCAGTCAATCCCCATATCCATATCAGAGCAAGTACACAAGTCAGTCACTAGTAAAACTATAGCAAAGTTAAAACCTTAAACCTTAAAACAAATTATATGGCAAAACAGAACAAAGGGCAAGAAAAAAAATATCAGGAGGAAGCGAGGGAGTAACAAGAGGCAAGAATTTCTATTGCCTGTGTATGTGTCTAGAGAGCTAGTTTGATGGTTAAGGCACCAGGCCAGAAATCAGGATCTGTAACTCCTCGTTGTGCCTTAGGCACAAAACCAGCTGGGTGACCTTGGCCAGTACATTTTCTCAGTCTGAGAAAGGAAGCAATGGGAATCCACTTCTGATATCTTGCCAAGAAAATGGATTTGTGTTAAAGTAGTTGCCAGGAGACTAAATTGAAGGTGTACACATTCACCTACATGTTCATTCTCTCTCTCTTTTCACAACCCCTGGAAACAATATTGTAAATACTGGGATTAGGATAGTCCCAATGAATGGGCTTTTATTATTCTAACATTAGCCCCTTTAAGCAATAGCAATAGCATTCTAGCTGGGGAATTGTGGGAATTGAAGCCTTAGCATCTTAAAGTTGCCAAGTTTCTAAAACAGCAACAAGAAGGTGGTTTTTTGACCATCAAAATCAGTGAATGTTTCATCTTAGAACAAAGGACAAGAAAGAAAGTTTATTTTAACTCAGTCCAGAATGCCGAACTCACAGACTTTCTAAATATATGGTGAGTGACAGAGAAACTGAAGTCTATTTTTCTCTTTACTATTAAGATATTACAAGGTGTGTGAATGTCATGACTGCATAAATAAATCTCTTCCCCAATGAGGTGTTAAATATGGGGGATTTAACTGAGTCTGGCCACCATATATCAATCTATGATTCATGGTAAGCGAACTAGCACCAAAAGACTTGGTCTATTAAGTTTTCTAGGAAACTATGGAAAACAAGTAATCCACATTTTCATTCCAAGTTTTCAGATGTTTTTAATACATTGTCTTTTTGTTTTTGTTTAGATTTTTTAATGCATTTATATAATTGCCAGTTTCTCTATACAGTAGGGTCTTAAATTTAGTTCCCTATGCAACAAAAATTTCCTGAACTAATAGTATCTTCTTTGCCCCTCTCCCTGCTTTTCTAGTATATGTATGCCACTATTATGCAATTTGGCATTCACCAGTTATGTTGGACCTATAATTCCCAGTCAGCCTGGTATTGGTAAATGACTCCCATCATTTCTGATAGACGTTTGTGAAAGAGTGATCTATTATTTTTCCTTGAGCTCACTGCAGGAGAACCACATCATTTTTGAAAAACAACAAATGCCACTAGAAAATGCCAGCGATGCTGACCATTTTTAATAATGTGGGCATGTCTCCATGATTGGTGATGCAAGGTAATGAGGCTGACAAACTGAAGCAGGATGGGAGGATGTGTCTTAAAATGCAAAATTGATTTGACAGCTCTACCAATTATATTTCTTTGCCCTGTGACAACAATTAGCTGCAAAGCAAATGTATGTGGACATATCTCAAAGATGCTGTTTTTAGACGTTTGCTGTGCAGAGGGCAGACAGGCATCTGTAGCAGTTCTAAATTATTTTACTAATGTCCATTTCTTCTGATGGCCTCCTATTCAGACATTGAAATATTGGAGATCATCTCCTCTGGGACCTTCCTTCATGTTTAGCCTGCCCTCTACACTGGGGCAGGAAAGCTAATTGCTACAGAGCAAGCAGATGGCTTTATGAAAGTTCAAAATGACAGGAAGCCTCTGTTGGTAAATTATACTCCAAACCAAACCTTCTCCACCTTTCAAGGGTCAGATGAAAATTCCTCATGGTTAGCATTAAACAGTTCTTGCTATTGCACAGATAGAGAGGAATGTTTGAATTCTGCTCCCCTGTGGGTCAGTCCAAAGACAAGCATTTGTGTCCCATGCCCCAGAGAGATAGGTTGTCCATTTTGATGAGGATAGTTCAAGATGTTGAGCATGTTTAATGTGGAAAACAGGCAATTAATAGGCACCATTGATCTTTAAATAATTGGCAGTCTGTCACATAGATGATGGAGAAATAAATTAAAACTACCCCTTGCCAAAAAAAAGTATTTTTTTAATATACAGTATGAACTCTGACTGTGGACCTGATTCTTTTGGATTATGTAAGTTCTTCTTTCTTAAAAGTGGTTTGTTTTGTTTTGAAACTTGATTTCATCCTTGTCATTGTCATCATCATCATCCATATAGAAAAGGCATGCATTTTCAGCTGTCTGTGTCACAAAGGGTTATGAAATTGAAATACACATTTAAGTGGGGCCCTTTGTTTTGTAAATAAGGAGGTGTTGTGTATTTGATCTCGTAACATATGCAAAGCTTACATTTATGGCAAATACCCAGAATATTGAAAAAAAAATCACCAGCAGATTCAATATTATTTATTCATATATTCCACATTTTAAACATTAAAATGAAACGTTACAAAAGAAAGATTCTGAGTGGGAAAAGAAGGGTAAAGAACCCTTCTTGAATTTATTTGAAATTAAATTACAACTTCCCCAAATCAATCCAATGTATTTTAATAGTATCCACAGTGCTTAGTCATACTTCACAATTAGGACCAGTTGCCATAGTTCAAAGATATAGTCTGTCTTCATTTTTCATGGTTACTATAGATCAGGGATAGTGACTTGTGACTCTCCAGATGTGACTAAGAGACAATTTGCAATAGAACTAGTCAGCACAGGAATCCCCAAGAGATGCTAGTACAGCAATACTAGAGGACCATAATTTTTCCAACAATGAGAAAATATGTATTAAGGCTCATGGAACTGGTAACATAAGAAAGTCATTTAGTATTTCCTTCCAGTCTTTCACAATGTGGCAGGGATATGTCTAAGTTTTGGTAGAACCTGATAAATGACTCAGTTGCATTTAATTTGATGAAGGTTTCCAGTAAAAAGACTTAAAGTAAATCAGGAACATTCATGACTGATGTTTACATTTTATAGTCATCACATTATAAAAAAGAGTAACAAAGTTTCAGTTGCTCCATATAATAGCCGGATAAGAAAAAATGGCAGAAGAAGAGTGGAATCAAGTGATTGACATGTTTACATTTTATCACAGAAAATAGTCCATCAATAGGTTTCTAATTCCAGTTCTACAAATGGAACAAAGTAAAAGGGATACTGAATGCCCACTTGCTATAACAAGGCATATCTAATATTAGCAATGATCCACAACTTATACTGGTTGGTTGACTATGTGACACGAAGTTGATGTTGATTCTTAGAAGCATAGATCTTCTCCATGTCTACAAATTAGACTCTTTGCAGTAGCACTGTAATCTTAACAAATGAGATTTAATTCCATGGCAAAGATAACAAAGATGATGGTATAGAAATGGGAGGCTCGGGCTCTCACATGGAGACATGGCTAGCAAAGAAAATCAAGAATACAGCAAAACAGTGACATACAAGAAGAAATATGACTTTTTACAGTCAACATTAACGGCTTGAACACCCCATTGAAAAGGAAAAAAATTTGGTCCAAATTATGTAAATTAAAATGTGATATAATTTGTATGTAAGAAGTTCATATTAAAAAGAATCAACAGAACCTTTTGGCATGTCCAAGGCTTGGAGAAGTTTTCGTGTCCCTGGCAGAGCAAAAGAAAAGAGGTGTAGCGATTTATGTTCGGTAAAATATTGAGGCCCAGATGGTTTATACAGAAAAAGAAGGAAGAATGTTAATGATAGAAGTCCGATTGGCCCAAAAGAAGATTCTATTGGTGAACATTTACGCTCCAAACTGTAACCAAGGGGCCTTCTATCAAGGCTTACATAAAGCAATTGCAGAGCTAGAATACGAACATATATGTATTGTAGGAGACTTTAATGCAATAGTAGATGCCAGTAAGGACTATACCCCGGGAGATCGCTCATTTAAGGGTGTTAAAAGAACATTACCTAAGGTGTGGGATCAAACAAGGGAGGAGCTGGGCATTGGAGACATATGGCGGGAACGTCATCCCAAAGAGAGGCAGTACACCTATTTTTCCCCCAGGCACCGAACCTGGACAAGAATAGACATAGTATGGGGGACCCCTGAATTAAAAGAACTGGTTAGGGAGATCGAGGTTGCAGCCAATGAATGGGCAGACCACAACCCGTTGGTATTGACATAGAAGGGAGGAAAAGTGCGGCAAAGATGGATGATGAGAGCAGCCCTTATGAAAGAAGAGGAATTTAAAAAGTCTTTGGGTCAGGAAATGAGATATTTCTTTGGGGAGAATAGGAGGGACGATACATCAATTCAAATCATATGGGACACTGCAAAAGCAGTGATTAGGGGGAATGCAATTAAATACCTGGCAACTAAGTGGAAAAAGGAAAGGGCCAAGAGAATGGAATTAAAGGATGCCCTTACAAAGGCTGAGGAGACCCTCCAAAAGGGTCCATCCTCTGTGGCAGCGAAGGAGATGAGGGACATCATGAAACATAAGATTTCCCTATTAGACCAACAGAACATAGCAGAGAAAATCCAAAGGAATAGACAATATTTCTTTGAACATGCCAATAAAGCAGGAAAATGGTTGTCATATAGGCTTAGAAAACAAGCAATAAAAAAGAGGATAGAATGGTTACAAGATAAGGGAGGAAATCTGGTAGGGTCGAGTCACCAGAAGAAAAGAGTGATTGAGGATTTCTTTTCAGGACTATATAAGAAAGATCAAACTATGGATGGCAATATCGGAACTTATCTAGATAAAATCCAATTACAGGAAGTTTCACAAAATGTAAAGGAAATTTTGGACTCAGAGATTACCGAGGGTGAGATAAAAGAAGCAATTAAGAAGCAATCAAATGGGAAAACACCAGGTCCGGATGGTTTACCAGCTGAAATATATAGAGATGGTGGAAGTGTTTGGTAGCCATTTAAAAGAGTTATTTAATGAGGTTTTGACAAAAGGTAAAATCCCCCAAACATGGACATCAGTGTGGTTTTGATGGTGATAATCATATTTAGCATTTGTACAGTGCTTCATAAAAATATTTTAGGACTAAAGTTTACATTTCAATTGCTGAGAGAATCTAACAACATTCAGAAAAACTTCTGTATATCTAGCCTTGCCCTGGGGAATTCCAATGCCTCCCATTATCACACTGCAAATCCTCTGAAAATTATCAGTTTCCCAAGGAAAGCCAGAGAAATGCAGTGTTGCATCTTCAATGAAGATCTGATGCACCTTCAGAAGAAACAAAAATAATCCAGAACATCATGAAAGGAAACCAAGATTCTCGCCTTACAAAGAAGCATGACTATGCTCCGTTCACCTCATTGATGGAACTCATTCTGAAAAGTTATCAAGCCTTAAATCCAAAAATGTGATGATATTTTTCTCCTGTACGGTATTGTAATTTTGAATAGAAGATACTTAATAAAACAGATGTAACATTGTTAGAAGATGTGGGTACCATTTAACAATTTGAGAACAAGCCAAGACAATAGAGGGAAAAGGAGATAGATAACAAGAATTTCCAGATAAAATAAATGAGGTAATGGAGAACTTTATGTGTGGTTTCCTCTTCTTTCTAATTATTATATTGTAGTTTTAAGTATTGCTAGTTATTTACCAAAAAAATGTTTTGATGAAGTGTTCCAAAAATGTAATCTGAATGAAATTCAGTAACAGTGAATTGTGAATGTAGTAGCATTCAAACATGTGAATATAATATGGCAAATGCTGCACTACAACTCCTCTTGCAAATATCAACACTTTCTCTAGCAGTCTTTGCTTTTTCACTTTGTGTGTCAAATATCTCATGTGGATGGGAACATTTTGATCATCTTTGGCTTTTCAGCCATGACATTTCTATCTGCCCACTTCTTTTGGTGCAACATAAACACTCAATTCATCGCTGCTTTGTAATAATATTATAAAATTACATCCCCTTGCGTCCTCAGTATCTGATTCTTATCCTCTAAAATCAAGTGGGAAAAAACTTACTTGACTTGTATTGCTGAGAAATTATGGTATTACTCAGTTCAGTCTACCACCACATCAATTTTTCAGTTGATGTGCAAAATATAACTTATCCATATTTTTCGGAGTATGCGACACACCTTTTTTCCCTAAAAAAAGAGGCGGAAAATATGAGTGCGTCTTATACACTGAATACAGCATTTTTTCCCTCCCGAAAAACCCCATCCCCTTCACCAAAATGGCCATGCATAGCCTTTAGGAGGCTTATAGAGTGCTCCTGGGGGCTGGAGAGGGCAAAAGTGAGCGAAAACGGGCCGTGGAAGTATTTATTTATCAAATTTAGAAACCACCCATCTTGCTCACAAGGTATAGTAATGTATGTTACTTGAATTGTAGGAGTACAGTACAGAGTATTGTATGACAATCTGCTCTTAATTTATATTATTGTGATAAATAACAAAACAATAACATTCATTCAAAAAGAACCATTTACTCAAGTAACAAATTGTTTGCTTTTTTAAAAAAATGATGGGAAAAGACATGTCTTTACATAGGATGTATATTCCTACTTTTCAAACACAGCTAGATAATTAGATTGATTCTGTAGAGCAATAGAATTTGGAATTTCTTTTAGCTCAAATTATGGTAAATCATTTTTTTCCTATATTAGAATTCTGGCATCAGAATGGGAATAAAGAATTATTCCCATTCTATAAATAGAATGGGAACAAAATGGGAATAAAGAAGGGATGGATGACTTAAGGAAAGGCCATATATACAGTAACTGCTGGATCTGTGGCCTCCTTGATTCCTCTATATGCCCACTAAGTTTGGTTTGGTTTGGTTTTAATTTATGCCAGGGGCTGTACAGATATAATTTGATTTCTTCCTCTTGATTTTTATAGGAAGGAATTTTTATAAACAGAAAACAAACCTATAAACATTGCAAGAAGACAGGTTCTTTTGCTTTGCTAACACAAACGTAGAGAATTTAGAGAGTTTTGACCTCAGAACTCTTCAAAACAAGAATCACTAGCCTCATCTAGCTGCTGTTGCATTCATATTTAGCTAGAAATAACGCCCACTGGATTTAATGGGACTTACTTCTGAATACCCTGGCATAGGATGGCAACATAAGAGTTAAATCTGCTCTTTCATCTTCTTTATAACCTCACATTCTTAATGCTCTCATGAATTAATTTTTCATATAGTAATATATTTATCCCTTTTTTTCCAGTACTGTAGTAAGTGGCAGTTTAAATGTGAACCATTCAGTTGGATATTTCAATTATAATTTAAAACTAATGGGTATGAAATATGCATGCCTTGGTGAATTTGAGAATAAATATCTTTGGGAATATTGTACATGCAAAGCAGAAGTATTAATTTGACAGTACAAACTCTGTCACACAGAAATGTTTTCCGCACTAAACTGTCAAGTGATGCAGACATCTAAGAATAAAGGATGACTAGGGTGAAGGAGCATCTGGGCTTGCATAGAGGATATAGATACAAATTTGGCTTCAGCATTAAATTTTCTACAATTTCCAAAGAAGAAGTAGAAGTAGAGGAAGAGGAAGAGGAAGAGGAGGAGGAGGAGGAGGAGGAGGAGGAGGAGGAGGAGGAGATCTTCCTGATTTCTGCAAGCCTTTTACATTTCTGTTTGGAGCACTGAGAGAATAACCATCTTCTATATTCCAATATCATAGGTAGATGTATTATATTCATTCTGCAACTGCAAAACACATTCCATGATCTATATTGCTTGCTCACTTTATTTTTTATTTATTTATTCATTTATTTCAATTTATTCAGTGGTTGCCCATCTCATTGTTATAATGCTCACCGGTTAATAACAATTGAAACTTGCTACCTAACAACAGTATAACTATAAATTCATAATGATACCTAATGGGTTTCAAAACAACTAAGTTCTACATTATTTATACTGCATTCGATCCTGACCGGCTCAAGGTTGACTCAGCCTTCCATCCTTCCGAGGTGGGTAAAGTGAGGACCCAGATTGTTAGGGACAATACGCTAACCCTGAAAACTGCTTCGAGAAGGCAGTAAAAGCATTATGAAGCACTATATAAGTCTAAGTGCTCTTGTTATTATTTGACTTTGATAATGATGAACAGCAGTTAGCTAAGTAAAACCCATTTCAATCCAAAATTGCTATTGTAAATAGCTGGCTATTGATGGAGAAGACTAAGGTCACTGTTCATTTTCTAAATTTTATCTGAGTCTTTTCAATAAACATAGTTTTTCTTTCCAACTTTACATAAAAGAATAGAAACAACATACATAAAACAAGACTATTAGTACACCTACTGTAGGCTAGACCTCCTATACCCGGTTCCTCAATGTTACCCAGAATTAAAGAGCATGCAAATACCTCCCTTTAAATTCATTAGGCTTCCTGTATATATTTTTTAAAGGGGAAGCTGATATACTATCAAGCAAAGTGCTTATCTTAAATATTATTTTTGTTTGCAAGAATATACAAGGATGCATATAGAGACATTTTTAGAAAATAAAAATGGTAAGTGACTAAGACTAATGTTTTATTTAGAAATGTCCACTTATTAAGCAAAAAAAAAATAGATAATATCCTGAGGCTTAAAAAGGGAGAGTGTTCAATTATTTTCATTGTACTATACAGATGTTAAAAGTAGTCCTCAACTTACAATCAAAATTGGGTTCAGAATTTCAGTTGCTAAACAATGTACAGGTAATCCACAACTTACAACCTGAGTGACTGTTTGAAGTTACAACGGCACTGAAAAAATGACTTATGACCATTTTTTCAGACTTACGACCATTGCATCATCCCCATGATCAGGTGATTTACATTTGGTTACTTAAATACTGGTTTGTATTTATGATGGTTGCAATGTCCAGGGGTCATGTATCTTTTGTGACCTTCTGACAAGCAAAGTCAATGGGGAAGCCAGATTCCACTTAACAACCGTGTTACTAATTTAACAACTGAAGTAATTTACTTAACAAATGTGGCAAGAAGAGTCATAAAATGGGACAAAACAAATGTCTCACTTAGCAAAATAAATTCTCAGCTCAATTGTGGTCTTAAGTCGAGGACTACCTGTAGTCACAATGCAAGATGTCACATGACTTCATTGTTTAGCGCAACCCCAGCAATCTCTGTTGCTGTTGTTAGCCAGATGCTTAAGGTTTATTTAAATTACTTTTATGATTGAAATGAGATGAAAAGTTTTTTCCAAGTTACTTTTCCCTCATATTGCAAAAATGACAAAAACCATGCTGACTTCCTGGCGTCACATATTCCTGTCAAATCCCAAAGAGCCATTCATGTAAGCAAAGTCCCATCCCTGCAGGAAAAGATGATGTTTTGTACACCAGGAAAACGGAAGGATGAAATTGACTAGAGGGAATGGAGAACTAGCCCTTGTGCACTTGACTAAACAGACTTAATTAGGAAACTGCAACAAAGAAGCTGGAAATAGGTTCCCAGTACCACTAATGTGTCAAGAAACAATGGATATTTTCAGCACTGTTATCCCCTTAAAAAGGACTGTTTTACTCAACAATAAAAAGGCTCTTATTTGGTTTTCCTTATTATTCTCTCCTTGACAGTGAATCAATGCCCTTGAATTTTCCATCTCTACAATTCAACCTTCTTGTTTTTCTATTGTTCCCCTCCTTATGAAGCTGGAACTCAATCACTGAAAACAAAGAGTTATTTCTCTTCAGTATTGTGCTCTGTTCTGAACGTTCAACAATAGGATACCAGGGCTGCGGCTGTTTGAACTTGGCTTGAAGTGGGGAGAAAGGGAGGAAGAGAGAAAGTGAGCAAGACAGAGAGATTCCAATGCTCAGTCACCGTGACAGTGATCTCATTAGTGTCAGGACAATGTCCACTGTGTGAGATGTTACCAAATGGGCAGGAACCATGAGAGAAAGATGGTTCTTAAATGGTCAGCAGCTGGGTATTGAAAGTCTTTGAATCGCACATGGAAGTTCACAGATACCCAGTGCATACTCATACAGTAAAGGTGTTTGTGTGAGAATACCAATAAACATCCATAAATACCAGGGGTGAAATGCTAGCAGTTTGCCCGAACCGGTAGTAAAAAAAATGCTAAAAAAAAAAAGTTCTGACAACCGAATGCCACAGCTGATTGTTGCACAGCTGATCATCAGAACTTAAAAAAAAACTTTTTAAAGCATTTTTTTTACTACTGGTTCGGGTGAATAGGTAGTAAAAAAAACATGCTTTAAAAAGTTTAAAAAAAATTTGGACAATCAGCTGTGCAACAATCAGCTGTGCTGCACGATTTATATTTGCTAGAAAGCAGGAAATCCTGCTTTCTAGTGAATGTAAGTCATGCAGTGCAGCTGTCCTCCCCTTACTGTTCTACTTATCTTTACAGACTCAGAAAAGGCTTCTTAGTGCCTGTGGTGTGCATATGTGGGAAGCAAACTGGGAGCAGACTTCACAGCATTTCAGCCCTGATAAATACTCATGTCGCTATATTCTTGACTAGCTACATTGGTCAAGTGGTCTTCGAGGGCAGCCCAAAACTTCTTTAGCCCCTTGCTTAACTGAGCATCACACTTCTCCTTAATATTTTCCACGAGATCAGGAAAAACAATAAAGCAGGATTTTCATGTTCACATAAATACCAGAACAACCTCCTTTCAAAATTTACATTCCATGTAGCAAGCTCAAGGACTAAGGGGCAAGGCCATTGCAAGTATGTAATATAATGAGGGAGGAGCCAATTAATTCTTTTTGGCTTTTGGATGGCATCCTGCAGCTATTAAAATTACATATCCATTAGCTAGTTTTACAGTATTTCATTTGCATACCAGTAGGTAATTCAAGACAATAAGTAACGAATGCATATGAACTCAATAAAATATATTAGCATCTATTTTAGTGCACTCTGCAGCCATTTTCAACTGGATGCTGAGGCTGATAGAACTTTGTGATGACCAAAACAATATGGCCAACATATAGAATAAATATAAATAATCCTTGATTTACGACCACCACTGAGCCCAACGTTTCTGTTGTTGAGTGAGAAATTTGTTAAGTGAATTTGCCCCATTTACAACTTTTCTCGTCTCAGTTGTTAAGTGAATCACCACGGGTGATAAGTTGATAACACGGCTGCAAAGTGAATCTGGCTTCCTCATTGATTTTGCTCATCAAAAGGTTGCAAAGGGGGACCTCATGAGAAACAGCAATGGTCACAAGTATGAACCAGTTGCCAAGCATCTGAATTTTGAACACATTATCATGGGGATGCTACAAAGATTGTAAGTGTGAAAAATGGGCATAAGCAGGGGTGGGATTCTACCGCTTTGGTCAAACTGGTAGCTCCGATGATCAGCTGAGAGTGAGCTAGTTCGCTCCGACCTTCAAGTGGGCCTATCCCCCCACCCCTGGGCTATACCTACATATATTTCCTTATTTTTTAGGCATGTCCCTTTTTTAGGCATGTCCCTTTTTTTAGTGCTGTTGTAACTTTGAATGGTCACTAAATGAACTATATTAAATCAAGGACTACCTGTAATGCCAATTTATTCTCCGCAAAGCCATCATTTGGTTGTTGTTCAACAAGCCTTAGCTTTAAACACCTCCTAGTCCTGCTGTTCTGACTCATCCATGCATGTATATCTTGTATAATATTTTGTAAAAGAAATCTTTTTGCTTCCCTATTGATCTAGTATTGATTTCAGCTGCCTCTGTTCTAGAAAGATAACTTTAAAAAAAACTCATTTAGGAGGTTTTCTGGCTGTTGGCAGAGTAAAATGTGGAATTCTACATTTCCTTTATGACAATTAAAGCGGTAGTTGCCCTTGAAAAGGTATAGGCAAAAGACTGGGCTTGTTTCTTTCCTCTCTTTTCCCTGTACTGTAAACTGGTCCCGGTGCTTGTCATTGAAATGTTGATTTGTTTTTGTTTGTGTGCTACCATATTAACCTAAATTAATGTAAGCAATTAAAATGCTCATTATCTTAGGCTCGAAAATTAAGTGCTAGTTTGTAGAGCAGCACCTTTGGAGAGCAATATTAGAGCAAGCATCTCACAAACACTATTTATAAATGGAAAATGAGAAATGCAGAGGAGACATTGGGCTGATGCAAAGTGATCTGGTCGGGAGACTAATGCTTATGGCATAAAATTATGACAGAATATGTTGAGGGGAGCGTCCCTTCACCTGCATATCCTTTTGGTGCTAAACTTAGATCCTTTTTCAATACATTCCTGCATTCTATACATCTCCATTCAAGAGTTCTGTATACTTCAGAGGGTTCTAATTTATACGGAAGCCCACCTGACGTACAAGCCTACCTGCTTGTAGGTGCAGAGGAGGGCAACCAGAATGATTAGGGGGCTGGAACATCTTCCTTACCATCTGAGCTGCAACGGCTGGGCCTCTTCACTCTAGAACGATGGCGCCTGAGAGGTGATTTGATTGAAGTCTATAAAATCATGCACGGTGTGGACAAAGTCGAAAAGGAAAAACTGTTTTCCCTATCACACAACACTAGAACTAGGGGGAACTCCATGAAACTTTTGATAGCTAGACCTCAAACAAATAAGAGGAAGTACTTTTTCACCCAGAGGATCACTGATCTATGGAACTCCCTGCCAGAAGAAGTGGTGACAGCTGTCAGCCTCAACACCTTTAAGAAAGGATTAGACGAGTTCATGGAGAACAAGGGTATCAATGGCTATCATTATGGATGCCTAAGGACACCCTCTGGGATGGAGAGATAGGCAGGATATTTCTCAATGCCATCTGCAGGGAATCATAAGCAGGTGAAGACATAGTCACCATGTCCGCCCTGGGTCCTCTTGGAGAAGGGTGGGGTATAAATCTAATAATAAAATAAAATAAAGCTGCTTGGGAATACCCTGAAGCAAATGGGGAGCCACTGTGTGAGACAGAATGCTGGACTGGATGGGCTATCGCCCGTTCCAGCAAGGCTATTCTTATGTTCTTATGCTCTTATGCCTTGCAGAAGCTTTCTTCTGGAAGACAGCAGTTGATGCCAAGTGGGGTAAGACCTATGGGAGAAATCATGGGAGAATATTTTACCGAACAAGGGGTTTATGGCCACCCTTGTCAAAGTTACTAAGGGCTATCAAACTCCTGGCCCCCAGGCCAGATGCATCACATGTTGGCCATGCCCACACCCAGTTCAGTGAAGGGGGGAAAAGTTCCAATACGTGATATGACGCTGCTATGACACCCCTGGTTTGAATAATAAATACATTTAGCTGTTATGCAATAATGCACCTTCCATCTAGAACTCAATAAACTCTAAATTGTTATTTCCTTAGAATATGCATGAATTTTAATTCTGATACTTTAAATTTTCAACACATATTTAATTCAAATTAATATCTAATAAAAGCATAAATGTAGGAATTTATTGTCCTATACCCTATCCTTTAATATATTTTACAATGGTTGAACATGTCTGCTACCCCCCGCCCCAAAAAAACCCCAAAACATGTGAACAGAAATGACATTAGCATTTCTGACTTGGACTCTAATTGAGCTCAGCAAATATGTTCAAATAATACATAACCTGATGCTACATATATTGTTCTGGGGCAATGGGACTAGATTTCATTTCACATTGCTATATCAACCAGCCATCAACAATGCCTTGTCATTTCAATGTGTCACATTTTTTCTTTGCCAATTTTGAAATCATATGTTAGTATCATCTCCGCTTCCATCTGGAACTAGAAGGAAACAAAAAACAACGACATTGTTATATAGTTCACAGCTTTGCTATCCTTGTATTTGCCCAATTTGAGTGAAATGAAATCAGGAGCCTCACATAAAGGAATTGGGGATCAGATACATGGTTTTTGTTTTGGTTCTGCTTCTACTTCGAAACTAGACTTAGATTACAGATTTGGGAAAACACTGTTGCCCAAGAGCTGTTGTGTATACAAGGTGCTATTCCAATGCCCCCTCCCTCATCTATATGAAGCCACTAGGAACAATTGTCAGAGCTGAATGTCATCTTTATACGGATTATATTGAGATCTACTTCTTATTTCCCTTATTAGGTCTGTCAGTCTTCACACTAAGCTTTTCCTGGGCCAGAATGAAGGCTAGATAAAGTGGAATCTGGACAAGAGTGACAGTTGCTGGTCAGAGTCAATTCTGTCTGATTAGAAAAGGTTTTGCCTGCCCTTGTATAGAGTACACTTCCACAAAACAGAGTCCATTACAGGTGGCACTCAGAAAAGAGGCTACAATCCATTCTTAAATGCATTGGTAAAATGGGGGTTGTGATACTAGTCGGTCTTACTAGATGAGGATACTGAAATAATATGGTATCAATAATATTTATTGCTGTGTGTGTGTGTGTGTGTGTGTGTGTGTGTGTGCAATTAACTATAGTTCAGAGTCTATTCCACATTTCAGATTATTATTCTTTGTACTTTTTAAATATATTGCCTTCAACGTATATGCCCTTGTCCTCTCTAAAGATAAAGGTTCCCCTCACACATATATAATAGTTGTTCCCAACTCTAGGTGGCGCTGCTCATCTCCGTTTCAAAGCTGAAGAGCCAGCGCTGTAAAAAGACATCTCCGTGGTCATGTGGCCGGCATGACTAAACGCTGAAGGCACACAGAATGCTGTTACCTTCCCATCTAAGTGGTCCCTATTTTTTCTACCTGCATTTTTACATGCTTTCGAACTGCTAGTTTGGCAGAAGCTGGGATAAGTAACGGGAGCTCACTCTGTTATGTGGCACTAGGGATTCGAACCACCAAACCCCCAACCTTTCTGATCAACAAGCTCAGCATCTTAGCCACCGAGTCACCATGTCCCTATTGCCCTCTCTAGTAAAGTGCAAATGTTCTGTCTTTTAATGATTAAGTTATGAAACACAGACCATGTCAGCATGGCCTTTTCCTGCCAAAAATATTGGTTTACTATCTTTAAAGTGCTCCATGGCTTAGGACCTGGGTACTTACAAGATCGCCTTCTGCCACCGAGACTCTCCCACCGGCCAGTACGCTCCCATAGAAAGGGTCTCCTCATGGTGCCGTCAGCTAAACAATGTCGACTGGCGACACCCAGGAGGAGAACCTTCTCCATGGGTGCACCTGTCCTCTGGAACAAATTGCCCCCGGAATTAAGAACTATCCCTGACTTACGCACCTTCCGCCGTGCTCTCAAAACCTTTTTTTTCCAACAAGCTGGGCTGGCATAAAAATGTATTTTTAAATACGAATTTTTATTAATTTTAATCGGGGTTTGTTTGGTTTTTTAATTTTAAGAGAGGCCAAATTGTTTAATATACTTTTTAAACTGTTTTTAACTTTTATATATCTGTTTTACTTTGGCTGTACACCTCCGAGGCCTTCGGGAGAAGGGCGGTCTAAAAAACTAATAAATCTAAATCCTTGTGCTGAACAAGAACTGTTTGCAAAGCAAGTAGAACTAGCTCCGCTTCAGTTTATTATCCTTTCAGTTTCAGTCAATGACCATCAAAGTCAAAAAGTCCACTGATTATGATGGTTATGCCATCTGGAGTGCCAAGTCATGTCATTATTTAGTTTCACTAATACTGTATTTGCTGGTTTGTTGCCAGAACCCCTGTGGGGTTGTAAAACACCCATCTGGCTAAACTCCACTGATGGAGACCACTTATTAAAATATTCATATTTAACTCTAGAGAGTCATCAAACCATGTCAACATGCAACTCAAGGGGGAAAAAATTCTTTCACATCCCTGTACGTAAGTTATATTAGAGCTGTACAAAGTTTGAAAGCATGCTTTGTTTTGATTGAAGGTTTGTTAGACACATTTTCAAAACAATGTACCAAGTATAGTTGTACTCTGTGAATGGAGCAACTGCTCACTTCGCTTCTCCCAGGAAGAGCGGCTTCTAATTATTAAAAAAAAAGAATGCCAATGTTATCAGACTCAGGTATTCATCTGGTCATCCCAGCTATGTCTTAACATTTCATGAGGGCCGAGTACAGGTGCATCTCACTGATATGATATGAAAGAACTATGCAACTGATTGGGTATGTTCCCCACAGTTTATTAAATCAATTGGCAGGATCGTACCTTATAATCTTGTGCCACAGAATTCCATAGCAGGTTCTACCTGCTGCTCTTCTGCTCTCTGCCTGTTTTGCCAATTTAGATAGTAGTCTGATTTTTTTTTTTTTTAAAGTTGAGTTCACGTGAAAAAAATAATGATAAAGAATTCCATTGAGCCTAAATTAAGAAATTAAACTCAGAGATAAAATTGTCAATAATCTTTTTGAGTGTACTGTAAATATAAAACATAAATGCCAAATGAATTAAAGTGTAAACAAAGAAAACCTTTGGATAAATATTGCTTTTTAATTTTTTAAAAAGTACATTCAGCGATGAAGATTGGGGAGGGGGGGAGGAGGAATTCCAGCAGACATTCAAGAATCATCTGATCTCCTTTAGCTGCCATAAACAAAAATGTAGCTTTAAAGAAAAAGAACTTTAAAAGTTGCATTCATGAGCAATACTAGTAAAAATATTACTGCTGGCTTCTTATAATTTAAAATTCTGTATGTATAGTAACTGATCTGACCCAGGCTTCACAAGAGCATGAAGCAAACTCCTTGTCCTGACAAACCCCCCTTTTATTAATTTATTGTGAGTTCTGCTTTGAGGGAGGATTTACAGTCAAGACCTTACCTGGCTTTTGAGAGCTGGCAGGCCAATATCTGCAAAACTTGGCAAGGAGTCTTGGAGAATCACAAACCAATTAAGCAAACTAATTGTCTCCTGCAAACTCCACTCCCCTTTCGCTTCTCTTTTATTTCCTCTGGGAGGAGCCATTCATCCTCCACCTCTGGTCTTACTCCCAAGTCGACTCCTACTTTTTAGCTGTTCCCTTTGTCTGGCAATTCTGCTCATGCGTACACTGGTAACAGGCTCCAGCTGTTCGTCTGCCTCACTGACATCTGACTCCGAAGGCAGCTGATAGCTGGCATATGGTTCTGGCCCCCTCTCTGCCTCTGACACGGAGCCCTCATCAGAACCTTCCCCAAGCCCCAAGAGTGGCCCATATTCCTCTCCAACCTCCTCACTGTCCAAATCTGCTGCCAGCTCTGTGGCCATTGATGGGCCACAACAATAATTACATGGGCTCAGTAGTTAAAGATGCTGGGCTTGTCAGCTGGCGGCTAGGTTCAACACCAGTGCACAGCACAGTGGGGTGAGCTTCCATTACTTAGATTTCACTTCATAATGTTTTGAAGCCCTCTGTAAGCAGTTTACAGAGTCAGTATATTGACCTCAGCAATGGGTCCTTATTTTACCAACGTCAGAAGGAGGGAAAGCTGAGTCCAGCTTGAGTGGGTTAGAATCAAACTGCTGGCAATCAGCAGAATTTGCCTGCAATACTGCATTCTAACCAGTGTGCCACCACAGCTTGTCAAACCTAGCAGTTTGAAAGCATGCAAGTGCAAGTAGATAAATAGATATCACTTTGGTGAGAAGGTAACAGTGTTGTGTGTGCCTCAATGTATAGTCATGCTGGCCACATAACCCTGGAAGCATTTTCAGACAATTCTGCCTCCCTTGGCTAAGAAACAGAGATGAGCTCCATTCCCTACAGTCAGACATGACTGGACAGGGCAAACCTTTAGCTTTATGTATAATAGTATACAGTGTTTCATAAATAAAAAAAGAATTTAGCTTGGAACATATTTTGGATGGCCACCAATAAATTGCTTCTATGTTTCTTGATAGTATTGATTGTTCTTCTTTTCCAAGTTAACTTATGGTGAGCTGATGCTGAGAATGAAAACAAGATATATAAGCATCAGCATCTGCAACAAGCTATAATGAAGTCAAAATCATCAAAATAAGGTCAAATGCAGCAATTATCTAATGATGTCATGACATCTGGCACAAGTATTTAAGTCATGTTATTTGCCAGGTGTAGTGATGCATGCATTATAAATGTCTCTTGTGGACAACCAGGTGTGTTGGTCTATCAACCCTTGCCGTTTTGCATCTTTATCTCATTCAGAACCAAAATTTTCCATTTCCTGCATATTGGAAATCTTGAACCCATGCCCACTTGTAACTGAGACCTAACATTTTCTTTAAAGGACTTGAGTTTTTGTAATTTTCATTTATAAATGGCATTTACTTCCCAGTATTTCTTTTAACCACATTTTGTCCTTCAACAATCTAGTGGATCAGGCCAAGCACCAGGTCACAAGGTATTACTTCATAGTGGATCTTCCCTTTAAATGTCAAAATCAAGTCAATTTCCAGGTTAATTTGAGCTTCAGCATAGTTCTCCTGACATTTTTAGTCATCCGAATGTCTTACTGGACAGTTAATTAACACACTCCATTCAGAGATAAAATCTGAGATAGGCTTCATAAAAACAAGCAGCTGTCTAGGGGTGCCACTTCAGTTGTCATTTTAACTTTAGTTTTCTCATTCCTATGTCCCTGACAGAGGGGGACTCAATCAGGATCCCCACCTGTCTTCTGACTAACTGTTAAATAACAGTTTTGAATAAAATGCTTGGTTCATGAGAAAATAAAGATTTGACCTTTTTTTAAAAGTCTGCTTTGATGAATTTGTTCAGGGACGGGTGGGACTAGGGTTTGGAGTGATAATATCCCAATCACATTTGAAGGACTTTGGCGAATTAAAACAACAACCATTGACTGTCTAATCTAGTCTTTCCAGATGACCAAGTGCTGATTCACAATGGTAAACTGACTGTAGGTAGGCAGGGGTAAATAAATCATGCTACCCCAACTAGTATTCACACCTATGAAACATATTCATTGTGTTTTTGCTTACTAGTTTGAGTTGTCCAAGTAATTAGGGAAAACTGCAAGGGCATTCTTAAGGAAACAATTTTGTATTCAGCTGCTTTGGCATCTTCAAAATTTGTAAAATGCTTCACTTATATAGGAGAGCAGCTGCTGTCTACCAGTTGAAAAATCAGTGCATAATAAAAGGAAAGGTCCTTGTTATGCAACTTTGCAGGGAATACATATATTTGTATAAGACAGGAAATAAAAACTGTAAATTATTTTTTATGCTTGAAGGCAGAAAGAAACCTCTGATTTCATTAAAATGGGAATGGGAGAATTAAGAAGTATGCACGAGAGAGGATGAAATGGGGTCAAGATCAATGGAAGTTGGATGAATCTAGATTGCATGAAAAATTGAGTAATTCGAATGAGGGACATTGAGAAAAGGTTACAAGGAGAGTTAAAACTAAAAAAATGTGGTGCTGTAATGGAGTTGATGCTCAAAAGGAAAGAGGCTTGTGGATGAGATGGAAACAAGCTTGATTTCCAGGCATAGAAAGATATGGAGAGGAATAGTGTTAATGTGCACCAGTTTTAACTATGTTTCCTTTACTATTTCTTGTCTCATACATTTCTTTGACTTACTATTTCTTATTTCTTTTTCGGTGCCCTGTCCAACATGGCCAATATCCTTGTACTATAGCTAAATGGCAAGCAGGCAAGATGAATGAAAGCAAGACGGATGGCATATACATTTAATTAATTTTTTTTATTATTTAAATTTATATCCCGCCCTTCTCCACAAAGGACCCAGGGCGGCGCACAGGAAAATTTAAAAACATACAAAATACAATAAATATAATTTAAAAAACTATTAAATAATCCTATCCTGCGCTAAAACCAAATTTTAAAACCCAATTTAAAACTACCTAAAAGTCCCCATGGGAGGTTAGGCTAGGCCGGCTTGTTGGAACAAATATGTCTTAAGACATTGGCGGAAGAGGCGGAGGTCGGTGATGGTACGTAATTCAGGGGGTAGGTCATTCCAAAGGGCTGGGCCCGCCACAGAGAAGGCTCTTCCCCTGGGTGTCGCCAGTCGGCATTGTCCGGCCGACGGCACCCTGAGAAGGCCCTCTCTGTGGGAGCGTATCGGTCTAAGGGATGTATGGGGCAGGAGGCGGTCTCGCATATAACTAGGCCCCGAGCCATGGAGCGCTTTAAAGATAGTTGTCAAAACCTTGAAGCGCACTCGAAAAACCACAGGAAGCCAATGCAGCTCGCGCAGGATCGGTGTTATGTGGGAGCATCTAGTGGCTCCCATAATCACCCGCGCGGCTGCGTTTTGGACTAGCTGTAGCTTTCGAGTGCACCTCAAGGGAAGCCCCATGTAGAGAGCATTACAGTAGTCGAGTCGGGACGTCACGAGAGCTTGAGTGACTGTGCGAAGGGCAGCCCGGTCCAGTAAGGGGCGCAATTGGCACATCAGGCGTACCTGATGAAACGCCCCCCTGGCCACGGCCGCCACATGGTCCTCCATGGACAGCCGGGAATCCAGGAGGACACCCAAATTGCGCGCCCTCTCCACGGGGGCCAGTGTTTCGCCCCCAATGGCCAGAGTTGGTGTAATCTGGCTGAACCGGGGTGCCGGAAACCACAGCCACTCAGTCTTGGCAGGGTTGAGCCTGAGTTTGTTACCACCCATCCAGATCCGTACGGCCTCCAAACACCGGGACAGCACTTCGGCGGCATCGTTGGGGTGGTTTGGGGTGGATATGTACAGCTGGGTGTCATCAGCGTACAGGTGGTACTCCACCCCAAAACCACGGATGATCTCACCCAGCGGCTTCATATATGTGTTGAAAAGGAGGGGCGAGAGGACCGACCCCTGAGGAACCCCACATAAGAGAGGCCTCGAGGTCGACCTCTGCCCTCCCGTCAACACATATTGCGACCGACCAGAGAGGTAGGATGAGAACCACCGCAAAACGGTGCCTCCCAACCCCAACCCCCCCAGTCGGTGCAATAGGATACCATGGTCGATGGTATCAAAAGCCGCCGAGAGGTCTAATAGGACTAGGATAGAGGAATAACCTCTATCCCGCGCCCTCCAGAGATCATCAACCAACGCGACCAATGCCGTCTCGGTGCTGTGACCGGGTCGGAAGCCGGACTGGCGCGGGTCTAGATAATCAACTTCCTCCAGGTGTCGCGGAAACTGTTGGGCTACCACACTCTCGACAACCTTCACCAAAAAGTGAAGGTTGGAGACCGGACGATAGTTCTCTAATAAAGCTGGGTCCAGGGACGGCTTCTTGAGGAGGGGCCTCACTACCGCCTCTTTCAAGACGGCAGGCAAGGACCCCTCACTCAAAGATGCGTTGACAATGCCCTGGAGCCAGCCTCGTGTCGTCTCCCAGGATGCCAGTACAAGCCAGGAGGGACACGGGTCCAATAAACATGTGGTCGCCCTAAGTTTCCTTGACAACCTGTCCATATCCTCGGTGGTAACAAAGTCAAACTCCTCCCAAGAAGGAACCTCAAGACTAGTCTCGGACAGTCCCACAGGACCACTGTCGATGGAGGGTAGCTCATTCCGAATCCGAGTGATTTTCTCCTGCAGATAAATCCCAAATTCCTCTGCTCGCCCTTGCAGAGGGGCTTCCCGCGGCCTCTGATGAAGGAGGGAGCGGGTCACCCCAAACAGGGCGGCAGGGCGGTTATCTGCGGATGCAATAAGGGTGGCACAATACTCACGTTTGGCCACCCTTATCGCCACTAAGTAAGCCCTAATATGGGTTCTCACTAGTGTTCGGTCGGCTTCGGAGCGAGAGGATCTCCATCTGCTCTCTAGGCATCTCTTGTGGCGTTTCATCCCCCGAAGCTCCTTGGTAAACCAAGGAGCCTGGGTGAATCGCCGCCGCAAGAGAGGCCGCAAGGGCGCGACTCGGTCCAAGGCCCCCGCGGCCGCACTTAACCATGCGGCCACTAGGTCCTCAGTCGAGTCGCGGGGCAGGGTCACAGGAATTGGCCCAAGCTCCCTCTGGAACCTTTCCGGGTCCATTAGAAGCCTGGGGCGGAACCATATAGGAATATCCGGTTCCGCCTCCCCGCGGTGAGGTGTAGCGATTGGAAAGTCCAGCCGAAGGAGAGCGTGATCTGTCCATGACAAGGGAGTGATGGCTAGGTCCCCTATTCCCAGATCACAACTCCACTGTCCCGAGACAAAGATGAAATCCAGTGTGTTTCCTCCCTCGTGAGTGGGGCCTAAAACTACCTGGGTCAGGTCCATGGCCGTCATGGAGGCCATGAACTCCCGAGCTGCTCCAGAGGCTTCGCCTGCCGACGGCAAGTTAAAGTCCCCCATGACTACCAGTCTGGGGGTCTCAACTGCCGTCTCGGCTATCACCTCTAGGAGCTCGGGCAGGGCTGTTGTTGCATAGCGAGGAGCCAGGTATACAACTAACACGCCCAACTGCCTCCCTAGGCCCCATCTCACGCAGAGAGATTCACACCCGGTTGTCTGAGGGACTGTGGTCTCCTTCGGTTCAAGACCTTCCTTTACGATAATCGCCACCCCCCCACCCCTCCCTAGGGCCCTTGGCTGATGGAAGGCACGGTAACCTGGTGGGCACATGTCCACGAGGGGCATACCCCCCTCGTGGCCCAACCAGGTTTCCGTTATACCCACCAGGTCCGGGTCCCCCTCTGACACTAGGTCACGAATGAGGGGGGCTTTTTGAACCACGGACCTGGCGTTGCATAACATCAGCCTCGGGCCCCGGGTCTGTGATTCCTGCCCACCTAGTCTGCGATGGGAGAGCGGAGAGTTGGAGCACCTGACCGCCTGAATCCAGCGGCCACGGTCTTCCGTTTCCCTATTTCCGCCCGCCGGCCTCAATTGCTGTCCCCTCCCTGGACTATTTTTCCCCTCCTCCCTGGAACCCCCTAAAATCCGAATTAAAAACCTCCCTAAAAACCCCCTCAACCTGCGCTTCGCCCACCTCTCAGGAATAATCAATCCGTCATCGAGGTGGGCCCGTGTTAGACAGGAGGGCCAGGCCTGCGAGAGGGGAGACTCCCGCAGGCCAAGGAGGTCGCGCCTAGAGTACATGATAAAAGCCCCCGAGGCAGTCCAACTCCAGGAAGGCAAAAAACACAAGTCCGAAAAGCAGATAAAGTGGCTAAGTGCAAGGATATATTTCAGGATGGGGGGTAAAGTCAGAATCCAGAGTCTTATGGATGGGGAGATCGAATCCAGTCCCATTACAGGCCCCATCCATCTGTCCTTCCGACCAAAAGGGGCTTAGTTCGTATTTAGTGCCGCATGGCTAATTAGTCCATCATGCGGCCTGATGTAAGATACAGCCCTCTAATGGCCCAGATATTATCAGCCAACCTCCTCCAGTCCCGTGCACTCACTCCAAGATGTTACAGATGTTAAAAGCTCTTCCCGGGTCGTCCTCGGCCAGGTCCACCATTCCACAAAGCGGCTGCAGATGTTCCACGCCAGACTGCTCAACCAGCATACATGTTCAAATTTTCTCCTTCTCCTTCTTCCATTTCCACCGTCTCCAACTCCTTCCCATCTCCATCTCATCACCATCACCGTCCATCTCTCTCGATCTCCGTCCATCGCTCCTTCCATCTCTCTCATTCTCTCTCCTTCTTTCTCTCTCCTCCTCTCTCCTCCTCTCTCCTCCTCTTCTTCTCTCTCCTTCTCCTTCTCCATTTCTTTCTTTCTTTCTCCTTCGCCTTCTCCTTCCTTCTCCATCTCCTTCCTCCAACTCCTCCAACAACACCTTCCTTCCAAACCTCCACACCTTCTCTCACCAGCCTTCTCTTCCAGCCTCCCTTATGAGCAGTCCTCGCCAACACAAGCCGATCGGGATTGGGGATATTTCGGGCACAGGCCAGGGTAGGACCGCACGACCTGCCACTGGTCGTGCGGCCCGATGGTAGCTCTCCTGGCCCGGCCCCATCTCGCAGCCGGCCGATCTTCCGCGTCCCGGCTTTGCGGCCTACCTCTCTTCCTTCCGGCTGCGCCGGGACGCTCTAGGCCGCAAACAGGACGAGTTGCCTCTCCCGTCTTCTCTGCTCTCCGTCGTCGCCCGCATGGCTCGCCCTTCAGCTTCGGGCGGCTCGGCGCGACGACGGGCAGTTCGGCTCGTCAGGCCAGCCCTCAGTGATGGTAAGTAGGGGCTGGCGACATCTTCCTGGGGGTGAAACTACCCCCCGGGCTTCTCCCAGCCTCAAAACGCGACCGCCATGTCGCGCATGCGCAGATCAGAAGGTATGGCACACAGCAGTAGTTCTGGGCTTGCCTACAATCCCTACAATCTCTAATTCAGGAGTCTCCAACCTTTGTAGCTCATTGACTCCTTCATAACAACATTAACCCTTTGGCTAGTCCCTTTGGCCCTTCCCACTTTAGGAGACCCAGCTCTAACCTATCTTTTCAAGCATGAGTTCCTATTGTAACCTAAGAACTGGAAGATTCTTTAGGGCTGTCAAACTCTCAGCCTACAGGCCGGATGTGTCACATGCTGACCATGCCCATACCCAGTTCAGCGAAGGGGGGGAAGTCCCAATGCATCAGGTGAGGCCACTGTGACAATGTGAGTTTGACACCCCTTTTCTACTTAGACTTTATCTATATAAATAAAAATGTAAAATAGTTTGTACGAATCCACTAATCTCAAAAAGTACTGGACCAATTTGCCTCAAATTTTGACACAACGTAGCCAAGGACTTCCGATAATAGAATAGCTAATCATTTTGTGCCTAGCACACTTGTATCGTGTGTAAAGTAAACACAAAAAAAGTACTAACTGAAAAATGTGTTTACTCCCTGTAACTCCGCCCACCAATAGTCATTAACTACGGAGGCCTCTTATGGCCAAAAAGGCACTGGAGTCAAACTATTCTCCAAAGCATCTGAGGGCAGAACAAGAAGCAATGGGTGGAAACTAATCAAGGAGAGAAGCAACTTAGAACTGAGGAGAAATTTCCTGACAGTTAGGACAATTAATCAGTGGAACAGCTTGCCTCCAGAAGTTGTGAATGCCCCACCCTGGAAGTCTTTAAGAAGATGTTAGATAGCCATTTGTCTGAAATGGTATAGGGCAGGGGTCTGCAAAGTCGGCTCTTTTAAGACTGGTAGACTTCAACTCTGGAAGTTGAAGTCCACCAGTCTTAAAAGAGCCGACTTTGCAGACCCCTGGTATAGGGCTTCCTGCCTAGGCAGGGAGTTGGACTAGATGACCTCCAAGGTCCCTTCCAACTCTGCTATTGTAATATTGTATTACAGTAGGTAGGTAGATAGGGGAATAGGGAGAGGGGGTTGCCACAAAGAAGAGGGAGTCAAATTATTCTCCAAAGCACCTGAGGGCAGAACAAGAAGCAATGGGTGGAAACTAATCAAGGAGAGAAGCAACTTAGAACTGAAGAGAAATTTCCTGACAGTTAGAACAATTAATCAGTGAAACAACTTGCCTCCAGAAGTTGTGAATGCCCCAACACTGCAAGTCTTCAAGAAGATGTTGGATAGCCATTTGTCTGAAATGGTATAGGGCTTCCTGCCTAGGCAGGGAGTTCGACTAGATGACCTCCAAGGTCCCTTCCAACTCTGCTATTGTATTATTGTATTATAGTAGGTAGGTAGATAGGGGAATATATAGATAGGGAGAAATACAGTAGGTAGGTAGGTAGATAGAGGGATAGATAGGGAGAAATACGGTAGGTAGGTTGGTAGGTAGGGGGATAGATAGGGAACAGCACAGTATGTATGTATGTATGTATGTAGGTAGGTAGGTAGTTAGATAGGGGGATAGAGAGGAAGAAATACAGTCGGTTTGTAGGTAGGTAGGTAGGTGTATAGATAGGTAGCGAGAAATACAGTAGGTAGGTAGGTAGAGGAATAGAGAGAGAAGGAGAAATACAGTAGGTAGGTAGGTAGAGGGATAGAGAAGGGGAAATACAGTAGGTAGGTAGGTAGATAGAGGGAGAAAGAAAGAAATACAGTATGTAGGTAGGTAGGGGGATAGATAGAGAGGGAGAAATACAGTAGGTAGGTAGGTTGGGGGTTATATGGTGGTTGTGTGTATGTGTGCAGGTGTAGATCTACACACAGATTGGTTGGCCATTTAACCAGACTGGGCCACAGCAACGCGTGGCCGGGTATAGCTAGTAGGTAACTAAAAACAATTATGTTCTTAATAACATCTTCAATTAAATTAGTTGTGATAAGTTATTTTCCAGCCCAGCCCACCCTTCTTCCATAGAAACAAGTTTTGTTTTTACTTTCAGCTGTTTGAGGAAGGAATTCAGTTTTCTCATCTTCTATTTAAATAACTTCTTAGAGTCTTTATTTCTTTAAAAAAGAAAAGAAAAGAAAAAACACCTTTTTTCCCCAGGCTGTTGGATAAGAAACAGTTACCAGGTCTTCAGACAGAGACAGATTGGCTAGTTTAATTCTTTGAAAGCTTTTGTAGTAAGCTATAAAGGAAGCAAGAACCTAAACTCTATACATCAATATCTTTTCAAACTCCAATTCACTTTTCATTTCATGTTTTACCTCTAGTTTTTTTGAATAATAATTTCTCCCCAAGATCAAGTTGCATTCACAAGCAATTTATAATGACCAGCTGATATCTATGGACTTCTTTCCAAATAATATCAATAATCCAGTTATCACACATTCATGAAGTATGAAGAAGGAAAATAAATATATTAAGCTGCTCTAATAGCTGTGGGTTATTTTCCAAGATTATCTCTTCCTAAACTTCTTGAACTGTCCTATCAGGACTACTGTAGGGAACTTTTTTCCTTCGTTTAAAAATAGGATTTCTCCCAGAAACAAAAGATTCCAAAGATATCAGAGCAGCTTTACAGTATACTAATATGCTTTCCTTACAAGGTGACACATAGCTCATACATACTTACTGCTTAATACTGGTGTCAGAGATGCTGTGGTTGGATGGTTCTGGTCAATGGGGCAGAGAGAACCAAACATCATTTCTTAATTTTCTATTCTTCATCCAGGAACAATTTAGGAAAATCTGAGAAAGAATGGTGTGGGGTGATGCCCAGATAACTAAAGACACCTGAAGATATAGTCTCACATGATTGCCTTTCCCAATTATTACTGATATAACATTTTCTTGGCACAGTTGGAAGTCTAGTATGCATGTACAGAAGGGCCCAACATGATGCCAATAGGCTTTTAAAGGAAGGTTGGCAGGAGAGTTCAAGGTCAAATCTTTGGTCCTGGCTGATGCCATTGCTGTTTGTGTGTATTGCTGCCATTGTTGACAATTGCCATTACAACTAATTGGTGATGCTCTAATTGCTATTGCAAGGTGAGCTGGGATAATGTTAGGGCATGATAACCTCTGGAGAAGAGCTGGATGTCTTCCAAAGCATCGAAAAGAGCTTTAATAGATTGTAGGTAGGTTGGTAGGTAGGGGAAGATCATTGCCCTAGCCAAGAGTCAAAGAGTGGCGAGACACTGGATAGAGAGAGGCAGTTTGCTTGACACAAGAATAAGTTGATCAAATAAAAGGATAAAAGCAAGGCACCTAATTGCTTTTCTCTTGACTAACACACTAGCTAATGGGAAGGAGGAAGTGAGGACTTTAAAAAGATTTGAAGAAATCAAATTGCAAAAGTATTTCTCTCACCAGATGAGAGATAAAATTCTTTGTTAGAGGGGTCAGATGGTACATTGATATGCACTGTGCACACATGTGCAGTACAACAAAAATTGTGCAGAAAGCAAAAACAAGATGGCACCACCTATGGCACTGAACCAGAGAGAACTGGTTCAGGGGCATGGCAGGCCTGGATGGCTAGAAGTGGTAACAGCAACCCAAGCTGCCAAGTTACTGGATAGCAGTGTATAATTCTTTCCCTTGCCTATGTTACACAGAACATGATTTTACACTTTCATGTAATAGTTAATACATAGCACACAATTTGATGGGGTAGATTCAAGCCAGCGTTGACTCCTGATAATTGCTTGGAGGAGTCCCTGCAGTTTTCTTGGCAAGATTCATCATAGTCTGCTTCCTAGGATTGAGAAAGACTGACTGGCCAAAGGTCACCCCGCTGGCTTTATGACTAAGGTAGGATTAGAACGCACATTCTTTTGGTTTCTAGCCTGGTGATGCAACAATTACACCAAATTTTGATTATACTTGTTCTGCTTTATACTTGGTGAGATACTGTACCTGGATGTCTTTCTCATCTTCAATTAACATTGAGACAGAAATATTGCTTAACTTTAAGATGGTCTCATCGCCACCTAGCAAAAACAAAGACTCTTAGCCATGATGGTTTCCTTCTTGGCAGGAAACCTCAGTGTTGAACCGTGACATTCTTATTCTTGGAATGGGGACAAAGCATTTTAAGATAGGCTTGTCCTTCTTTTCCATGGTAAAAATCCAGTGAGATAAGACCATTGAAAGGAAGGTATGTTTATTTATGTTTCAGAACCTGTATAAGATAGTTAGAAACTTCTATAGAATCTAACTGGAAGGGTGCTGCATATTCTCTGGCTTTGAAGGAAAGCACTTACCATCATTTCTCTGGAGCTCTCCAAATGGCAGAAGGGATTCAAGGTCTTTCTTTCTCTTATTGCATTCTGGTATTTTAGAACATTTTTAGTTTATGTCTTGTGTTAATGTTTTTTTTATTGCTGTCTCACATTATTATTATGTTAAAATGTCTTGGAATAAAGTACTTAAATACTCTTCCAATGCCATCTTTTCTTCCAAATCCAAATGAATCTGTGATCTTACCCTGCTGGACCGGAAAAAGATGCAGATGCAATGGCAATTTAGAAGCAGGCCCATTCGTTTATTTTATTTATGTGATTTATAAACTGATTACATCATTTAAAAACCCTCCCTGGTTTGGAGCTGGACCAACTCTAGGCCCATGATGACGAACCTATGGCACATATGCCACAGGTGGCACGCAGAGCCCAATCTGCAGGCATGCGAGCCGTTGCCCCAGCTCAGCTACACTGTGCATGTGTATGCACTTCCCGCTGGCCAGCTGGTTGTTCAGTCTTTGCCACACATGTATGAGAAGCTGGGCGCATGTGGGAGATATGTGTACATGTGCAGGGTGGGCATGGGGAGAATGGATATTGCACGCATGTGTGTGGGGCACACAGGGGGAATAGTGGTGGGGTTGTGCATGCATTGCATTATGGGTTTCGGCACATAATGACAAAAAGATTAGCCATCACTGCTCTAGGCAATAATAAACAGAAGCTCATAAGATATTAACAGATAACAGATTAACAGATATTAAGATATTCCCTAGATAGATAGATAACCTGATTAGATGGGCAGACAATGTATGGGAAAAGTCATTTTTCTGATTCCCAGGCTCCAAACAAGGGAAGGTTTTTAAAGGATGTAATCAGTTTATTGGAGGGCACTGAGAAATATGTCAATAACCAGTGCAGCTCCCACAGCAAAGATGTAATGTGGCAGGATTATGATTGCCCTGTTGCATTGTGTGCCAATAGAAGTTTCTCGTGGTCTTCAAGGACAGACACTTGTCAATTACGTTCAAAAGTTGGTAAATATTAAAGCATTTTAAGCTATAGAAGCACTCTATCCATTACTCATTTTTATGATGAATAGTTTTTGTAGTAAATGTAGTTTTTGACAAAAGTTTAAGTGGTTTGTGTTTCGGGGATTGAATACCATCCTGAGAAATCTTCCTAACTCTCCTCTAACAAGTAGCAAGCAAAAGATGAAACTGAACAATTGCAAACTACTGTCAAGCCACGGAGTATTAAGGTAAAACTTAAAGTAGTATTGGAATCTCTTTGCAATGGCTTGAAGATTCTTGAACCATGAAGTCTAAGACGCTTGAACAAGGTTTAGTTCTTTTTCCCAAAGTGGAGTTGAATGACATATCTAATTTCCTAAGCATTTGGATTAGGACAATAAGAAATCTCTGTCAAAGTTGAATTTTTCAAGGTGCTCAGAAGTGCTAATGGATGCCAAAAAATACTCAATACTTTTGCAGATGCAGGAAAACCTCACCTTAGCTCAGTGATCCAGTAAATTACCAAACAAGAAGCACTGATTTTATTGCAAAGTTTCTCTCCCTGTCACATTATATGTTTACTAAAAGAACTTTCAAGAATTCTTTGATAACTGCCATGACTTCTTTTTGTAGATATTGTGGAAACCTGTTAGGTGCCATGCCCTGTCTTTTACTGACATGAAACCAAATCTAAGTTGGATTGCTTGTGACATTTCTGTCTAACTTATTATTTCCTTCAGAGTATAATATCAGAGGGCCGCAGGCACTGCCGAACAACTCCTTGTTATCACACTGTGCTATCTGGGCTTACATTTGTCATAGTTCAGTTAACAAGAACAGCTCCTACCGCTGCTTTGTGGCCAATTCTGCACTGCTTTAGAAAGAACAGCTTAGAATGTTTCATTTCAGACCTTGAGCTTCTCTTATCCTGGATCTTTTTCAACTCCTTGGCCCCTCTGATTCTCCTTGAATCTGTCCTCTACCATCTCTTTCTCCCGTTGTTGCAGGTGACATTTCCTACTCTATAGCTTCAAGCTACCCCTCAACTACAAAGGTAGCTGAGTGAAGCAGCTTCCAAAAATACCAGCTCCCAGGAGTAGAAAACGGGTCTCAAGCCTGTTTTATAAATGAATTCATGATTCTCAATCCCTCCGGTGACATTAATAGCAGTACGAGGAGCAAAGAAGCAAGTTAATGTTAATTTCTGCAGGTAATGCGTGAAAGGAGATAGGGAAAGCTTGAAAGGTCAGCATCTGCTGCTGTGCAGGAGGGTTGCAAAATTTGATTGTCCAGTAAATGTCAACACTATAGTCAGGAATCTACATGCCACCGTCTCTATTTAATCTTACTTTGCAGTCTGTTTCACAGGCAGTGATCATGCAGCAATTTTTTTTTTAAAAAAAGAAAGCCCTTGAGTTCTAAAATGGAATTGTATGATTGCATTACCATGGCAATAAGGCACCTGTAAATTACAAACTTGTCATTTAATCAGCATAAATATGGTTAGTACAAGGTTTGTGATTTTTATATCAATTTTCAGGGAATGCTGAAGAGCCCTTAATGATTATATACCATAAAAAAACTGCATTTCCAACTGTTGCCATGGCATTATGTGCTCTCTTTTTTTAAAAAAAAGACAGTGACTGGAATGTAGAGCAGATAATGAATCTAATTGATTGTCCTCTGCACCTTGCTGAGATGCTTTATTTTATCACTGCTTTTCTGCAGCCTTTTGTTTTACAACAGATCAGATGCAGGACTACGTTGTATAAAAGCAGTGATGGCTTTAGTGGAGAAGAAGGCAAATCCATTTTTCATAGAGAACAAACAGGAAAACAGCTTGAAACCACCCATATTGAATTTTTTTCCCCTCCTTTAGAACAGATAATAAGAGCCATTGGAAGAGGAACTGCTGTGTTATGTTTAGATATCGGGAAAAACATTGTACCACAAAAAGGACAGAACACTAAATGATTGGCTAGTGTTTGCATTCTATTCATGTGCTGGATTTTTCAAATGTTTAAAAATGGGATTTTTATTTAAGAATGAAGCTTGAAGTGACCTCCTCATTTGGTGTTCTCTAACTGGCAGTAGGTCCTAATCTACTGAATTGGATAATTTGTAAATTGTGATTACAACGTATGGAGAAAGGATGCATCAGAAACAAATATAGCAGGTCATACAACATGAACAAGAGTGAACTCTGATTACCTTTTAAAAATAAAGCAAAAGCAATCATACTGATTTTTTAAAAAAATGTTTCAAGGAAAAGAGGTTGATGTAAAACAAGGAATTATTTAATTAAGGGATCAGCACTGACAGCCAGATCTGCTTCCTGGAGCTGCCTAATGTTTTATAAAATATACTGACCAAGTATACTGTTTAAAATGTTATGTTCTGTTATTTTGAAAGAAACAGCTTTAGTTTGACCTATTTTGTGATGCCTTAATAGATTGTTTTAAAACAAAATTTAGATTTGTAAAATAAGTAAAAATAACAGATCTTATAAGAAGATAAACAAAGAGCAAAACAAATGGAATGTCTTTCCTGCAGGCATTCCTTTAAATATGTTAATATTTCCCTTAAAAAGGGATTCAGATATTTCAGAAGAAAATGTTTATTCTGAGAATTATGGAGGAAAACATTCTAGATTGAAATTTATGACAATACAACATGTAATTGAAGATCCTGTGGCCTAGAGGTGAAGCTCTCGCCTCCCAATCAGGAGGTTGTGAGTTCAATCCTAGGTAGAGGCAGCTATAGGGTCTCCTGCTTGGGCAGGTGGTTGGACCAGATGACCTGCAAGGTCCCTTCCAACTCTGTTAATCTGTTAAATCTGTTAATTGCCAATGATCCCGTTTTTACTACATGTTTATATCAATCAGCTACTAATTCAATTTTTTTACCTTATTGGTGGTTTTGGCAGCATGCAATCTCTTTATCTAGATCAAAATCACAATTTTCTTAATTTTTTTCCTGAAAAAAATACTTAACATCCCATGAGCCTTTCCTTTCCCAATGACCAGGCAGATACAGGTAGGCATAGATTGTGCACTGGAAGCCAATCAGATAAGGGGAGCATGTTCCATGGATGCCAGGATTCTTAACTAAGTGGTGTAATGTTGAGAACTAAGAGGTGTAGTGGTTAAAGTGCAGTATTGCAGGCAAAACTCTGCCCACAGACTGTAGTTCAAGCCATTCTCAGCCTTCCATTCTTCTGAGGTCAGTAAAACAAGGACCCAGATTGTTGGAGACAATATGCAAATAATGCTTCTCCATTGTAAATCACCTAGAGAGTGTTGTAAATTGCTGTGGGGCAATATATATTGTAAGTCTAAATGTTATTGCTATTGCTATTCATAATTTCTGTAATGGAAAGCCTTCCCCCCCCCCAACCATTCTTCATATCTATTTTTTTTCTTCCCCCAATTAATGAAATCTTTAAAACTTCCCTCCCTTTGTCTGCATTGTTTTGTTTGCAGAATATGTCTGACTTGGTGAATCTCAACTAATTTTGAAACTGTTTCGGGTTAAAACTGTTCTCCTCCATTCTACCTTTTGGCTGAATTATGGTGTTTGAAGAACATGTTCACTCATTCTTAACCAAATTAAGCAAATTGTTTAAGCTATACGTTGTTTTGATGTTTCTCTATCACTAAGTTTATTTTGCAATTAAAGTATGGGGGATCTTCAGCAAAAACATAGTGTGGCAATATTTAACTCAACTTGCATATTTCCTTCTTCCCTCTCTCCTTCCCTTTTTTCACATTTAAATGAGACTCTGGGCAGGGCATGAAAGTAATACTGTAAGATCAACCTCCAAGTCATTTTAGTGGTTCCCATAACCCCTTCACTGAGCTGGTTAAGTATACAATGAACTGAGCTAATTTCAATGGTTAGAGGTTATTTTCTGTATCTGTTCAGATAACTGAATTAAATTATCCTCTCTCCACATGTAATGGATATTAAAATGTAGTCATTTAATAAAGGTTACTAAAATTCTCCAATCTACATCATCGCTTAATATTTTAGACAGGTTGACAAAGTGGAGATGGGGATTTTTGATACTTCCAGTTGTAGGAGAATAGTTTCATAATCTATTGCATTCCCAATGAAGATCATTCCATTGAAGCTCTTTCCAGCGCATTTACTTCAAAAGTACTTCAGATTCAATTGCATGCCATGTTTTTCAATCATTATCATTTCAAATGATGGGAAATAAATAGTTTATAAAGATGAAGATTCTATCAACATTCTCATGGGGGATATTCTTAATACCACAGTGGCAAAATAGTAAAAAGGTACATATCAACATTCATCTTTCATTATATTACCAATGTTCCAGAAAAATCTAGAATAACTGCTTTTTCCCATGAGAAGATGTAATCTATGTATATGCAACCAAGGAAATGCTAAACAAGGTGTTGTAATAACCAGTACAAAATTGTCTCTTCTTCCTGAGTTCAATTCATATGCATATGAAGTTTAGGACACAGATAGATTGATTGCTAGAGCCAGAAATAATTCAAGGCTTGATTTAATTAGGCTCCATCCCACTCATATATAAACAAATTCTGTCCAGAATGAAGTATTGTACAAATACATAGACAGTACGCCAGAAAGAAGTGTTTCTTATAGGATGATAAGTCATGGACTGCAGTAGAAAGCAAACATTTCAGAGAAGCATTAGCCAATACACCCTGAATTCCAGCTACTAGGTGGGTGGGATAGGGAGATCTTGGGGCAGATGAGTGGACAGATTAGGCTCAGAGTTCAATGAAAATCAATCTATCAAGTCATCCTAAGGAAATTGCATTTGGAGATGAAACTCTACTCCCTGATGTTCCAGAGAAAGAAGAAAGAGGAAATTTATTTTCTCAAACCAATGGTTCACAGTTGAAGCTTTAGAAAAGCAATCTCAAGTTATCCATCATCATGAAGGTGTCCAATTCTCTTTTAAAATACGTGTGGTTTCTTGTTCCAACAGTCATTCAAAGGGAACTATTCCAGAACTCTACGCCTAGATAATTTTTCCCCAAATTACTTCACTTGTGAATCTGACAATTTCAATGTGCTTCAGATATATTACCTGACCTATTCCTCTCCAGAGAATTCGTTCCCTTGACTCTTCCCTTCATCTGGTCACCATTTTGCTCATCAGGATAGTAGTTAATAATGCAAAAGATTATTAACTAAGAAAAGATACATTATCACTTAGTCCATTTAATTGGGCTCTATGTAGTTTCCACAATATCTTTATATAGCTTTGGTTATAATCTAAAACTGCAGCTCTGGGCTACAGACAAAACTCCTAAGCAAGATTTCTCTAAAAGTAAGAAGTTGAACTTGAAAAAACAATATTCTATTCCTTATATTGTACTAAATTGGGTTTATAGTCAGTATTTGTTTATTTAAAATTTATGGATAATCTGTGAGCTGCAATAGTTGGAATGTTAAATATAAGTGGGAAAACTCAAGTAGCCAACCATCAAAATCTCAGGAATGATACTTTCATTGGAAAAAGAAAAATGGATTGCTTCAATCCACAGGTTTATAAGTCACCCTCTGAATTCTTTGTTTGAAGGGCATTATTTTTAAACCAACCATCCAACCAATATTCATTTTTATGTGAGATATTTATTTCCCACTGTTTTGCCAATGGATGGCCTTAAGGGGATTAACAACATAAAACAATATTTGAAAGATAATTAAAATAAGAAAACAAAAAACAAATAAAAATAGACATCAGTGTGCAGGCATGCACATTCAAAGACATGTATTATAATGTTGGCCTCCATTTTCACCAACTAACTCCACACTTCTATGTAAACATCAGCCAATATAAATATAAATGTGATTTTTCTTGGAAGGAACTTTGAAAAATCTGGATAACTACTGAGAAAGCTGTCACTGTGCAAATAATAAAACCAGGAATCATTCTGAGTGCTCACAAAGTTGTTCACCAGCCAAGGACTGTGGCTGGAATAACTAACAATAGACTGAGGAGGTTATTCTGATATAAAGATAGTCCTGTCAATTACTGAATTCCTTTCTCAGTTATGTTCTCCTTCCAACCAAATCATTTTAAGTCAATAATACTAGAAGGGGATTTGCTTTTGTTATGGTTGCAACAATAGTACTCTTTGCAGCACACTCGATTCCAGAATAGCAGACTGCTATGAAAACTCAAAGGGGACCCAGTGGCTAAGACGCTGAACTTGTCAATCAGAAAGGTCAGCAATTTGGCGGTTCGAATCCCTAGCACTACATAAGCGAGTGAGCTCCTGTTACTTGTCCCAGCTTCTGCCAACCTAGCAGTTCGAAAGCACATAAAAATTCAAGTAGCAAACTAGGAACCACCTTTGGTGGGAAGGCATTCTGAGTACCTTCAGCATTTAGTCATGCTGGCCACATGACCATGGAGACATCTTTGAATAGCACTGGCTTTTCAGCTTTGAAACAGAGATGAGCACCGTCCCCTAGAGTCAGGAACGACTAACACATATGTACAAGGGGAACCTTTACCTTTATGAAAACTCAGCAATTGAATGAAGTGGGTTAAAATTCACTTACTCTGACCAATTTAAATGAAAATATGGCCCCAAATCAGACTTCAGTCATATTCAGTGCACATCCTAACCAGACATAAAACTTTCAATTCTTCATGGTTTATTGATCTGTAACAGGAAAGGTTGATTAGACATTTTTATTTTTCCATTTACAAGTCACTATGAAACTAAGAGTGTTATTTTAAAAAAAAGATGATTGTGACCTACAAATCTTGGAGTTTTCTGCTGTGACTACAATTGGACAATCAAAATCTATCCTTTAATTTATTTAGTTAGATTTGAGATACCAAATTCATTTTAGTTTCACACTATTAATTATTACTTGATTTGATTTACGCAATCTTTATAAATAGGAGACAAGAAGATAGACTATAATAATCAAATTCCTTAAGGTGTTATATTTGAAAGTAACCATTGAACATGTTTTCTCATAATAGTGAATGAAATCCTTTCATAAAATTTAGTTATATGAAAATGTTTAATCAAACAACATGTTTACTTATTATAGTATTATGAATAAGCACTGTATTAAAGAGGCATTGTTCAGTCCCATTTAGTTAAAGTGAACCACAAAGTTTAAAAGCACACTCTATTATAAGCTTCATCTTCTTATTTCTTATAAAAAATGATATGATGTCCTTGATGAAGAATACTGTGCTATACCAGGGGTCTGCAAAGTCGGCTCTTTTAAGACTGGTGGACTTCAACTCCCAGAGTTCCCCAGCCAGCATAGCTGGCTGGGGAATTCTGGGAGTTGAAGTCCACCAGTCTTAAAAGAGCCGACTTTGCAGACCCCTGTGCTATACCATGCACTTTTTATAAATAATTTCACATGTACTAAATAGATGGAATAATATGGTTGACAGGGGCCACAACGAGCATCTAACCCCAGAAATTTCAAGAAAGCTAGTTAAACTACCTTCAACAAGTGGCTGTCCAGTCTTTTTTTTGAAACCTTCTAGTAATGGAGAGCCAACAGCCTTCAGTGGAAAACTGTTCCAATGAAGACTGCACAGATGATACTGTACAGTAGTCCACTTGTAGTACATTTAGGTGAAATCTAGATAACTGTGATTCGTATGCATCATTTATGTTCCTAGTTTCTGAAGGTAAAAAATAGGTCATCATTATCTTTCCTAAAGCATCCTTTTATCTACAAGAACATCAATATCGTGTCTTCCTTCAGTCTTCTTTGTTCCTTTATCCTCTTTTCATGAGGCCTATAGCAATAGCAATAGCACTTATATTATTATTATTATTATTATTATTATTATTATTATTATTATTATTATTATTATTATTATTATTATTATTATTATTATTATTATTATTATTATTATTATTATTATTATTTTGATACCTAGGATGCTGGCAGCAAACTGTATCAACAATTAGCACCAGTCAATAGTATTTGTAATATGCATTTTTAAATGTTCAGTTGACTGAGTTTCATGTTTTATTATTATTATTAATAATAATAATAATAATAATAATAATAATAATAATAATAATAATAATAATAATAATAATAATAATAATAATAATATCATCAAGAATTGGGAAAATATGAAGGGTTGATTGTTTTGTTTTGCTGAAGGGAAAACAAAAGATCAAGATGGCTCCTCTTCACATCAGCTGAACTAGCTAAACTTAAGGTGAACCAGAACTCTGAAATAAGAACTGTATAACTAACTGTAATTTTGGAATTGGACATTAAGGTAACAAAGGGGGAGGAATAAAAATAAGAGCTGGGAAAGGATGACGTTTTATCTTTTCTTTTCATTTTTTTTTTTGAGGAAGGAAGAACAAAGGATCAAGATGGCACCCACTTCTCTTCCTCTTCACATCAGCTGAACTAGCTATATTTAAAGTGGACCAAAATTCTGAAATAAGAACTGTACAACAAACTGTAATTTGGGGACTGGACATTATGGAAAGGTGAGAATTTGAAGAACTACGTGAAATTATAAAAATATATGCATAAATCATTAAAATCAAGTCTAAATAAAATTTTGTAGATAGATATTGAGAAGAAGCAGGAAGTGAAGGAAGAAGTGAAGGGACGAGTGGGAGGCTAATGAAGGGTAGAAATATGGGTGGGAAAGCAGACAAAAAACCTCATTGGTTTTGACAGTGGTATAGGGAAAATTGAAAGGGGGGGATGTGTCTCAACAAAGGGAAATAAGAAGCAGACAAAAGATCTCACTGAGTTTGACAGTGGCATAGGGAAAATTGAAGAGGGGGGTTACGTCCCAACAAAGGGAAATACAAAAGATTTCACTGGGTTTTACAGTGGCTTGGGGAAAATTGAAGAGGGTGGACATGTCAAAACCAAGAAAAGGGAGAAGATAGGAATAGAGAAGTGGGACAAAAGACTTACTAGGAAAAAAATCAGACAATTAGAAATTGTTATATGGGAAACATAAAGCTGAGATATGTGGTTTATTCCTGTATACGATAATAAAACTGAGTTGCTAACTGATTGAATATGATAATGGAAAGATAATTAAATAAAGTTTAAAATATACTGTATGGAATATGGACAAATACGAAACTGTTATGTGGAGAATGTAAAGTAGAGGTATGTGATTCACTTTTATACATAATAATGAAACTGAGTTGCTAACTGATTGAGTATGTCAATGGAAGGACAAGTAAGTATAGGCTAAAATATATGAAATATGGACACAGATAGAACTTCTAAATGATGAACAAAGTGAGATGTGTAGCACTTGTTATTCTATATAGTAAATTAATGGAATTATAATGAATAGTGAACAGTAAGGATTGTTATTTGAAGACAATTAAGGGTAAGTATATCTGTATACTTTTTTCTTTTTAAAAAAGGAGGAAGATATATGTTAAAAATAAATATTTATATTGAAAAGGAATTATAAATACCATCAACATAAAATGGAGCTTGCGCATAAGCTGAAATACACCAAGTAAATGAGAAGAAGAGTGCAAAGTAGAAGAGAGAGGTAAGAAGAGAGGAATAGGAGAGAGGGTAGGGGGGAATGTGAGGAGAGAAAGAAGGAGTGGAAAGGGGAGAGAGGAGAAGGAAAGCAGAAGGGAAAGTAGAGAAGAGAAGGATAACAGAGGGAAGAAAGGAGATAAGGAGGAGGAGGAGAGAGGGGGGAAAAAGTGATGGATAGGGTACAAACATGGTGCATGGAGAGCAGAAGAGCCAATAATTGTTTTTGATAGTTGATGGTAAGACAAATTGATGTAAACATTTAACAATATAATATGATGTTGGTTATGTAATAGTATACATGTGGTTATTTGTTATGAAAATGAAAAAATATATATATTAAAAAATGTTTTCGAAAAGATCATGTCCAAAATTGCAAGAATTCACTTACTAAGTAGAGTGCCAAGTAGAGGGGAATAGGGACTGCTCATGTTTGATGTTATGCTTTTTGTAATGCATCCCAGAACTTCATGTGTCTCATGAAGTCCTTTGAGTTAGTGCTTCCAAGGCATGGATACCGAGTCATGGATTTGCCTTACATTTCTCCTTCTTATAGGACATCTTGTTCTTCTCAGTCCAATCTTCCCACCTGCTCAGGAAGATTGCAGTCTCATTCTGTTATCCAAGATATTAACCAGGCCTCCACATTTGGTTATCTACAAATTTGATAAGCAGCTCATCAATCTCATTATCCAGGTCATTAATTAAAAAGCTGAGAGGTACTGGCCCTGAGACACATCTCCACAGAACTCCATTGCTTAGTGCTCATGTATTTAATAACTACTATTAGTAGCTATGGATTATATCGTTCTATATTATTAATTCTATTGTATATTGTTTATAATTTAATGAATTGTATTACTCATTTCAAATGCTGTATGGCACAATATGCCTTTATTTTTCAATGAATTATCAAAAACTGCTGAAAAATAATTCATAGATAATTCCATACATCTCTAAAACATCAGTTGATGTTTTTCTAGATGGCAGAAGAACAGTTGGAATCAAACTGATAAATAATTCCACTGCTAATGGGAGAATTCATTTTCAGTGGTTATTTATTGTAATTCAGTATTTTAAAGAAAAAATGGAAAAATGAATTAACAAATTATCATAATCAATCCCATTCCCAAAGCATGAATCAAATTTCAGGTCGGGAGGGTGGGTGGGCCCACTGGAGCATCGTATCAGAACGGTATCTGATGCTCCAGGCAGGCTATGGTACACCCATACCGGGGCGTACCACCTGCAACCCACCACTGTTTGCAACCTTCTGACAAGCAAGATCAGTGGGGAGGCCAGGTTCACTTAACAACCATGTTACTAATTTAACAACTGCAGTCATTCAGGTAACAAAAGTGACAAGGAAAGTCGTAAAAGGAGGCAAAACTCACTTAACAAATTTCTCACTTAGCAACATAACTTTTGGAATCAATTGCAGTTGTAAGTCAAGGACTACCTGTATTTTAAAAATGCTAGAATACCAAAATGTATTTCTTTATCAGTAACATTCATTGTAGTATCAATTATATATTATTAATAACATATAAATAATATAATTTCACAATTGAGTGAAACATCACTAGAGAAAAGTTTTTAAAAAATAAAGCAACAGCAATGTTTAAGCATTCAATTAGGGTTGCTTCATTCAAATTTGGTCACATTTTAACCAAATTAATTTTTAATCTAATTAATTTGTGCTGAGTATAAGAATACTTTTGCGTGTGCATATGTCTTCCTAATTAAAAAATCTTGGATATAAACATTTAAATATCCCTAATATATCATTTGAAAAATGTTTCAGGATTGAAATGTTTCTGTCCTTAAACATCCTGTTCCAATCATAGAACCATGAAGTTGACTCTAAAACAAAGGTTGAACTATTTTCAGTAAGCCCACACTTGCAGAACACTTCCTGTGAAGTTAGAGTAAGGAATTTCTGGATCAGAATTTGCAGATCAAAACACTTCAACCTTGAAATATTTTATATGGCCCCATTATTTATTTAGTTGTTGGGGTCATCTAGTTTTATGCTGCCTTTGAAACTGAGTTTTCGCAGATAAGCTTACAATAAATTGAAATCAGAGGTGGACTTCAAACATTTTTAGCAAGAGGTTCAGTTGCTCTACCTTCTGGTAGGCCCATTTTTCACCGTCCCTGAGTCTCCATGCACACCCTGCAATTTCCTGCATGCAAAACAAGCCACGTAGGGACTCCTTGGAGGGGCTTGGTGGGGCCAGCCAGGAGTGGGATTTGGGGGTTCTCCAAAATGCATAGAATCTTAACTAGAGGTTCTCCTGAACCAGAGGTGGGTTGCTGCTGGTTCAGCCCAGTTCGGTCGAAGCCGTAGTAGCAGCTCCACCCACCCACCGGGACACTTCTGCACAGAAGTGCTGCGCGCAAGTATGAGCGCGTGCACTAGCGAACCAGTAGTAAACCACTTAGCAACCCACCACTGTCCTGAACCCCTGCAAACCTCCACCAGTCCACCACTGGCTGAAATCAATTTGTAAAACAATTAATAGTAATAATAAAACAATCAATCAATGGAACAGCTTGCCTCCAGAAGCTGTGGATAGTCCAATACTGGACATTTTTAAGAAAAGATTGGACAGTCATTTGTCTCAAATGGGCCAGGGTGTCCTGCTTTAGCAATGGGTTGGACTAGAAGACCTAAAAGGTCCCTTCCACTGTTGTTCTGCTAGGAAGAGCAGAGAAATTGGTAAGTAATAGATGCTACTTTGGCACAGTGGTAGTATCAGTGTTGCAAAAAAGGAAAAGAAAGGAAGGGACTGGACTGTCTTGTGGAATATTGAGGGCAGTTGACTGAAGATAGAAAGCCTGTGGGATCCTACTTCACTAGGATCTGTTGGGAGGAAGAGTGCAAACACACTAGCCTTACCCTGTATAATCATTTTCGGATCCCAGATTTGGTTGCATACAAAACTCAAAACAACCATAGTATTCTTAGTGTTGTGTCTGATGAACTATGCCAATCCAAAATGGACATAAAAGTATGATAGTTTGATTATTTAAAACAAAATATTTTCTACTTTGTGCACATTCCTAATCAGGATCAGACATGGTACTAGTACTACTTGAATGTTTGGATTTCCAAGATAATTTTCCAGGGATTGACAGATCACATTACCCATTTTTGTCGCTGATCCTGTGAACCTCACCCAGTAAATGCAAAGTTGGGTAGAAGGAACTTGATGAACATGTTAAAATTTGTGATCCCTGGCAATGTTTCTAATCAAATGTTGTTTCTCTGCTGCTTATATTAGCAATCAATCTTCCCTCTCTTTCATCCTCCTATTACGATCCTGAAAATTATTGTTATTCCGCTGCTATTGTAAATCTTGATCAGGATTACTATGGAGATGGAGCAAAAAGCCTTAAGCACAGTTTTTTAATGATCATTAAGATAGATTCCTTGTTTATGGGTTTCAGGGAATAATAAGATTAAAAGCTCTCCTTCACATGGAGACTAGACATTAATATATGTGTCTGTGAATGTTTGTGAATGGACTTTCCTGCCCACTTTGTTGTTAGTTGCGAAGTCATGTCTGACCCATCACAACCCCATGGACAACATTCCTCCGGGCCTCCCTGTCCTCTACCATCCTCTGGAGTTCATTTAAGCTCATGCCTACTGCTTCAGTGACTCCATCCAGCCACCTCATTCTCTGTCGTCCCATTCTTCTTTTGCCTTCAATCTTTCCAGCATTAGCCTTTTCTCCAATGAGTCCTTCCTTCTCATTAGGTGGCCAAAGTATTTGAGTTCCGTGTTCAGGATCTGGCTTTCTAAAGAGCAGTCAGGGTTGATATCTTCTAGAACTGACCAGTTCGATCTCTTGTAATCCAAGGGTCTTACAGGAGTCTTCTCCAGCACCATAGTTAAAAGGTTCATAGTTCTTGCCCACTAGGATAACCACCAAAGCCCTATGTAAGGATTGTCATGTTCCCCACTATCAAAAGTTTCTCATTTATGATTTTACAAAGAAGGCAATTGAAAAAAGAAAATGTGCAAAGCTAATGGAATACGGCTTCCTTCATTTTCTCTTTCTCATGAGTTAATGGTCTATCTTTATAGATCAACAGCAGCCAACAAAGCACAGAAGCTTAATCCCCTTTTAAATAAAATTAGATTTATAATTCTTATAGAGGCCTGCTAATTATTGATTTTCACCAAGCTCTCATCCCTCCCAAAGTTAGCTATATCAAAAGTGGTACATCTGCTCATACAAACATTTTGATGGCTAATGATTCCTTGCAACATCTGTTATGCTGTTTCTGAACAGTTGCAGTTTCTTTTAGGAGACTCCAGGGACTGGACCTGCAGCACCTCAATTGTGAGTACCATTTTTGGAAAGAACAGGGATGGTGCTATTCAAAATGATTGGTATTCCCAAAATTTAGCCAAAATATGTATGTTCTTACCTTACCATTTATTTGTTTTTCATATGTGTTGAAGCTGATCAGTCAGCCAGATTTCTCATTTCTTAAAGTCTTTATTATTATGCGTTTTTATTTCCCAGTTTGGCATTCACAGCTGAACATAAAGATGGCAAAACATAACATTCATATTTAATTGGTGGAGATGTGAATCTTGGCTATGAATGCATATTTCATGTAGAAAAAAAAATCAAATATCCAATTAATCTGTGGTGTTATTAACTTCATATTTTTTTAAAAAAAATATTATTAGTGATCTCTAATTATCAAACTTACATTTTATACCCAACTTCTTTTCAGAGTTTAAAGCAGAAATTCCACGAAAAACAATAATATTTGCAAATGCATGAGCTTTGTAGATTGTAGCAAAAGGGCTTAACTGATTTTGTGGGAAAATAATTAACATAATGCATCATACCATTACAATTCAAAACTATACAATACACATACAATTTGAAGAAGGTCCATGGCCTGCTTCTAAAAAATCAGTTCAGACAAACTGATATCCACATTACTTTGTATCTTCCATCTTTCCCTCTTTACTTTGCAGTTACATTCTCTATTCTATTCTATTCTATTTTACTCTACTCTACACTACTCTACTCTATTCTACCTTCAAGTCAATTTTGAATCCTGACACCTGCCTGGACAAATTCCTGCAGTTTATCTGGCAAGATTTTGAGGAATGGTTTCCACTGTGTGATTTCTAAGGCTTTGAGAGTATGGATGGCCCAAGGTCACACAGCTATTTAGTTGTTTAAATTGAGACTAGAATTCACAGTCTCCCAGTTTCTAGCCTGCTTCTTTAGTCACTACTACCAAACTGACTACATTACACTTTAGCATTTTTAATTTGTAGAAATTACTTTTTCTACATTGAAAATAAAAGAGAAAATGTCATCTCTAACAACATTTTATGCTAGTTCATCTAGTTTATGATCTTACAGAGAAACAGCTTTTTTTACTTCTCACCAGAGATACTAATTAATTTTGACATAAGGAAAAGGCATCTAAAGAACTCACATCATACAAGCAGCACATCTGTAGTTTGTTAACAAAATTAAATGACAACTAATCTGGTTACAGTCTCTCTACACTTTGTGTAATGTAATTATATGACTTGGCATGAAGTTTAAGAGCTGAACATTTTTCTTCTTTCCACTAAGTTGTTCAATAAAAGAGATATTATACTATTAGATTAATAGGGCAATTATGGGAATCTACTTGAAGGTGTACTTAGGGTTTGTGGGAGAGAAAATAAATGGTGAAAATTAAGGAAAACTAGAGGAAATGTGACATAGTAATGATAAAATGAGGATTGGGCTAATAAAGATAATGTCATAACGAAAATATCTAAGTGTTGAAACAATCCAAATTATTGTAGCTGATTAGCTTGAATATTAATTGAAGTATTAACATGTTCATTTTCCATCTACCATTGTCACTTTGCTTTTTTTCTTCATTGGCAATAGAAAATATTCTTGAGATGCTATTCTTAAATTAGGCTAGCTTTTTATAATTTCTGAATACAGTCATCTCCTCTTATTTACTGTCTCATTCCAAATTTTATTTTTAAGCAGAATCAAAATACTGAGCTATAATTTTTGGAATTCAAAAATTGCTTCTTCTCCAATCGTGTGTGTGTGTGTGCATGCACGCACACACACGCACGCACGCACATGCACACACACACACAGGGAACCAGATTACACATGTTAATCTAGCTTCAAGTATTCTATTATTCTAACTATCTTATTCCAAGCGGTTCGTGAACATGTATATATTTCCATGTTTTCCAGCTAAGTCTCACCATTCATCTTGTGATTATCTTTATAAAAGTTGGTTTTTTAAAAGGTGTTATTGTGAGAAGAATCTATATAAATAAAAATGTAACTATGAGTTTGTTCAAAATAGGTAATCTCATAAAGTACTGCACCGATCGTTTCCAAATTTTCACACAGCTTTCCTTTCAAATATGGCAACAATGATGTATATAGATTGTGTAGATGTCACACCTGTGCCAGGTACATGCAATGGAAATGTAAAAAATTGTAAAAAAGGTAGGTAGATGGATACAGAGAGAGCAGTGGGCCACAGGTATTATGTCATCCTTTATGACATAAAATACTCTGTCCATATGATTCAAGGAGAAATACACTAGGTAGGTAGGCAGGCAGCTATAGGGATAGAGAGAGGGAGGGAGAAATGTAGTAGGTAGGTAAGTAGGTATGTAGGTATGTAGGTAGAGGGATAGTGAGAGGGAGAAATACAGTAGGTAGGTAGCTGGAGGGACAGAGGCAGAAATTCAGTAGGTAGGTAGTTAGGTAGAGGGATAGAGAGGGAGAAATACGGTAGATAGGTAGGTCGGTAGAGGGATAGAGAGGGAGAGGGAGAAATACAGTAGGTAGGTAGGGGTTATACGGTGGTTGTGTGTATATGTTTGTGTGTGCAAGTGTAGATCTACACACAGATTGGTTGGCCATTTAACCAGACTGGGCCACAGCAACGCGTGGCTGGGAACGGCTAGTATTTAATATATTTACTAGTATATAATATGGAAAACAGGATACAAGTAACATACAACTCTAACAATGTTGGATATGATAGAATAAAATCATATACGAATAGCATTGTACTTTAAAAAACAACAACAATTAATCATATACATAAAACAGTGATACAAAAGAAATATAAACCAGAACAAGATTTCAAAATATTCAGTGTGGGGACATTCCAGAGATTAGATGCCAACACCAAGAAATGTTTCTCCTTAGATGGCATAGGAAATGTAGATTTAGGATTAATGATAAATGAGGTAGACACAGCATAAATTTGAGAGGTCTTAAGATAGTTAATGATAGTTTGTGCTACTTTGTCTCTCATTATTGTATGTTTTCTTTTTTAATAAAAAACTTCTGCAAATATAGCAATTCACGATGTTAGATGTAAAGGCAATGGGATGAGCATTTGCAAAGAAGATGGCGGTGATGGCAGCTGCTTTTCTGCTAACTGGAGGACTTTTCAGTGGCCTGCAACCAGCCGCTGGCTTCTTTGAGAGCTGGTATGGAAAGAGGTGGTGGCTGGGAGGCTTCTTTGCCAGCCAGCCACTTGCCAGCAGCAGCAGCTGGCTGGGGGCCGCCAAAAACTCTGGTCACTTTGCCTTCTGGACTGGACCAGCTGCCATGGAACTGGACCAGCTGCTGTGCAACCAAAGAGGTGGGGGGAAGTAAGCAGGGGAATGGGGGTAACTAGTGAAGGGAGGACAGGGGTAGAGAGGGAAAAATCCTAAAATGTTTCCTACCTTTTCTTGTGGGCATGGCTACTGGGGGGGAATGTGACTGAGGTGGTGTGAGCATGAATGACATCATGTTGGCCATGCCAACTCAGTCACATGCCCCTCCACCTAGACACGCCCACCAAACCAGTAATCAAAATGTTTGAATTCCACCACTGATTGATTCAAACTAACTGATCTTTGCATGAGAGGCTGGGTACATGACCAGGGAAGCTCAGTATTTTTGTAAGAAAATCAAAACATACACTTCCACCAATACTCCGAAAATGAAGCATTAGACATTTCATATATGCCAGAAAAGAACTGCTAGGGTGAAAATCAAATTGAAATTAAATTAAATGTTAGACATAGGCAAAACCCACTGAGAGACCTCAGTGAGGCCCACATGGCCTTAATATTGCAGCCATGCAGGAACTCTGTGTTTCTGATTAAGACAAGGAAAGACTTGTAAAATCATCACATGCCTTATAAGAAACATTAGAAAATGGTTACATTTTACTTATATCCTTTTCTATATTCAGCATTTTCCAGCATTTGGTTGTTTTATATTTGTGTGCTATGAAATGAGTATGCATTCAATATGTATAGCAAAAACAATGTTCATTAGCTGATGTGATTAACTTGGAGATTTTAGAGCCATTTGTTCAAAAATTCTCATTCAAAGAAAGTGAAGAAGACTTTGTCATAATGAGGGTTAAAGATAAGGTTCTTTGCAGATTAAAATGTGACTGCAGAAAGAGAGCATAAAAGAAATGAGAACAAATGCTTAATTTTCAACATGGAGGGAGGTTAATAAATGAAGTGCCCTTGGGAATCCTGATAAACTTGTGTGTGTGTGTGTGTCTGTCTGTCTGTCTGTCTGTCTGCCTGCCTGCCTGCCTGCCTGCCTGCCTGCCTGCCTGCCTGCCTGTCTGTCTATCCATCCATCCATCCATCCATCCATCCATCCATCCATCCATCCATCCATCCATCCATCCATCCATCTATCTAGGAGAGAAAGAAATGGTGAGCAATTTTCTTTGCATTCTGAAGTCTCAGAAAGCCATAAGACTTTTTCCTGAAGAATAGAAGGCACAATCATTTTTTTTAAAAGAGGGGTGTTGAACTGACCATATCAAAATTCAGAGGTAAATAACAGATGCACTCTAGAGCTTTAATACTGCTACCTGCTCAGTGAGCATGATCAATAACAAAACAATGTCGCTCCAATGATTAGAAAACTAAAGCAATTTTGTTGTTCTGCTTTCTTCTGTTTCACTGCCCCTCCTCAGCACAGCACACTAACTTTTGACAAATGCAGCTAGAACGTGCCTTTCTTGACTTTCCTAATCACCTTGGGCAACCCTGGCCAAGCACTGCCAGAGATCATGCTTTTTGGCCTCTCCATAAAATCAGTAAAGGTAAACGTAAAGGTTTCTCTGTGAGTCATATCCGTGCTTATGTTCAATTTCCTAACTGAGGGAGCCAAGATTGTCCCAAGACAATTTCCATGGTCATGTGGCCAGCATGACTGTACACTGAGATGCATAGAAAGCTGTTACCTTCCCACTGAAGTGGTACCTATTTATCTTCTCGCATTTGCATGCTTTCAAACTGCTATGTGGGCAGGAGCTGGGACAAGTAATGGGAGCTCACCCCATTGGGCAGAGAAAAGGTCTTGAACCCGGGCTGTCAGCTCTCCATTTGACAAGCTCAGCTTCTTTAACCAATGAGTCATGGCATTCCCATAGAACCAGTAGCACTCCCAAATCACTCTTTTGACATATTGGCATGGAGTGTTTTAATGGATTGTGGAATTTGCTCGAACTATATTGGAGCAAAGGACTTTAGTAAAAGACGCAAGGTCAGGAAGGAGGCAAAGCAAACCATTCCCAAACAAACACTCTCAGGAAAGGGAATAGGGTGTATATAAAATTTTGGTAGTTCCCATGCCATGCTTCCCTTTCCCATGTATATTTTGAAAACCAATAAAACTCTTTGGAAACAAAGAAAACTGCAGGGATTTGTCTAGGAAGTTGCCAGGTGTCAACACTGACTCGATTATTTAAGATGAATTAGAACTGTTAGAAGAGAAAAACATTACAGTAGACAGGATGGGAAAATGGCAAAAGCTCTGCAATAATTCTGAATTTGAAATCTGCCAAAGCATAGAGATCCCACCCCCCCATCCCCCCACCATTATGCAAAAATTGGAATGAGGAAGACTGTAAATATTCTGAACTTCAGAGAAATTTGGCCCCTTGTACCTTGACTATGTGACATGAAACAGAGGGGAAAAAACAGAGGAGCTCATTTGCCATCCAGCAAACACTAAGATGATCAGTGGGTTGGCAATGTACTAGCCTGAAATTGTAGGTTTGCAACCCCCCCCCCCCAAAAGGCTTGATTGAGGAAAGTAATGAAAAATTAATCCAAGTTGAGCTTTTCTTTTTTTAAGTGAACTGTCATTAACCTGATGCAATTCTTCAGGGGACCAGAACTACAATCTCATAAATTCAGGAATGTACAATATGCTGGAATCTGCCAGCCTTGACAAAAGAGACAGAGTACAATCTTCAAAAGGTATGTCTTCGCCACCGCTAGAGACTTGCTAGAGATTTTATTATCTTAAAATTCACGTTTTGGCTTCAGATCTTCCAGTCCTACAAATAAATTGAGAAAAAGTACTAGCCTTCTCCAAGCTGGATGAGAAAGGGAACACAAACAAGAATGTTGTATTGTTTTGTTTTTCCTATTAGTAAAAATATGGGCTACAGGATTCCATTTGGTGAATTAATCTTGATCTTTGACCATTTTCTGGTTCTCTCCAGACTAAACCAAAAGATAACTGGTTATTGTTCCATAATAAAAGGAACAAACTCCTGCATCCACAGTGGGACTGAACTGGGCCTCCTCATCTTATTGCCAGATACATTGTGATTGTCTCTTTCACTTCCCTGTCATCTTTTTCCTCCCTATGCCAATTGTCAGAGAAAGCTGCTATTTTAACTTCAAGCCATGGTACTCCAAGGATCCAGAAATTAGCATTAGGATCAAAATTTTGTAGAAATCAAATTTGAACCAAAGTCAATTTGGATTTATCTTGCTTTTACCCCAGGGTACCAAAGGATCTACATAGATTACCTTATGTTGCATTGGTTTTACAGGATCTAATCTAGGTTGGTCACCAGGAACAGAGATTTAATCTTTGAAGATTTTTTACTTGTGCTGGAATATGTCTATCACATTCTAGTAGAGAGAAGCTCCCTGAGGATGGGCTCCAGCACAAGTCCGAAAGATCAGAAGACTAAACCTCTGGTTCCATTGATCAATCCAGATTGGATCCTGTAACACTGGATCCAGGGACACATATATTTGCGTTCATTCCTTTGGTTTTGTCCTGTTCAAATCGGATGCATGCCCCCTAATTCTGTACACAGAGAAGCAATTCCACTCCTCCTTTTGCAGCTGACTTGCTTGAGTGGAATTTCATATATTCACCTGCTGGATATTTCTTATCACTTAACTACCTGGCTGTTGTTTAAATTCAAGGCTGCCATAATAGCTATAATAAACTTTTCCCCAATGACTCACAAAGATAAACCCACTGGTATTGGCTGCAATTCAACAGATAAAGTAAATTACAGAATGCAACTCAAATTATTTCCTAGTATATATAAAAAAAACAGTGTTAAAGATTTTAAATGTCATTTTCACCAGATGTTCAGAGATTTACAAAGCCCACAGGATCAGTCATTCAATAATTACTTGTAATTAATTTCTATTTGAATCTCTTTTTTCTCTCTGTATATAGTTCAGAAAGTTTATTTAGATATTTAACTTGATATAAATGCATACTACTTGCTAGGAATAAATATCCCTTGGTAGGCAATATGTGTTGCAGATCTGCAAATATAAAAACACTTGCAGTGAATAAACAAGAGGTCTCTATTTTGCATATTAGCATGAAGATATTTAGGCACCATTGGTTCTTTGCACTGTTGGTAGAATGTTATAGAAGATCCAGCTCAAAATCTCTTCTTTGTGTGTATTTCTTTTCTAAGCTTCTACTTAGGAGTAGAAATTTCCCCTGCATCTGAAAGAAAATAATGCTGTACTTTGTAGGAAGAAGAAGAAAATGTGGGCATTCAACAGTCTTGTTCATACACCTGTATCCTTCCATATTGCTTCAATCCACTGATTCAGGGTGGGGAACGTAAGTTCAATATGTTTTGCTTAAGACACTTTTATCATGAGAATAGAAACAGCCAAACTTCTTCGCTTCATGTACATCCATTTAGAATTTATTTTGAAACATTTTTAGAACTAAAAAAATGGAAGGGGTTTTGAAGTTCAACAAAAGTAGAAAGGCCACATCCATTTAAATGCTTATGATGGAAGAGATAATAAATGAATGACCAACAGCAGAAATTAAAATAACATGTGGCATTGGTGAATATCAATTAAAGTGGACAGATAAAAGGGGAAGGTATCTGAAAAGAATAAGATATATCCAGATCTTCAAACTAAAGTTGAGTTTTTCCTATCAAATTGACTAAACTACTATTGTGGTTCGGTAAATTTCAAGAAGCCAATTGGAAAAACATCATGATATGGTAGATCCTGAGGGATGAGCTCAATCAATCAATCAATCAGTTTAATTTGTAAACCGCTCCCTCTCCCCAAAGGGACTGGGGCGGTGCACAGGAAATTAAAAAGCATATAAACATAAACACATTATAAATATTTAAAACCCAATTAAACAAAATATAACCCTGTGCTAAAATCTTAAAATCCTTAAAACTATACACATTAAAAACCCAATTTAAACAATTTAAACATTCAGACTGAAGGCTGGCAAGGCAGATTAGGCCTGATGGAAGAAGTGGGTCTTTAACTTTTGGCAGAAGGAGCAGAGGTCCGTAGTTGTTCTGCGTTCGGGGTGTAGGTCATTCCAGAGAGTTGGGCCCGCCACAGAGAAGGCCCTTCCCCTGGGCATCGTCAGCTAACATTGCCTAGTGGACGGCACCCGGAGAAGTCCCTCTCTGTGGGAGCGAATCGGTCGAAGGGATGTATGGGGCAGGATACGATCCCACAGTTACAAGGTGAGGTGCTGAGGTGACCCTGATTAAATCAGTTCTATAAAAATCCCTAGATATGCCACCCTCTGTTTGCTGTTTTCTTTCTGCCTATTTTCTCATCTCCCTCTTTTCCATTTATAAGAGGTCTGAGAGAAAACTCAAAGTAAAAAAGTTCCTGTTAATGTGAGCAAGATCTTCAAGCATCATCAAATGCATTATGAATGGAATCAAAAACCACTCAATTACACTTAAAACAAGCAACTTAACCTTTTATGGTCTAGAGACTCATTAAAATCACTTATAAATTGTACAAAATTAAGTCATAAACAATACAGCATAAATGCCATAGCTATCTATTGCTCTCTCTTTTTCCATCTGTCCGGAGTGTCTGATGTACATGGAATTTTTGAATGTACTTCAAAAACATCATTCTAACATGATAGATAACCAGTTATGAAATATCTTGAAAAGATATTTAAGGGAGAAAAGGAGAAGATAACCAAGTTTTTTTCTAACAAGATGAACTGAACATTGAAGAAAAAATGGCTTTGCTCAAAATCCATTCAGCTGTTCCCAAGGGTGATGTTTTTGATTCTCCAGTTCCAAAACGAAGTATATCCACTTCTGAGTTGGATGTTATACCTTCATCATGCTGAATCAAACATTCACACAGGGACTAATGTTCCCCCAGAGAAATTTAATGTCCAGAATTCCCAACCAGACTGACTATTCTTATGCATTCTGAAAGCTGAGAGAAAAATGAATTTGGAGAGGACTGCACTAATAGATAGAAGAGAATATCTGTAGCTCAGGATTGAACTGTGTGGTCCGTGGTGCTCTCTGAGCTTGATGGCTTTCTTGCAGATGTTTCATTACCAATGACTGTATTACCTAGTTTACTACTGAAACATTTTCCAAAAAAAAAATCCCACCAAATTCAGAGAGCACCAAGGATCCCACTGCAGTAATTCACACCCATACTTTTGTATTTTAAATCATTGTTTTCTTGATGAATTGTCCAGATTATAGACACTGAGTGCCTAATTGTCTTGGATGCCAAAGAAGCCCTGATATAATATATTAAAATAAAATCTTGCATTGTGGAATATTTTTAGAAAGTTTTTAGAAAGTCAACTACATCAGGATGGGATGGGATGGGAAGGGGTGGGATGGGATGGGATGGGAAGGGAAGAGGTGGGGTGGGATGGGATGGGATGGGAAGGGGTGGGATGGGATGGGATGGGGTAGACTAGACTAGACTAGACTAGACTAGACTAGAATAGACTAGAATAGAATAGAAGAGTTGGAAGGTACCTTGGAGGTCTTCTAGTCCAACACCCTGCTTAGGCAGGAAATCCTATACCATTTCAGACAAGTGGTTATCCAATCTCTTTTTAAAAATTCCAATGTTGGGATATTTACAACTTCTGGACACAAGTTGTTCCTCTGATTAATTGTTCTAACTGGTGAGAAATTTCTCCTTAGTTCTAAGCTGCTTCTCTCCTTGATTAGCTTCCACCATTGCTTCTTGTCCTACCCTCAAGTGCTTTGGAAAATAGCTTGACTCCCTCTTCTTCATGGCATCCCCTAATATATTGGAACACTGCTATTATGTCACCCCTAGACTAGTCCTTCTTTTCATCAGACTAGACATACCCAGTTCCTGCAACTGTTCTTCATATGTTTTAGCCTCCAGTCCCCTAATCTTTTCGTTGCCCTTCTCTGCATTCTTTCTGGAGTCTCCACATTTTTACTCACAGAGTAAAGCAACAATCTGGAAGCCCCCAACACAGATGGGAATATCATGATAGAGAATTTTTACAACATAGTTAACCTCACAGCTTCCCTTCCATTGTGACATTATGATCAGGACATACCTTTTATTATAGATCATAATTAATTTTGAAAGGTCATTACTTAAAATTCATGTTAAATATCATTTTTTCCATTTTTTTTTGCTTGTTTTATTGGCTCTTTTAGGTGTCTGGGTGCAAATGCAACCCTGGAGTTTGGTAAGTGACATCAGCGACCACTGAGCTGAGAAGAAATTGGTCCAGTATTTTCCATCAAGATTACAAAGCAAGTGAAGCAGCAAAAGACAATTAAGCTCGTGATGCACTTGCTATCTGAAGTATTCAAGCAATGTGAATGCTAGCATAATTCAGTTCTTACTCGCTAGGCATGCAAATAAATCAACTTTAATGTCAATAAAGTCAGCAATGACAGATTTTATCACTAAGATATAACTAAGCACTAATGACTGGGAAGAAAGCAAGCAGCTCCCGGGAGCTAAAGTGGTATTTTATTTTGTCCTATGTGAAGCCAAGGGTAACTGAAAAGCCTGGCCTTTCCCCCCCCTCCATTATTAACTGCAAATCATTCTTGTCGTGTTAGAGAGCTGATTGTTTTTTCAAGTATTATTCACCATTAGACTGTGACTCACAATATGACCTCCTTCGGAGATGCTAAAGTCTATTTCCAATTAGCTGCTGCTTATTACCAAGATCCACTTTCACATATTAGAGTCTTTGTCAGCCAGCCCCAAAATTATATTTCCCCTTTCAAAGGACTGTTTATATTATGTGATCACCAGTGAAGAGAAAGAAGTTCTAGAAAAAGAATCCACCAGAAGTTGGAGAACATTCCACCATCACCAGCGCAAGTCTAGATTTATTTCACTAAAAAGAGCTACTTCTTATCCCAAAGACAGCTTCAGGATTTGAATAAAATGTGTATATTATGTATGACACAGTCTTGTAACATAAGACATCATTGGTCCCATACAACGAACTAGGGTTGAAATATATTTATTACTGTTGATGATGCAGGCCCTCAAGTAGCATTCTTCAATTAGACCAGCCACTGGTTCTCCACAACAAGAAATATTATAAAGTCTGAAGGTTCAAGCTGAAATTAAGCAAGGAAATCAAGCAATTATTTTTTTTCTCTGGTTTTCTGTGAATTGGATGCTTATCAAGTTTGTCAAGTTTATATATGCTTGGTATACAAACATTATTGGTTGTATAGTTAACAAACACTCATCAAGTTTTTTAATCAAGGAGAGAAGCAACTTAGCAAATCTCCTGACAGTTAGAACAATTACTCAGTGGAACAACTTGTCTCCAGAGGTTGTGGCTGCTCCAACACTGGAAATTTTTAAGAAGAGATAGGACAACCATTTGTCTGAAATGATATAGAGTCTCCTAGCTGAGCAGGGGGTTGGACTAGAACAGGGGTCTGCAAAGTCGGCTCTTTTAAGACTGGTGGACTTCAACTCCCAGAGTTCCCCAGCCAGCATAGCTGGCTGGGGAATTCTGGGAGTTGAAGTCCACCAGTCTTAAAAGAGCCGACTTTGCAGACCCCTGGACTAGAAGACCTCCAAGATCCCTTCCAATTATGTTATCCTGTGATTCCGTGGGTCTATATCATTTCTAAACATTAGCTTTTTTTTTTTCATTCAAATGTTCTACCAGAATTTCAAGGAAAATACAGACAGTGATTTCCCCTAAAACATCTAATAATAAGTGTATAAAATAAATGAGTTTTCTCTGAATACATAGGGATCTCTGTCTATTCAGCACAGGTGCTCATTATGGTCTGCTACCATCATGCCTCCTTCTCCTCATCCCTCCAAAGATATCATGGTCAGTAATAATGAAGCCTACTGACATATCAAAATGGCCAGGAGAGATGCCCTTCCCATTCCCAGGCTCACCGTGTATCATTGTAAAATGTGATCCATGCAATCAAAGTAATATACAGTATTCCTGTCGGAAAGTCATTTGAAAAGGTTTCATCTAGGCACATTGAAAACTGACAGTTTATAGGGCTTTGGATGAAATTACTGCTTGGGAGGATTTGAGTGTGTATCATTATTTTCTGATTCCACAAGAAAGCCCACAATATAATACCATGCATGTTGTGAGTTTTTATTCCAGAGGGATATGGGGTATGTTTTACAATGTCCGACTGCCACGTTTCAGTAGTTTTGGCTGACATTCAACAAATGTCTGAACAGCTAATAATGCACTCAGTCCTGTTAGTCCACCCATCTGTCTATCACATCTGCCCATTCCTATAAAAATTTACGATTAAGTAACAGGCCATTTCTCAAAATTCTATACTCTATTTATTGTCAATTCTCATAGTTTGGAGAGAAATAATACTTGCATTCATAATGATTCTATATTGTTTATCCAGGGTAAGCAAACAGCATTTTTACAAATAAAAAAACCCTAATAGACCATTTTCCTGTAAAGCTTTGTTAATGACATTTTAATTCATCAAACTGCATGCCTGCCACCAAGCACCCTATTGAAATAGTACAGCAACCTAGAAATGGAGCATTTGATTGGTCGTAGAAACCACATGGGAAGCAAGAAGTTATTTTAATTAGCATAAATTGAATCTGTTTCCAAAATGGAATTGTATAAGCAGGTGCTATTGAAACAAAGAGGTACTATCTGTAGAAAAACACAGTGATTCTTATCAATGCAATTTTTATTCACTGGGTTTTGCAATATTACACTCCACATTGTACTTAAAATAGTAGATCAAGAAATGATCATGCTAACAAGTAGCTGAAACCTGTCTATTAACCTTTTTTTCTCCTCCCAAAAGTGATTTTCTTCTTGAAATGTTTGTTTCAATGGTTTAAACTATGTTGTTGGTATTTTTGAACTTGCTTTATAAGGAGACACATCCTTCACTTTGCAGGTCAAACTTCTTGATCTGAAAAATCTCATCATCTCCACGAATTTTACTGAGGTATGAAAAGGGTTGATAGTCAAACTACCATATCAGTGAGCAACATGACCACTAGAGGGCAATAAAGAGTTGCCATTTGTTTTATGCTACCAACTAGAGGTCTTCAAGTTTTTTACAGCTCAAATCTGTAAAGGATGGCTGATTATTCAGCAAAAGCTGATGGATTTACACATTCCTTATCCATCCCATAATTAGGTGTAAGATGAAAATTTGCATCCACTGTTTGATGATTTCACTGAAATGTTTTCTTTCAGAAAAATAATCTATCAAAAGCAAAAGCAGTTTATCTTTCATCAAACTGAATGAGAACTTAAAAAAAATATTTTCAAAGAGAAACCTAACTAGGGAGAAAAAGCAGTTGAAAAAGACAACCATGTGCATTATAGAATCCACTGCCAAGACTGGAAACACAGAACACACATCCCAAACACACATTGATGGCCAAGTGGCCAAGTCATATCTTCTCCCATATGTTTGGCCAATGGGGATAAGCTACTGATGTCATAAATCTTTGCCAGCATACTGTACACCTGATACATTTCATGGGATAGCAGATGTAGAGAAAGTGGGTTGGTATTTGAATTTCCCAAATCATGATCCTTTGACCCAGTTAAGTTGTAATTGCTACAACTAATAAGGTGATAACATTGGATTGATAAACTCCATCTCCTTATGTCAATTGTCAAATACTCACTATAGAGCAGGGGTCCCCGACTCTTGGGCTGTGGCCTACTACTAGGCTGCAGCCTGTTCAAAACTGGGTTACAGGAGAAATGGGCAAACATACACTTGTGAACCTCCACTTGCACAAATGGAAGATGCTTTTTTTATGGCAAAAGAATTTTATTGGTTTTACAAATTATATGGTATGCTGGCAAAGGGTATATAGGGTATACTGTATATATTTTAGAGCTTCCATGTCAGAAATGGTGGTTACATCCGGGTCTTCATACATCATATTGTTAAGTAAATAGTGGTTTACTTAATATTAATATATTTAAGTAAATATATATATATATATATCACATTTTAAAATTCATACATTCAATCTTTAGTTTTGCAATAACATCCGTTTCAGGAATTACAGTAATTCAAAATTAATTATTTTTGAGATCTGAGTCCCTTTGCTATTATAACTTCTTCCTCCCTCCCCCCCCCCCCCCCCAGTTCCATGGCTCCTCCCGTTCCTTCTACGAATGGAAGATGCTTGAGTTCACACAAGTGGAACTTCGTGCATGATCACAAGCACCCGCTGCTCACCCTCCACTTATTTACAAATCTTATTTATTTATTTATTAAATTTATACCCTGCCCTTCTCCAAACGGACCCAGGGCGGCGCACAAGAATTTAAAATACATACAAAATCAATAAAAAATTTAAAAAACTTATTTAATAACCGTCCTGTGCTAAAACCAAATTAAAATCCCCAAAAATTTAAAACTGTCTAAAATAGTCAATTGCAGAGGTTACGCTAGGCCGGCTAGATGAAAAAAAGGTGTCTTTAGACACTGGAGGAAGAGGCGGAGGTCAGAGATGGTGCGAAGTTCAGGGGGAAGGCCTTTCCAAAGGGCAGGGCTCGCCACAGAGAAGGCCTTTCCCCTGGGTGTCGCCAGATGGCATTGTCTGGCCAATGGCACCCTGAGAAGGCCCTCTCTGTGGGAGCGTATTGGTCTAAGGGATGTATGGGGCAGGAGGCGGTCTCGCAAGTAACTAGGTCCCGAGCCATGGAGCACAAGTGAAGGGTGCACATGCATGCCGCTCACACAAATAGAGTTTTGTATGCATGCATGCACTACACTCACATTTCCCCCTCCGCACCAGACCAGGCCAGCAAGCTGGAAATGTTGGCTCTTTCTCCCTTTGAGCCATCTGCCTGAGAAATACCATGAATAGTGTTTTTCAGTCATCATGTGCTTAGCCCAAGTAGTGAAGGGTTTCTTTCCAGCACCGACACAGTTATATTAAACATCAGATTATTTCTTTTAAGAATTATGTTCTACACTGTCCAAAATTAGATTTAATTGTGAGGCTACCCAGAATGAGTAGATTGACAGTGTTTGGAAAATACTACAGCAGTACTGGAAATACTGCTTCAGTTATCACTATTAAAGCTTCTGATAGAAAGCTCATTCAAGTCAGACTTTTTCATATAGCTTTCTTGGCATTGTAACTTGGCTACAGTTTTTTTCCCCAAGATACATTCCCCAATCTCTAAAACTAGCCCACAGTCCTGGGAATTCCCTGGTGGTCTTTAACACAGCCCAATCCTGTTTAGTAGATGACCCCAGATTATACCATCCAGTTGCAGTTACTTTTACTATGGCAAACTTTCAGTAGCAAAAAGGCAATTGAAAAAAATACCATTTACTTTCTGCTTCTTGGCAACATCTTTTATCCAATTTATTGAAGAATCAGATCCTCAGTTTTAAAAGAAAATGAATAGGGACACTGGGAAAAAAAGATTCTTTTCCTTCAGCAACTGGAAAAGTGCCTAAAGCTTAAGTGCCAATGCTGGAGTGAGACTGGTACCCAATGATTGGGCAAAGTTATCAGTTCAGGTCCTAGTTAATTGCTTGCTTTTACACAATTCTGGCTCACAGATTTGAAACATCTGGTTAAAAGGTATTTTTAAATGAACACAAGGGGAAATTGAACATTAAAAACAGAATGAGGCCAATATAATTTAAAAGGAGTAAACACATAAAGCAACTGTTATTTCATTTCCCACACCTCTCCCCATGTTACAATACAACACTATAAAACAGACCTGAGTTTTGAATCATGCATGATGTAGGAAAAGAAGGCCTCTGAAGAGTGTATGCTTTAGCTTTAATTCTTCTCTGTTGTGCTGGCATTGCACTTATTATCAGATATGAAATTTGACAAGCTGGAACCTGGGCTATTTTCATTCTTTGCTATGGTCGCATGCTTGCTTAGACTTGTCAGAGCCTCTTCCTCAAATTATTCTTTTCAGAAGCATCTTTGCACTGAAGCTGCCTTGCCAGGCAGAGCAAAGCAGAGAATCCAGAGATGCTTTTGTCGTGCACCAAGGGCATTCTGTCCTTCTCCCTCTTCCCGCACCAAACGGTTAAAAGAACATTTCTCTCCATTTGAGAGATAACAAGAATAAAGAACAAGCAGTGTGGGTTTTACTCAAGAACGGTGACTATCCTGGGGCCAGCTCAAATGCCCAACTCTGTATTGGACCTTGTGCTTTAGAGATTGAGAAAACAGATGCAGGTAAAGAAAGAAAGTGATACTTTCTTAGTCCTTGGGCTAAAAGAAGAGGGATGTCTGTGCCTTTTGGTCCTTCAGTGAAGGATTGTAAAGAGAAGCACTACTCCAATAAATGGGCCATTGCTTTTATGACAGCAGTGGCAAATGTTGTTTAGCATTCACCTATCTATTCCCTGAGTCCTCACCTCTGCCAACATAAGCCAAGTAAGTAAGCCAATTTCTTTTCTCAGGCAAAAACTTACGCTCTGTTTGTACTTCAGATCTAAATCTTACCGTTCAGGGATTTGACATTCAATGATTCACAGCAGAGGGTATCTCAGGATTCTGGACTTAATGGTCTTATCAGGGAGGGACTATTTAATAATAAGGATTATCATAAATGAATAATGAATGCTTAATTTGCATATTTCCAAATGCAATTATCCATCTCTGCTACATTGTGGAGGTGGTGGGGGATAGTTTCCTGTAAGGCTTGGATTGCCACTCAAAGTCACTTATTGGTGAGTCAATCTCTAGATTTTTTGCAAGATAACTGTTGACATCCTATAGATCACCATCAGGAATTGTTGCACCCAAGCACAAACTTTTGATTAATCTAGTTTTCAGGCTTTAGTTAAATCAGAAGAAATTGGTTCTGTTTGCTTCTTCACTTTAATAATAATAATAATAATAATAATAATAATAATAATAATAATAATAATAATAATAATAATAATAATAATAATAATAATAATAATAATAATAATAATAATAATAATAATAATAATAATAATAATAATAATAATAATAATAATAATAATAATAATAATAATAATAATAATAATAATAATAATTTAATTTAATTTTATATCCCGCTCTCTCTCCCCAAGGGGACTCGAGGCGGGGCACAGGCAATTAAAAATACAAATAACAAAATACAGAATACAAACTACAAAATTAAAAGTGAATTAAATTATTCCTGCGCTAAAACCCATAAACTAAACTAAAAATTACCCCTAAAACCCCTAACCTAAAAAGAGACTACCCAAGGCCGGCCAGGCGAAAAAAGTGTGTCTTTAATTTTAAGCGGAAGGAGCGGAGGTCCGTGGTTGTCCTAATATCGGGGGGGAAGGTCGTTCCAGAGGGCTGGGCCCGCCACAGAGAAGGCCCTTCCCCTGGGCGTCGCCCGCTGACAAAGTCTAGTGGACGGCACCCGGAGAAGTCCCTCTCTGTGGGAGCGAATCGGCCGTGAGGATGTATGAGGCAGGATCCGATCCCGCAGGTAACTAGGTCCCGAGCCATGGAGCGCTTTGAAGATGGTAATTAACACCTTGAAGCGCACCCGGAAGACGACAGGTAGCCAGTGCAGCTCGCGCAAGAGCGGTGTTACGTGGGCAAACCTAGAGGTGCCCATAATTGCTCGCGCGGCTGCGTTCTGGAACAACTGAAGCCTCCGGGTGCACCTCAGGGGGAGCCCCATGTAGAGAGAGTTGCAATAATCCAGTCAGGATGTCACGAGAGCATGGGTGACTGTGCGAAGGGCGTCCCGATCCAATAGGGGGCGCAACTGGCGTACCAGGCGGACCTGGTAAAACGCCCTCCTGGCCACGGCTGTCACTTGATCTTCCATGGACAGCCGGGTATCCAGGAGGACACCCAAGTTGCGCGCCCCATCCACAGGGGCAAGATGTTCGCCCCCTATGGCCAGAGATGGAATCATCTGGTTGAATCGGGCAGCCGGAAACCACAGCCACTCGGTCTTGGTCGGGTTGAGCCTGAGCCCGTTACTTCCCATCCAGATCCGCACGGCTTCCAGGCACTGGCACATCACCGCTACGGCATCGTTGGGGTGGTTTGGGGTAGATATATACAGCTGAGTATCATCAGCGTAGAGATGATACTCTACCCCAAAACCACGGATGATCTCACCCAGCGGCTTCATATATGTGTTGAACAGGAGGGGCGAGAGGACCGACCCCTGAGGCACCCCACATGTGAGGGGTCTCGAGGTCGACCTCTGCCTTCCTGCCAACACAAATTGCAATCGGCCAGAGAGGTAGGAGGAGAACCACCGTAACACGGTGCCTCCCACCCCCAACCCCCCCAACCGATGCAATAGGATACCATGGTCGATGGTATCAAAAGCTGCCGAGAGGTCTAATAGGACCAGGATGGAGGAACAACCCCCATCTCTGGCCCTCCAGAGATCATCCACCAACGCGACCAATGCCGTCTCGGTGCTATGCCCGGGCCGAAAGCCGGACTGGCGCGGGTCTAGATAATCAACTTCCTCCAGGTGACGGGGAAACTGTTGTGCCACCACACTCTCAACAACCTTCGCCAAAAAGGGAAGGTTGGAGACTGGACGGTAGTTGTTTAAAAGAGCTGGATCCAAAGAGGGCTTCTTAAGGAGGGGCCTCACCATAGCCTCTTTTAGGGAAGCAGGCAAGGAACCCTCACTCAAGGATGCGTTGATAACCTCTTGGAGCCAGCCTCGTGTCACCTCCCAGGATGCCAGTACAAGCCAGGAGGGACACGGGTCCAATAAACATGTGGTGGCTCGCAGTCGCCCACGTAACCTGTCCATATCATCGGAAGCAACGGAGTCAAACTCCTCCCAAACAAGATCCGCCTCGCGGCATTCCACTGGACCAGCAATGGGGGCTAACTCATTCTGTATCTGAGCGGTTTTCTCCTGCAGATAAGACACAAATTCCTCTGCTCTACCCTGTAACGGGGCTTCTCGCACCCTCTGTTGAAGGAGGGAGCGGGTCACCCTAAACAGGGCGGCAGGGCGGTTATCTGCGGATGCTATGAGAGTGGCGCAATGATGGCATTTGGCCACTCTCAGCGCCACAATGTAAGTCCGTAAATGGGCTCTTACCTGTGTCCGGTCAGATTCAGAGCGGGTAGCCCTCCATCTTCTCTCTAGGCATCTCTTGTGGCGTTTCATCACCCTTAGCTCCTCGGTAAACCAAGGAGCCAGGGTGGCTCGGCGCCACACGAGAGGCCGCAAGGGCGCGACCCGATCCAAGGCTCCCGTGGTCGCAATATTCCATGCGGCCACGAGGTCCTCCATCGGGGCGCGGGTCAGGGGTACAGGAAATGGCCCAAGCGCCGCCTGGAACCCATGTTGGTCCATCAGGCACCTGGGGCGGAACCAGATTGGTGACTCAGGTTCCGCCTCCCCGCGGAGGGGAGCAGCGGTCGGAAAGTCGAGCTGGAGAAGTGAGTGGTCTGACCATGACAAGGGCGTGATGACTATATCCCCTATACCCAGATCACTCGCCCATTGGCCAGAGACGAAGATGAGATCCGGTGTGTGTCCACCCTCGTGGGTGGGGCCTTGAATTACTTGGGTCAGGTCCATGGCCGTCATGGAAGCCATGAACTCCCGAGCTACCTCGGATGATACGCCAACCGTTGGCAAGTTGAAGTCCCCCATGACTAAAAGTCTGGGGGTCTCAATTGCCACCGTAGCGATCACCTCTAGGAGCTCAGGCAGGGCTGCTGCTGCATAGCGAGGAGCCAGGTATACAACCAGCAAGCCCAACTGCCTCCCTAAGCCCCACTTCACGCAGAGGGACTCACAACCGGTGGTCTGTGGCACAATGGTTTCTCTCGGCTCAAGACTTTCTTTCACAATGACCGCTACCCCACCACCCCTACCCAGGGCCCGGGGCTGATGAAAAGCGCGGTAACCTGGTGGGCAGATTTCAACGAGGGGAAGTCCTCCCTCGTGGCCCAACCAGGTCTCCGCAATCCCAACCAGATCCGGCCCCCCCTCTGACACAAGGTCATTAATGAGGGGGGCTTTGTTGACAACGGACCTGGCGTTGCAAAACATCAGCCGTAGGCCCTGGCTCTGTACTCCCTGACCACCTAGCCTGCGGGGGTTGTGGCACTTGACCGTTTGAAGCCAACGGCTACGTGCCTCCAACCGGGAGGATGGATGTCTCCCCTCGGACCTGCCTCTCCCCACGACCCTCTGGATCGGTCGGCCCTCCATCGGAACGACTCGCGTTTCCCCCCTCCTGTCGGATCCTTCCGCCTCCCTCCGCCGCCTGCTAATCCGGCCCTTACTTTCACTAATACCCCCTGTCTCTGCCTGTCTAAACCCACCCCCCTCCCTGGTACCCCCTAAAAGAACCAATAATTTAGATACTAAAAACCCCCTAAGGCCGCGCTTCGCCCATCTCTCCGGATTAATGAATCCCTCATCAAGATGGGCCCTCGATAGAGCAGAGGGCCAAGCCTGTGAGAGCGGGGACTCTCGTAAAAACAAAAGATTTGCTCTGGAGTACATTGCGTTATAATAAATAATTAAAACTAATCATCAATATAAAACAATGTAAGAATAATTTCATTAGTGTGTCATGGGTTAAATAGGATCTTAAAAAACATCATTAGCCATAATTTAAATTCATCAAAGATCTAATAAAGTGAATAAGTGCTATAGTAAGGAAGTTCACAATGTCAATTGGGTGTCCATTTGATGTTCCAGTCCAAAAGATCTTTAGGACATTCACAAGGTCTTTAAAGAGGTCTTAATGCGGCACAGTTCTATTGGTCTTAACAAATCATCATCACAGGGGGAAGGGTTTCTTCTCAAGTTGCTGAAGAATGTAAGTTTGGCGCCAGCTAAGCCAGAAAGGAGTCTGTTCTCCCTGATGGAAAATTGCTCCCAGCTGGGGGTTTAACCAGGCCCAGGCCGTCTATCCAACCTCCTAGCCCGACCCGGCCTAACAGGAGAGATCAGTGACTAGTGAATTTGGAAAATGTTAATCTGAAGGATATTGTATCTTTGGTTTCAGTGAAATTCAGCAGTATTTGATAAGGGTATAGTATAATATAATATAGTATAATATCCCCCATGGATATTCCTTTGTCTGAGTTAATATTTTAACAGAGTCTGGAAGAATAATATTGGAAAAAAGACAGAAAAAGAAAGCATAAGAGCAGGAAATATTTCTTTAAAATCCTTACATTTCTAAAATGGCCATCCATATATTTATTCAGCATTGTTCCAAAATGAGTGTTTTAGAGTCCTATTAAAAAAGAAGATAAGCATTAATTCACTGGAACTCATAATCAAATGGCTGCGATGGGGAAAACAGCCAAGGGATAGATGGGAGTGGTAAATGACCAAGGAAATACTTTTACTCGTTGTTAAGCTTGGTTATATTACAAATAAGAACTAGTAAAAGAGAATTAAGCCCTTATTAAAGAGGTAGCGTTTATACCGGAATGGATTTTACTTCTGTAGTACCTTAAGAATACCTACATTCTTAAGCATCATGAGAGGATAACTTCAAATAGGGAAAAAAATGTCAGGTGGAAAAGATTAACCTTGAGCATATCTGCACTACCGATTTATAGCGTCCCCCAGCCATCACTATGGCGACATAAAGCCTGACTGCATTAGTGATTTATTGCTGCAGTGATAGCTGGGGGACGCTATAAATCACTAGTATGGAAATGTTCCTTCTCCTCCCCAGTGCTTCAGTTCTCATTTTGCATTTGAGGGGAATCTAGCAAGACCGCCATCTTCTCCCAAAGACAAGGCATACCATAGCTGGTCTGCACAAAGCCAAATGACTGCTGCTGTTTGATGCCCTCTACTGGTAATTTGTATTTGTGCAGACCAGCTATGGTATTCGTAGCCTCAACTTGTTCAATATCTGCAAGTGGCTGCTGAACACCGAGAAATCTGAAGCAAGATCTGATCTTCAATATATAGGTGACAGCCATATCTAGTTCTCTTTGTTATCAGAATAGAATAGGGCTATAAATATACTGAACTACTACTTGGACTCAATAGGGTCTAGATAGGCGTATATAACAGAATAAGGGAGTTGGAAGAGAGTTGGAGGTCTTCTAGCCCAAACCCCTGCTCAAGCAGGAGACCATATACTATTTCAGATAAATGGTTATCCAATTCCTTCCTAAAAACATCCAGTAATGGAGCACCCATAACTTCTGAATTCACCGATCAGTTGTTTCCACTGTCAGGAAATTTTTCCTTGTTTCTTTTCTTGATTAGTTTTCATCCATTTCTTCTTGTTCTGCCTTCAGGTACTTCAGAAAATAAGTTGACCGCTTCTTCTTTGTGGCCTCCCCTTATATATTGGAACACTGCTATAATGTTATCACTATCCCCCAGAGGTGGATTCCTACCGGTTCGGACCAGTTCAGCTAAGTAGGTAGTAACTCAGCCTGCTATGACCCAAACCGGTTTTATCGATGGCGACGCCAACTTGATTTTCAGTTCTGCGCATGCGCAGAACAATCTTCATTGCAAATTTTTCCCCCCTAACATTGTGCACGTGCACAGACCTTTTTAGATGCAAATGTGCATGCAAGTGAAGTGCACATTTGGCATGCGAACAAGCGAAGTGAGAGTGTGCACACAAAACTTTTTGCATGCCAAACCAGCAGTATACTGGCAGCAACCCACCCCCGCCATCCCCTCTTTTCATTGTACTAGACCAGGGGTCTGCAAAGTTGGCTCTTTTAAGATGGGTGGACTTCAACTCCCAGAATTCCCCAGCCAGCTGGCTGGGGAATTCTGGGAGTTGAAGTCCACCCGTCTCAAAAGAGCCAACTTTGCAGACCCCTGTACTAGATATATCCAATTCCTGCAACCATTTTTCATGTGTTTTAGCCTCCAATTTCCTAATCATTTTTGTTGCTTTTCTCTGCACTAGGCTCTCAACATCTTTTTTGTGTACTGTGGTGACCAAATGGATGCAGTATTCCAAGTGCAGTCTTACCATGGAACTATAAAGTGGCACTTACATTTCAAATGATTTTGAGTCTTTCCCTCTATTAATGTAGCCTAGGACTGCATTGGCATTTTTGATGGTTAGTTTGTTAGCATATGCCTTTTCTGGATAAGTGAGGACATGGTTATATTGATCTGTATCTTCTAACCTTGAATTGTATTATTGTAATATGCGAGGCAGTTGTTGCTCTCAAAAATAGTTTGAAGAACTGCAAGAATTCTGTTTTGTTTGTCCAACACTTGACTTAGATACATCTGAAAGTTATAAAACAAGATTTACCTATTTACTACTGAAATTTGTTCTGTCATGTTAAGTTTATAACAGGGAGCTGTTTTCTTAATTTCCGAAATAAATTTCTCCAGTGCTAATATTGAACACAGCAGCGATCCAATTTTACATAGGGAAGTTGGCCTGGTTCAACACAGCACTAAGTTAAAATGATATTTAATCCTTGCGGGCACTTTAACATAATTTTGAACATGTTTATTCAACTATATTTTAGAACAGGGTGGTTTAGTTTTTAGCTCCTCAATGCACATAGATATTACACTCTCTTGTTTACTTATTTATTAAATTTGTTGATGTACCATTTTGTAAGGGATTTTTTAAAAAAAACATAACAAAAGTACAAAAGGTATATCCACCTAAAACAGAGGTCTCCAACCTTTGCAACTTTAAGACTTGTGGACTTCAACTCCCAGAAATCTCCAGCCAGCTCTGCTGGCTGGAGATTTCTGGGAGTTGAAGTCCACAAGTCTTAAAGTTGCCAAGTTTGGGAACCTCTGATCTAAAATATTGTAAGTATATATGAAGAAATCTTTTCCCACAATTTCAGTTACCATAATAAAGATATTTTCCATTATTTCATTAAAGTATCTTCTGACCTTCTCTTAACTGTGGATCTTCTTTGCTCAGATGGCTGATTGAAAACAAATACCCAGCATAGTTGTGATATCCTAAAAAATGCCTGACCCACATGGCTTCATATATGTAATGGGTCTTTCTCTTGGCCCTCACAGAAATAAATGGGGCAAAGTTCTCAACAGATTCATTTATGTGCCCTTTTTCTTGGTAGTTGTGGTTTGTTGCACTAAAAGCTAGCCCGTTTTCTCAAAAATAAGACTTCCCTGGATAATCAGCCCAATTGGGCTTTTGAGCATATGTCCTCGTCTGAAAATAAGCCCTCCCTGAAAATATTGCAACACAGCAGCAGCCATGAGGTGACCACACTCCTGCACCTCAAAATAATAAGATCTCCCAGAAAATAAGACCAAGTGCTTGTTTGGGGGGGAGCAAAAGAAAATAAGACCCTGTCTTATTTTCAGGAAAACATGGTAATTTCAGGATTAAAATGTTCCATGAAAATAAATCTAGGTGAAAACGAGGCCAGTTGGCATTTTAAAATCAGTTGTTATTGTATTTCCATAATTATTGTTGATTATGGGAAGCGCACATTTCTTACGTTCCGTGATATAATTAATTGGTCAAAGACATTTAGATTTTCTTTTATCCAAAATGTTCTTAATTAACAAAGAATATTTCAATGGATTATCATAACAGTGACAGTCAGAAAATCTGAGATGTTTTGTGCATGGTTCTTCATTTGATCAGGAAACAGCAGCTAATTCTGCTGAGCAATTTCAAATAAAGGAAATGGCATTTAGTTAAGATCAAAATAGCGGTCTCTTCCTGAGATCTAATGGCTGCTATTACAATTTTCCCTTTCTCTTAATGCTGTCAATTCTTTCCTGATTGATACATTAATTATACACTAAAGAGGCCAATTCTTCCATGTGTTACCTGTACAAATCAAAGCTTTCTGGGGAGCATGGCCAAGTGTATTCTTAGTATCAAAGGGTCCTCTGTAAAATTCTATAATATCACAAATGCTTTTGCAATGCTCTGAAACCAAACTACACAAACCTATGTAGCTTTTACTTGGTAGATTCCACCACACTGTGTCATGGAACAGGAAACAGTGCAATATTTAGACATGACAGAACAGGAACTTGCAGAAATAAGAACAGTGTCATATTAGATAGTGTCATGATAGATAAGTGCTTTAAATAGAATAGAATAGAATGGACTAGAATACCAGAGTTGGAAGGGACTTTGGAAGTCTTCTAGTCCAATCCCCTGCTTAGGCAGGAAACCCTACACCACTTCAGACAAATGGTTATCCAACATCTTCTTTAAAACGTCTAGTATTGGAGCATTCACAACTTCTGGAAGCAAGTTGTTGTTTTTTATTATTATTATTATTATTATTATTATTATTATTATTATTATTATTATTATTATTATTATTATTATTATTATTATTACTATTATTATTATTTTCGAATTTATAAGCCGCACCCATCTCACCACATAGGGACTCGGGGCGGCGCACAGGGAATATAAAATATAAATATACAAATATACAAAAATAAAACATTCTTAAAACTAAATTAAATTAACCCACCCTGTGCTAAAACCCATATTAAAACCCCTGAATTAAAACTTTGGTAACTAAAAGCAGTATGGTGTTCGAGTAAGATCATGCCAGGCTGGCTTGTTGGAAGAAGTGCGTTTTTAACCACTAGCGGAACAGGCGGAGGTCTGAGATGACACGGAGGTCGGAGGGAAGAGCGTTCCAGAGGGTTGGGCCCATCACAGAGAAGGCTCTTCCCCTGGGCGTCACCAACCGGCATTGCCCGGTTGACGGCACCCGGAGCAGACCCTCTCTGTGAGAGTGTATTGGTCATAGGGACATATGGGGCAGCAGTGGTTCCACTGAAATTGCTTCTCTCCTTGATTTGTGTCCATGAAGGGTGGGTTGCTGCTGGCATTATTGCTGGTTCGGTGCGTGCAAAAAATTTGTATGCGCGCAGAGTGTGCATGCACATTTGCAAAAAAAAGGTCTGTGCATGCGCAAAACCTTAAAAAATAAAAACATATATTTTTGCAATGGAAATTCTTTTGCACATGCGCAGAACCAAAAAACAAGATGGCAGTGCTGTAGGAGAACCAGTTCAGGGTTGTGGCAGGTCTGGGTCACACCTGGTTCCAGTGACCCAGGCTGCCAAGTTACTACTGGTTCAATCAAACTGGTCCAAACTGGTAGGAACCCACCTCTGGTTTCTACACATTGCTTCTTGTCCTACCTTCATGTAGTTTGGAGAATAGCTTGACTCCCTCTTCTTTGTGGCAGCCCCTGAGATATTGGAACACTGTTATCATTTAGATTTAGATTTTATTCAATTTGTATCCGGCCCTTCTCCAAAAGGACCCAGGGCGGTGCACAGGAATTTAAAACAACATACAAAAGTAATACAAAATACACAATTTTAAAACCTATTAAATAACAAAAACCTGCACTAAAACCAATTAAAATCCCCCATTTTAAAACTATCTAATACTAGTCACAGCGGAGGCTATGTTAGGCCGGCTTGATGAAACAGGTGTGTTTTTAGACACTGGTGGAAGAGGCGGAGGTCGGTGATGGTACGGAGTTCAGGGGGTAGGTTGTTCCACAGGGCAGGGCCTGCCACATAGAAGGCCCTTCGCCTGGGTGTCGCCAGCCGGCATTGTCCGGCCGATGGCACCCGGAGAAGGCCCTCTCTGTGGGAGTGTATCAGTCTAAGGGATGTATGGGGCAGGAGACGGTCTCGCATGTAACTAGGTCCCGAGCCATGTCTCACCTAGTCCTTCTTTTCATCAAACTAGACATGTCAAGTTCTTGCAACTGTTCTTCATGTGTTTTAGCCTCCAGTCCCTAAACTTTCTAAAGGCGTTTGTGTCAGGCAAAAAAAAAAAAAGAGAGAGAGAGATTCCTTGAGAACCTGAATAGCTTTCAATTGAATTTTAAGCAATATTTTTTTAAAGAGAAAGACAGAAGCCTACATGGCAATCTACCCAATGGAAAAATATTTTAAAGATTGGTGTATTATAGTATCTTCAGTTGTTGGTTAGACATTGTACATACTTCAAAATCAACTCTTTGTAGCTGGTGCATGAAGTTCATTCATTTGTTTAAAAAAAATTAAATGCCAAAAAAAAAAAAATCATAGGATAGGAAGGAGACCTATTGAAGAACTCATTTTTGTAATTAAATAAATCCAACAATTCAAGAAAGTGCTATCAAAGCCTTGGTAAACACCTGTTCACATTGAATTTGTTATATTCACACCAATATGGAACTAGTAATATCAAGGGTGAAACTTTATCCAGAGATTAATTTTAAAAAAATGAAATTTACAGGGAAACTTTGCACTAAGTAAGTGTGTTTGTAGCTCTGTGAAGGGAACTGAGAATCGCCCATAGGGTTTACTAGAATGGTGACAAATTTTTGAAGAATTCAGCAAACATTCTTGTTCCTTTCCTCATTCTTGAGAACATTTCTTTAAAAGGTGCATGTATTTTTATTCAAGTACTCTATATGCTTATCCTGTATATGCCTGTCCAAGTTAATTATATCAGAAAATAAAATGTAGCAAAATAACTACAGAAGTTGAGGGATGAATAATTTGTATGGGTGATGTCATGATTACTAAGCAATCAGAATCTGATTATTCTCCAATTTAAATGACCATCCCAGTAATTTACAGAATGAGGTTCTGTTTGTTTTATTTTCTCAGCTTGTTTCCAAGCAGAAAAGAGTTCTATCTAAACTGAACCCAGCAGTGGCATTTTCAACATATAGGCAACCACAGCAATAGAAGGAAATCCAAATGACAAAACATGGCTCGTGTACTTGTACTTTACTTGTGTCGGATATCAGAATGCAAATAAGAAATGACAACATCCTGTTTTGATGGCACAACGCACATTGGCATTATCCCAATTTCTGCCAGATACCAATGGCTCATGTAGTCCCTTTCAATAGCTGGTTATCTTCACTTTCCCAGACAATTTAGATACTGTAGGTGAAGACTAAAATTGCAAAATTGCCTTTATTTTCTTCTCCCCTGCCCCTTAAATCAAACATTAAGTTACAGTTACAGAATACAGAATAAAGATGATAGTTTACCAACATATAAGTAAAGCAGAGACAAGAAACAATTTTGCACTCCAGGGCCACATCAGATCTCAGCAAGTATTCTGGGTACCACAATGTGTAATAGGGGGATCATCCATCCTATGACATGTATCCGCCATAATTTGGGATCCTATGCACTTGTTGTTAAACACACCAACATATACTTTAACATGATGCAGAAGAGGATGTCAGTGTAATTATGAGCTGGGATAACCATAACGACAAGTCAGCCAATGGGAACTGTTTGCTGACTGGGAGCCATGTCAGACAGCTGGGAGCCTGGGCGTGGCTTAGACACACACATACACATGTTTGTGTCACAACATTGATTAGCTCAAAAAACCTAACACAGAGACACACAGAGAGATAACAAGCTAGGTTCTCTTCTTGTCAGCTGAGACAGGAGGATAGTTATATATAATTGTTTCCACAACACCTTGTGGAAGGTGTCTCACCTTGTCTCAGCTGACAAGAACAGAACCTAGCTGGCTTAATGGCAAGGCTCTCGCCTGGCATGTAATACAGCCCCGGTTCGAATCCCAGTAAGGGTATGGCTAGCTGATGAGAGCTAATAAGCTCGAAATAGATCTATCCTAGTCTCCCTGACTTATTTATTGATCAGCTCAAAAGCATAACACACATATAAAAAAATTTCACAACGGAATTCATGGCTTTCTGTCTAGATGGTCTCTGGTGATGAGCCGAAAGGCAGAAAAGGAAAAGCAGTGTGCTTCCTCCCTTAATTGGGGCCCTAACAGGGTGTTGTGGAAACAATTATATATATAGGTCTTTGGTTGTTCGGGTTTTCTCCCGCGTAGAATTGGAAGTATCTTCACGACGTTTCGATGAAATCTCATTCATCATCTTCAGGCTGGTGCTTCGGGCTTGGTGCTTCCAGGAGCAAATTTGCTCCTGGAAGCACCAAGCCCGAAGCACCAGCCTGAAGATGATGAATGAGATTTCATCGAAACGTCGTGAAGATACTTCCAATTCTACGCGGGAGAAAACCCGAACAACCAAAGACCTACATACAAACACCCGCGAAAACCTCAGAAAACAATTATATATATATATATATATAATTATATTATATAATATATATATATGTAATTGTTTCACAACAACCTGTTATTAGGCCCCAATTAAGGGAGGAGACATACTGTTTCCTTTCCTGTCTTTTGGCTCATCACCAGAGACCATCTAGACAGCAAGCCAAGAATTACGTTGTGTAATTTTTTTAGATATGTGTGTTAGTTTTATGAGCTGATCAATAAATTAAATTAGAGAGAGACCAGGATAAATCTATTTTGAGCTTATTAGCTCTCATCAGCTGGCCATACCCCTTACTGGGATTCAAACCGGGGCTGTGTTGCATGCTAGGCAAGGAGCCTAGCACTTTAGCCAAGCCGGTTCCCCTTATTGCATCAGCTGAGACAGGGTATATTAGAATAGTATATTTATATAGTATATTTATATATTTATTTATATAAATATGTCAAGCTAAGCTAGGTATGTCTAGTTTAATGAAAAGAAGGACCAGGGGAGACATGATAGCAGTGTTCCAATATTTCAGGGGTTGCCACAAAGAAGAGGGAGTCAAGCTATTCACCAAGGCACCAGAGGGCAGAACAAGAAGCAATGGGTGGAAACTAATCAAGGAGAGAAGCTACTTAGAACTGAGGAAAAATTTCCTGACAGTTAGAACAATTGATCAGTGGAACAGCTTGTCTCCAGAAGTTGTGAATGCACCAACACTGGAAGTCTTTAAGAAGATGTTGGATAGCCATTTGTCTGAAATGGTATAGGGCATCCTGCCTAGGCGGGGGGTTGGACTAGAAGACTTCCAAGGTCCCTTCCAACTCTGCTATTGTATTGTATATACACACACACACGTGTGTGTGTGTGTGTTTGTGTGTGTGTGTGTATGTATATCTATATAAGACTGTTTCTGTGATTGTTATATTGATTCTTTGCTTCTGTGATTCTGGCTTCTGCTGCATGGGTATTGTATGCATGCATTATGTATTATATTAATGTATATAAATAGGTTTTTTTATATAAATGAGTCCTCCTGAATTATTTACTTGTGTGCTGGTTGTATTGCTGCAAACTCTAACAGAGGCAATGAACCATAGGTGGTATTTCCTATATAGGTATTTCCTAAATTTCCTCATAAAGAATCTGTTGTTTTATTTGGATCATGTATTCATAAAAGGCACCTCTGTACAATGAAAAGGGTATGAACTATGGGAAAAAGGAGTGGGAAGAGAGATCAGGAAGAGAAAGAGGAATCTGGAACATATTGGGAAAGCTTTGCAGGCCAAATACCTTGTGGTTTGGATATTTTTTCCATGTCTCCAGCTAAGGCCTGTCTCTTTTCATTCCAACACAATGTAGAAGGGGAGACACTCTGCTTCCTGCTTAAGCCTCCCACCTGCTTAGTCACATGACCCAGAGCAGATCTACTATGCTTTTCCTCCCCTTGTTTATATTTCAAAGATTGTGTGCTATGGGCTGAGGACACAAAACAATCTCCTTGCTGTTAAAAGGAACAAGAACAAGTACAATAATCAAGTCAAGTCAAGTAGGTTTTATTGTCATTTCAACAATATACAGTACAGTACACAGTGAGATGAAGCAATGTTTCCCCAGGACCAAGGTGCTACATCAGACAACATAGTCAAAAAGAAAAAGAGCAAAACACAGAACTACATACAGCTCTAAATCTAAGAACTTAGAGAGAGTTGAGGAGAGTTGATGGCTTGTGGAAAGAAACTGTTACAAGGTCTATTTGTGTGGGCCTGAATGCTTCTGTACCTTTTTCCAGATGGCAGGAGAGTAAAGAGCATGTGTGTGTGTGGGGGGGGGGGATCAGCCACAATGTTTCTGGCTTTATGAATGCTGCGTGTAGTATATATGTCCATGACAGAGGGAAGAGCAACCCCGATGATCTTCTCTGCCATCTTCACTATTCGCTGTAGGGTCTTGCGATCCGAAACAGTGCGATTCCCAAACCAGGTGGTGATGCAGCTGCTCAGGGTGCTCTCAATTGTCCCTCTGTAGAAGGTTGTGAGGATGTGTGATGGAAACTGCTCAGTTTCCTAAGAAAGTAAAGACGTTGCTGGGCCTTCCTTGTTATGGAACCGGTGTTGAGGGACCAGGTGAGATTCTCCGCCAGGTGAACACCAAGAAATTTGGTGCTCTCTATGATCTCCACGGAGGAGCCATTCATCTTCAGCGGGGAGCGGTCATGTTGTGGATGGAGATCATACAGGGCCAGGATGGAGATAATGGAGATCATAAATGGCCAGGATGGAATGTCCTATATAGTGTGCAACAATGTTTTCAAATTATGAAAGATTGACAAAAAGAGAGAGGGAGAAATGATATTTTGGCCTAACATATATCTTCCTCCCTCCCTCCCTCCCTCCCTCTCTTTCTCTCCCTCTCTTTCTTCCATGCTTTCATTTATTTCTATGCCTTTTAAAGATCCAATAAAGATAATAAGTTACACTGCAACATTTCCTAGAATAACTTGGACAGTACAAATGAATTTCAGTTAGCTTCCAGACTATTAGCAAACCTAATTGAAAATGTTGTTAATGTTCATCCTTTGTCCCTTTTCTATGACCACTATTATTTTAATTTTCAAACACAGTTAACTGCAGGCAATCTAAGGCCCATCTGCAGATGGCCAAATCTTTTGCAAAAGCCTTTACATAAGCATAACAGTTATCTTGCTGTTCTGCAGATGAAAATGAGCATTGGATTGGATTGGAAAATGGGGGTGTTATTAATGGTGGGCCTTGGATTCAGGGAAATGTCAAGACATGAAAGAAAATACACAACAACAGTCAACTGCTAGGGCAGATCAGCTGATCTAATACTGACACCCAACTGCAAAAGGCAAGAAACTGGTAACTACAAAAATGACAAAACATTCTCAATCTTCAAGATCTGTGATTAGGCTGAAATAAATGACAAAATCACCTACGAGCCCTTTTCCTTTTTGTTTCCAAAACCTTGAAGAAACAATTAGATCCCATAATGGTTGAAGCTCAAGATCTGAACAGAGAGAATTCAGATCAATTCCAACTCAGGGGAAAAATTAAAATATTTCTGAAATATCCTGCTCCAAATTTTAGATGTTTTCCCCACTCCAGTTTGATTCTTCAAATCTCTGAGATAGTTTCAATCTCTTTGTGAGAAAACCTTATTTATCTATCTATCTATCTATCTATCTATCTATCTATCTATCTATCTATCTATCTATCTATCTATCTATCTATCTATCTATCTATCTATCTATCTATCTATTTCCTACATGGGTAAGACCAGTCAATTCAAGAAATGTAACTCTAGGAGGCATGCAACCAAATTAACAGAACAACAATGCATCATTTAAAAAAAAATCCAATGGATAAAATAATAAACAATCTGAGTCCATTGCTAGAAGATTTATGCATATTGGTGTTTATATGGTAGAGTTCCATTTGGTCCTGTCAGGTAAATAATTAGCATATGAATAAAACCACCAAGTGATAGGTCTATGTAGATTCTCAGTCATCCAGGTTGTGGTTGTCCCAAAGGTGCTTTTTTCAAGAGGCAACTGGAGTTTCTTGGGGTTTTGTTTGAAAACATTTTGCTTCTCATGACCTGAATGACTGAGAATCTCCACAGAAATTTAGGTATGCAAGAGCTGAAGAAGCTTCTTGGATGAGAAGCAAAATGTCTTCAAAGAAAAACAAGAATGTCCAGTTGTTTCCCCATTCATTTCAGCAGCTAAAAATAATTTTAATCTCTCTTTTCCTTATTGCTCCTCTTTTAAGTAAAAAATAAAATCTCAATGAGTTGTCAATCAGTAATTGTCAGCAAAAGTTTAGTAAGAGAAACCAGATATAACAGCTTTTCTTTTTTTAATACTGATCAAATAAGCAAACTTTGTAAATCTTACCTAAGTTTTAAGAATGTCATTTTTAATTCCTATTTTCTACACATAAAGTGCCGGCTAGAAATTTAAAACATTAAATTCCTAACATGTCTGGATAGGTTGGGAAAGATTGGTTTAAGTTCAATATTGCTTAAGCAAGTTTCATCCCAGAACACCTCTATGTGCTGACAGTGATGACTTACTACATTACTGTGAGTGGACTGAAAAGGTAGGAAGATCCTTCTGTCCTCTCCAGCCATGGTGAAGGCAAAGCCTGTAAATGTGAGAGACAAAAGAGATGATCCAAAAAGAAATGCAAATCAGAAAGCAAATGGAGTTTTGAAAGATGTTGAAATGATAATAATGCTGTACAACTCCAACTGTGCTCGGTTGACATATATGTAAATAAATGCAAATATTATAAAATGCAATAGCATTCAAATGACTCATTCAAAAGAAATTAAATTCAGGTCTTTATTTGAAAAAGTAGGTTGCACAGTTTATTAAACCATGTACAGTTTTCAACTCTGCAGTTTTCTATTTGCCATATTTGGGGAGTTGAATTTCTGTTACATTTAAATGATATTAACTGAGTACATTTTAAGTCAAGAAAGCATTTTCTTAATATTTTTTAATTATAACATTTTATTGACTTTAGTAAAGAGCAGAAGAAGACGTAACTGAAATAAAGCCATAGATTCAAAAAATAAAATATAACATGCATTTTTAGAGGCAGTTAACTCCCCAGTTAGATTTTAAAGGAGCTTTCTCCAATAAACATGGTTCCATAAATGATGAATACATAGTATTGCTTTTCCCCAAAGGCAGCAAATTGGGAAAGGTTGTGTATAAGTTTGCTACTTTTCCAAGGGCAAGGCAGATAGAGAGAGATGATAGAAAGATAGATGATAGATAGATTAATAGATGGATGGATGGATGGATGGATGATTAGAGATAGATAAATAGATAGATAGATAGATAGATAGATAGATAGATAGATAGATAGATAGATAGATAGATAGATAGATAGATAGATAGATAGACAGACAGACAGACAGACAGACAGACATGGATGGATAGATAGACAGATAGATGATAGATAGATAGATAGATAGATAGATAGATAGATAGATAGATAGATAGATAGATAGATAGATAGATAGATAGATAGATAGATAGATAGAATAATAGAGTTATTCCGGGTAGATAGAATAATAGAGACAGAGACAGATTTAGGATTAATTCAAGGAAAGGAATGGAGGAAGAGATTCATTCCATTCAATTCCTTGGATTCGTCCTATAATGTATTTCCTCAAGTACAAGATGTTGAATGCAAATCTTATCCATGCTATTTTTTAAGCTGACAAAACAGTATTAGAAACCATGCTCTACTCCTACTGATCATCTGTTTAGAGGGGAATAGCAAGGGGAGGGATTCCCATTCACACAATTTAATCCCCATGGCTTTATTTTAATCAAAGTTGTTTATTTCCCAGTGCCGACACCAAAAGCATTTGAGAGTTCTCCTTTGGCTTGACTTAGTAATTATTCCTGTTTTTAAACACAAAACACCAAATACCTTTGGGGTCACGTTTCAGCTAATCTAAAACTCAGAAAGGGACATTTCTTTGCTTCTCTCACCCCAAAGCAACAGCCCGACTGATTCAGGCATTCAGTAACAAAGAAAGGGAGTCAGGGGGGTGGGGGTGGGGAATGGGCCTTTCCTCTCACAAGGTGACATTAAAAATCCCCAGACTACTGGTAGTCCTCTATTATGACTGTAACTAAGTCAAGAATTATGGTCATAAATCTTGCAAATCATTAAGCAGCTCATCACCTGATGATCTGATTTTACTACTTTTTTTGCAGTGATCATTAAGCTAACGCCATGGTCGTTAAGCAAATCTTTGCTCATTTAGTGAACACTATGATTGTTAAGCAAACCCATTTTTGGGGGCCAGAAATTAGAAGCAAATGCCAGTTTCTAGCAAAAAACAACAAAGAGTAAATCGCAGTAACTGCAGGATACCACAAAGAACTATAAACATCGGCCAGTTGCTGAATGTCCAAAATATATAATATGCAACTTGGGGTGGGGGGGCAGACATCAGTCCTTTGAATCAGGGTTATAAGTACCTTTGAGGGAAGATCTATCATAACTTTAACTAGTTGCTAAGTGACTGTTGGAGACTACCTCAGTGGTAGGATTAAAAGAAATAACTACCAGTTCTGTGAGCTGGCTTGGTGGGTGTGGCCTGGTGGCCACACCCACTCCAGGGGAAGGTTAATGCAAAATCCCCATTTCCTTCCAGCTGGGACTCGGGAGGCAGAGAATAGATGTGGCAGGGCCAGTCAGAGATGATATGTACCGGTTCTCAGAACTACTCAAAATTTCTGCCACCAGTTCTCTAGAACCTGATCAGAACCAGATGAACACCACTTCTGGACTATCTGTAGAACACATCTTATCTTTCTTTCCAATTTGATTGCTATTCAACATAATCCATACAATTTTGTATGGATAAAAAGTGTCCTAAGTCATATCTTGGCTCTCACATTATTCAATATTTCTGGAAGGCAAAGAACAAAAGTTAAAACAAAAGAGAAATTGTATCAAAAAAGCAATTGAATATTTTATATGCAGACACATTCTCAAAGCAGCTGTATCTTCAGGCCATGAGTGTATTTAAAAAAAATCTTGAAAGTAAAGAACAGTCTAGTAAAAGCAAGTCAGTTCTGATCAATGGATCAGGTCATAAAGAGATTTTGTAATTTGGGCCACACTAAACCAATAAAATTCATTCCATAGCTCCAAACAGAATGTACCTTAAACAAATGCTACACTTCACTTGCTAGCCTCCAAGGGAATGAATGATTATAGTAACTGAATAATTAGAAATGGGAATTTGTGAACATTTTATTAACCTTCGATTAGTTTTAAAATGAGAAAAGAAAATAAGGCGAAAAAATACCTCTTACAGGCTTCTCTCCATATTGCTTAAAATGTACAATGGCTGCACTGAAAAGATGGCACAGCTGAGCTCACATGGCCATGTGCTACTAATATGCCCGTACGCGCACATATACACACACACACACACAGAATCATAGACACACACACAATTCTGAGCTAGCTAGGAAAGATTTCATTTTATGCCCCCAGTTCAGAAGTTGGCATAATACGCCAATGCAATATTTCTCAACCATGCTGGCTGGGGAATTTTGGGAGTTGAAGTATATATATCTTGAAATTGTCAAGCTTGAGAAATACTGCTCTGGTGTGTCTCCACCTGCCTCCCAGATCTTGTGAAAAGCTACCCCCTCCCAAATGTTACTGTTATTTATTTATTTATTTATTTACTAGCCATCTTGTATCAAAACAACTCTGGACTGCAAGTGGTATTCAGCCAGTTCACACCGGTTTGCCTGAACCAGTGGCAGAAATTTTGCCCAGTTCGGCAAACCAGTAGCGATGACCGGCTGAACTGTGGGTGTGGCTAGGTGTGGGAGGGTCATGTTACATGTTACTCAATCACATGCCCCCCACCTAGCCACACCCACTGAACTGGTAGCAACAATTTTTTAATCCTATCACTGCTTTGGACAATTTACAGCATTAAAACATTAAAATCCTAAGAGATCAATATTTATAAAACAATAAAATAGAAATTATGATCAAAATAAAATTGTAATTAAAAGCTGAGGATGAAGGGAACAGGATATGCAGGGGGAGCTGGTATCGCCCCTTAACTTATTAATCACCTCCAGTGTGGAGCCCCAGGCTATCTGGCAGAAGGTCAAAAGAGTGAGAGACAATCTCACCTTAGGGGGTAAGTTGTTCCAAAGGGCAGGAGCCATGGAAAAGAAGTCCTTTCTCCTGGACTCCACCAGTTGTAATATCTTGACTGTTGGGGCCTACTGCATGCCTGCTCTGCTAGTGCAGGTGGAGAGGACCAGTCCCAACAGGGTAAGATGGTTCCTCAAATAACTTCAAGTATGAAGTGGCTAGAGCATCCCCCCTATTTTTTTTTTAAATCAAAGAAGTCATATTCCAAAGATTATTGAATATTGAAAACACACACCTAGGAATTTGAAGAAAAAGCAGATTTAGAATCAACTGCAGATTTTATTTTTCTAAATTGCATTTTAAGATTCCTGGACATGGTTTACATACTGCCAAGAGCCTGAAACACGGCTATTGTTGTTAAATCTGTATTCCACCCGAGATTCAACAACTTGGGTTCCCACAAATAATATTAAGAATAAACATATATGTATATGTATATAATTGTTCCACAACACCCTGTTAGGGCCCCAATTAAGGGAGGAAACATACTGCTCTCCTCTTCTGCCTTTCAGCTCATCACCAGAGACCATCTAGACAGAAAACCATGAGTTCCATTGTGTAATTTTTTTAATATGTGTTAGTTTTATGAGCTGATCTATACTAGCCTGCCTGATTTATTTATTGATCAGCTCATAAAACTAACACAAATATTTAAAAAATTACACAACGGAACTCATGGCTTTCTGTCTAGATGGTCTCTGGTGATTAGCCGAAAGTAAGAACAGGGGAGCAGTATGCTTCCTCCCTTAATTGGGGCCCTAACAGGGTGTTGTGGAACAATTATATATATTTATCCTCCTGTCTCAGCTGATGCAGTAAGAGAACCTGGCTGGCTTAATGGCTAAGGCTCTTGCCTGACATGCAATACAGCCCCGGTTCGAATCCCAGTAAGGGTATGGCTAGCTGATGAGAGCTATAAAGCTTGAAATAGATCTATACTAGTCTCCCTGATTTATTTCTTGATCAGCTCATAAAACTAACACACACACACACATATATATTTATTCAAACTTATTCATTGCAGTTTGTAAAGCTTGGTTCATGGCTACCATCTTATATGAGACCATCCAATGTTGCTTTATTCAACAAACATTTATCAAATTATTGCTTACAGCATTGTGTGAATCCAACCTGTATTAACACTGCAAGACCCAAGTCTTATTCTTTCTTATTTTACAGTAGTTTGCAAGCAAAAATAATTTAACAACTGAAATTCACATTATTCCAATATGTTGATTTTTCTGAGCTCAGAAACACAAGCCTTGTTTATTGAAAACCAATTGATTTGAACATCCCTTCCTCCCCTTTCTTTTATACCAGCTGATAAAGATATTGATAATTTGCCGTAGCTATTTGACTTTGTTTATATTGAAGAAAATAGCTGTTTCAAAAATAAAAGGAAGCAAAATGAGCAAAAAAGGAACCAGAAGAAATAGGATAGGGCAACATGGATGCCAGATATATAAATACTATGACTATTCTCCCATTAATGGCTTACAGCATCTCCTTATCATTACCCAGCCATTACTGAAGTAATAAAAACCCTGTCTTCATTATTGCTATTTTGATGCAACAATCATTAGAGATAAATACTCCAGATCTTTCATTTAGGAAATAGGCTTTGCTTAGAGAACATTCTAAAATTGCCCTATATCTTGATGTGGCTGAAAGATATAAACACTAATTCTGAGATTTAAAAAAGAAGAAGAATAGAGGTGCACAGACTCTTTCTAGACAGCGCATATCCATCTTCATTTATTTTCTGACAAAATTCTCCATATTTTGCCAGTGCCAAAACTATCTTAGATTGTAAAGATGTCATACCAGGGGTGGATTCCTGCCAGTTCTAACCTCTTCTATAGAAGCGGTTCCACAAATCTACAGTGCTGTTTAGAACCGCTTCCAGCTCCCTACTCCTGCCTGTCCGCACATCATCAAGATGAAGAGCGAGAGGAGGAATTCTGGGAGTTGAAGTCCACAAGTCTTAAAGCTGTCAAGTTTGAACACCCCTGGGTTTTTTTCCTAAAGGGTTAGGGGTGCAAGGGTCTTGTAACTAGACAGCTTTAAGACTTGCGTGCTTCAAATGCCAGAGTTTCTGAGCCAACATTTTGGTTGCTAAGCAAGAGCATTGTTAAGTGAGTTTCACCACATTTTACAAGTTGGCCACGCCCACCCAGTCACATGACTGCCAAGCCACTCCCACTTGGTCACATGGCTGACAAGCCATTCCTACCCAGCCACATGGCCAGCAAGCCATTCCCACAAAGCAGGCCACACCTACATAAGAGGTTCTAAAAAATTTTGAAACCCACCACTGTGTCATACCCATACTGTGCTCCAATTTGGAATTTACTCCCTTATGCTTATTGTTTAACCTAAATGAACAATGAATGAAGGGAAAAGGACAAAGTGAGAGTTCAACAATCAGAGGAGGTGTTAGGGACAATCAGCTGTACATACCGAATGAACTTTCTCAATTTATTGTTCTCTGTATGCACATGTCCACAATGCATCCTTAAGATGCTTCTGTCTTATGCTCATTTTGCCTCAACTCTGAACAGACTTAAGAAAATTCTAACTACACCACACAATTTAAATGCTCATGATGGCTTAATTCTAAACCAGTTTAAGAAAAATCTTTAAGATTGAGACCCTGTGACATCAGTTTGCAAGGTACCATTTCCAAATTCCAGACAACAACGTCCTCCCACTGGATAATTTATTTATTTATTTTATTTATTTAAATTTATATCCCGCCCTTCTCCACAAAGGACCCAGGGCGGCGCACAGGAAAATTTAAAAACATACAAAATACAATAAATATAATTTAAAAAACTATTAAATAAACCTATCCTGCGCTAAAACCAAATTTTAAAAACCCAATTTAAAACTACCTAAAAGTCCCCATGGGAGGTTAGGCTAGGCCGGCTTGTTGGAACAAATATGTCTTAAGACATTGGCGGAAGAGGCGGAGGTCGGTGATGGTACGTAATTCAGGGGGTAGGTCATTCCAAAGGGCTGGGCCCGCCACAGAGAAGGCTCTTCCCCTGGGTGTCGCCAGTCGGCATTGTCCGGCCGACGGCACCCTGAGAAGGCCCTCTCTGTGGGAGCGTATCGGTCTAAGGGATGTATGGGGCAGGAGGCGGTCTCGCATATAACTAGGCCCCGAGCCATGGAGCGCTTTAAAGATAGTTGTCAAAACCTTGAAGCGCACTCGAAAAACCACAGGAAGCCAATGCAGCTCGCGCAGGATCGGTGTTATGTGGGAGCATCTAGTGGCTCCCATAATCACCCGCGCGGCTGCGTTTTGGACTAGCTGTAGCTTTCGAGTGCACCTCAAGGGAAGCCCCATGTAGAGAGCCCCATGTAGAGAGCATTTCTCTACTATCACCTATTTTTTTTGGAAAGAAAAGAAATGGCCAATCCTATCTCTCTCTGTGTGTCTTTGTCTCTCTGTGTGTTTGTGTATATGAGAGAGGGGGGAAAGAGAGAGAAAGAAAGAGATTAAATCATTAAAATGTAATATAAGTGGACATAGCTACCATTTTTAGGATAAAATTTCCTTTCTTGAAGAACATTTTGCACATTAATAGCAGCTAAGCCTTCCTTTTTTAAAACCAGTACTGAAATATACCACAGTGTGATGGTACTTGCTCAAAAATCAGCAAAAAAAAAATGTTTTGGCATGTTTAACAAGGAATATTGGGGAGCTAGGTAAATGGTAAAATAATGAAACAATGCATTTTGGACTTTAAAAAAACAGACAAAATAGGTAGCCCAGGAAAAGAAAATAGTAATTTAGGGGGGAAAAACATATTTTTGCCACAGTTCAAACTGCAATATTTTATTTATAAGGCAAGTGATATAAGCATTGTTTTTTTGCAACATTTCTGCAAAATGTAACTCTAAAATGTAGCTCTATTGTATTCAGTGATGATTGACATAAATGAGGAGGCATTTCTACCTCTGTGAAGTAGCCAATGAATTGGTTGGGATTACAGTTCACTGATTACTACAGTAAAGTAGTGAAGAAACCAGAAATGTATTGTTCAAATTGGACACACATGGGAAATCGTACTTTGTGAGTTTGATGGTGAGTCAGCAATTAATAGACAACAATATAATTCATTTCTGCCTTCCAAAAATGGTTGCTGGTTCATTCTGACTATGTAGACAAGCCTTACAGCCCCCTATGCCACATACCATATATGTCAGTGATGGCTAACTTTTTTGTTGTTGGGTGCCAAAAATGTGAGCGCACGCATGCACATGACAGCACATGCAGGTGCTGGCAACCAAAATGTAAAGTGCGCCCCCACATGTGCATGCATGCACAAACACCCAGCCACACACATGCCATACTGCTCACTTCCAAGCTGAGCTTGGTATTTCCTTCAGGGGGCTGGGGGAGGCCTGGGGAGTGTGAAAATGGCCTCCCCTGACCCTCCATAAGGCCGAAAATCAACTGGCTGGTGTGTGCATGCACACTGGAACTGACGGCTTGCATGCCGGCAGATATAGTTCTGCATGCCACTTGTCGCACATGTGCCATAGGTTCACCATCATGGATATATACATATAGTATCTCCATGATGAGGTAAGTGGCAAATAAATGTAATAAATAAATAAATACCAATTCATTTTTAAATTAAAACCCCTAAATAAACAAATAATTTGTTGCCAGAAGAGTAGAGGGGGAAGAAAATTTTCTGAAGATCATCTTTCTTATTCTTCCATTTCCAGAGGCTTTTGGTGAATTGAAGAGCTTTCCATGAATGAAAAGGAAATGTTGGCTACATCTGTTCAGCATAACTAGAACATAAGGCTACTTCTTCATTTAACCCTACCTAATTCTTTAACAGAGTAGCGCAATGAGTCAGCGATTAAAGACACTGAGCTTGTCAGTTGAGGAGCTGACAGCCCAAGGTCAAGACCTGAGCTCCATGCAGTGGAGTGAGTTTCTGTCATTTGCCCCAACTCCTGCCCACCTAGTAGTTCGAAAGCATGCAGATCAGTGGTGGGATTCAAAATTTTTACTACCAGTTGTGTGGGCATGGCTTGGCGGGGTTGGCAGGGAGGGGATACTATAAAATCTCCATTCCCTCCCCACTCCAAGGGAATGTTACTGCAAAATCCCCATTTCCTCCTGATCAGCTGGGGCTCGGGAGGCAGAGAATAGATTGGCGGGCAGTCAGAAGTGATATTTTTCCTGTCTCCAAACTACTCAAAATTTCCACTACTGGTTCTCCAGAATTGGTCAGAACCTGCTGAATACCATCTCTGATGTAGATGCAAGTAGATTGATTGTTAGGAATATAAAAGCATTCTGTGTGCTATTGGCATGGAGTCATGCTGTCCATGTGACCACAGAAATTGTCTTTGGACAGAAATTGTCTTTGGACAAAGCTGACTCCCTAGGCCAGGGATGTCCAAACTTGGGAACTTTAAGACTTGTGGACTTCAACTCCCAGAATTCCCCAGCCAGCATAGCTGGGAGTTGAAGTCCACAAGTCTTAAAGTTCCCAAGTTTGGATATCCCTGCCCTAGGCCAAGAAACAGAGATCAGCACAAGGCACTAGAGTGGGACACAACTGACTGGGAAACCTTTACCTTGTTAATTCTTTAACAATATCTGTTTTCTCCTGTATGACTGAACCATTTGGAGATGGAGAAGGCAATGAAAGGAAAAGTAGAGTATAATATCTGCCATCATCAGAGTACAATTTGCCAATTCCTCAAAGTTTAGGTTGCCAGATGCCCCCTTCACAAAGGGATGTTTCCTCTTCCAGAACATGACATCTCATTAGGAAGTAATGAGCATCCATTATTCAGTCATCAGAGCACTACAGATATACGCAGCACGGGTTTCAACAGCTAATGACATTTTTAATTTGCACAAGTGGGGCTCGGTGCCTATTGGTTTTTCTTCATCCTATAGTTTAATTGAAAGTTAAACTCTGAGTGTCTCAATTGCCTCAGCATTTCAGACAGAGCCCTGAACCGCTGTTTACTGGCATTTCTGTTATTGCCCTTGATAGGCTGTACCAGGTGTTGCACCAACTAAAAAAAACAGCAACCCTGAGGGGCAATTTGAACCTCATACCAGCAGCAGTTTTGACCCATTTAGGAACTAATGGCCTTTTGTGTGTCTTTCTCATATGCTCCAATTCAAAATACTTTCAATCATAAAAGTTGTGGCAAGAAAAGCAAGGAATGCTGGGATAACCACCGAGTCTGGACCTCAACAGAATACTCATAAAAGTTGTCTCTGGGGGGGGGGGGAAATCAACAACTCTGTTTCTCATGAACAGCTGCTCAGTGCCTCATAATGTATGCTGGGCACAGCACTCCTTCTTGGCCCATCAACCTGCTGCACCTGCTCCCCTCAGCTTACTTCACCTGAAGAGATCGTGACATGAGTATCAAAGCAATATGTTCAAGAGTCCTGCAGCCAGCTCAGCATCACTCACAGTCCACGTCTGCACCCTTATAAATCCCGGCTCTTAGTCAGAAAACACACAATAGCGGTATAGCATCTCCTGTACCATTTGCCCTTCTGTCTGACGCTCTATCATATTCACTGAAAAGCACCATGCTGCTGTTTAGAATATGAGAGGTATCTTATTCATTCATTCATCTGGAATCTTGTATAGCCCCCTACAGAGATCAGAGCAATATATACAAAAATCAGCAAAGTAATATCTGAGCAGGAACACTCAGTCCCATTAAGACTGAATGTTTCTCTTGCAATTGTTCCAAAGCAGGTTTCCAGGGAAGTAAATGTTTTGTACTACAGTGAATGTACACTTGAAAATGGCGATACTATCAGATGAGAGGTTATTCAACTGAAATTCTAGCATTTATAATTTCATGCTTAATAGAAGTTTTAAAAATAGGTTGCCTGTCAACTTTGGTAGGTCTTATTCAAACTACACTACACTACTTTTCTGGAAGACGTTAGTCAACATCTTCATCCAACCTATTTGGAAAGGTGCTGTTATACAGACAGTGGATAGTAAGGGTGCAATATCTATATCAGTGATGGTAAACCTATGGCACATGTGGCACAGGTGGCACACGGAGCCATTTGGCAGGGCACGTGAGTTGTGTGCTGACCAGCTGATTCAACCATTTTTAAAGCCATTTTTCACCCTCCCCAGGCTTTATAGGAGCCCTCCGGAGGTTTCAGGAGCTTCCCTGAAGCCTCCAGAGGACTAAAAATGAACCTACAAGAAAACCAAAAGTCACTTCCTATAAAGCCTCTGGAACTTGGGGAGGGCACAAAAAGCATGTAAAAAATGGGGTGGGGAGCACCTGTCATGCATGCATGCGCACTGGGGGGGCACGCATTACATTATGGGTGTGGCACACTGGCACACAAACCCCCTGCGCTCCCCCCCCCTTATGGCACACCAGCCTAAAAAGGTTCGTCATCGCTGATCTATATAGTGGTACAGCAGAACTGAATCCTAGTCAAATCCTATCCTCATTAAATAAATTCTTAAGTATCATCCTTTACCTGCTATAAAATTTAGGAAAAATGATTTCAAGTTACATTCAAGCAATTATTACTTTGGTTACTTAATGTCTTTTATGTTCAGAAGAATAAAATATGTGTTTATGCAAATGTCATATTAATAACTGAACTCTTTATATAAGTTGGAATGTATCAGAGGGATTTTATTCACCAGAAACCTGGAATATTCCTCATAGTGGCCTTGTAGATGATGGCAATGGCCTACTCGGCCCAGCAGTGATTAGGTTAAAGGCTGATGAATGAATATAGGCAGTCAAAATAAGATAGAGAAATCTTGATGTTTCATCACCCTTACGGCCATTAGGTAATTCTAATGTAGGTCTTACCCTTATCTATGTTTGGTGAAGTCTACTCCAAATCTTCTTCCAACAGAACCCTAAGTGTCTCATTTGGTAATTCACCTCCAGGAGCAACTTGGTAACCAAGTTCTATCCCGGGATCAGCACACAGGGAGAGCCTCATAGGGGTGAAATGGTTCAAGCCATCTATCTATTCCAGACAGTGATTTATGTTTTGACCATACAACTCACCAAATCCTTGGGAAAATGTCCAAGCTTACCCTGACTGGAACCTTATTGGGTCCATCAATCACTTTGGACAAATTGATCAATCACAGAGGATGACACTCATAAGCCAAAAGACAATCAGAGAGTGACCTCTCCATGACAATCATGGAATTTTCTACTATCAGATCATCTCCCAGCCTCCCCAAGAAAAGAAGCACACATAATATGTGGCCACCAATATATGTCAGCCTTGTCAAGTCCATAGTTGCCACTTGCAGATCTTTGGTTAAGACCATAGTTGCCACTTGCAGATAACAATAGCCACTCCTTCTACCCCTCTGTGGAATCTCACTGAGTAGTATAGGGCAGGGGTCCCCAACCTTTTTTTCACCAGGGACCGGTTTCATTTTAAAGAAAATTCTGCGGACCGGCTGAGGGGCTCAGCAGTCATGTGACTGGGTGGGCGTGGCCAACTTTGAAAATGTGAAACTTAACAATGATCTTGGTTAGCAACCAAACTTTTGGCCTCAACTGTGGTCATAAGTTCTTTCTTTCTCTCTCTCTCTCTCTTTCTTTCTCTTTCTTTGTCTCTGTCTCTCTTTTTCTCTCTCGCTATTTCTTTCTTTCTCTCTTTCCCTTTCTCTCTATTTCTTTCTCTTTCTCTTTCCCTCTTTCTGTATCTTTTCCTGTCTCTTTCTTTCCTTTCTGTCTCTTTCTCTCTGTCTTTCTCTCTCCCACTTTTTTCTTTCTTTCTCTCTTTCTCTGTGTCTCTCCTTCATCCGCCCATTTCTGTCACTCTGTGTGTGTGTGTGTCTGTCTGTCTGTCTGTCTTGCATTCATTCATTCAATCACTCCTTCTGTGTCTCTGTCTATCTTTCTCTCCCTCCCTCCCTCTGGCTCTCTATGTGTGTCTGTCGTCGTCATCGTCGTCCCGTCCCCCCGCCCCCAGCCTCCTCATCCCGCCTGCCAGGCTTGGTCGCTCGTTCGCTCGGTCAGGCTCCGTGGCTGGATAGGAGCCGGGCTGGAGAGGAGGAGGAGGGAGGGGGGGGCAGCCCATTGGGAAGAGCACGCGGGAGAACGCAGGAGGATGGTGGGGGCTCTTCCTCCACCCTCGTCGACGGAGGGACTCCTTGCGCCGCCGGAGCAACCCGCCAGTTCCCACCCCAGCCCGCAGAGCCTCCGCGGTCCCTGGATGAAAACGAGTGGCCGGCATGCCAGCAGGGGAGGGAATCGGTGGCCGGTCCGGCGGCGTCCAGGAATCCTTCCGTCGACGAGGGTGGAGGAAGAGTCACACTCCAACGGTGCGAACAGCCGCGCCTGCGTTCTCCTGCGCGCTCTACTCAGGGGGCTGCTCCCTCCTCCCTCCCTCCTCCTCTCTAGCCTTGCGGCCCGGCTCCCATCCAGCCACGGACCGGCACCGGTCCGCGGCCCGGGGGTTGGGGACCCCTGGTATAGGGTAATGAATGAAGGGAGCTTAGTTAAACAAAAGCTTAGCTTTCAATAGTAGTAGCAGCACAATCCATGCCTCAATAGGTAGGCGTAGAATGAGGAAGCCAAAGACCAGACTTTCAAGCAAAAAGTTCAATGCCCCTGGATATGCTCTCCCTGGCCTCCCACCATAGCTCCCTCTCCTGTTTACCATTTGGATGTTGTCTACATTCTATCCATCACACACTTACTCCCAGGCAAACACATATCCAATCTCTTCCCTATCCAACACAAATTGATTCAATTTGTGAGTTTCCCTACCAGAAACTCAGCCAATCCTGACTACCTCTGACCAAGTCCTTGATAGTGTCAGAGGGGCCAAAAAATTTTGTGGGGGGGGGGGGAGGAAACACCAGGCCCTACCCATGTCCCCTACTCCATAAATCAAACTCTTAAAACATATAAAAAATACAATCCAGGGGGCATCACCTGGAGATTTTCATACCAACCAACATTCTCAGGAGACCTAGAGCAGCCACATATCTGTGGCCAAATGCCTTGGGGTAAGGGGGGAAGTAGCAGCAGAAACCAAAGGCTGGTTGTATTCATTTATAATTTCTGTGGTGTCTACCATGGCTTCACAAATTCTAGGAATCCTGGAGCACTGTCTTCCACAATGCTAACCTTCCACTACCAACTGCAATCTTAGTGCTAGTTTCTCAGCTACTATTATCACTACCAGGCCTGGCAGTTCCCCACTTCACCCCAATCACTTCAGGATGTCTCCACCATCCTATGTACTTCCAAACTGTATAGTATGATACTGCCACCAATTCTCATGATTCCAAGATTGCCTTTGTGTATCTTACAGCCCACAAGGCCACCACAATGATTCCCATAGCATCTACAATCTCCAAGGCCACCACTACAGTGTCTGTGGCCTCTGCCACATTCTCAGCCTTTTCTTTAATTCTCTGGCCTTAAATGTTAATGCTACTATATATTTTGCCCAGGTACCCTTTTGACTTCAAGACTTAACAGGACCCATTCCCTAAGACATCTGGATGTTTATAATCTCCATTGAAGCTTCTGCTACCAATCCTATTTGACATTGATTTAGGGCAGAAAATCAATACCTTCTTACTCCTGAGACTAACTTTGAATGACATATTGGAAGTTTCACTTTCAAATATGGGCTGAGCAAGGCTACACTTGGATTTATTTCAGTCGAATTTAAATTTTGTTAAATAAATCAATCCAAATTTGTAATAGTGTTCCTGTCTGTCATATTAAACATTACAAATCAGCATCACTTTGAGGGAAAGTAGTGTATTTGGCCTGGGGGCTACATGTTTTCATTCAGAGATATTATTTTTCTATGAATTATATACGGTAGCATATCTTGGCCTTTTATGAGAGAATGTACAGTGAAATGAAATAATGAATGATTATGCTGTAAGACGTTATGAAGATATTGGAAAGATTAGATTGTAAAGGAGCAGCAGAAAAGGTAAAACTAGTGTGCTATTGGGAAGGATTTGTTTTGTCTGCACTTTGCACAACTCTGCTTATCTTGAAAAGAAAAGTGTGTTGGGTAAACATGTCTACCTGTATAGGTATTGGAAAAGAAAAGAGTCTGAAGAATGGGATGAAAAGAAAGGAAAGATAAGAACAAATCTTTGGGGCAAAGAAAATGTGGGAATATAAAAAGGGGGGGACTATCATTTCTAGCGATTATCCTGTGCCAATGTTTCTCAACCTCAGCAAGTTTGGGAATTCTGGGAGTTGAAGTCCCTTATATTAAACTTGCTGAAGTTGAGAAACACTGTTCTGTGCAAAATGATAAATGAATGCTTTCCTAAAACTCAAGAAATGGTCCATAAGAGACCTAGTTTGGAATATAGTAGGTTGTTGTAAATAAATAAATATATTGTCTCATTCATCCTGAGGAGCTATGCCATGACATATTCTAAGATCCTGCATATAAGGAAGATCTAATGATGTACCGCAGGTCACAAAATCAAATTGACAGTGACAAATTAGTGCAGTATCAACCAATTTTTTTTTACTACAGGTTCTTTGCTATAGGTTCTATATTTTTCCACAAAACCTTCCTGCAACTAATCTGGTGTTTGGGGACATGTTGTCCCCCAACCTAATCTATCTAGAGATAAATCTGGAGAAAAGGGTTCTGCATGTATCATTTTGAATTCTTGAAAGAAATGCAGAGCGAATCTGACAAAATAAAAGCAGAAGTATGCAGCATATCCTTTTCTCCATTATGCTGTTTGGAGGGTGACTATACAAAACAAAGCTACTTATACTTGACTTTCCAAAGTCCAAATAACTTAGGGATCCCATGTGAATAGACCCAGTTTCTTGCTGCAGGCATCTCATTTTCAGTTTAGGATGGAGGAGTAGAGCCACATAGTCAACCCTGCTCTTCCTCTTGAGATCACTAATGTATGTGGGAAATTAACATCTCAATAGGGCTTCAGTCAATTGGTTTTAAATCTGCATTAACTGAGCATGGAGTTGCAGTCTTAAGCATCAGTGCAAAGAAACTACTGGGGAGCAGGTGACAATGGTAACAATTCTTCTTGAGAAAGAATGTATAAGCAACCAGGGTATTATGTATAAAGAAAAAAAACACTTTATAGAATGTTTAAAGCAGAAAAAGAATCTGAACAGAACTTCCTAAATACTTTTCAGCAGACATTCTCCTTCAATCACTTTTTCCCCTAAACCTGAAAGGGCACAGAATCCTCTGCCGGTTTCAAGATTACTTCATTTTGTAATATGGGAAGAATGTGAGAAACAGGCGGTAGAAGCAGAGACAGCTGTCTGAAACAGGTGTTACGGGAAATTATAATCCTACTTTGATGAATCCTATTGGGTTGTCATTTTAAAAAACCCTGTCCTTTGGTTATGCCTGACATGAATTCAAATAATCAAATGTATAAGTTTCATAGTGATCGTACAAGCAATTTGCAGAAAGAACACCAAGAATGATTGAAATATGTGATCCAATATAATTTGTTGTTGATGGAGATGGGTTTTTCTAATGTCCTCTGAAATGAAAGCAATTTCTAGGAGGTGGAAGGGAAGTATAATTAAATAGGAATGCCATAACCACAAATCTCAGGTTACACTGCCAGACATTTATGTACATGGTTTGAGATATTGTTAATTGTAAAAAACTATGTTCAGTTCAGTTTTAAAAAGTTATTAAAATTAATTCCAAGTTAGCCTGTCCAAAGTATTGCAGCACAAGAAAGAAAATCTCTAGAAAAAATTCATAGAAGATCATTGTAAAAAATGCTATATATTACTGAATTATATGTCCTCGTGTGCAGTTACCAATAATGATTTTGTTTCTAGATTTTTGTGGCTACATTTTCATGATTAGACTCATATCCAATTTAGCAACTCAGCAGTGAGACTACCATGATTGGTACACTCTCCATGATGAATGGAGATTTTATGCCAACTTGTACTGCATTGTCCAAGGACATATTGCAGCTCTTCAGTTTAGAACCTATTGACCTTTCATCCATTTCTTCTTTTGAAATTATATTTTGTCAGAAAAACTGACCAGCTTTTTTTTATTCTGTTTCTTCTTTTCAACATTTATAAGAGAAATTTCAGATATTAGGAATACAGCTGGTATTAGGAACAGGTTGAATATCTAAAGCAGGGATGTCCAAACTTGGGAACTTTAAGACTTGCGGACTTGCTGGCTGGGGAATTCTGGGAGTTGAAGTCCACAAGTCTTAAAGTTCCCAAGTTTGGACATCCCTGATCTAAGGTCTCCTCTCATTATTTATTTTAAGAGTGTGAGGAAGCTAGGTGGTACCTTGCTCAATAGTAGCAACTGTGAGAGGGATCTAGGAATCCTAGTGGACAACCATTTAAATATGAGCCAGCAGTGTGCAGCAGCTGCCAAAAAAGCCAACACAGTTCTAGGCTGCATAAACATAGGGATAGAATCTAGATCACGTGAAGTGTTAATGCCACTGTATAGTTCCTTGGTAAGGCCACACTTGGAATACTGGGTCCTTTTTTAGGAGAAGGGCGGGGTATAAATTTAATAAAATAAAATAAATAAATAAATACTGCATACAGTTTTGGTCGCCACGATGTAGAAAAGATGTGGAGACTCTGGAAAGAGTGCAGAGAAGAGCAACCAAGATGATTAAGGAACTGGAGACTAAAACATATGAAGAACGGTTGCAGGAGCTGGGTATGTCTAGTTTGATGAAGAGAAGGACCAGGGGAAACATGATAGCAGTGTTCCGATATCTCAGAAGGTGCCACAAAGAAGAGGGAGTCAAACTATTCTCCAAGGCACCTGGGGGCAGGACAAGAAGCAATGGGTGGAAACTAATCAAGGAGAGAAGCAACTTAGAACTAAGGAGAAATTTCCTGACAGTTAGAACAACTAACCTCTGGAACAGCTTGCCTCCAGAAGTTGTGAATGCCCCAACCCTGGAAGTCTTTAAAAAGATGTTAGATAGCCATTTGTCTGAAATGGTATAAGGTTCCTGCCCACGCAGGGGGTTGGAGTAGAAGACCTACAAGGTCCCTTCCAACTCTGCTATTGTATTATTGTATTGGTATGACTTCTTCGGTGTGCCAAACATGCTTGTTCTCCTTTCTTTCATTTTTATGCCTTTCTTCCATTATTTTTTTTACTAATTTTCTTGATGAAGATTTTGGAGAGCTGAAAGCATACATCATTATGACTTTAGCTGATTTAATAAATATATTGTCTATTATGGCTACTGTAATATTTTCAAAGTACCTGTCAAGGCTTGGTGATTTCACTGCTTGTCGTTAAACAAAGAATAGTGATATTCTTTATAATGAGTGAAGGGAAAGGAGGGACGGAAAAAAACTTGCTGAAATACTATATTTAACATTTACTTGATTATAAACTCAGTACTGTCATTTTCTATTCACTATCAGGTAATGTTTTCCAAATGTAACCTGCAGCATTTATATTTCAAAGGTTTTCTTTTTAAAAAATAATGAGCTATCACAGGCCTTAGATGTTTGAAGAATGTCAACATTTCCCAATTTTTCTACCTTTTAGGGTTTGGGATTATTAGTTTCTCTACCTTTTAGGGTTTGGGGTTATTAGTTTTAATTAATGGGAATTTTAGTGCAGGGACAATTGAATTGAGTTTAATTTGGTTTTTAACTTAGTGTATTTATTGTATATGTATTTTATGCGTTTTAATTTTTTCCCTGTACACCGCTCCGAGTCCCCGTCGGGAGAGGACGCGGTTTATAAAAATAAAATTATTATTATTATTATTATTATTATTATTATTATTATTATTATTATTATTATTATTATTATTATTATTATTATTATTATTATTAAATAAAGGGGAATCTTTATCTTTTAGGAAAGGTGATTCCTTTTCTCAAGCATTTTTTTTGCAGAAAAACCAATGTAAACAAAATGTATAATAAATTATTGCATTTTGCCCGTGATAAATTACTAATAAATGTTCTGGGTTTTTTTTCCTGGGCATCATATCGGAGTGGATTACTTCTATAATGACTTAGAACAGGCCATGTTGAAATACTAGTCTTGCCTACTGGGCTTTATGGTTAATCTTTCATTCTTAACAAACCATCTAGCAGTTTATTTGAACATCTGATACATGAGAATAATCATAGTTCATCAGATTGTTTATAGGGTAGATACAATGAAAATAATAGGGTGTATTGAAAATAAAAAATAAAAAGAGTAATTCTAATAGTAATCTCCCTTACTGTCCCTCTTTTCTTATAGAATAATTTTATACTATGTAACATAATAAACTGTTCGGTTCCCTGTATGCTTAGAATTATTACTAGAGAAATATATCTACACAGCTGTAGGGAGAAAAGTTTAAATTACCCTGGGTAATTTACCTGTTATCAATTCCCAAGTATAGAAAATAGTTTTTTCTTCATTTCTAGCAGTGTACAATTCATGCGTTTAATATATGTGCAGCAAAGCAGAGACCATGAAATAACAGATCCATTTGTACTTACTCCCATTTGCAAAGTTAAATTAAGAATTTTTTTTGGTGGCTTTATACCTCTGGATTTATACCAAAATCATTTTTGCAAGGCAATGGAATTATGTAGAATTTGAATATATACGTGTGTGTGTGTACATATCTGAAACTATACATTAATTGTAATTAATTTTCATTATTTAATTATCACTTTTATTTTATAACCCTCTCCCAAAGAATTGGCTGACTGACTTCCTAATGTCAGAACTAATTAACCCCTAGAAAAACCCCAGGTGCAGTTCTCTGTGTCTTTATCAGGTATAAACCTTATTATCTTTTTATCAGATAGTGCAGAAGACAAATGTTGGCCATACATACTAATAACAATACCCAGATATAGCAGTTTATATTCTACTCAATTGTCTGCCCACAGCTTCCACCTGCAGTTCCAAAGTATTATGAGAATCTATAAAGAGGTCTCAGATGACAGTAAACATAACCTTATCCTTATTCTGAAGTAAAGATGGAGGTATCCTTGAATGCACAGTGACCTATCTTTTTAGGCTGGCTTTCAATTTTTTCTCCCTATCTGGATGTTAGAGCTTCTAAATAGTTGACTATATGGAGCAAAGATGTACAACTGAATGTTATAGTGGCCCAAAGACGTTTTATGTAGCTATTGAAAAAGATGGAATTAGTTGAACCCTGAGGCACTCCATCCTGTTGGCTCTTCTCCCATGCATACTGACTAGAATAGTCCTATCAGGAAAGAGCTGAACCATCAAAGAACTGTAGCTCCACATCCTAACCCTCAATGGTAGTCCAGAAGACCACCTTAATAGACGATATTGATGTCTTATTGAAAGATTTAACACAAATCAAATTCTGCCCATAGTTCATCAAATAACCAATTCAATTTCTGTCCTCTACCGGGGCCTGTCCTCTGTTCAAAAATGGTCCACATAATCAGTTTCTTCCTCAGCCCTTCCACAGTTTGCTAGCCATCATCTCCTCAGTAATCTTTCCTAAAAAGCGGGGTTTAGAAATTAAGCAAGTTTTGATTCAAAATGAGTAAACATCTGACTTAAATCATCCTGGCATTCATCAAGAGGCAGGACTGACTTGAAGACACATACAAGACAAAAAAAGTGTGCAATGTGAGGGTGGGTTCTGGCGGCTGCTACTGCTGGTTCATTTGCACGCATGTGCATGTTTGATGCATGCTATGCCATGTATGCGCAGCAGTAAATAATGCTTCTGCGCGGCTTCCGGTTCCGGCTCCAGCGGTGACGGGCGAGCCTAGCACTCGCTCGCCATTTTGTTGCTTTTTCTGCCCCCCCAAGGGGGCGAGACGCCCCTTTTTTGGGGGTCTCCCATAGAGCCGGCTCGCCTGGGACGCTCCCCCCCATGGCAGTGGGGGAAGCGACCCTTGTCCTCGGCTTAGGTGGAAGAGAACATGCTGCGGGGGGTTTTCCCTTTGCCAAAGGCAGACGGCGCCATTCGCGATCATGAAGAGAGTTGATCTAATGAGTCGGAAGGCTTCTCGGGGCTTCAGCTGCGAGGGGGAGAGTGAGTGATTTAAAACTTTTTTTTTCTGCTGTCAGCCAGGCTGAAAGGACTGGGAGGGGGGTGTTTGTTTGTAAAAAAAAAACCCTCGGACTCAAGCGGCACTTGAAAATGGCTCCTCGCGGCGAGGAAGCGGAAATCTTTAATCCTGACTGTTTGCAGCAAGGGAAAGTGATCTGCGGTTTGCTTGCAACAATGTCTCTAGGTCTGGCTGAAACAATTTATTCTACCACTCTCTCCTTCGGGCTTTGAGCTTGGGCGTGGAAGATGGCTTCTCTTTGTTCCTGACTGACTATTTCACTTATGGAAAATTCCCAGCGTCTCTTTGCAATTTGGACTTCCTCTGGTTATTAATGAAGAATTTTTTCTTTTTGGATTTGTGATTTCTTTTCTGGAGTACCTTCGCTATTATACTTATTGAGTTGGAAAATTGTTTCTCTCTTGGTTCCTGAACTTTGCAACTTTACAACCCTGAACGGAACTTTTGGCTCCTGATCTGCCTCATCAGCCTCACCCAGAAAACGCCATTTTAGTGGCATTGATTTTAACAGCTAATCATGGCACAAGAAACAGCACTGGCAAGTTTAGAACAAAGGATGGCTTCTCTTGAATCTGTTATACAAACTTTGGTACAAGAAATTAAGGCCCAGAGGGCAGAAAATATTAACTTTAAGAAGGAGTTATTGGACACACGGAAACAAGTGCTGGAAAACACACAGAAGAATGAAGAATTGGAAGGGGGGCTGGTGGGGGCTAAGGGAGAGATTAAAAATGTTACTAATGAGGTTGTGGAAATAAACGGGCATGTGTCTAGGATGGATATGGAAAGAATGACATATTTTTTGAGATTTCAGAATGTTTTTGAGGAACCTGGTGAATGCCTCCCTGATCTCATGAGCACAATTATAGCAGACTATTTACATAAACCTAAGGATGAGATCAGGGGGGACATTGACCTAGCCTACAGAATAAACTCAGCATATGCCAGGATAAATGAAGTACCTAGAGAGATACATGTGAAATTTGTTAGAAGGTCAACCAGAGAGGAAATCCTGAAAGTGCAGAGAGGAAGTCCGTTAATTTACCAACAAAAAGAGGTTGCTATCTTGAAGCAGATCCCAAGAAAGATTAGAGATGCAAGAAGGAAATTTTCCTTCTTGTCTAAAACATTGTTTGATCACGGGATTTGGTTCAAGTGGGTGACACCCGAAGGGATGCTGGTGTTCTGGGAAGGAGGAAGAATGAGGATTAAAACAGCTGCCGAGGCGGAAGCCTTTTTCAAAAAACACTCCTCTGTCCTGGGGGAAGATTCAGGGGGGGCAGGGGGGGCCACGGCCCCGCCCGCTGGGGGCCTGGAGGAAGAGGTTGAAGACACAATTGCCAAGAGACTTAGATCTAAAAAATAACTTTGCCTTGATTTTTCTGAATAATATTGCATAATATTTGTATTTGGATTTTTGTAAATGACTGACAGCATAGAACTGAGAACTTAGGTATATGTACTTGCTTTCACTTTGTAGTGTTACGGAAAATGTTTTTTATTGTTATCAATGTATTTTGAAGTCCCGGAAGGGCCGACGACTTTGACGTGAACGCTCTCAAAATTTCTTTGTATCCCTTACCCCATCCTATGGAAAAATGTAAAACCAATAAAACTTTTTCAATATAATAATGCTTTTGCGCATGCACAGAAGCAAATAAACAAGATGGCGGAGCCTATGGTGCTGCTGAGAGAACCGGTTTGGGGGTCTGGCAGGCCAAGTTACTACCTACTCAGCCGAACCGGTCTGAACCGGTAGGAACCCACCTCTGGTGCAATGGGAAAACTACAATATACTCCAAAGTGTTTCATCTGCTACAATGATGTTTTTTATTTGTTTTATTTTTAAATACAACATAAAAATCCTTAATCTCACATGTTATAGAAAGTGTATCTGCAGATTACAAAACATTTTCATACATCTCTTTGATATTCATCCAGGATTCATATTATTTCAAGTGCGTCATTATACTTGTATTATACGTCCTTCATTTTAAAACATACCAATAAAAACTTAAAACATAGCCACATGTTGGCATCATATTTGTTAATTCTACTATCCTCCAAAATCATTATTCCCTGTAGCCTATTTTAACCAAACATCAGTCATATTTACTCATCTCCTTTAATAAATCTTATTCAGTATTCAATCCCAATTACCACTTATAAGTATGCTTATATATACATTTATTATCACTTTTAATTACTTGTTTAACTATGTCTATTATCGCTAAGTTTCCCTAATCTCATCTGGTTTTAAGTTAATCTTTTATCTCTCAGCCTGTATCCTTCCAATAATAAAACAATATCACATCTTCTGCCATTTGTGGCATATTTCTTCTGAACACATCCTTAAGCCAATTTGTATGTACTTCTCTTTGCAGTCAATCAGTTGTAAGTTCTTTCCTGTTTTGTAGCCCCTCCTTTTCTTCTTTGATTAGTTTAATTTTATGTGTCAGGGTTATTATCAAAGGTGTTACTAGTAAGGTTTCTTTCTTTAGTATCATAAGTTCTTTTGTTGCTTCTTCTTCTATATCTTGCCATCTGAGGTAAAGTTCCCATCCATCTAATTCATCTTCCCATGTTCCACTTTTCCCATAGCCGGACATAAGCCTCTCATCGAAAGGATCAGCCATCTTAAATTCTTTGTGGTTAACTCCCTTTTTGGTGTTTAAGGGACCAACCTCTGTTTTTTCCATTTGATATGTAACTCCATCCTTTTCCTCATATTCTCCAATTAAATGTTTAATATTTTTTTCAAGGGAATTAGAACATTGCTGTATTGTGTCCATTATATCATGCAAACTAACATTTTTTCGTTGTTGTTTAATATATGACATTATACAATTTTTCTTGGTTTTTTTAATATCTTAGTTATTTCATATAGAAATCAAATTCTTTGGTATTCTTAAGTGCAGTAAAAAGAGGAGAGAAAACTTTAAAAGTCACACACACTAATGAGGCTGAAGAGATTTAGTCCAAGATTGCAAACAGGAGGGGAAAAAAGAGAAGAAGAGAAACTTACTCCGATTCTTTTAGGAGTTCTTCATAGGTTCTGTTTAGAATATCAATAGAGAGGTTATGATAACCACTGACCAAGTCCTCCTGTGCTTGATTCCCTCTGCTTATATATATATTTTCCTTTAACGTTTCAGCTTAATTTAGAAGGTTTTTATGGGCTGTATCTTTTACAGCTGCCTCTCCAAAGCAATAAAAATTCCACAGCGAGAATACACTTTTCCTTTGTTCTATGTTGAGGTCGTCTGCAACTCCACCAGCATCTGGGGGGCTGTCTGTTTATCACGGATTTGAAGCCCTCCTTTGGATCAAAACAGGGACTTTGCAATATCCCTGTGGCCAGCAAAGATCTAGCTTCGTCTTTCCTGTCCCTTCAGGACAGTTTAGGTTCATCGGAACTGTCCATCAGCAAAAGAATCTACGATGATCCTGCAGCTGCAGGGTCATACATTGTATCGTTGTGATGCGGGCCTCTTCTCTCCCCTACAATGATGTTTTGAATAACTTTCCATTGACAAAAATGGAGGCAATTTCAGTTCCATCCAGCCCAAAAAAAATTATGTCTGAGTAACTACTGGTCACATATTGTGGCAATACTTTCAAGTAGCTAATCATATTTTGTATAACTTTTATTTCCTTTTGTCCAAAAATGCTGAAGTACAACTGGAGCATAAATAATACGCACAGAAATGAAAAGCAATTTAAATAACTGTAACTATTCTTCTCTGTGAGGTCTGATATTTCTATAAATTGTTACATTTGTTAAATCCAGTATTTCAATTGTTACGACATGGTACAAACATTGCTGGTATTATCACTGGGAGCTCAGTGTTTTCAGACAAAACTATATTCTAAAGTATCTCTATATTCCATGCCTTCCAGGCAATTCATTTTCAAAATGACAATTAATGCTGAAACTTGAAAAGAGTTGCTAAAATGAGAACAGAAAATACAAATCAAAGATAGTCTATTAGGTTGTTCCACAACTGTTATTTGCATGCTTGGTAATGAAATGAATAATAGTTTAAAAATAAATTTGAACTTTTCCAGACTGTTAAAATTGCTATTATTTCTGCTTCTGCCTTTTGAATCAAAACTTTCTTAATACCCTTTTAAAATTGATCACCATCCAAAAAAACTGCAAAAGCTCAGCTAAAAGAGATGCTATGGTCCACTAACCACATTAAATCCAAGTGTGAAACTCTTAAATGGATTTTAAAAGTATCATCCATACAATGTTTATTACAGTTCACAGTAAATCCCTCTGATACCTGAATGGAGTATGCTGTGAATCTCTGGCTATAATTTATATATTTGATACAAAATCCTATTACAAATGGTCTTTCAAAATGTGACATTCAACAAAATGCACCTCCTATAGTATGTGAAAGGACAGAGTTCCATTAAACTCTCCTATTCTTGTCCAGGATTATCACCTTTATGATATTGTATTTCGGGTAAAATCATGGTCAACACTGAAAGCAAAATATATAATTTCTCAAATTCAACTTTATGTGTATAATAAAACCAAAAGTAAACATTTTCCTTTCTTGCTAATTGGGCCAACATGGATCGATATTGGCTCCCTAATTAATGCCCAACCCTTAATATTTCTGATCATGATGTAGCTAACATTGCACATGTAAATTTCAGAACTGCGTTCAGACTCATATTTTCAAAATCTTCCAGGTCCAATTTGTAGGATCATAGGGTAGTACCAAATATTGCAGGAAACATATTGATGTAGATGTCAACACCAAAAAGTAGCACTGTTTGCAAATATAGGCTATAACTGATTCAGAATACAGCAACCCTTTTGACAATATAGGTTACATATAGGAAGCCTGAGGCTTTGTTATTGAAAAAGCTTCCAATTTACTTCCAGGTGCAATTTAGAATACTAGTGTACAAATGGAAAGCACTAAATTAGTTAAGCGTCTAAATACTTGATAAACCAACTACTCTTTTATAAATCTGCCCATCTACTATGGTAAGATAGGGGTGTCAAACTTGCGGAATCACATTATCATCATGTGACATATCATGACTTTTTCCCCTTCCCTAAACCGGGGGTGGACGTGGTCAGCACATGACGCATCCAGCTTGCGTACCATGAGTTTGTCACCCCTGTACTAAGATCTTCTTCAGAAGTCTTCTTCAAAGTCCCAACAGTCACAGGGTTCCTTTTTGATGCAATGGCTTCTTTGGTAGTATTCTCCGGGCTTTGCAACTCTCTTCCACAAAAGGTTCATCATTAATAAGCTTTCAGAAGCTGGGAAAGAACTCTTCTAAAGGGAGTCTTCAATATATAATCTTTATTTCTGTTTATTTTCCTTATGGTTTTGATATTGAATTTCTTTACTGCTTCCATTGTGTTTCTCTTCTGATGTTCCAAGATTGGTAATTGTGTACTTTTACAGTAATCTGAACTGTGCAAAACCTTATGGAGAATAAGAGGAATGTAAATATTTAAATGCTTTACTTGAAAGAGATTTTACTATAATATTTGGCAAGACCAGTTAGTGCAAAGTGGTAACTCCCTAGCTAATCTTAGTTAATCTTTGAAATCCAAGCAGGCTAGGATGATTAGTAATTGGGTGACCCTACAGGAAACAGAAAGTAAAAAACAGTCTGGCTTTAGGCAGTGGCCAATTTTTTTTATTGTTGCTAAGAAAGCTACATAGATGTCTGGAAAGTCACCAGAAGTTGACTCTGAATGGAAGGAGATCTTGTCTTTAAATTTGGAGGGTTTTTAAAAAGTTAATATTTAACAATCAGGGCCAGGAAGGGCCAGGAAGAAAATGGAAATGAACTGGTCTTCAAATCGCCAATCTAATTATGCAAGTAATCCCGATGACCAGGTTCATATTATGGATGGTGCTCTCCCAATAATATCTTCCCACCCAATGAGATCTAATGGGCAAAATCAGCTCAGTCAGAAATTACCACTTTCAAGAGCTAGGACTCATGACTTCTTAGTTCTCTCTCCCTCCTATAATACCATTCCTTCAGCCTTCGACATTCAATAGCCCCATCCCATCAGACCTTTAGGAAATCAAAGGAAAAGTGGCTATACATTACCATCAGTTCACTGTGTTTCTTCTGAGGAGGATTTTATCTGGTTTTAATTTGCTATATAACATACTATTTAATTTCCATTTTCATTTGAATCACTGCATCAACAAAGGGGTAGTATCAAGGTCATTGTTAGTTCTGCTTTTGCTTTTGTAAGACTACATTTGGAACACTACATCCCATTTTGTCACCACAATATAAAAGAGATATTGAGAAGAGCAACAACAATAATTAGGCTAAAACATATGGATTGGGTGTATACTGCAGGAAGTTCCATTCTTGGCAACTTTAAGAAGTTTGGGAATTCTGGAAGTTGAAGCCCACACTTAACATTGTCAAGTTTGGGAACCCCCAGTCTAGATTAATGAAGGGGAGAACTAGAGGTGAAATTACAACAGTCCTCCAATATTTGAGAGGTTGTCACAAAGAAGAGGGGATCAACATATTTGTCAAAGCACTTGAGGTCAGGACAAGAAGTAATGCATGGAAACTTATCAAATGGTGCTTCAACCTAGGATTAAGGAGAAATTTCCTGACAATGAGAACAATTAACCAGTCCAACAGCTTTTCTCCCAAAGTTGTGGATGCACCAACGCTGATGGCTTTTAAGAAGAGATTGGACAGTAATTTGTCTGAAATGGTATAGGAGCTCCTGCTTGAGCCAGGGATAGGACTAGAAGATATCCAAGATCCCTTCCAACTCTATTGTTCTGTTGTTGTTGTTTACCCTAGATATGGGGTATGGGATTTACATGCCACTCAAATTTAGCTGATTGCACCAGCCTAAAAGTGTAATAAATAAATGAGTATTAAGGGAGGGGACTGTTGGACAATATTTTTTGGGTCAGTAAAAAGCAGTCAAGTGATGCTGAAGCATTCCAATAAAGATTTCCCTTCAAATATCCTTCCCAGATAAAAGTCCCCTTTCAACTCAATGTGACTTTCCTCTGAGTAGCCCCGGATAGCACCATGGATTTCCATTCTCTCAAGCAATATGATTAAGTTCAATCTATTCTGAATGTGCAACAAGCCAGCCAAAAAGCAAGGCATTATTCAACTCATTTATGTTAGGTTTTTTTTTTTAAAGCTCCCCTATCCCACCCCATACCAGGAAAAAAAAAAGAGTTACAATCAGCCAATCACTGCAGTGAGTTCTCATCATGTAAGACCTATTTCAGGAGCTTTGAGCAAATTTTCGATTTCACTATGTCTTTATTCTTTCCAGTGCTATGGCACTGTAGCATTACTCTCTGATTACTGTTCATCCCCCATCACCCCCTCCTTCTCCCTATCTAAAGCATTAAATAGAAGCCAGGATTTTTTTCCTTTGGCTTAACATGCATAATGTATGATAATGATCCAACAAAAATGAGAAGCTTTAAGTCTCTAAAATTCATTACAATGTAAATGAGCTAACTAGCTAGTACATGGCCGAAAGAAGCTGCAAAACAAAAAATAAGAAAGGGATTGAGAGGAGAAAGGAGGATTGAATGTGTTGGTATTTGGTTTAAATATTTTTAACAGTTTGCTCAATTAGCTTTGGTTCTTGTAGATTTATGTCATGTGGCAGGTTTTGATTGACATCTTAAATATCTGCTTTAGTCTCTGTTTACTTCTTGTCGTGATACACTTTAGCCCATCTAGCACAAATTTAAACTTCTATTATTCAGAGTGGCTCCTTCCTTAATCCTCATTGATTGGAGCTGAGCACTTTCTCACATACCCAATGGCTAAAGAAGTAAAAATATGCAGTTGCACACCAACACGGGTGAGGTGGGAGATTTCTTTAGGTAGCAATCCCTCCAGGCTTCTGCTGGTGATGTGTGATAAATGAGATAGTCAAGCTGCAGACAATCAAATGAATAACAAGATCTGCTGGGGGCAATCCCACAATATCAGCTGACTATGGTGTCCATATGGCTAGATGATTATTAAAGTAAAAGGCTATGCAAATGTTGTTTAGCAAATGTGAAAAGCACAGATTTTTCCGCCATAAAATCATAGCAATCCTTATACCATATCTGATCATAAACTTTACAGTTGGAAAGCCAATCCAGTTGAGTTCCATGTGAACTTCTTAATCCTGCCTTGTAAAAATGAGGCTTCGTGTCCCTTGGTCTGTTATTAGTATTGTAAATTACTTTGTCATAGATAGAGATTGTTGGAGTATCTGTTTCATTGTACAGAAATTACTCATTTTGTTTTCATAGTTGTGTAAACATATAATAGGGAGAGCAAATTTTAATGAATTTCCAGATTGCAGTTAATACATTCTTAATTTAAAGCATACTTTAAAATTTAAGACAAGCTAAGGGGCTAAAGTCATGTTATCAGGTTGTATTCTTTCTTCAAGCTAGATCCATACTCTCTACAACAGGGGTGTCACGGGAGCATCAAATGATGTATTGGGACTTTCCCCCCTTCACTAAACTGGGCGTGGGAGTGGCCACTGTGTGACACATCCGGTCCACCGGCTGGGAGTTTGACAGCCCTACTCTTCCACAATGCTTTCACTGAGACCACCCAGTTTAAAAACCTCCCAACCCAGAAGGCTTTTACAAATGAAAGGAATTAGATCCTGCAGAAGACTTTTCTCAGCCTTCTCTCACCGCGTTCTCCAGACAAGGTTTATGAGCTCTTTCTTGCTGCCATCTTCTATGAAACCCTTTCCCACCACTAGAAATAGTTGAAATACCCAACTGGAGTGAAATAAACTTTTCCTTTTCCTGAGTTTCTCTCAGCTGGTTGAGCAATCTAGGAGAAGATTTTTTTAGAACTTGCCATACAGAGGGGCTTTATAGTGCACAGGAAAATCCAGGGCTACCTGGAACTGTATCTTACACAAGTTTCTGGAATCTGAGAAAATTACCATCATTTATATTTGGAGAGGCAAACCTTCCTATTTCTGATAACTTTATTGGGAAACAACCTTTATACCTGAGGTCTCTTTTTATTCAGCTCGTCCCTTCACATAAATAATAAATAAAAAGGTCTACTAATACTACCATGAAAGATCCAGAAGTATATAGGGAACATAGAAGGTGAAAGATAGCCTTTAGAATCATATACAACATGGGCCCACAATCATCTCTCCCCCATTATGTTGAAACGCTATTATTCTTTTCACAACAGTGAATAGATTTCAAGATGCAATCAGCAATTGTCACGCTCAGAAGGCCTCTTCATTCTCTATAATATCTGCTGGTAATGGGTCCTCCAGAAAGTCAGACGTAGAGATACACAGTAGGATCTTGCTGCATCTCATCGATACTAAAATCACAAGTGCTAAAGAGATCTCAGCTATTCTAAGATCTGGAGGGACAAGTGGACTTGTCTGGGGTTGTTCAGTAAGAATCTCCTCATTTATGAATTAGTCTCATCGATTGAGCCACTGTCCAATGGGAAGTGAAGTTCAGCAATCTACATTAAAAACTTCTTGTAGTTTCCTGGAGAGAATGGACTCTCCAGGAAACGTTGTCTAGTGCTGTTGTCCCAGAGGTGCTTTTTCCAAAAGGCAAAAGTTTTTTTCTTTGAAAATGTTCCACTTCTCATCCAAGAAGCTTCTTTGGTTCACGAAGAATGGAAGAACCTTCTTGGTTGAAAAGCAAAATGTTTTCAAAGAAAAAACTAAGGAAGTCCAAAAAAAAATACTCTAGAGTCCAGTTGCCTTTTGGGAAAAGCACCTTTGAAACAAACATGATCTGGATAATTGAGATTCTCCATAGACACTGAAACTGATGTATTTTTGATGCCACATGAAGACTTTTTTATTTGCTTGGATCTTTTATATCTGGGGTCTCCAACCTTTGCAACTTTAAGTCTGAAGGACTTCAGCTGACCAACCGCACTCAACGTGTAGTCCTCAATGGAACTGCATCTACATGGAAGGAAAGTATGCAGTGGAGTCCCCCAAGGCTCTGTTTTAGGTCCAGTACTCTTTAACATCTTCATCAACGATTTGGATGAGGGGATAAATGGGGAACTCATCAAATTTGCAGACGACACCAAGCTAGCAGGAATAGCCAACACTCCAGAAGATAGGCTTAGGATACAGAAGGATCTAGACAAACTTGACCATTGGGCACTATCTAATAAAATGAAATTCAATTGTGAAAAAAGTAAGGTTCTACATATAGGCAAGAAAAACAAAATGCACAAGTACAGTATAGGTGGTATCTTGCTCAATAGTAGCAACTGTGAGAGGGATCTAGGAATCTTAGTGGACAACAATTTAAATATGAGCCAGCAGTGTGCAGCAGCTGCCAAAAAAGCCAACACAGTTCTAGGCTGCATAAACAGAGGGATAGAATCTAGATCACGTGAAGTGTTAATTCCACTGTATAGTGCCTTGGTAAGGCCACACTTGGAATACTGCATACAGTTTTGGTCGCCACGATGTAGAAAAGACGTGGAGACTCTGGAAAGAGTGCAGAGAAGAGCAACCAAGATGATTAGGGAACTGGAGACTAAAACATATGAAGAACGGTTGCAGGAGCTGGGTATGTCTAGTTTGATGAAGAGAAGGACCAGGGGAGACATGATAGCAGTGTTCCGATATCTCAGAGGGTGCCACAGAGAAGAGGGAGCCAAACTATTCTCCAAGGCACCTGGGGGCAGGACAAGAAGCAATGGGTGGAAACTAATCAAGGAGAGAAGCAACTTAGAACTAAGGAGAAATTTCCTGACAGTTAGAACAATTAACCTCTGGAACAGCTTGCCTCCAGAAGTTGTGAATGCCCCAACCCTGGAAGTCTTTAAGAAGATGTTAGATAGCCATTTGTCTGAAATGGTATAAGGTTCCTGCCCACGCAGGGGGTTGCACTAGAAGACCTACAAGGTCCCTTCCAACTCTGCTATCGTATTGTATTGTATTGTATTATAGCTCCCAGAATTCTCCAGCCAGCAAAGCTGGCTGGAGAATTCTGGGACCTGAAGTCCTTCAGACTTAAAGTTGCAAAGGTTGGAGACCCCTGTTTTATATAGTTTATTTACCTATTTGTTTTAATTTGGTTTAATTGATATGTTCAACTTGCTGTGTTCCATTTTTATTGCACCAATTTGTTTTACTTTGAAATTTGAATTACAGACAGTCCTCGACTTACAACAGTTCACTTAGTGACCATTCAAAGTTACATCACTGAAAAAAGTGAATTATGACCATTTTTCTCTCTTATAACCGTCATATGATTTACATTCGGACACTTGACAACTGACTCACATTTATGACAGTTGCAGTGTCCCCTTGTCATGCGATCCCCTTCCGAAAAGCAAAGTCAATGGGGAAACTAAATTCATTGAACAATCGTATTTCTAATTTAACAACTGCAGTGATTCCCTTAACAAATGTGACAAGAAAAGTTGTACAATGGAGCAAAAGTCACTTAACAAATGTATCACTTAGCAAGCTAAATTTGAGGCTCAGTTTTGGTCTTAAATTGAGGACTACCTGTAGTTCATTGTTCTGAGAGGGCTTTGAGGGCAAATTTACCAAATAAAGGAATAAAATAATGTTTTAATTACTGAACCTGCTTATACTAGTGTGGTCCCATACCAGTGGTGGGTTTCAAATTTTTTAGAACCTACAAACTTTTTAGAAACTCATTTAACAACGCTCTTGCTTAGCAACCAAAATTTTGGACTCAATTGTGATGATAAATTAATTCATTCTTTCTTTCTTTCTTTCTTTCTTTCTTTCTTTCTTTCTTTCTTTCTTTCTTTCTTTCTTTCTTTCTTTCTTTCCTTTCTTTCCTTTCTTCCTTTCCTTTCCTTCCCGTTGGGCCACTGGCAGCGGCGGGCCAGATTTACTTCCAGGTACGCCGGTGGAACCCCCTCTCACCGGTTCTCTAAATTTCACCAACCGGCTCTCATGAGTAGGTGCGAGCCTGCAGAAACCCACCACTGCGCCATACCAGTAGTGGCCTGGAGCAGCTGAGAGCATACCTGTATGGTGGCTCATTTGGCCCACCCACCGACCCGTATTCTATAGTTGTATTTATGCGCAGACAGTGCCTGCGCACACTCTAACAAACATCTGGGTGTCCCAGGGGCGGTAGATGGCGCATGAATGCACAGTGCATGTCAGGCTCGTGCATGAACAGACCCCTATCAGCATACCGGTAGCGATGGGAAGAGAAACCCACCACTGTCTCATTCCCATCCGACTAAGATGCTGATCTTTATTTTCTTTGGGATTGGAGACAGATCACAAGTGTTGCCATGAACTGATCTCACCTTCTATAATAGACTTCCTCACTGGCATCCCATGGGAAATAGCTCCTGACTAAAACTAAATGATAGTGACTTTTTTGAAGTGTAGAACAGTGCCCATATTCCAAGTTGTCAAATTAAAGTACTAAATTTGTTTGGGAGAGCTAATCTCGATTTGTGCATTTGTCAAGAAAATGATTCTCTAAATTTTATTTGCATCCCCCCCCCCCCGAAGGAAACACTATCTCAAACCACAGTACTAATATGATTTTTTTAGAAATCCATACAAATGTCATTGATTTCAAGCACTTGATTTCCTACTGAAACCAAATCTCTGAACATCTGTGTTCACCACCATTGAAAATATAATTGTAATAACAATATATTAGTGTCCCCTCCATCTCTGCAGTAGATTTACAGATGCACATAATGTGCTAACTGAAATGCTAATATTTGGATGATCAACATTTAGACATTCATAAACTTGTTGGCCAGAACCCATCATGACTGCAGGCAGGACAGTAGCTTTGAATATAGTAAGATAGTGCTAAGGCTAATATTTGAGAAATCAAACTTTCAGTAAGGATGCGTTGTTGAAACATTATATAAAATCACTCATGTCCTTTGCTTTGCTATCCCTACCTGGTACATGGTTGTAATAGCAGCAGCCACAGTTTTGTCATTGTTCAAAAATGGTATGTTGAAATCAACTGGACGTTCTGATTTTTCTTTGAAGACATTTTGCTTCTCATCCAAGAAGCTTCTTCAACTCTGATTGGATGGTGGGGAATGGAAAGATTTATATTCCTTTCAGACAGCTGGACATTTGCATTCTTGTAGTGAGTCATTATCTGGAGGTTTATCTGCATCAGTCATTCAAGCCCTCGTGACATCCCGCCTAGACTACTGCAATGCTCTCTACATGGGGCTCCCCTTGGGGTGCACCCGGAGGCTCCAGCTAGTACAGAATGCAGCCGCGCAGGGGATCTTGGGAGTCTCTCGATACTCCCATATAACACCTCTCCTGCACAAGCTGCACTGGCTGCCTGTGGCCTTCCGGGTGCGCTTCAAGGTATTGATAACCATCTTTAAAGTGCTCCATGGCACGGGACCTGGGTATTTGCGAGACCGCCTCCTACCACATACCTCCCTCCGTCCTGTCCGCTCGCACAGGGAGGGCCTCCTCAGGGTGCCGTCTGCTGACCAATGCCGGCTGGCGACTCCCAGGGGAAGGGCCTTCTCTTTGGCAGGTCCGGCTCTCTGGAACGGCCTACCCCCCAACATTTGTACCATCACGGACCTGCGCCTCTTCCGCCAGGAGCCTAAAACTCATTTTTTCCATCTGGCTGGCCTGGCTTAGACTTTATTAACAAATTGTGGGGATTTTATTAAGGGTTTTTAGATGATTTTTAAGATGTTTTAGCATGGGTTTAAATTTAATATATTTTTATAATAGTTATATTGTATTTTGTATTGTTTTGTATTGTTTTTAATCTTTGCCTGTGCGCCGCCCTGAGTCCCTTCGGGGAGATAGGGCGGGATACAAATCCAATAAACAAAACAATATCATCAGGGTCACCCGAGTGGTGCAAATTGGTGTGGAGAGTGTTAGATCAGACAAAGGATTCCGACTCAGGCATGGTCAAAACAACAGGAACGTTTATTCACACTATTACAACACACACAAGATTCAACTGGCAAGGTTTCTTCTCTGGCAACCTCTTATATAGAGTTACCAGGCAGGAAACTCCTAGCAATGCACTTGCAACATTGTAACTCCTTTCCAGACAGATTCCAGACAGCTTGTCTCTGTTAATCACTGCAGCTGCTGGCTCAGCTCCGGAATGCGGTGACTCATAGGTTACCAGACGAGCTGTCTGGGACATAGGCTTGGGGACTCAACACTCCTTCCCCCATAGTCAGTGCGCATGTGTCTAGGTTCTCTGTCCAACACAGTACATGCGCACGCGTAGTCGTTCAGATAGGCGGGGCGGTGTCGGGTCCGCCCTGACCGCCTTAGTTCTTGAGGAGGCTCCTCCCTGTGGGACACGGAGCCTTCGCCTACGTCATCGCGGCCTGCCCTCGGAGGTGGAGTCGCCGTAGGCGGCAATGGCGACCCTAGCAAGTCCGGGTGAGGGGGCGTGGCGACCGGGCTTGAGGTAGTTGGCATTTGCTGGCGAGTATTATTCTGGTAGGGTGGTTCCCCGATGGGCGAGGCCCCCAGCTGAGAGTCAGATTGGGCTGTGAGGTCCTGGCGGTCTCCCCGTGCTGTTCCCGCCGATACGAGGTCTGGACCGGCTAGGGACTCCGGGGTTCCAAACAACTGCTCGGCTTGAGCAGAGAACAACGGCCCAACGGGGGCCAACGGGCAGGAACGGCCTGGCGTGGTGACTGCTGTTTCGGGCAGGCGGCGCCTCAGTTGATCCAGGTGGCGCCGCCACTCGGATCCATCCTGAAGGCCGACTCTGTAAGAACAGGGTCCGGTTACGTCCAAAATGGTTGCGGCAATCCATCGCGGCTCCCCTGAAAAGTTCCTTGCCCAAACCAGGTCCCCAATTTCAAATAAACGAGGAGTGGGAATCTGCAGGTTGCCCCTCTGCAACCCGTCGTAATCGGGGTGCAGTCTGTCCAGAGTGGTCCGCAAGCGTCGGCCCATCAAGAGCTCCGCGGGGCTTTTCCCTGTGGCTGGGCAAGGTGTGACATGCTGTCCCAAAAGGTACGCGGCCACCCTTGCCTGCCAGTCCCCTTTATCCAAACGGGCCAAGGCTTCCTTGGCTGAGCGCACGGCTCGTTCCGCGCGTCCATTAGACGCCGGGTGATAAGGGGCGACCGGCGCGTGGCGGATCCCTTGGGTGGCCAGAAAGTCCAATAAGGTGGAGGATTGAAATTGGGGTCCGTTGTCGGACACAACGACGTCCGGCAACCCGTGGGTCGCAAACAGACGGCGCAAGGCACGCACCATGCTCTCCGCTGTGGTGGAAGCCATGAGAATCACCTCCACCCAGCGTGAGAACGCATCCACCACCACGAGGAAATTCTGGCCATGGAAGGGACCCGCGAAATCCAAGTGGAGCCTGGACTATGGGCACCTGGGGGCGTCCCACTCCCTCGGCGGGGAGACCGGCGGGGCCGGCCGGGACGATTGGCAGGAGGAGCAGGCGGCCACCCATTCCGCCACTTCAGCGTCCATGCCGGGCCACCAGACATAGCTCCGGGCCAATGCCTTCATACGGACGATGCCTGGGTGGTTGGCATGGAGCGACTGAAGAACCATGTGCCGGAGAGAGGAAGGGACGATGACCCGATCTCCCCAACACAAGCACCCGCAATGGAGCGAGAGCTCCAGCTCATCCAGCGGCGCTATTTCGTCTACCAGACACGCTCGCGGAGTGGGGAAAAGAGGAGGGCGCGCGCGGCCCATGTCGGATGTGGAGATCTCCGACAATTCTGTCGCGCGTGCTTCTTCCACCGCTTGCTCGAGAGTCAGGACAGTTTTTGAAAGCAAGCGGCGCTTTAGGCGGATGTCTCTTACGCCGCATACAAACTGCTCCAGTAGGGATTCCTCCAGGAAGCCAGCAGGGAACTCGCAGGGGATTGCGGTCGCTCTCAATTTCTGCAGGAACTCGGCTACCGACTGTTGCGGCTGTTGCACACATTGCCTGAATGCATAGCGATGCGCTATGCGGGAAGGCGCCGGCGCGTAGTGTGCTCTCAGGCGGCCCAGGAGATCGTCCCACGGCACTTCGTGCACCGCTGCGGTTGCTGCTATGGTTCGGGCGGTAGCAAACAATTCAGGGCCGCCGCACTGGAGGAATAGGCTCAGCTTCCTGGCAGGCGCGAGTTCGCCGTAGTCGCTGGCTATCAAGAAGCACTCGAACCGGGCTAAGAAGGAAGCCCATTGTTCCTTCATCGGGTCGAACGGTGCTAACGGAGGCATTGTCGCCGTAGCCATGGTGAGGCTGTGCGTCGCTCTGCGCTCTGTTGTTGAAGTATTCGTTACCCGTTGCGTTCTAAGGCCACGGCCTGAATCCCATCCTCATCGCCAGTGTTAGATCAGACAAAGGATTCCGACTCAGGCATGGTCAAAACAACAGGAACGTTTATTCACACTATTACAACACACACAAGATTCAACTGGCAAGGTTTCTTCTCTGGCAACCTCTTATATAGAGTTACCAGGCAGGAAACTCCTAGCAATGCACTTGCAACATTGTAACTCCTTTCCAGACAGATTCCAGACAGCTTGTCTCTGTTAATCACTGCAGCTGCTGGCTCAGCTCCGGAATGCGGTGACTCATAGGTTACCAGACGAGCTGTCTGGGACATAGGCTTGGGGACTCAACACTCCTTCCCCCATAGTCAGTGCGCATGTGTCTAGGTTCTCTGTCCAACACAGTACATGCGCACGCGTAGTCGTTCAGATAGGCGGGGCGGTGTCGGGTCCGCCCTGACCGCCTTAGTTCTTGAGGAGGCTCCTCCCTGTGGGACACGGAGCCTTCGCCTACGTCATCGCGGCCTGCCCTCGGAGGTGGAGTCGCCGTAGGCGGCAATGGCGACCCTAGCAAGTCCGGGTGAGGGGGCGTGGCGACCGGGCTTGAGGTAGTTGGCATTTGCTGGCGAGTATTATTCTGGTAGGGTGGTTCCCCGATGGGCGAGGCCCCCAGCTGAGAGTCAGATTGGGCTGTGAGGTCCTGGCGGTCTCCCCGTGCTGTTCCCGCCGATACGAGGTCTGGACCGGCTAGGGACTCCGGGGTTCCAAACAACTGCTCGGCTTGAGCAGAGAACAACGGCCCAACGGGGGCCAACGGGCAGGAACGGCCTGGCGTGGTGACTGCTGTTTCGGGCAGGCGGCGCCTCAGTTGATCCAGGTGGCGCCGCCACTCGGATCCATCCTGAAGGCCGACTCTGTAAGAACAGGGTCCGGTTACGTCCAAAATGGTTGCGGCAATCCATCGCGGCTCCCCTGAAAAGTTCCTTGCCCAAACCAGGTCCCCAATTTCAAATAAACGAGGAGTGGGAATCTGCAGGTTGCCCCTCTGCAACCCGTCGTAATCGGGGTGCAGTCTGTCCAGAGTGGTCCGCAAGCGTCGGCCCATCAAGAGCTCCGCGGGGCTTTTCCCTGTGGCTGGGCAAGGTGTGACATGCTGTCCCAAAAGGTACGCGGCCACCCTTGCCTGCCAGTCCCCTTTATCCAAACGGGCCAAGGCTTCCTTGGCTGAGCGCACGGCTCGTTCCGCGCGTCCATTAGACGCCGGGTGATAAGGGGCGACCGGCGCGTGGCGGATCCCTTGGGTGGCCAGAAAGTCCAATAAGGTGGAGGATTGAAATTGGGGTCCGTTGTCGGACACAACGACGTCCGGCAACCCGTGGGTCGCAAACAGACGGCGCAAGGCACGCACCGTGCTCTCCGCTGTGGTGGAAGCCATGAGAATCACCTCCACCCAGCGTGAGAACGCATCCACCACCACGAGGAAATTCTGGCCATGGAAGGGACCCGCGAAATCCAAGTGGAGCCTGGACTATGGGCACCTGGGGGCGTCCCACTCCCTCGGCGGGGAGACCGGCGGGGCCGGCCGGGACGATTGGCAGGAGGAGCAGGCGGCCACCCATTCCGCCACTTCAGCGTCCATGCCGGGCCACCAGACATAGCTCCGGGCCAATGCCTTCATACGGACGATGCCTGGGTGGTTGGCATGGAGCGACTGAAGAACCATGTGCCGGAGAGGGGAAGGGACGATGACCCGATCTCCCCAACACAAGCACCCGCAATGGAGCGAGAGCTCCAGCTCATCCAGCGGCGCTATTTCGTCTACCAGACACGCTCGCGGAGTGGGGAAAAGAGGAGGGCGCGCGCGGCCCATGTCGGATGTGGAGATCTCCGACAATTCTGTCGCGCGTGCTTCTTCCACCGCTTGCTCGAGAGTCAGGACAGTTTTTGAAAGCAAGCGGCGCTTTAGGCGGATGTCTCTTACGCCGCATACAAACTGCTCCAGTAGGGATTCCTCCAGGAAGCCAGCAGGGAACTCGCAGGGGATTGCGGTCGCTCTCAATTTCTGCAGGAACTCGGCTACCGACTGTTGCGGCTGTTGCACACATTGCCTGAATGCATAGTGATGCGCTATGCGGGAAGGCGCCGGCGTGTAGTGTGCTCTCAGGCGGCCCAGGAGATCGTCCCACGGCACTTCGTGCACCGCTGCGGTTGCTGCTATGGTTCGGGTGGTAGCAAACAATTCAGGGCCGCCGCACTGGAGGAATAGGCTCAGCTTCCTGGCAGGCGCGAGTTCGCCGTAGTCGCTGGCTATCAAGAAGCACTCGAACCGGGCTAAGAAGGAAGCCCATTGTTCCTTCATCGGGTTGAACGGTGCTAACGGAGGCATTGTCGCCGTAGCCATGGTGAGGCTGTGCGTCGCTCTGCGCTCTGTTGTTGAAGTATTCGTTACCCGTTGCGTTCTAAGGCCACGGCCTGAATCCCATCCTCATCGCCAGTGTTAGATCAGACAAAGGATTCCGACTCAGGCATGGTCAAAACAACAGGAACGTTTATTCACACTATTACAACACACACAAGATTCAACTGGCAAGGTTTCTTCTCTGGCAACCTCTTATATAGAGTTACCAGGCAGGAAACTCCTAGCAATGCACTTGCAACATTGTAACTCCTTTCCAGACAGATTCCAGACAGCTTGTCTCTGTTAATCACTGCAGCTGCTGGCTCAGCTCCGGAATGCGGTGACTCATAGGTTACCAGACGAGCTGTCTGGGACATAGGCTTGGGGACTCAACACTCCTTCCCCCATAGTCAGTGCGCATGTGTCTAGGTTCTCTGTCCAACACAGTACATGCGCACGCGTAGTCGTTCAGATAGGCGGGGCGGTGTCGGGTCCGCCCTGACCGCCTTAGTTCTTGAGGAGGCTCCTCCCTGTGGGACACGGAGCCTTCGCCTACGTCATCGCGGCCTGCCCTCGGAGGTGGAGTCGCCGTAGGCGGCAATGGCGACCCTAGCAAGTCCGGGTGAGGGGGCGTGGCGACCGGGCTTGAGGTAGTTGGCATTTGCTGGCGAGTATTATTCTGGTAGGGTGGTTCCCCGATGGGCGAGGCCCCCAGCTGAGAGTCAGATTGGGCTGTGAGGTCCTGGCGGTCTCCCCGTGCTGTTCCCGCCGATACGAGGTCTGGACCGGCTAGGGACTCCGGGGTTCCAAACAACTGCTCGGCTTGAGCAGAGAACAACGGCCCAACGGGGGCCAACGGGCAGGAACGGCCTGGCGTGGTGACTGCTGTTTCGGGCAGGCGGCGCCTCAGTTGATCCAGGTGGCGCCGCCACTCGGATCCATCCTGAAGGCCGACTCTGTAAGAACAGGGTCCGGTTACGTCCAAAATGGTTGCGGCAATCCATCGCGGCTCCCCTGAAAAGTTCCTTGCCCAAACCAGGTCCCCAATTTCAAATAAACGAGGAGTGGGAATCTGCAGGTTGCCCCTCTGCAACCCGTCGTAATCGGGGTGCAGTCTGTCCAGAGTGGTCCGCAAGCGTCGGCCCATCAAGAGCTCCGCGGGGCTTTTCCCTGTGGCTGGGCAAGGTGTGACATGCTGTCCCAAAAGGTACGCGGCCACCCTTGCCTGCCAGTCCCCTTTATCCAAACGGGCCAAGGCTTCCTTGGCTGAGCGCACCGCTCGTTCCGCGCGTCCATTAGATGCCGGGTGATAAGGGGCGACCGGCGCGTGGCGGATCCCTTGGGTGGCCAGAAAGTCCAATAAGGTGGAGGATTGAAATTGGGGTCCGTTGTCGGACACAACGACGTCCGGCAACCCGTGGGTCGCAAACAGACGGCGCAAGGCACGCACCGTGCTCTCCGCTGTGGTGGAAGCCATGAGAATCACCTCCACCCAGCGTGAGAACGCATCCACCACCACGAGGAAATTCTGGCCATGGAAGGGACCCGCGAAATCCAAGTGGAGCCTGGACTATGGGCACCTGGGGGCGTCCCACTCCCTCGGCGGGGAGACCGGCGGGGCCGGCCGGGACGATTGGCAGGAGGAGCAGGCGGCCACCCATTCCGCCACTTCAGCGTCCATGCCGGGCCACCAGACATAGCTCCGGGCCAATGCCTTCATACGGACGATGCCTGGGTGGTTGGCATGGAGCGACTGAAGAACCATGTGCCGGAGAGGGGAAGGGACGATGACCCGATCTCCCCAACACAAGCACCCGCAATGGAGCGAGAGCTCCAGCTCATCCAGCGGCGCTATTTCGTCTACCAGACACGCTCGCGGAGTGGGGAAAAGAGGAGGGCGCGCGCGGCCCATGTCGGATGTGGAGATCTCCGACAATTCTGTCGCGCGTGCTTCTTCCACCGCTTGCTCGAGAGTCAGGACAGTTTTTGAAAGCAAGCGGCGCTTTAGGCGGATGTCTCTTACGCCGCATACAAACTGCTCCAGTAGGGATTCCTCCAGGAAGCCAGCAGGGAACTCGCAGGGGATTGCGGTCGCTCTCAATTTCTGCAGGAACTCGGCTACCGACTGTTGCGGCTGTTGCACACATTGCCTGAATGCATAGCGATGCGCTATGCGGGAAGGCGCCGGCGCGTAGTGTGCTCTCAGGCGGCCCAGGAGATCGTCCCACAGCACTTCGTGCACCGCTGCGGTTGCTGCTATGGTTCGGGCGGTAGCAAACAATTCAGGGCCGCCGCACTGGAGGAATAGGCTCAGCTTCCTGGCAGGCGCGAGTTCGCCGTAGTCGCTGGCTATCAAGAAGCACTCGAACCGGGCTAAGAAGGAAGCCCATTGTTCCTTCATCGGGTCGAACGGTGCTAACGGAGGCATTGTCGCCGTAGCCATGGTGAGGCTGTGCGTCGCTCTGCGCTCTGTTGTTGAAGTATTCGTTACCCGTTGCGTTCTAAGGCCACGGCCTGAATCCCATCCTCATCGCCAGTGTTAGATCAGACAAAGGATTCCGACTCAGGCATGGTCAAAACAACAGGAACGTTTATTCACACTATTACAACACACACAAGATTCAACTGGCAAGGTTTCTTCTCTGGCAACCTCTTATATAGAGTTACCAGGCAGGAAACTCCTAGCAATGCACTTGCAACATTGTAACTCCTTTCCAGACAGATTCCAGACAGCTTGTCTCTGTTAATCACTGCAGCTGCTGGCTCAGCTCCGGAATGCGGTGACTCATAGGTTACCAGACGAGCTGTCTGGGACATAGGCTTGGGGACTCAACAGAGAGCACCTTTGGGACAACCATCACCTGGATGACTGAGGCTCTCCATAGACATTAAGCTGGACTTAGGTAATCTTTAATTTTGAGAAACGCCGTTCTTGATATGATCGATTTCTCTTACATATCCTGTGACAGCAAAAGTTAAGCAATGGCTATAAGCCACCCAAATATATCTTTTTCTGTGATATCAATATGTGCCATATCATTTTCAAAATCTAACTGAATCTTGGTGTTTGGGAAAGAGAAAAAAATCTAGGGACTGAGAGCTATCAGCCTGAATTCAGGGACCGTGTGCAATGAGTTTTTTTAAATGACCTGTAAATTGGAAAACATAAACCACAGCATCAATTTTTCACATCTCATGCACTGAGATATATATTAATCTTTCTCCGTTATCCTTTCGATATACATGCCGAAATCCAACTAAACTCGCCAGAGCTACAGTAGATCTGTTTAGTGATGATAATGCCAATTCAAATGGCCAAGCAGGGAGGAAGCAGTAGGCGAAGGACTAAAACTAACTTTACATTTTGCCTCCCTAAAACCTGGTTCTCAAGTTAAGTATTAATGCTTGCACTGTCATAAAATTGATGGAACTGAGATGAATTTCTAAACTTACTAGAGCATAGTTTTGGATACATGAACAAATATATGACGATTAACCTCAGTATCTAGGGGCAGATATGTATGATTTATGTACAGTGGTACCTCGGATCACGAACTTAATTCGTGAAATGACTCTGGTCGCGATCCGATTTGGTTGTGATGCGAGGCACAATTTCCCATAGGGTTCAATGTAAATCCGATTAATCCGTTCCGACCTTGTTTTTTGGTTGTGATGCGAGGCACAGTTTCCCATAGGGTTCAATGTAAATCCAGTTAATCCGTTCTGACCTTGTTTTTAAAATGTCCGCGGCTCCGGTTCGTGAAGCGAAACGGAGGTCGTGAATCCGGGCATTTTTACGAACTTTTCCGTTCGTGATGCGAGGGCGGAGTTCGTGATGCGAGGCGGAATTCGTGAAGTGAGGCGGAGTTCGTGCAGCGGAGCATTTTTTACGAACTTTTCCGTTCGTGCAGCGAAACAGTGTTCGTGAACCGGGGCACATTTTTTGGGATATTTTTGGTCGTGAAGCGAATTGGACGTGATGAGAGGCGTTCGTGGTCCGAGGTACCACTGTATATGAAAGGATGTTTATCTGCGGACATTTCCTTTTGAAGGACATGAAGGACCTCTAAGTCAGGGGTCTCCAACCTTTGCAACTTTAAGTCTGAAGGACTTCAGCTCCCAGACTTCTCCAGCCAGCTTTGCTTCTGGGAGCTGAAGTCCTTCAGACTTAAAGTTGCAAAGGTTGGAGACCCCTGCTCTAAGTGATTAAGCTCATGTTTTGCATGCTAGTAAGTCCCCAGCAACTCTAAAGCTTGAGACAACTGCTGCTGGCCAAAGGAGACCACATAAATCTAGATATAAAAGAGTTTTACGCTGAGTCAGGACATTCAGTTTTGCTCTGTCAAAAATGACAATATTTTCAATACTACCACCATGATTTAAAGGAGGAGAAATAGAAGGGTGAAAGCCCTTGATTACTAATCTTTAATATTTAAATGTCTCTTATTTGGTGTGCAGAGCTTTGCACAGAAATCTCAATATTACAACAGCTGCTCTGTAAACTCAATCATCTGTATTAATCCTATATTGTAGATGGGTGAGCTAAGACAGAAAGATAGGTGCTTGTCAAAAATCACCTAATGAGAGTCGAATTGGCAGCTTTCCAGTTCAAAGCTCATTCTCTTAGCTATGTTTATTCACTACTTGATTTGATTTTTAAAAAAATAAATGAATAATATGAAAAAGTAATGAGTTTTTTTCAGTTACCATTCATTCAAAAGGCTCAACTATATCAAGTCACTGTGTAGTATATGGGAAATTGTTTTGAATGTGTACTTCTCTTCAAAAAGCAGGGATAAATGTTTAGCTAATAGTTAAAGTATCTATATTTCATTTTTAGATATATCGTATAGTTATACTGTGGGAAGCTCAGTGGCTAAGTGTTAAAGATGCTGAGCTTGTCAAATGGAAAACTAGCAGTTTGAGACCTGAATGCCACATGGCAGGGTGATCTCCCATTCATGCCTCCAGTCTATCCTCCAAAGCATGCAAATGCAAGTAGATAAATAGGTACCACTTTGGCGGGAAGGTAACAGCATTCTCTGTACTTTGGTATATAGTTATGCTAGTCACATGATCGTGGAAGTGTCTTTGGACAATGCTAGCTCTCTCTCAACTAAGAAACTTAGCACCACCCCCTAGAGTCAAACATGACTGGACATAGGAAACCTTTATCTTTATATAGCTATAAATATATATTTTCAAATACAAGGACTGAATTACAATTAATTGAAAAATCTACAACAGGAACAGTATCATAACTGAAGAAGTACGCTAAGGCAAGTTATTGGGATGGATGGATGGAGTGATAGACAGGCAGAATAAAAGAGATGGGGAGGGAGGAAGGGAGGGAGGGGGAAGATTGAAGATTGACAATTGAGCTGCTGCCCCTAAGCCCTGACCCTTGTCATCAATCTTGTCTTTCTAACTGCACAGCAAAAAGAAAGCCAAGTGATAAAAGGAATTATGTGCAGACTGTGTCGACTAATTTGAGGAAAGGTAAATAAAAGAAACCTGAATTGGTTTTTACAATGATAGTACTATCACAATCAACATAAAGATAAAAAAGGGATCAATACCATGCAAAATGTTGGTGATTACAGAGGAGGAAAGTTTGCCACAGTGCTAATGAAAAACATGTAACTTTATCACAAAAGTCATATAGAAAAAATTTGTAAAAAGTCAGACCAACAGGGCCAAAAATACATAAACCTTGAATAGGTCTTGCAACATTGTGAACAGTTTGTAATTAAGCAAAAAATCTACATTTTGTGTACTGGCAAAGCAAATTATTTCTCACATAATAAAGCAATAGTCTTTTCTAATAATAACCTGATATTCAATAACCCTGGCATATACCATTGGTATATAACTGTGATGGTGAACCTATGGCATATGTGCCCAAAGTGGCACATGGAGCCATTTCGCCTGGCACACACAGCATTACCTATTCCTCTTCTGGGTTTCTGGCATGCATGCATGATGATAAGCTGGCCTTCAGGCATGCAGCAGCATTAGAAACTGGAAAGAGCTGGTCTTCCATTTTCCAGTGTGAACCTGTGTTTCAGCCAGCTGATCGTTGCATGTGCATGTGTGCCAGTAACCAGAAGACTAGTGTTCATGCATGCATCAGAAACCAGAAGTTCATTTTCCGGCATGCTCATGCCCCTGGACAGCTCCTCTTCCAGGTTGCAGCCCTGACGAGCATGTGTGTGTGCACACTCCCTTTTTTGCACTTGGTGACGAAAAGGATTGCTATCACTGGTATATACAGTTCTAACCATAGCCTATCAGTTCTGCCCCACAGACGGACACACCCAAGCTTGGCTGTTTGCCACTATCTCCTTGACTGTGAGCCCTAACTCACATAACAAAGACAGACAGAGAATTGCAGACTGGAATGACCAGAGAACTCCAATGATGAGTTGTAACTGTTGTTTCCTGCAAATGACCCCTCCCCAAAGCCTTCCTTATAAGCTCTCTTGAGAGGGGCCACTCAGCAACCAGCTGATACTCAGGGCTTACAAGCTTGCCTCTTATGTAACTGTTGCCTCCTTTTCTCAGGCCTGCGTAATCTAGCATCAGGGAAATACTGCCCCTGATCCTCCGCACTGCTCCATGACCCAGGTGCCTCCTGGTGGCCAACCAGACTCTCTGCTTCCTCAAAGTCTCCCTCCTCTTCCAGGGCAGATCTTCTTCACTATAAGAATCCATCACCAGCTCATTTGGAGCTGGCTGGGCCACAACCCCTATCTATGTCCCTTTCTGTGACATTGCTGAGCACCCGAGCCTGGGTATCCCCTAAAATCAATGCATTATACTCTATGGCGTCATCTAGAAGTGTACTGGTATATGAGTTTTATTCCTGATAGAGCACAGGTGTTAAACTCAATTGCATCACATGACGTATCATGACATATCGTGATGATTTTTTGCCTTTGCAAAGCCAGGGTGGGCATGGCCTGCCTGCAATTCATCTGGCCCATGCGCCACCAGTTTGACACTTCTGTGGTAGAGAGATTGAACACCATCAAAGAGCCTGTGGCTACATATATCTGAAGAGTCTCAAACAGAACAAAAGTGATCATATGTTGCCTTCTGGCAATCAATATAGCCAGTAAGACAATATATTTCAAATTTAGGAATGCTGTGGCCTTCTTAAATGACAAATTAAGGGAGGAGTCAGGCTCTGAAGGTCAGAATATTATAAGATTGTTTTCATAGACACCACCTATCATCTGCCCATTCTTACATGTCAATGAATCACACCACTTACCCTTTCTATTACATTTCATATGGACTTCCAATTTACACTTCTAATGTGCATGATATCACTATGCTTTCCAAAGAGAGAGGACATCATTACTTTGCCACACAGAGTATGCAATCCAAGGCAATCATTTTCTCAGGTGCATCACCATGCTGTAATGATTCTCCACATAACATCTCATTCAAGTAGGATCAAAAAAGGCGAAGCAATTCTTCCCATCATAGTGGGATGTTCTTTGGGTTGTTGGATGCATTTTTTGATATATAAATAAATAATGACTGGATATCTAAAGGGATCTACACCTTTGGATATTCTTATTACATAAATGATTATTAGTAATTCCCAATGAAGAATTTAAACCTGAAAATAAATGCATCACAAACCAAAGTAGTCCTGCAATGCGGGAAAAGGAATGAAAATCTCCTATTCTACTTCAATGACAAAACTTTAGAGGAAGTTCATGAATTTCTGTACTTAGCTAGAATTTTTATTACAGATGAAAAATGGAGAATTTTAAGATATACAAGGTTGATTATGCTAACCATGTAGTCAGTTGGAGAAATGACAATTTTTTTTAAAGGAATTTTTATTGGTTTTAAAACATTTATGGGGAGAAGGTAAAAGGGTACACAGAAAATTTTGGTAGCTCCCATGTTAGTAGATCCCCTCCAGATCTCACAGTTTTACAATTTTAAAAATAACATATAAAAGATAACCTCTTTCCCCATCTCAGCTGTTCCCTCCTCCAGCACCACAATTCTGTCTATTTTCTGTTATGTTATGTTGTACTCCTCTGAGTTCATCTTTGAAATCTGCCACCTCCTTCCTCAGTTCGTTTTGACCTCTCATAATTTCCTCAAACATTTGGTTGACAGATAATTCTTTTGAACACTCTCCAGCCACTTCCTTTTGTAAAAATGAAGTAATTTTCGGCTGTTGCGTACCTGGACTGGAAGTTGCTGAAGCGGGGGCCGATAATGAGTTGCCCATTGGTGGTTTCTTAGGTCCCATTGTCTAAGTTCAGAGATGATAAATCTTTTGCAAAGAAAAATGGTGTCGGTGGAGTGGACTGAGTCCGAAATGACAATTTGTTGAAGCCAGTAAGCTTCAATCCAGTTATACTGAAGGGAGTATATGTGAAAAGGAACATAAGAATGGAATGCATAGGAAATAAGTTACTGTATTTTTCAGAGCATAAGACGCACCCAGGTTTTGAAGAGGATTTTTTTTCCTAAAAAAGTAGGAAGGTAGATAGAGGGATAGAGAAGGAGAGAAAGTGAGAGAAATATAGTAGGTAGGTAGGGAGAGAGAGAGAGTAGTTAAGTAGGTAGGTAGATAAAGGGAGGGAGAGAGAGGGAGACAGAGAGAGAGAAATACAGTAGGTAGGTAGGTAGGTAGGTAGGTAGGTAGGTAGGTAGGTAGGTAGGTAGAGAGAGAGTGTGTAGATAGGTAGGTAGGTATGTAGAGAGATAGAGAAAGAGAAATAGATAGATATAGAGGGGCTTCTGGAGGCAAAGAAATGTTGTATGTTCCCAGATTTTCAGCCTCTTTTTAGAGGGCAAAAGATGCGCGCCTTATACTCGGAAAAATACGGTACTTCAAAAGTGGATAAAACAAGGAGAAAAGGGGTCAAGAGTGATTGTGAATTCAATGCCAAATGGAGTGACCAGTATGAAAGATGCATGCTGAGATGCCTTGATTGTAGAGCAAGAATGAATGACAATCAAAATGCAAAACAGATATACTGTATAAAGGAGAACTGAATGGTTTAAGAGGAAGGGGAAGATCAAGAAATTCATGATAGCATGAAGTTAATCATTCTTAAAAAAAGAAATGTGAGAATTTTAGAGGAAAAAAAGGCAATATATGATTCAGCAGATGGAAGCATGAACGGTTTGTAGGGATGGAAAACAAGAGAATAATTAAATGAATGATATTGTGTAAACCTAATCTAGTTAGATTTCCCCCCTTATATCCTGTTCCAATTTTATTGCTTAGTACTTCATGGAGGTTTTTTTTTTTTCCTAAGCTTTGCTTACCCCAAAAGGGAATACTGTGATGAATATGTATGTACTTTTCAAAATGGAGCCTCATGCTGAGTGAAACCAAAATTGACAATTAGTTCACTCCTAATTAAAAGTACTGAAGTTCAGTTTCCGAATCAAGATATTTGAAGCATTGGCAACATTGCTTGGCCAACAGATATGTGGGGAAGGAGGCTAAGAGGGGAAAGGGGAAGAAGGAAGGAAGGAAGGAAGGAAGGAAGGAAGGAAGGAAGGAAGGAAGGAAGGAAGGAAGGAAGGAAGGAAGGAAGGACTAATAGAAAAGAAGTGGAGAAATGCCAGCTAAGTATAAGGAGGGAAAGTTATAATACAGTAAATCTTCAAGAAATATTACATTAAGCACAGGGATGCAGGGAAGAAAGTCATTTTCATAATATTTTTAATTAGGACATTCAATAAATGGCATTTCAACAGCCAATCCATTTCAACACATGAGACATGATTAAGGTTCTGACCCTACTGTGCCAATTGGAAGGAGTTTTATCATAGCAGAAAATTTTAATTATTAAAGGGTTGCATAGGTGGTTCTGCTCTGTTTGCCCATAACGATCTCAATATGTTGTGATTGTCTCAGTCTTCTAAAACCAGCAGCAGCAAACTGTGCCTCTCACACACAGAACTCAAGCATTTTCAAACAACCAGCTAATTGGAAAATTGTAATAAAGTGAAAAGCATGTTGCATGGCTGTATATGAGCCAAAAAGATGCTAACATCTCCCTCGGTGCTTCTTGATAAGTTCTTTTTAAGCTATAACAGTCAGCAGTATAAACCAGTTCTGACTAATAGGCATTCTTCTAGGTATAAAAAGCGTGGCATTTTTCATTGCAGTGAAATCATCTGCATTTGTCTCTCGAAATGTGGCATATAATAAGAGTAAATTCAGTTCTCCAAGGACTAGTTCTCATAAAGAAAACAGTACCATTCACATACCAGAGGGAAGTGTCAGCAACTGTGGGGGCCTCCAAAATTGGTAAATTACCCTCCCAAGAAATGGGAAAAACGAGGAAAACCCCTTTATCTGAGTTTATTTATTTTATAATGCGCAATTGGGCAGATGAAGGAAAATGGAATTAATGTACAATTGTGTCATAAACAACTTCACAATGAATAGCAATAATCCAAGATGTTGTGGAAGACCTTCCTGAACTCATTTATCTGCTTTGTCTATTTTGACTACTTCTGTTTCTCCTTAGTCAAAGGTCATAACTAGCAAATGGAAACCTTGTACATTGCAACATTTTGTTTCAGATCCCACTCTCATAGATCGCATCATTTCCAGAGAAATTAGATTATATAATAAAGTTGGGGAAAATAGATGGATTATTAATGGGTAGTAACAAACTCAAACTCAACCCGTCCAAGACCGAGTGGCTGTGGTTTCCGGCACCCCGGTTCAGCCAGTTAAGTCCAACACTGGCCATTGGGGGCGAACAACTGGCCCCCGTGGAGAGGGCGCGCAACTTGGGTGTCCTCCTGGATTCCCGGCTGTCCATGGAGGACCATGTGGCGGCCGTGGCCAGGGGGGCGTTCTATCAGGTACGCCTGATACGCCAGTTGCGCCCCTTACTGGACCGGGGAGCCCTTCGCACAGTCACTCAAGCGCTTGTGACATCCCGGCTGGATTACTGCAACGCTCTCTACATGGGGCTCCCCTTGAGGTGCACTCGAAAGCTACAGTTAGTACAGAATGCGGCCGCGCGGGTGATTATGGGTGCCTCAAGGCAAACCCACGTAACACCTCTCCTGCGCGAGCTGCACTGGCTGCCTGTGGCCTTACGAGTGCGCTTCAAGGTGTTGACAACCATCTTTAAATCGCTCCATGGCTCGGGGCCTAGCTATATACGAGACCGCCTCCTGCCCCATACATCCCTTCGTCCGATCCGCTCCCACAGAGAGGGCCTTCTCCGGGTGCCGTCGGCGGGGCAATGCCGGTTGGCGACACCCAGGGGAAGGGCCTTCTCTGTGGCGGGCCCGGCCCTCTGGAACGACCTACCCCCCGACCTTCGCACTATCTCGGACCTCCGCCTCTTCCGCCAACGTCTTAAGACGTATTTATTTCAACAAGCCGACCTAGGATTGCCCCCCGTCTCTGACTTTTTAAAAATAAATTATAATTTGGGAAGGTTTTTTAACATGGGTTTTAGCACGGGTTAACTAATTTAATATATTTTAAATTGATATTTATTGTATTTTTGTGGTTTTAATAATGCCTGTGCGCCGCCCTGGGTCCTAACAAGGAGAAGGGCGGGGTATAAATTTAATAAAATAAAATAAATAAATTAATTAATGAATAAAAAGGTAAAGATAAAGGTTCCCCTTGCACATATGTACTAGTCCAGCAATGGCGAACCTTTTTAGGTTCACAGGACATAAAGGGGGGAGTGCAGGGGGTCGTGCATGGCATGCCGCACCCATAATGGAAAGTACGCCCCCAAGTGTGCATGCGCACATGACAGGTGCTTCCCCCCCATTTTATACATGATTTTCCTCCCTCCCCAAGCTCTAGAGGCTTTATAGGAGCCTGGGAAGGGTGAAAACAGCCCCCCAACCCCCGGAGGCCCTCTGGAGGCTTCAGGAGTTTCCCTGAAGCCTCCGGAGGACTAAACACTCTTGCTTAGCAACCAAAATGTTGGCTCAGAAACTCCGGCATTTGAAAAATGCAAGTCTTAAAGCTGTCAAGTTACAAGACCCTTGCACCCCTAATCCTTTAGAAAAAAAAAACCCAGAGGTGTTCAAACTTGACAGCTTTAAGACTTGTGGACTTCAATTCCCAGAATTCCTCCTCCAGTCATGTTGACTCAAGAACTCTAGCATTGAAGCACACAAGTCTTAAAGGTAAACAGCACTGTAGATTTGTGGAACCTCTTCTATGGAAGAGGTTAAAACTGGCAGGAACCCACCCCTGTAGTCATTGCTGACTGTAGGGGGTGGTGCTCATCTCCATTTCAAAGCTGAAGAGCCAGCGCTGTCGGAAGATGTCTCCGTTGTGATGCGGCCAGCATGACTAAATGACAAAGGCACACAGAATGCTGTTACCTTCCCACCAAGGTGGTCCCTATTTTTCTACTTGCATTTTCACATGCTTTTGGACTGCTAGGTTGGCAGAAGCTGGGACAAGTAACAGGAGTTCACTCAGTTACATGGCGCTAGGGATTCAAACTGCCAAACTGCCGACCTTTCTGATCGACAAGCTCAGCGTCTTAGCCACTGAACCCCTTCATCGCTTTATTAAAGAATAGTTGTCTCTAAATGTAGAAATATAGGATGGCAGGTAGATAGTTTATGGCTCATTTGATTGTCTGGCTACTAGCATGGAAGAATCGAACAATGCTTCATATCACTGCACACATTACCTATGGGTTGTTGGTCACCCATAATCCCAGCAATGCTGGGAAGAAAACTCCAGTCCTGACCTAGAAGGCTTCACTGTGCTTTGCAACAGTCAGATATTCTGTGATTATATGGTGTTTTTTCTTTCTTGCTTTCCTAGAATAAAGCAACTTCCCTAATTGTATTGAGTCTGTGAAGTTTCTGCTAATAGCGAATTAAGCACTGCATTTCAATGGAGTGTCAAGTTCTTAACTACTTACTGTCTTGCATCTGAATCTCCCTTCGGCTTTGCCTGCAAAATATGTAGACTATGCTGGAAAGGGGGGGAGAGAACAAATTCTGCCTCCCCGTTGATTTCGTGTTTGAACTATTAATTTCATTCCTGGGGCTGAGTGTCCTGCAAACACTGCTACTTAATGCCAAACACAGTTGACTTGTCTGAAAAAAAAGTTTATTCTTAGAGAAAGGCATGAGCTGTCTTATCAGTGACTCTGAACAGCTTGCCATTAAAAGGAAAAGGAAAAACAATGCGTCCTTCACCTCTGTAGAGAAAGGAAGTTCTGGCAATCAAAGGATAATCTGCCCTTAATTTTAAAAAAAATAGATCAAGTGTACGATCAATTATATGTCTCAGGTCTTCAATAAATTGAATCAGCCCATAGTTGTCATCATGTCCATGAACTCCAAGGCCATTCCAATCCCTTCACTGAAGGTTGAAATCTCCCAGAAAGCAATCAAATCAAGCATCTGGCCGCTGTGGTCCAGCACACATAAGCTATGTGTATATAATTCCAAGCAATAGTAAAACACTAAACTGCCCAAACTCTCTTCCAAATCTGTCTTCAGAACAGTCCCAATGAAACAGAAAGTCCAAAATGCAGCTGGACCTCTGCTCACTTGGAGAACAGCTCTAAATTAATGAAAACAAAAGTCCCTACTGCAACATGCAGCTGGAGAGCTCTTGACTTGGAGACAGCTCTAAATCAGCAGCTGCTGATCCAGATCTCAGCACATTATCTTCTTTGGAGATCCCTTTTGCTCAGTGGTGGGTTTCAAAAATTTTTAGAACCTCTTCTGTAGGTGAGGCCTGCTTTGTCTTGCTGGCAATGTGACTGGGTGGGAGTGGCTTGTCAGTCATGTGACTGGATGGGCATGGCCAACTTGTAAAATGTGGTGAAACTCACTTAACAACGCTCTTGCTTAGCAACCAAAATGTTGGCTCAGAAACTCTGGCAATTGAAGCACGCAAGTCTTAAAGCTGTCAAGTTACAAGACCCTTGCACCCCTAATCCTTTAGAAAAAAAATCCAGGGGTGTTCAAACTTGACAGCTTTAAGACTTGTGGACTTCAACTCCCAGAATTCCTCCTCTTGCTGTTCATCTTGATGATGGGCAGATGGGCGGGGGGAGAGAGCTGGAACTGGTTCTAAACAGCACTGTAGATTTATGGAACCTCTTCTATAGAACAGGCAGGAACTCACCCCTGCTTTTGCTTCTGCAACTGGTAAGCCAAGGCTTCCATGTGACTGATGCCAAAATGGTGATCGTCAGTCTAAGGCAGGGGTCCTCAAACGTTTTAAACAGGGGGCCAATTCAGGGTCCCTCAGACTATTGGTGGGCCAGATAGGCTGGGTGGGCATAGCTAGGTGGTCATGTGACTAGGTGAGTATGGCCAATTTAGCAGTCCATTTTGCCTTTGTCCTTGCTGTGCATGCCCCTTCCTTAGTCACCCACCAATCCTGGATCATATGGCTGTGAAAAACATCCTAAAAGGCTGTTTTTAAAGCATTTTTAAAGACTTTTAAAGCACTACTTTGCAAGCTGGCAGCAGAGCTGCTTTTCAAGCCAGCAGCAGCCCCTCCCCTACTCACCTACAACCCTGGATCACGTGGCTATACTGGTGAGATCACCTCTCAGGCAGCTTGCCCTCCCTATAACCCTTCGGCCTTATGTTCAGCAGCAGTGGTGTGATCAGAAGTGCAGCTCAACTGGTGAAATAATTAACCAGAAGTGCAGCTGGAGTGGATGCTCACTGGAAGATAAGGCCGATGGTGAGGGGCAGGGCAAGGGGCAGTGATGAATCCCACCATTCAGCTGGATATTTTGCATTAGTGGGCCATATCCAGCCCCCAGGCTGTAGTTTGAGGATGAGTGGCCTAAGGCCACCTAACATCATGGCATCAGATATTATCAAGCATTCCAAATAGACCCCAAAGAGTCTCCAGGCATCTATACCTTAGTCCAGGGGTCTGCAAAGTTGGCTCTTTTAAGGCGGGTGGACTTCAACTCCCAGAATTCCCATAGCTGGCTGGGGGATTCTGGGAGTTGAAGTCCACCCATCTTAAAAGAGCCAACTTTGCAGACCCCTGCCTTAGTCCATACTGCTGTGTTTCTTTCCAGCTAAGCAGGCTGGCTGAGAACTCTTGCAGCATTTCTCCAGTGCTCCACACATTGCATTCTAGTGGTGTGGCCACTTCTCATCTGGAAACAAATGCTTTGGACTGCCAAATGGGGGGCCAACCATGCTCTAACGCATTTTGGCAGCCACCATACTTTTAATGCTTCCCCAAACACTCTAATCAATGCACCATGGGTGTTTTTTTTAAGGATTTCTAAAGTGCCTGAGAATGAAGGGGGGGGGGGGGAAATGGAATCCCCATATATAAATAAATTAAGCTTTAGAGATATTGGATGATAGAGGTCAACAGAGCACTAAATAGCACAGGAAGATATGACTATTTGCCCCAAAGGCATTTTAATGTTACCATTAATTGAACAAACTATAGGATCTGAACATTTTTAAAACTTGCTATTTTTCTTAGAATGTTTTAATATTTTCCCCTTGTTTTCCAAATGCAGAAATTTATCCTCTTAAAATATCTGGGCCAATCATCTTTGTACAATTTATGGATTAACTCTGAGAGCAGTTTCCTCACCTTTATTTTCATCCTTTTCAAATGTAAGTGACCTTGAAGGCAGAGTTTTGTTGAACTGTTTAATCAAGAGTTGGCAAGCATTATGAACAATATGGACCATGAATATATCCAATCTGTCCCATTAACATTTTTCTCACCTTGCTTTGCTGAGGAGCACTGGAGCTTGAAAACAATCCTGCATAAACTGCATAAACACTAGAAAGCCTTTATAGTATTCTGCTGTATTGTGTGCATAGTATCGTAATAAGAGTGAATTGTTTACTAAGAAGATGCAGGAAGGCTTCCTTTCCTTTCCCAATGGTGTGTGTGTATGTATAGGGTAGAGTTCACTTTAATTTGTGTGTTTGAATGCACACAAAACTATAATTGGATGGGCCTCCCAATTGTCTCTAGAAATGTTACAAGGTGATAGAATGTGCTGTAGCAAGGATAGGTAACAGCACCCCAAAGATGCTTTGGACTACAATTTTCATCAGCCCCAGCCAGCCTGGCCAACACAAACAGGAGAAAGGTGGTCAAAGACTGTCTAGCTTTAGCATAATTGCTTGCTATAGTTCCCACATACTTTCCTCCTTGATCCATTTATGTGCAAATGCTGACTTATGAGATGGGAAGGATCATTACTTGGATAACTGGGACGTGGAGAAGAACCCTTGAAGCTTTTTGAAAATGTTCGCTGATGTTGAAGCTGTGATATTCATGATCTATAGATAAAGAGATGTGCTTCAAGAGCATCTGAATCATTTCATAAAAAATGCCATTGCCCAATATGCCTAGTGAACAGGAACTAAAAGTGCAATCTCTGAATGATGCCAAAGGCATTTTTATGTATTTGGTGGGCCAATAATGGGAAGCATAAATGTAAGTGAGTTGCTTTTTCATTAAAGCAGCATCTCGTCTCTCAATATTTCAGTCTGAATGAACAGTTAGATTGTTGTCATTTTCAAATCTCATTAGGCTTCAGTGAGGAGCTCTTGTTTATCTTAATGACTGTCTTTTTGATAACATTTAGTTCAGGAAAAAAAAACCTCTTTGCAACTGTGTGTTAAGCCTTCCCATCAAGATATATTAATTGGAAAAATATACTGTATGTTGGATTAATTGTTGGACAGTTACTATGGGAAAGAATTGAGCTTTGTTTTGTTAGACATCCTTGCCTAAAGCCAAAGACATTCAAATAGTCTCTATTGTTTAAAAATACAGCTTGTCATAACGAGTGTTGTCTTTTAAGAAGATTATTTATAACAGACCAGATGTTATTTAAATAACAAACATTAATTCTAGTATAGTAAAGCCAGATTAATCAAAATGGATTAATAGGAGTCTCTGTTTTCATTTTTCTCATACCCACAACAGAAATCAGTCATGTACACAAAGCCTTTGGTTAAAGTAACTCTAGGTATTAGAAAACAAACAATATGGACAGTTGTACCTATGTTCCCATAACATTGGAAACTTGGCAGATAGCTATGTGTTGCAAGCACATTAGAGAAAAGGCAGACATCCAAGTTCTGTATCATAAATCTCCATGGAATTCCCTATAAAATATGAAAGCTATTGAAGAAGAATGAGTGGAATAACATTGAAAGCACATTATTGTGATGGAATTCTGGTGGGATGATTGGGTCAAAAGTAGAAAGGCTAAGCTGAGAAATTAGAGAAAGGAGCCAAAAAGAGACAAAGGAATGGGTGGGAACAAAGAGAGAGAGAGAATGAATAAGGGTGCTAAGGTAGCTGATGAATGAGAGAATATACTTCAATAGAAGATAATATTTTGGCTCAGGGTTGAACTGTAGAGTCCTGGCTGTTCTTCGAGCATGGTTGTGTAAAAGTCATGATTTCACCAACAGTACCCTCCTATTAAATATCCAAATAAGTATAAATAGAGACATTGCCTGCTTACACTGGGGTACATAAATGAAAGCATTCCAGGTTATCATATCAAATGGTTAATAAAATTAATAAAATAAATGCAGGAGAGAAAATGTTGCAAATTTCTCATTTCTTATGTTTTACAAGATGCCTGCTTGTCCTAAAGGCTTTTGTGTGTGTGTATTTGTATATTGCATTTGTATTCTGGTGAGTGCAAATATATTATGCTAGCTTATGTTACCTTTAAAGCAAACAACTCAAGCCTTTTCTTGAGTAGCTCCAATTGTTCCTTATACACCAGTAAAAAGGTCATCAGAATAATTTAAAATATATTAGAGGAAAGAAGTCTAATTGCTATGGAGATGTTAAATGAGTAGAACCTTCTGAAGGCCACGGTCATTCTCATCCCTTTTTCTTTTAACCAGTTAATATATGACAATGCCTTACAGCCAAAACTGCAATCAAATAGCATGGAACCATTCCTGTCAGCTATAAAAGTTGTGAGGCACTAGATCACCTCTCAACTTTGGTGGGAAAAAGCAAAGATAAAAGAGGAACATTGGATTGTGATTCCTTTTCTCACAACCTATAATCCTGCCTGAACCTTTTTTTCCAATGTTGCATTGTTTAAGTAAGTTGGTGTGCAATTCGTTTTCCATTGTGGGTAAACCTAACAAAAATCTGGAAAGAGTGGAAGAAAGAAGGGGCAATAAAAACGTAAAGAGTTTTTGATGTTGAAGACATAAGTTAGAAATGGAAGCGTAAATTCAGAAAACAATTTCTTGCATATATATGTGTGTGAATATGTAAACATAGATGAGACTTGTCTTTACAAAACCTCAGCAGAATGTTTTAGAAATATGTCCATACTAAAATATAAACATCGATGTAAGAATTATCAGACTTTTTAAAAACTACTTACACTATTTTTATTATAATATGAATTTATCCCATTCTCAGGCCTCTTCAGGAAATGCATCCCTACAAAATCCTGGGCATTAAATCTTTATGTTTGCTGCTACTTATACAAGAAGAATATAAATAAAGAGTGTATAGCAAAGAAAGTTGGATTTTGTTTTAAAAAAGGAAGTAAAGAATAAAGACCATGCAAAAGACATGTAAACAAGATATTTCACCAGAAATAGGGAATTGGGTGAAAAGTAGTCCTGGACTAATCACTGTCTTCGAAAACTGACAACATCCTGACAAATGGAAGAGGTACAGGGGTGGGCTGCTGGAGGTTCAGAGGGGTTGGGGAGAACCTCTACCTAAGATTCTGTGCAGTTTGGAGAACCCCCGAATCACACTCTTGGCTGGCTCCACCCACCCTGCCCCTTTCCTCCTAGGAGTCCCCAGGCAGCCCTTTCTGGATGCAGGTAAGTGCAGGGCACGCATGAAGGATCGTGGAGGGAGAAAAATGGGCCTACTGGAAGTTCAAAAAGGTCGCAAATGGGCCCATTTCCAGCCTCCAGAGGGCCTTCGAACACTGGAGAGGCCATTTTTTGACCCTCCTGGAGGCTCGAAAAAAGCCTTTAGAGCCTGGAGAGGGCAAAAACAACCCCCCACCATGATGCAGGTGGATGACTAGGCCACACCCACCATGGCCATGCGCACCCAGCAACCGGACAGAGAAGCCCTTGCTAAAAATTTTGAATCCTACTCCTGGAAGAAGAGATTTCCAAAGGAACAAAAAAAGGTTATATCTGACTGAAAATGGGTATGATTTCGAATGTTATAAAAAAATCTCTTCATTGTTAAGCCAAAGTATTTCCTCAGGTAGTTGGAATAAAGTCCACTTTGGCTCTGCCCATCTAAGAGTTTCTGACAAGACAGAATGTTGCTTGATCTATGAAGAAAGGGGTACTTACTTGACTTCCACCACAGCTTGCCCTGAATGAGCCAGTTCTTCACAGCTGCTATAATAGATAAAATGAGAACAGGGCAACAACGATGATATAAAAAGGAAAAAATTGAAGCTAACAGATTAACAGTGTTAATATGCTATAAACAATATAATGGTTATTTTCATCTAAGCAAAGTTGAGCCATGGAAACATTTCTTCCATCACCACAATTATTATTTTTATTTAGTTGTAAATATGGATCTGAATATACAGATTGAATTTAAGATTATTAGCAATAAAAAATTTCCCCATAAGATTAGTCACAGAGGGGAAAATGACAGAATGATGTAGTATTAATATTTCTAAGCATATGACAATTCCCCATTAGATTTTATCTTCTGTAAAAGCATAGAATAAAATGTTGGAAATATATTGAAAACTGACATGGCAGAAATAAAATTTCTTGTTATCCCCTCTCATATGACATGCTTCAACAGTATGTATTTTTATTAGGATCTACTTTATTTTTAATGATATTGAAGTCATAGATTTTCCAGAGTTAAAATGACCTTGAGGCATATAGTATAAATCAAAGGCATATCACTCCATACCTGTCAATTCTTACAGTAGAAATAAGAAAATACTTGGTAGCTGGAAAAAAAACTTAAAGCAAAGATATTCAAAAATATTAAGAAACCTGGATCAATATTAATCTCAAAAAGAACATTTAGGAAAACATACACAAACACTGGACATTGATGACTTTTGTAAACAGTACTGGGCCTTATTGAGCAAATGAGTGGCCTGACAATGGATTTTAAACTATATGCTATTGATTCCTAAGATTCAATCCCAATGATCCATATCTGCAATATAAAAGAAATATAGAAAAGCCTGAACACCAGAAAGGTTTTGCACTCAATTTTATAGCTTAAATTGTGCTGTTTGAAAGTGAGTTTTAATAGTGTGTCACATGAATAATTATCAGTTAATTCCACAATGGAAAAGAAGTAGCAAATGCAATCATTTGCCAATAAACACTTTCCTCATCACAAAAACTCACTGTTTTTTCCAACTTACTTGCTTATGGTAGGTTGATCCTTTTCATATAGCAGTTGTGTCAAATGATCCATATCTTCACGGTATGGCAAATGAAACATGCAAGGAATCAAAAGCAGGTGCTTAGGTATTCTAATGATAAATAAGATTTTAAACAAGGCTTACTGAAAGCAAAGAATATAATCTCAGCTTTTCATTTTTACATAATCATATTCCAGACATGTAGCTTGTGAAAACGTAGATGTAATTATTCCTTATGCTGGGGTTTTTTTTAATGGTTTTTCTTCCTGCCCCCACTTATTGAAGTTGTTTGTTTGAACTGAGTATCGTGTGTACAAACATCATTTTGCAACATATAAAAGAAAACCCTTAGTCCATAATTAGATAAACATAGCGACTTCTAGCCTAACTTGTGGCAGAGCTTCCCTATCCAAATGCGAATGCGTTTTCCAGGGGTAATTCCTTCATTGCACAATGCTCAATACTTTATGATTCAGAGGTGCAAGAAAAGCAATTCTTCCTTTCATTTACCAACATAGTTCAAGAACAAAGGTATAAAAACAATGGGAAGGATTTAGTGGATCGAAATAGTTTTCATTTAAGTTATTCAAAGGTTTGCTATTACATTTCACTGATATACCTGATTTGCAAATGACAGTTACTTTTATAGAATCACTTCCAGAACAGGGTTCAGCTTTCCAAGTAAGCCCATAGAATGTGGCAACAATCTGGCTGAAATTAGGGTTTATGGTTTGTGTATTTCTCTTGCAGGTTATGGTGGAATGTCTAACCTGCAAAACAGTTTTTTTTAAAAAAAATAGGGCTATTACAGAGGAGGTGCTTGAGTCCAAGGGAAGAGAAATATATGAAAGAGGCCCAGACTAATTTTAATTGAATTACACTAGGATCAGGGGTCTGCAAAGTCGGCTCTTTTAAGACTGGTGGACGTCAACTCCCAGAATTCCACAGCCAGCATAGCTGGCTGTGGAATTCTGGGAGTTGAAGTCCACCAGTCTTAAAAGAGCTGACTTTGCAGACCCCTGCACTAGGTCAAAGTTGCTTGGGAGAAATACTTTGATAGGCTTTCAAGAATCTATTACATTAACTTACTAGCAACAATGATCTTTCCAGAAAACCTAGTAGTTCTTTTATCTTTACCAACCTCTCAGGGCTTGACACAGGTCCCTGAACTCTCCAATACTTTGAGCTTTTCTCAAACATTTGCAGATATGAGAAGGTGTGGAAAAGAGACAAGGCATCTAGCTTATCCACGAAGAAGCAACCCACATGTGAACAAATGCATCGTACAAAAACAATTCAAAGAGGCTTTGCCTTAATTACAGACTATAACGTAAATTGGGAATTTACCTGAATATTTTTCCAGGTTTGTATTTACTTCAGATTAGTATTCAAGGTATCTTCCTGAAATCCTTTTCATTTTTGCTACCTTGACTTTGCCAGCCTCATGGGACTTGCCAACAGAATATAAATAAAATCTTATCCCTTACCTATGAAAGCATGGTTTATATTAACCACAAGACATTGGCCCTTTTAAGAATGCTTCTACTACTCTAGAAATGTATAAATACTCTTTGAAAGGATTCAGTTTTCATCATTTCCCTAAATGATATCAGGGAGTGCAATTGAAGTAGAGGCCACTATAAGATTCTTCTACCAAAGGCTTTATTAATTTGTATTTTTTGTTTTATAATTACATTAATGTAATTGTGTCTTGACAAGTGTTGGAAGGTAAAAGCCCCTATGACCACCACCATCCAAGCTAGATCATGCATCAAACAGAGGTGTGTTGCTCCCAGTTCGGCCCAGTTCAGCCAAACTGGTAGTGGAATTCAAACCTGGGTTACAGAACCAGCAGCAATCCAGGCTTGCGACACCCAAATCAGTTCCCTTGCTGCTGCTGGGCTGCCGCCATTTTGGTTTTTAGCAACTGTGTGTGTGCAGTTCGCTGTAAATTGTTCTGCACATGATGGCAGCAACCCACCCCTGGCATCAATCCCAATTATTTCTGACCCAATGGCAAATCTCAGATAATGATGCAAACAAATCATTTAAATTCTTCCCATCCACATTTGATACTTAGGCTACAATTGATTAAATGCATCTCTCCAAGAAGTCAGCCAACACCAGCAAATAAACATAAAACACAATCCCCTCAAGATAAGGAGATTATAACAGGACTGAACCACAGGACTGAATACCAATGCCAGGTCCCTCAAAAATTTTATAACAAAGAAGAGATCTATACATCTAAGGTCACACAACCCACACGTCAAGGGATGGATCTTCCTCTCCCAGACTTCACATGTCCCCAGGGTAGTACCACCTCAATTACCCATCTAAGGTACTGCACATTGTCCAATACTCCATGATCAAAGTCCTTTGTTTCTATAAGTACTACCATTCATAGCTTCCTAACCTCATACCCTACCTTTGACAGCTGAATTGTGTGTTTGATTATTTTGCTACTGAAAAAAATTAACATATAGTTCAGTTAGATGTCCTGTGCTCTTTTACCTGACTGCAGAACAGACTTTTTTTCTTTTAACACACATATTCCCAATCTCCTCATTTTAATGAGGAGTACTGTTTCAGCTGTTTGAAACCTCACATGCTATTCTTTTTTTAAAAAATAGTCTTTATTAGTATAAATATAAAAACAAACACTTAACAATTATAGGATAGGGGTAGTGGGAGATAAATACCTAGGTAGAAAAAAGAGAGGAGAAGAAAAAGAAAAGAATGGGAGGATGCTATTCTTATGTCTTAGCACAGTGCAGAAATATTGACTGGCTCCCAATCTGAGTTAGAGCCCAGTTTTTATTACTAATAGTGCTAGCATTTATGTTTAGAGACCTTGGTTACAAGATGACAAGTATCTGTTTACCCTTATTCATCCCTATCATTCTGTTCTTCTTTTTGGCTCCAAGTGCCAGGCTTTCAAGGATCCAGTCCCATTATCCTGGAATCAGGGCGTTCCTTCTTTTTTGACATTGGAAAATGTCAATTGCCTTTAAAATGGGGTTTATTTGTGTGTTTATAGTGTCTTTGAGTCACTGTTGACTTCTGATGATTATCTGGACCAGGCCCTGCAATATTCTTGGCAAGTGGTTTGGCCTTGCCTCTTTCCTAGAGCTGGGCAAGAACAATTGGCTTTGTGCCTAAAATGAGGCTAGAACTCATGGTCTGCCAGTTTCTAACTCAATACCTTTCTCCACTGCATCACATTGGCTCTCCAAGGGGAAGTCAAGGGATTTTAATTTGAATCATGTATTCTGCAAGCTCTTGGCAGTTCCTAAATGTTTTATTTTAAAAATAAATATATATATATGCTTGGTCACATCCCAAGGGGTTTTTCTAAACAAGTATGATTGCAGTATTTGTTTTTTCTTAGTTTTTAATACTTGTTTACTATTATGGCTATTAAACTGTGAACTTTGTTTTTTGATAGAATGCTTTAAAGAGTCTTTCTGATGGTACTATGTGATCATCCTCATCCTCGTCATCTAATTAGCCCTATAGTGTTAAGGAAAGTAGAATGACCCCATGAGTTGAAAGAAAGTTAATTGTTTATTGCAGCATGCCTATTTACAAGAATCTCACCAGACTGACTGGATTCTTTTGGGAACCAACAGGCAAGAGATTCTGGGTGAGGTGAGATCTGTGCTGCTTTTTACTGTGGAAGAACTCTAAGCTCAGCCCCCTGTTCATACACACACACCCATTAACACATACTCTAGCTGGAGATTCCACCACAATAACCAGCCAAAGTTTGGGCATCTGATCTGTAGTTAGCATAAAGAAAAAGGAATATCTTACTGGCTGTTTGCAAAGGGCAACTTCATGTAGAGTCTTTGCATAGTTGCACAATTAATTCTGAACTGCCATTGCCTCGTGTCATCATCTATTTATGCAGTCAACCAAAGTCATATAATACTTGCACAGTGGGATCTGCACTGCTTGTCAATAAGCTTCTGGGTCTAGATCAAGCCCTGACTTTAATCTAGAAATTCCTTACATCTTAGTTCCTAAATGCCTAGAAAGAACCATGGTGACACAGTGGTTAGAATTCAGAATTGCAGGCTAATTCTGCTGACTGACAGCAGTTCAATTTTCACTGGCTCAAGGTTGAATCAGCCTTCTATCCTTCTGAGGTCAGTAGAATGAGGACAGATTGTTTGGACAATGTGGTGATTCTGTAAACTGCTTAGGGAAGGCCGTAAAGCACTGTGAAGCAATATATAAGTCTAAATGCTATTGCTACCTGCAGAACTACATTACCTGCATAAAAATGTGCCATGAGATGCATACTCTCCAGCACAATCAAACTCCAGTATCAAGAGATGAAGGGGACAGGAGACCCAGTCTATGTTTTGCCATTGTAACCCATATGCTATGATTATCCTCCTTCTTGAGACCAGATTAGCACTCTCTCTTGGATGTTTCAGAAGTTAGCAAAATTGAAAATAATGCTGAAAGCATTTAAAAGTTGAGAAATAGTTGCCATTTGTACCATTGTTTTATGATAGTGTGGTCTGTGATATTGATTTTAAGGTTTTATGTTTTTGAAATGCTATTGACCAGGTCTTGGGAAGAAAGAAGAGAACAGTGAACTAAACAAATGTAATTTATTTTATATCATGTGTAAATTGTTAATTAATTTATTGCTTATTGTTTATTGGATTCTTCATTTTTTAACTTTTGTACTATGTGTTTCTTATATTGTACGCCGCCCTGAGTCCTTTGGGAGAAGGGCGGCATATAAATCCCAATAAATCCTAATCCTAATCCTGTTAAGGGTGTAGAAAAGATTGCGGAGGAAGAGGAAAGTATGAGAAAGAAACCAAAATAACCTTGTTTTGATTTTGTTTGCTATAAGATGGAGCACTAAGAAATTTTGACAGGCTTTCGAGATTCCTTTACTGTAGCCTTCTACAATAATAATAATAAAAACCCTTTCTGGAACCCATTCTGCTTCTGTTTCTTGACTTTGCCAATACAAAAAGCCGTAATAAGTTAACATGGAGGTGAATAAGAGGGAATCTATAAAGAAAGTGTCAATAGGTAAGTTAAAATAAATTGTGCTGCTAAGTTATCATATCAAGGGATGAAAACCTCTGGATGATCACTAGATGGCAAAAAGTAATTTTATTTATTTATTTTTGATCATCTAGCAATTCTGTAGATTTTAGCAACCCAAAATTGATAGCCCTAAACAAAGTTGATTATTTTCTAATTCAGTTGCGATACATCTGTAGATGCAGTAAAGGCAGTCTTTCCATTTGAAACATTGCAGATTTAAATAAATTGCAGAGAAGGTATTTTTGGGGTGGTAAAAACTCTTAGGCATCCTTTTCGTGTTCTTCTCTCACCTAGCAACTGCCTCGCTGCTTCGTAAACAATCACAAAGTGAAAAACCATTGCAAAGCATAGCTTCTTTCTCATATATGTGATGTGGAAGAAAGGAGATTTTTCTATTTGCATGGTAGAAGGTAACTGTGCGTCTTGGGATAGTAAATGTGTGGTGTGTGTGTGGGGGGGGGGAGAGAAACCCTGCAGGTTAGCTTCAGAATGATTTAGAGAGATTGGGGAGTTAGAAACAGTGCTGGCATAGAAGTGCCAGCAGGGAACCAGTTTCCTATTTCTACCAGTTAGCTGATTAGGCTAATCACTTGGCTAGTGAGAAATCCTCAGGGGTAGCATGTTGACAAGAACTCTCTACTTCTTCCCAGCATCCCGTCCAAACATACTGGTCTCTCCCTATCAAGAAATCAGCAATTTGCAAGCCTTCTCTGGGATTATGTGCATAAATAAAGCAGAAATGATGAGTTATCTGAAACAGTCTACGTATATAAGTTCAGGGTAAACATAGGGAAGCAGGCTGCTAGCCACAGTGAGTAACCTATAGAGACCTGACTGAGAAATTATCCATCCATCCATCCATCCATCCATCCATCCATCCATCCATCCATCCATCCATCCAGATTTCTGCTTATGTGCAACAAGTTATTTTGCTACCTTTGTTTCTGGTCTAGAAAAAACAGATTAACAGAGTTGGAAGGGACCTTATAGGTAATCTAGTCCAACCCCCTCCCCCCACACTCAAGCAAGAGACCCTACACCATTTCTGACAAATGGCAGTTTAATCTCTTCTTGAAAGTCTCAAGTGATAAAGCTCCCACAACCTCCGAGGGCAAGCTGTTCTATTGGTTGACTGTTCTCACTGTCAGAAAGTTGCTCCTTGTTTCTAGGTTGAATCTCTCCTTGATCAGTTTCCATCCATTATTCCTTGTCCGACCTTGAAATGCTTTGGAAAATACCATGTTTCCCCAAAATAAGACCGGTCTTATTTTCTTTTGACCCCTGAAATAAGCGCTTGGCCTTATTTGGAAGGAGGTCTTATTATTGTTGAGGTTCAGGAGGAGGCAAGCATAGTCACCTCATGGCTGCTGCTGTGTTGCAATATTTTCGGGGTGGGCTTATTTTCAGGGGAGGGCTTATTTTAGCGCATGCGCTCAAAAGCCCAATTTGGCTTATTATCCGGGGAGGTCTTATTTTCAGGGAAACAGGGTAGCTTGGCATCCTCCTCTCCATGGCAGCCTCACAAATATTGGAACACTGCTATCATGTCTCCCCTGGTTCTTCTCTTCCCAAAGTCTATGCAAGTTGAATATTTTATCTCATCCGGCCCACAGATATACTACTGCTCTCTTAGATGGCTGCCACTGGACCCAATCTCTGTTTTTTCCTCCCCAATCACAGAACTCTGTGATGCTGTCATAGAGGGGGGATGGCAGTTTAGGACTGTCATTTAACTGGAGAGACATTCCCACTTGTATAGAGATGCACTTTCCCCAATAAGTTCAGAGAAGTGTCACTTTCAAAGTATGGGTTTCAAAGGAAAATGACATTAAGGTCTTGCCCTTGGTTAATGATCTGAGCAAAAAGCTGACGGTTTTGTATTTAGGGGAGGGGAAAAAAGGTAATTCAGTGAGTGCCTGAGCTAGTTAAACTGTTTATGTGAAATTGCCTCCTCTCTACATCCTTAATAGACTTGATTTCACCAGAGGCTAGCATTTACAACTTAGCAGAGTTGGAAAGTGTTATTACCCAGTGTAAAAGTCTAAGTCCAAAAGATTCACCTAAATGGATCAATACACTTGAATTTTAGTAGATCAATGAGATTAGTTTCCTCACATTAAAACTAGTGAGAAATTGCCAAGCACAGCCAAGATTATGTTCCTTTTTCTAAAACAATGCTGTTGCTTCAAAAAGCCAGAAAGGCAGAATTATGGAAAGCAAATCCAAGTAGGAACAATACACAGACATCTTGGAACCCCCGTCTCACCCTAGACAGGTCCCATTGACCTGCTTTCCAAAATGGAAAGGACAGCGTACAACACATTGACTCATAAAAGTGGATCCAAAAATTGGATTTAACTGGCAAAGTCGATGTTTTATTTTTCTGAGTGGCAATCTGTATGGCCTTGGGGTGCTCTACAGCTGGTGTTGCTCTGCAGAAGCTTGATGAACCAAGAAGTGAAAAGCAGTGCTCCAATTGCTCCTACCCCCACCCAGAATATAACGGAATAAAGATTAAGTGGCATCTCCTATCCAAACTGATCTTCACAGTTTCAAAATTAGAAAAATAAATTAGAGCTTCAGGTTACTCCTACCTTTATTTATTTGTTCAATTTCTATAGCCACCCACCTGAATCAACCACTCTCTTTGAATCTATATGATCATCATATAAGATAGTAGATTTCTGAATGATACTATATTATTGAATTTTCCTATCTATGACATATTAATATAGAATAATCAGATATATTCAGACTGAATTTATGATTGAAAAGGTTTGTATATATGATATACAGTGGTGGGTTGCCATTTTTTTTACCACCAGTTTGTGTATGCTTGTGTGCATGCTCACAAGCAATACTTCTGTGCATGCGCAGAAGCGTCTGGGTGGGTGGGTGGAGCTTCCCCCTGCCGCTACTACCGATTCACCTGATCTGGGCTGAACTGGGAGCAACCCACCTTTGATACATACATACATACATACATACATACATACACACACACATACATACACACACACACAGAGGGAGATACACACACACACACACAACACACACACACATTTGTATATATAAGAGAGTATATGCAACAAAGACAAATTCCTTGTGTGTGTGTCCAATCACACTTAGCCAATAAAGAATTCTATTCTGTTCTATTCTACTCTATTCTATTCTATTCTATTCTATTCTACTCTACTCTACTCTACTCTATTCTATTCTATTCTATTCTATTCTGGTTGTTGCTGGATCAGGGCTTTAGATCACGGGTGTCAAACTCAAGACCTGCGGGCCAGATTCAACCTGCAAAGTGCTTGGATCTGGCCCCCAAGAGCTGCCCTGGAAACAGCAAAGGACTGGCCCACAGTGCCTCTGCCAGCTCAACATGACTCGTGTTGGGGGCACCTCTCCTGAGCTCTGCTTTTGGCTACAAGGGCTTCCTGAGCTCTGTTTTTGCTGGCAGAGCAGTGCAGGAGGCATCACAGCCAAAAACGGAGCCTGGGAAGGGTGCCCCCAACATGAGTGCCATCAAGCTGGCCACGCCCACTCCAGCCACACCCACCTGACCCCCAAGGCCAAACACAACCCTGATGCGGCTCTCAATGAAATAGAGTTTGACACCTCTAGTTTAGATCATAACCTGAGGATTATTTTTATGGAATTAGTTTAAACAAGGACCTTATTTAAACATGAAAAGTTAAAACTGGAACAAATACTTTGTTCTGCAGTGGAGGACAAAAAATTCCAAGGGTCCCTTTCCCAAAGTATCCTTTTTGATGGACAGTGGCATGGCACCGCTGTTAGATTTTCTAAACTGATTTTATGCTGAATTGTTAATTACACCTGACCCTATGGTCTGAACGCAATTATATTCCATTGACTTTCTGTAACAAGGGAAACCTAAACAAGTGATGTTTCTGTAAGCATAGTGACATTTTCCAGTATCGAGGCTTTTTTAAAAAAAAATCCTCCGTATTGCATGTCACTTTCTAGCAAACTCAACACAATTGTTTATCACCTGTGGTCAAGAAAAGGAACGCGGAGTGCTGGGCATACAGAAGGACTTTCCTCTTCAGGTTTTTCCCGATCCAATCTTTTGCAATCCCATCCATCTTCTTAGTAATTGCTGTTGGTTCTCAATAGAGATTCTCTATTTTGCCTCAAGCTTCTTTATTTCCTCGATAATGAAATCTACTTTTCTTCGGTAGAATGCCAAGTTTAAACATCTGGGATTCCTAAACAATCCTCTATCCCTATATTTATTCAGTCATGACACTAACTATTGATGACCCCTAGTTACATCTCCATTCTTCTCTCTTTTTCTCCTCATTTCCTTACACTCCTATTAATACAGGCATTCCTCGACTTACAACAATTCGTTTAGTGACCATTCAGAGTTACAACGGCGCTGAAAAAAATGACTTATGATCATTTTTCACACTTATTTATTTTATTTATTTATTTTTGAATTTTTATACCTTCTCCCAGCGGGACTCAGGGCGGTGTACAGGCCTCAATAAAAATCAACTAGTATAAAGTCACTAATATAAAACAATTAAAAATCTATTAAATAGTACGCCTGATTTTGATTAAAGCCCTATCTAAAAACCCTCTCTAAAACCAATTAAAAGCTACGCCAGGCTGGCCGCATGAAATAAATGGGTCTTCAAAGCCCGGTGGAAAAGGCGCAGGTCTGTGAATGTGCGAAGGTCAGGGGGTAGGTCATTCCAGAGGGCAGGAGCAGCCACAGAGAAGGCTCTCACCCTGGGAGTCACCAGCCGACATTGCCTAGCCGATGGCGCCCTGAGGAGGCCCTCTCTGTGGGAGCGGACTGGTCGATGGGAGGTATTAGGTAGCAGGAGGTGGTCTTGCAAATAGCCAAGTCCCATGCTATGGAGTGCTTTAAAGGTGGTTACTAACACCTTGAAGTGCACCCGGAAAGCCACAGGCAGCCAATGCAGCTCGTGCAGGAGAGGTGTCACATGGGAGCATCTGGAAGCTCCCAGAATCCCCCGCACGGCCACGTTATGACCGTTGCAGCACCCTCATGGTCACATGGTTTACATTTGGATGCTTGGCAATTGACTCACATTTGTGACAATTGCATAATTGGTCATGTGATGTCCCCTTCTTCAAACCTCTGTCAAGCAATGGGGAAACCAGATTCACTTAACAAATGTGGTGAGAAAAGTTGTAAAATGGGACAAAACTCACTTAACAAATTTCTCACTCAGCAACATAAATGTTCGGCTCAATTGTGGTGGTAAGTTGAGGACTGCCAGTATGATTATTTCTTCCAGTGCTATGTGCAGCACTGCTCTGATTTCTTTCCTCCCCATCATGATTGTGCTATTGTTCCTATTACTGATGCTTATCCTATTTTCTGATGCAAGAGAGGTGAATTGGAGCCTTACGGTTGCAATGAATGTGTTCAATATATGCTCAAATATTCCACAGGAGCTTGGGGAAGAGGGGCAGTATCCTGAAATGGTAGTGAAAGGCATGTTCCTTCAGGACTTTAGGGTCCTAAATGACTATATGCTCCTATCTCACTGGGGCAACTTGCTAGGCTTTTCTTCAAAAACAAACTCATACCGAAACACAAGAACTTTTCTTTGGAGTTCTTGGCACTCTCTGATTTTGTTGTTCGCTTACAGAAATTTCATTTCCCAACTAAGTATCATGTTCAGTGCAAAGAAGTGTAGGGTTTGCTACCTTCTTATTTATTGCGGCTTACCCTGCCAGGTTTTTTTTTGGGGGGGGGGGTTGTTGTCTTCATGGTTGCTTGATTGGAATATTGTTTTCTGCCCGATTGTTTGTCTGTTGTTGATTCCTGCTTATCTGAGTGCTGGCTGCTAAAGGGGAAGTGTTCTAGTCTTTATGTTTCCTTCCTAGAATTTTTTCAATTGATTTTTTTTAATCACACAATACAGGCAGAGTCAACCACAGTTTCAACTGGGATACTATAATACAATACAATAGCAGAGTTGGAAGGGACCTTGGAGGTCTTCTAGTCCAACCCCCTGCCTAGGCAGGAAGCCCTATACCGTTTCAGACAAATGGTTATCCAACATCTTCTTGAAGACTTCCAGTGTTGGGGCATTCATAACTTCTGGAGGCAACTTCTGTTCCATTGACTAATTGTTCTAACTGTCAGGAAATTTCTCCTCAGTTCTAAGTTGCTTCTCTCCTTGATTAATTTCCACCCATTGCTTCTTGTTCTACCCTCAGGTTCCTTGGAGAAGAGTGAAATGAGTGGAATGTGAAAGAGTGGACTGAGAAAAAAGGACTGAATGAATTGCGGTAAAAATATAACGATATTAAAAGTGTGTTAAATCTGAATATGGAGGGCGGGATGTTTGAGGGATTTGAGATACTATTAGCATCTTAGTCCAAGCTATATCCAAAATGCTGGGGAATTTCTGGAAGCTTTGCATTCAGATAAATCAGCCATCAATAGACGCACAGAGGTAAGCCACATTTATATACCACTGAAAAGGAAAAAAAATAAAACTGGGTTGTATGTGCTAAACAATCCTATATTAGGACTGGTTGGGTACAAGCTTCTATATAACTTGCACAAAATTCTACATTTGCGATAGCAAATAGTTCCCTGCCTGAACTATAAGAACGATTAACTTTTACCATCATTATTTCCTGCCTTGGACTATAAGAACTATAAGAACTACTTTTAAGACTTTTAAGACCCCTGTGCCTTTTATCGCCTTTATTATTATGCTATGCACTCCTGGAATTAATCATGAATTTTATATTTAACTCCTTATACGTTTTAATTGCCATTGTGCCTTTTAAATCATGTATAGCGACTTATTTATATTTTAAATCTTAGCTATTTATATTTACATCTATTTCTACTAATTTTACTATGTACTTAAGAGCTGACCTGTTGCGACTGCGAGAGTCCCCGCTCTCGCAGGTCTGGCCCTCCACTCTAACGAGGGCCCGCCTTGATGAGGGATTTATTAATCCGGAGAGGTGGAAGAAGCGTGGTCTAAGGGGTTTTTTAGTAGTTAGGTTATTGTCTGTTTTAGGGGGTACCAGGGAGGGGGGAGGGTATAGATGCATAGAGATGGAGATGGAGAGAGAGGGCCAGGCCAGCAGACGACAGAGGGGAGCGGAAGGAGCCGTGAGTAGGGGGGAAACTCGAGTCATTCCGTTAGAGGGCAATCCCATTCAGAAGGTCGTGGGGAGAGGCAGGTCCGAGGGGAGACAATTTTTATCCTCCCGGTTGAGGGCACAGAACCGTTGGTTATATGCGGTGAAGTGCCTCAACCCCTGCTTGCTAGGTGGTCAGGAAGTACAGAGCCAGGGCTTGCGGCTGATGTTTTGCAATGCCAGGTCCGTGGTCAACAAAGCCCCCCTCATACATGACCTTGTGTCAGAGGAGGGGCCGGACCTGGCAGGAATATTGGAGACCTGGTTGGGCCACGAGGGTGGACTCCCCCCTCGTTGAAATGTGCCCGCCAGGCTACCGTGCTTTTCATCAGCCTCGGGCCCTTGGCAGGGGCGGTGGGGTAGCGGTTATTGTTAAGGAAAGTCTTGAGCCGAGAGAGACCATTGTGCCACAGACTACTGGCTGTGAGTCCCTCTGCGTGAAGTGGGGCCTAGGGAGGCAGTTGGGCTTGCTGGTTATATACCTGGCTCCCCGCTATGTAACAGCAGCCCTGCCCGAGCTCCTGGAGGTGATCGCTACGGTGGCAGTGGAGACCCCCAAACTTTTAGTCATGGGGGACTTTAACCTGCCATCGTTGGGCGAATCATCCGAGGCAGCTCGGGAGTTCATGGCTTCCATGACGGCCATGGACCTGACCCAAGTAATTCGAGGCCCCACTCACGAGGGTGGACATACGCCGGATCTCATCTTTGTCTCTGGCCAATGGAAGAGTGACCTGGGCATAGGGGATATAGTCATCATGCCCTTGTCATGGTCAGACCACTCACTTCTCCGGCTCGACTTTCCGACCGCTGCTCCCCTCCACGGGGAGGCGGAACCAGAGTCTCCAATCTGGTACCGCCCCAGGTGCCTGATGGACCCAGATGGGTTCCAGATGGCGCTTGGGCCATTTCCTGTACCCCTGACCCGTGCCCCGATAGAGGACCTCACGGCCGCATGGAACAGTGCAGCCGTGGGAGCCTTGGATCGGGTCGCGCCCTTGCGGCCTCTCTTGCGGCGGCGAACCACCCTGGCCCCTTGGTTTACCGAGGAGCTGAGGGTGATGAAACGCCACAAGAGATGCCTAGAGAGAAGATGGAGGTCTACCCGATCTGAATCTGACCGGACACAGGTAAGAGCCCATTTACGGACTTACATTGTGGCGCTGAGAGTGGCCAAACGCCATCATTGTGCTACTCTCATAGCATCCGCAGAAAACCACCCTGCCGCCCTGTTTAGGGTGACCCGCTCCCTACTTCAACAAAGGGTGCGGGAAGCCCCATTACAGGGTAGAGCAGAGGAATTTGTGACTTTTCTGCAGGAGAAAACCGCTCAGATACAGAACGGGCTACCCTCCATTGATGGCCCAGTGGGATGCCACGAGACAGATCTTGTTTGGGAGGAGTTTGACTCCGTTACTTCCGATGATATGGATAGGTTACGTGGGCGACTGCGAGCCACCACATGTTTATTGGACCCGTGCCCCTCCTGGCTTGTACTGGCATCCTGGGAGGTGACACGAGGCTGGCTCCAAGAGGTTGTCAACGCATCCTTAAGTGAGGGTTCCTTGCCTGCTTCCCTAAAAGAAGCGATGGTGAGGCCCCTCCTTAAGAAGCCCTCTTTGGATCCAGCTCTTTTAAACAACTATCGTCCAGTCTCCAACCTTCCCTTTCTGGCGAAGGTTGTTGAGAGTGTGGTGGCACAACAGTTTCCCCGTCACCTGGAGGAAGTTGACTATCTAGATCCGCACCAGTCCGGCTTTCGGCCCGGGCACAGCACCGAGACGGCATTGGTCGCGTTGGTTGATGATCTCTGGAGGGCCAGAGATGGGGGTTGTTCCTCCATCCTGATCCTATTAGACCTCTCGGAGGCTTTCGATACCTTCGACCATGGTATCCTATTGCATTGGCTGGCGGGGTTGGGAGTGGGAGGCGCCGTTTTACGGTGGTTCTCCTCCTACCTCTCTGGCCGATCGCAATTTGTGTTGGCAGGAGAGCAGAGGTCGACCTCGAGACCCCTCACATGTGGGGTGCCTCAGGGGTCGGTCCTCTCGCCTCTCCTGTTTAACACATACATGAAGCCGCTGGGTGAGATCATCCGTGGTTTTGGGGTAGAATACCATCTATACGCTGATGATACTCAGTTGTATATATCTACCCCAAACCACCCCAACGATGCCGTAGCGGTGATGTGCCAGTGCCTGGAAGCCGTGCGGAGCTGGATGGGAAGTAACGGACTCAAGCTCAACCCGACCAAGACCGAGTGGCTGTGGTTTCCGGCTGCCCGATTCAACCAGCTAATTCCATTGCTGGCCATAGGGGGCGAACATCTTGCCCCTGTGGACGGGGCGCACAACTTGGGTGTCCTCCTAGATGCCCGGCTGTCCATGGAAGATCAAGTGACGCCCTTTGCACAGTCACTCATGCTCTCGTGACATCCCGACTGGACTATTGTAACTCTCTCTACATGGGGCTTCCCTTGAGGTGCACCCGGAGACTGCAGATGGTCCAGAACGCAGCCGCGCGGGCAATCCTGGGTACTTCTAGGTTTACCCATGTAACACCTCTCCTGCGCGAGCTGCACTGGCTGCCTGTCGTCTTCCGGGTGCGCTTCAAGGTATTAATTATCATCTTTAAAGCGCTCCATGGTTCGGGACCTAACTACTTGCGGGATCGGATCCTGCCTCATACATCCTCACGGCCAATTCGCTCCCACAGAGAGGGACTTCTCCGGGTGCCGTCCACTAGACTTTGTCAGCGGGCAACGCCCAGGGGAAGGGCTCTCTCTGTGGTGGGCCCAGCCCTCTGGAATGACCTTCCCCCCGACATTAGAACAACCACGGACCTCCGCTCCTTCCGTCTGAAATTAAAAACATATTTTTTCTGCTTGGCCGGCATGGGGTAGTCTCTCTCTATGGGGTTTTAGTTGTGTAGGGAATTTTAGTTATAATGGGTATTTTAGCACAGGCACTGTTTAATTTGTTTTTAAGATGTTGTTTTGATTGTATTGTATTTATGGTTTTAGTTTTCCCTGTGCACCGCTCCGAGTCCCCGTGGGGAGAGGAGCGGTCAAGAAATTAAATAATAATTATTATTATTATTAAATGCAGATTTGTCAACAGGCTATACCCGTGATGGCGAATTTATGGCACATGTGCCATAGGTGGCACACAGACACATCTCTGAAGGCACGTGAATCTTTGCCCTAGATCAGCTGCAGTGCTGGCCAGCTGATTTTTGGTCTTCGAAGCCTGGAGAGGATGAAAAATGTATCTACTGGAAGTTCTGAAACAGGCTCTTTCCAGTTTCTGGAGGCTCTCCGGGGGGGGGGGGGAAGAGAGGCTGCTGGTATAGTTTTTAAATGTGATTTTAATAGGGTTCTTAATGGTAATTTTAGAACGGGTTCTAAATTTAATATATCTTTTAATTTATTTTTTCTATTGTATTTATTGTTGTGTTTTTATTGATTTCCTGTGCACTGCCCTGAGTCCCGTCAGGGAGATAGGGCGGTATACAAATATAATAAACTTAAACTTAAACTTCACCCTCTCCAGGCTTCCGGAGGATGGGGAGGTTGTACACGCATGTGGGGGGTGGGGCAGCAGGAGAGAACGGCGCAGAAGGTGGGTTGTGCACGTATATGCAAGGGTAAATTAAATTATGGGTGTGGGCACATGCGCTTTTGCACACATGCACACGCTTTCAGTATCCAAGTATTGCACTACTACCAGTATCGGAGGAGGAGGGGGAGGAGGAGGAGGAGGAGGAGGAGGAGGAGGAGGAGGAGGAGGAGGAGGAGGAGGAGATAGTAACAGTGGATACAGTGAATAAAATAAAGAAGAAACTATAAAAAATACATCACATAATCTTCCAGTGATGAACCAGTTTCATCCTCTATAGATTAATAAGCATTTAAAAGATGCATTGTCCTACATAAATTAGCACTGTGTGACTTCAGCATACAATGAATTATGTTTTTGCATAGCTACCTTATAGAAAACACAAACTTATTTGCTTAGAAGCATAGTAAATGTTCTTCCTTTTGATTCTGGCTTAGCTTCAAGGCATCCATGGGGATTTCAGATATTTATTTATTTATTTATTTATTTATTTATTTATTTATTTATTTATTTATTTATTTATTTATTTATTTATTTATTTATTTATTTATTTATTTATTTATTTATTTATTTATTTATTTATTTATTTATTTATATACCACCCTATTTTCCCTGGTGGGACTCACAGAAAGATAAAACCCACAACACATACAAAATATAAAATAGCATTAAATTATTAGATCTGTGCCCCAACCACCCCAACGATGCCGTCGAAGTGATGTCCCGGTGTTTAGAAGCCGTGCGGCTCTGGATGGGAAGTAACAAACTTCGGCTTAACCCGTCCAAGACCGAGTGGCTGTGGTTTCCGGCATCTCAGCATAGCCAGCTTACTCCATCGCTGGTTATCGGGGGTGAGTCATTGGCCCCTGCGGAAAGGGCTCGCAACTTGGGCGTCCTCCTGGATTCCCAGCTGTCCCTAGATGTGACCAGGGGGGCATTCTACCAGGTTCGCCTGGTACGCCAGTTGCGTCCCTTTCTGGACCGAGATGCCCTCCGAGATGCCCTCCGAGATGTCACTCAGGCACTCGTGATGTCTCGCTTAGACTATTGTAATGCTCTCTATATGGGGCTCCCCTTGAGGTGCACCTGGAGGCTCCAGTTGGTTCAGAATGCAGCCGCGTGGGGGATTATGGGAGCTTCTCGTTACTCCCACATAACACCTCTCCTGCGCAAGCTGCACTGGCTACCAGTGGCCTTCCGGGTGCGCTTCAAGGTGCTTGTTACCATCTTCAAATCGCTCCATGGCTCGGGGCCTAGCTACTTGCGGGACCATCTCCTGCCACACACCTCCCTGCGTCCAATATGCTCCCACAGAGAGGGCCTACTGAGGATACCAACCGCTGGTCAGTGCCGGCTTGCAGTGCCCAGGGGTAGGGCCTTCTCTGTGGCAGGGCCGGCCCTCTGGAACGACCTACCCCCCGAACTTCGCACTATCACGGACCTTCCCCTCTTTCGCCGTTCACTTAAAACCTATCTCTTTCAGCAAGCTGGTCTTGCGTAACAGTTTTGACTGTCTCAATATAACATCTGCCAAATACGTATATGGATATTAGACTTTAGGGAATTTTAGCTTAGGTGGGTTGTATTTTAAATGTTTTTAAATTTTAGTACAGGTTTAATTTAATTCATTTTTAACTTTGTATATATTGTATGTTTTATATGGTTTTTTAATTTTTCCTGTACACTGCCCCAAGTCCCTTTGGGGAGAGGGGGCAGTTTATAAATCAAATAAATTTGAATTTTGAATTTGTGCTAAAATGGTTAAGATAATTTAAAAGTTAAAACAATTAAAAATCCCCAAAATTTAAAATTATACCCTTAGTCTATGTCAGGCCGACCAGATGGAAGAAATGTGCTTTTAACATCCGATGGAAGAGGCGTAGGTCCATGATGGTACGGATATTGGGGGGCAGGTCGTTCCAAAGGACCGGGCCAACCACAAAGAAGACCCTTCCCCTGGGAGTTGCCAGCCGGCATTGACCAGCTGACAGCACCCGGAGGAGGCCCACTCTGTGGGAGCGGACAGGTCGAAGGGAGGTGTGTGGCAGGAGGCGGTCTCGCAAATAACCAGGACCCATGCCATGGAACGCTTTAAAGATGGTTACTAACACCTTGAAGCACACCCGGAAGACCACAGGCAGCCAGTGCTGCTTGCGCAGGAGAGGTGTTATATGAGAGTACCATGAGACTCCCAGAATCCCCCGCAAGGCCGCATTCTGCACTAGCTGGAGTCTCCGGGTGCACCTCAAGGGGAGCCCCATGTAGAGAGCATTGCAGTAGTCCAAGTGGGAGATAACGAGGGCTTGAGTGACCGTGCGTAGGGCATCCCGATCTAGAAAGGGGCGCATAATAAAACCTGATAAAAAGCCCCCCTGGCCACAGCTATCACATGGTCATCCAAGCACAGCTGCGCATCCAGGAGGACACCCAAGTTGCGAGCCCTTTCCGCGGGGGCTAATGACTCGCCCCCGATAGCCAACGATGGAGTTAACTGGCTATATCGAGATGCCGGGAACCACAGCCACTCAGTCTTCGACGGGTTGAGTCTGAGTTTGTTCCTCCCCATCCAGACCCGTACGGCCTCCAGACACCAAGACATCACTTCCACGGCATCGTTGGGGTGGCCGGGGGTAGAAATGTACAGTTGAGTATCATCAGCGTACTGATGGTATTCTACCCAAAAGCCATGGATGATCTCACCCAGTGGCTTCATATAGATGTTAAACAGGAGGGGCAAGAGGACTGACCCCTGAGGTACCCCGCATACGAGGGGCCTCGAGGTCGATCTCTGCCCTCCTGTCAACACACACTGCGACCGGTCAGAGAGGTAGGAAGAGAACCACTGCAGTACAGTGCCTCCCAATCCCAACCCCTCCAGCCGGTGCAATAGGATACCATGGTTGATGCTATCGAAAGCCGCTGAGAGGTCTAATAGGACCAGGACAGAGGAACAACCCCTGTCCCGGGCCCTCCAGAGATCATCTACCAACGCGACCAACGTCGTCTCCATGCTGTGCCCGGGACGGAAGCTGGACTGGCGCGGGTCTAGATAGATGGTTTCCTCCAGGTGTCGGGGGAACTGTTGAGCTACCACACTCTCTACAACCTTAGCAAGAATGCTAAGGTTGGAGACCAGATGGTAATTAACCAACAATGCTGGGTCCAGGGAAGGCTTCTTGAGGAGGGGTCTCACCACCACCTCTTTCAAGACGGCCAGAAGAAACCCCTCACTCAAAGAGGCGTTCACTATTTCCTAGAGCCAGCCTCGTGTGACCTCCCGGGAGGCCAGTACCAGCCAGGATATGTCTTCCATAGTTATTTTGCTTGAAAATTTTCAATGTTCCCCACTCTTCAAAATTTGTTCTTAATTTATTTCTGGTCATATCTCATGAGACTAGGATTTTTTCCTATTATATTTATATATGTATTACATTTATTATACCACTGATTATCAAAGTCTCATGGAAGTTTACAATAAACAAAGTGATCAAAATTAAAACCAGCAATTTTAAAAGCAATGAACATGTTTATTGGTTTTATATCCTACTTTTCATCTCTTTATTTTGACCTCTATAGCAACAACCCTATGAGGTAGTCTGGATTGAAAAAGAGTAGTTATCCCAAAATCAGCTTTGGTTGAGGGTAGACCTGAACCTCAGCTGTCCAATTCCTAATCTGACATCTAAACTGCTTTACTATAGTGGCCTTTATAATCACACATTCAATGATTCAAAGTCTATTTTGCAAAGTGCATTTTTTGCATGACTTCATACCTGCTATGTGATCTTAGGAAAAGATACACCACCTTTAAAGACAACTCTCAAATTAGTATTCCCACGTTAGATAAGCTATCTTTTAAACTGAGTCCAAAACATTGCATAGGCCTATTATTTAGAACATTTTAAAAAGCCAATGAAGATATTGGGACTCCTCAGCTCAATAAGGAGAGAATTCAAATATCCAAGAGCAACTTGCTCCAGATCACCATGAGTTGAGAAGAACTTTCACATTTTATCTTAGTTTAATCACATGGGGCTTTAAAACTAAAAACTAGCCCAGTTGGTATTTCATTCAAAAACAAATTGGTTAGCACTGCAGTGCTTTTTATATCAGGGAAAATCTATTGCTGCGAGTTGACAATAACATGAAGGCACATAATCAATTAATCAATTTGGGTTCTTTCAGATTTTACTTGACTGCTGAGTTCTGTCCTATCTGAAGTTTTAAGGCAAGACACAAAGATCAGAATTAAAGAATATGTATTTGAAAGTTATCTTACAGGTCATCTGGTCCATCCACTTGTTCAGTGCAGGAACCCACCCCTGACAGATGACCATCTACCCCTGTTAAAAACTTATGTTGCAATGGAGTCTGATAACGTCTAACATATCCACATAATAATTTCTCCTGCAGTGAACAAGGCTATAATCATGAGGTGAACTGATCAGTTATTCATACCACAGCTCTTTCTCCAGTTTGTGACTTTTCTCAAGTCTTTGCTCTAGGATATCTTTAATAAGGGGATAAAAAGATTTCAAATCCTCAATAAAGATTTAACACAGAGCAGCACAATCCATAACAGTATGGGAAATACTAAAGCATTTTTCCAAGTCTGATGGAAAGGTCATACAGAGCTTATATATAAAAAAGACAGTACTAGCATGAAACAATTCTATTTCTAGATCCTCCAAGATTGGAATGGGACAACTCACCATGGCCAACTCACCATGGTCAACTTGCTCCAGCCAATTCACCATGACCAACTTTACATGGTCAACTGACTGTGGGACAACTTGCTGTAAGACAATTCAACAACTCGATTTAATGATTTAAAATAATTAAAAATTATTTAAATTTTTGTCATTCACATTTAATTTTGTTGCTCCCTTGGCATTCTTTTTTAATGACTCTATTCTACTATTTCTTCGACATTACTGTAATTCTTGTCTCGCCGCATGTTGTCCCACAGTGAATTGGCTGCAGCAAGTTGACTATGGTGAATTGTTGTAGTGCCCTCCAAGATAACCTCTATGTTCCCAATGTGGAAATGAGGTAACCTATATCCTCTGTTAACTTTTGGTTTTACACAGTGGATGAGGAAAAACAGGAAGAAACATTTCTGCAAAAAGGAAGTTGTCAAAGCTATACAAAAGTAATCTAAGATCTAAGATGTAGACCAGGTGTACAAAAATCCAGATAGGAGCCAAGAATTAACTGTAACTCTGTGCTGTTAAGTAGTGGTCATTTGGGTCATAGCGACCTAGAACTGGTTGCCATTATTATCTCATTTGTGAAGTGTTTGTAAGCAAGCCTGAACTTGAACTGTCAGAAGGAGATCCTCTAGAATGCCCCAGGTTTGCTCTCCATTTTAAAAGAATATGAATGATGAGCAATTAGTGTTTCTGAGACATTGAAGAGTCTAGGAGTTACAGTATATCCCCAATAAAGATTTTATTTAGTAAAATCACATAACCGCTGATAAGCTTACATCCAGTACGCTGGAGTGCATTACAGTGCTTGGGCTTCTATGACATGGAGATATCCAGCCAATAACGATGATTTGTTCACAGTTACTCAGCAGTTCTTTTTAAAGAACAAGAGCAAAGCTTGAGGAAATGCCTATTCGAAAATGCTAGGGATTTGTTATTTTAAATACGTTGGCAGAATAATCTCTAAATTTCAAGTAACACAATTTAGACCAGACTACCAGAAGAAGAGTCCTCTGAGGTCACTAAAGCTTTGATTTTCCAGTTAGCTTATTTTATAGCTAGTGCTTTAGAAGACATCAAGCCCATAATGAGACAGATCAATCAGTTTGTTTTTATTAGTCTACTGTGTACAATGTAGCCGACAATGATATTCATTGAATCTGATTGTTTGGGAATTTGCATTATACACCATGTTACTTTTAACCTTGAAACTTCAGTCTGAAAAGCTGCTGGTTTGAAATTTATAGTTGAATTATATATCTGTGTTAGAAATTGAAAATTTAAGTAGGGAGTTGCATTTTTTTGCCCTTGGGTGCAGTACAACTGCTGGGATTATTTTAAAGCATCTGACTGATGCCCATGAATATTTCTGAAATTTTCATGTTTTATTAAAAGACCTTGACATGTTACAACACCAGCTTAAATCAGGCATAAATGAACACATTGAGCCGTTCTATTGTAGCTGATGAACTGTGTGAATGTCTTTTTATTTATGAGTTATATTGTTTTTCCTGTGCTTCAAAGAATGGCAAGTTTTTCCCTAAGATCAGAGAGCCACAACTAATAGCCTCTCCCTGATGTATATTCACTTTATGGTCCTCCATCTGTTTGCAAAGCAGATAAACAAAAATTTGCAATTTACTACACTAGTTAAAGATGGCAGATTTGGGGGACTTTCTGACCACTTTTCTTAGACAATGTCTTTAGTCTAATTTGGTCTGATTTGATGGTTTTCTTTTCTTTTTGTCTGAAAAGAAAACTTATATTTTGATTGTGGTACTGGAACTTTTTTAATTAGATTTTTGCTACTGCTGGTGCGGGCAATAGTGATGGAATTCTATCTTGCATCTACACACCCACCCACCTTGAGTGCCCTGAATAGACTATCTTACCACAACATCCCTGGCAATAGTGGAGAACAGCAGCTCAACCTATTTAGGTGCAACCTAAATCTATATAAATAAAAATGAAACTATAAGTTTGTTCAAAACCGCTAATCTCAGAAAGTACTGCACCAATCGCAACCAAATTTTCACACAACATTCCTTACAAGTGCAGCACCAATGTTACGTACAGATTGTGTGGATAGCACACCGGTGCCAGGTATATACCACACAAATGTAAAACTGCAGCTCTTCTGCGTGTTTCCCTCACTCTCTCCCTCACACACCCCTTCATGGCCCCTCCCATCTGGCCGCTTTTCAGCTCACACCACTTGCACGAGCGGTGGAGAGGTCTGCGTCATATCCGCAATGGTCACCTCCTCAGCAGCCTCTCTTTGCTCCACCACCGCCCCCTCCGCCAACTCCCCCCCCACAAGGCCGCTGCCGAGTCAGCGGCCTCTCCTCTGCCGCTCGTGCCGCCACAAGACCGCTGCCGCATCAGTGGCCTATCCTCCGCTGCCTCCGCCTGCATTGCTACCTCTCCCCCCGCAAGGGTGCTGCCAAGTGAGCGGCCTCTCCACCGATGCCACCGCCGCCACTGCTGCCAACTCCCCCCCTACAAGGCCACTGCTGGGTCAGCGGCCTCTCCGCCGCCACCACCCATGCTGCCAACTCCCCCCCCCCAGGCCACTGCTGAGTAAGCAGCCTCTCTCACTGCCACCACAGACTCCAATGCCAACACAAGCAACCGAGGCCGGTAGGTAGGTAGGTAGAGGGATAGAGAGAGAGAGGGAGAAATACAGTAGGTAGGTAGGTAGAGGGATAGAGAGAGAGAGGGAGAAATGCAGTAGGTAGGTAGGTAGGTAGGTACAGGAATAGAGAGAGACGGAGAAATACAGTATGTAAGTAGGTAGGTTTAATCAGACTGGGCCACAGCAACACGTGTCCAGGATAGCTAGTTTGTTATATAAAATTCTTCTCTTCAATATCGTTCTCTTGGTCTGCCATCACCATCTCCCCCAAAATTTGACTACCTCCAACCAGATTTCAAATTACATGTGATCTTTCTTTTCCATTCTAAATTTGTCTTTCATTTATTCCTTGTTTGCTCATTCAGGATACGTAAAGACATTGTAGGGCTTGAAAAGATTGAGAAGACAAATATACTTAGTGAAAATGCTGAATAGGGAGAAGAAAGGGAGCAATTTATTTCTTGGGAGAGAGGAACACTGTATTTTTATTCTCTTGCCTGATGTAATACCCAAAGTTTTAGGAGAAAAAAGTGATCATTCAATTCATCCCTCTCTTAATTCTTTCTGATATGATTGTAGCCTAATAATGCACTCTGATCATTTTCAGAATTATTCTTTTACTGATGAGTATTTCATAAATCAATCGAAACCCTTTCTCCATGGATATTCTACTCCCGCCACATTTTCAGGTATTTGCTTGTTATAACAACCTTGCTAGACTGATATTCTGTCTGTTCACTAGAAATAACAAAATAACAGAGTTGGAAGGTACCTTGTAGGTCATCTAGTCCAACCCCCTGCCCAAGCAGGAGACCCTACACCATTTCTGATAGATGACAGTCCAGTCTCTTCTTGAAAACTTCCAGGGATAAAGCTCCCACAATTTCTGAAGGCAATATGTTCCATTGGTTGATTGTTCTCACTGTCTGAAAATTTATCCTTATTTCTAGGTTAAATCTCTCTTTGATCAGTTTCCATTCATTATTCCTTGACTGGCCTTCAGGTGATCCTCTCTTTGATGGCCCCTCAAATATTGGAAGACTGCTATCATGTCAGCCCTGATCTGTCTCTTCACTAGACTAGCAATGTCTAGATCCTGTAACTTCATATGTTTTAGCCTCCAGTCCCCTAATCATCTTTATTGCTCTTCACTGCACTCTTTATAGAATCTCAACACCTTTTTTATAGTGTGGTGGCCAAAATTGTATCCAGTATTCTAGATGTGGTCTTACTAAGACTTTATAGAGTGGCACTAGTACCACACATGATCTTGATTGAATTCCTCCATTAATGCAACTTATTTATTTATCACAGTTATCACACTCTTAAACTGCCCATCTCCCTCATATCACCACTACTATCCTGAGAGGTAGGTTGAGCTAAGAAGCAGAACAAATGGCTTAGGACCATGATGGTGAACCTATGGCATGCATTAGGCTCTGGCTTAGGGTCACCCAGTGAATTTATATGGCTGCAGATATATTTAAATCTGACTCTTACTAGTGTTACCCACTAACGTGAATTTAAAACTTTACATAATTACATACTGCTAGTTTATCTTTTGTGTGAAATTGAAATCAATGCCATTCTAAATAACATATAAAATAGAATTGAGAAACGTTCATGACAGAGGTGATACAACCTTTACCATGTGTTAGTTCCTGAAACAAACAAAAAATAGTGCAGAGGGTTGTGCATTGTCTAAAACAAATAAATTGAATTAAAATTATGTTACAATTGCTATATTGCTTGGTAGAACCTATCTTGTATTTTATTAGCCCTGCTGTTGATGTTAGGAATGTGGAGAAAATTGATATTATCTGTTAACAATAAGAAGCCCTTTATCAAGAAATCTCAATATTCTATAAGGGTACAGTATTTTTTAAATTCCATTTTCAATGAGCTCTAGGTTCCAGAAAGCTGTTTTCTTCTAGGCAAAACAGGGACAAACAATGACCTTTCAAAAACAAACTCAACGTATTAAATGGAAACAAATGAATATATGGAGAATTGTAGCAAGAGTTTCAAGCACTAGTGTACATTTCTCTATTAGTTTATCTATATTCAGAGAGTTAGATAACTGAGAATATAAAGTGTAAGGCCAGGATCAGGTACAAATGGAGTTACATATGAAACATTTATTTTACTGCTGAATACATAGGTGATTAATTGTGAATACAGTTTATTGTTTTGCAATCCATACAATATTACACAATAGTTATTTGCCAGTGCTACAGTATCTATAACTTTAGAGGGATATTTATTTGCCCCTAATTTGTTTATGTTTTGTTATCTGTTTCAATTACTTGTTGGTTTCTTGTGCATTTTGAGATCCATGGAGACCACAAATAATAAGGTTGATCAAAGTGCAAGTAAGAGAAACATGGCACCAGAAATTCAATTACAGAGATTAAACAGAGAAGCGATAGAGTGTCAGCCACCCAATGCAGACTAGGCCATGAAATCAAATATACAGGAAGGCTAAAATTAATTTTATTGAGATTGATATAATAACAAACTCTTGCAAATCTGACTATGCTGTACCTTCTCCTCCTTCTTACAGTTTACTGGGAGTGTATGGGGTGCCAGATATATGAGGCTGCCAGACATCTGAGGACAGAAGAACAACCATAGCACAAGAGAAGCGAGCACTCCACAAAGCCAGAGCTTCAAATGCTGCAACAATGGTGCCCACATATATCTGCCTGACATGTGGCAAAACATTTCTTACCAGCCATCTGTGGACACATCATGGACAGCCCACAACCTGTTAGATGTCAAGGTCCTCTTCAAACACGATGGACGAACATCATCATCACAGTTTACAGAGTTTACTTACCATACGGTGGTAGAGAGAGTGTATCTACCTGATCCACGTCTGAATATTATCTGGATGTTCTGGATTGTAAAAATGTTTCAGCCCATTTTGTCTAGGCTATTGTGTCAGCCTATATCTGTCAAGGTCATCTTTACTTTCTCCATTGAGAATTATATGAAGTGCAGGTAAGCAGCTTGACGAGTAAATCTGAGAAAATCCCAGAACAGTCCAGAGTAATTGTTTGTGAAGTCCAACTTTATGGTTATTCAGGAAACTTGAACTCAAGGGGAATTATAGAATCATTGAATATATGAAGGGCACTCAAGAAATAGTACAATAATGGCCATGACTAAGATGAAGTAGAACATTAAAAACAAATTGCTTACTTACCATATTTCCATAAACTAGCTATGTTACAGTTGGCTATTTAAGTCTTCCAAAAGTTATATTTCTTTGAGTGGAAGTATGTAGAATAAAGGTATCCCAGAACCACTCAGGTAATCCCTTAATTTTCAGATCATTCCATAAAGAAGAATACTTGAAGATTATAGACTATTTCCTGCCAAAGTTTGGAGGTGCTAATCTAAATTTCTCATAAGGAAACTGATGACTTTACGATCATAAATGTATTTGCATTTAGCTGGAGTATCCTTATATCTGCTACTCGTAACACAGGAATTCCTAATAATTCCCTAGAATTAGGGGACACATATGTCGTAAATGTTGATTGCTATACATCAAAAAATATTACCATCAATGTGATTTTAAGTATTGAATTATTTTATTCCTTGATGTCCTTTGCAGCCTTCCAGTACAGTGAATCATATTAGACAAGGCTCTAGGGGAATGCCAAAAAGAAAGTGCACACATATAGAGCCATTAGTAACACAGGGCAAGAGATACTGCCGTGCAATGCTTTCCCATTCATTTCATGACAGGTAGTATATACAGGTGGAGTGAATTCTATGCCTTGGTTCTTAATAATCAGTCTTTTTTTTCTATTTGGAGTCCATAGTTAGAGGAGTCACTGAGAAATGAGGCAATATTATCACTATTCTTCTCTCTTTCTTTATATTAATTGATTTCACAAACTATTGGTCATTCTATAACTGAATGTCAACTCTGTCAAGGACCTAGGAGTGCTCATCTCAAACTATCTAAGCCCCAGAGCTCACTATAACAGCATTGTCAAAAAGGCACTAAGAGTTGTTAACCTAATCTTGTGAAGCTTCTTCTCTCATAACATTGTACTGCAAACTCGGGCATACAAAATCTTTTCCAGATCAATTCTTGAATACAGCTCATCTGCTTGGAATCCACACTGTATATTTAACATTAATACAATTGAACGGGTCCAGAGGTATTTCACGAGAAGAGAACTCCACTCCTCTGCTCACAATAGAATCCCTTACACCACCAGGCTCAAAATTTTGGGCTTGGACAACCTGGAGCTATGCCTCCTACATAATACACAACCTAACCTAAGCATAATACACAACATTTTCTGCTACAATGTCCTACCTGTCAATGACTACTTCAGCTTCAACCTCAATAATACACAGGCAAACAATAGATGCAAACTCAGGGTAAACTGCTCCAAACTTGATTTCTGAAAATATGACGTTACATTCTCTAATCCCCACAGCTTCAACCTTAAATTGTCTACCATGGACCTCATCCCATTCCTAAGAGATCTGCAAAGGAGGTATGTATAAGTGCACCAGCATCCCTACCATCCCTGTTCAACTGTCTCCATTTATTTGTACTTCCTTGTTCATGTCCATGTTTATACTTATGCCTGTTATCTTGTACATGTTCAACAAACTAAATAAACAAATAAAAATAAATAAATGAATGTCAGGGAATCACACAGAATGCTGGGAATAGATTTCTATATGTATCCTTTCCATTGTGCCACATCTGGTGAATCTCCTTTAGCATATGTACTCCACAATTAGTAGGACAGCCCATATCACAGCCAAGATAGCTGCATCTGTAGCTTTCTCTCCTTTGAGAAGTCCACGAGCCAAAATCAGTTGGCAATGCCCGGAAGTAGCAAAGGGAGTAGGAGAAATGCATTCCAAATTGCACTGAAACCTTCCAGGCGCACACATTCATTGTGTGCAGCTTCTGTTTTGGCCAGTGTCATATGCTATAGTATAATAAACATGATAGGTGGTGAGGGATTGATTGGAAGATTATAGTGATGCCCGCTATTAAGTTGCCTTCCTTGCACAATCATGTCTAGCCAAGAGGTTTCCAGCTGCCAGGGAGGAATAAAGCAGAATCCCAACCCTCTATGGCAGTGTCTAGATGGCATTGCTTTTTAGCAGGCACAATAGAGAACCGTTTTTTAAAACTGTTGCGTCTGGTGCAGCTCCCCTAGACAGGCATAGGCATATAGCATGGAAAATCTAAAACCTGCTGGAGTAGAGCTAAGAGCTGTTATCCAAGCTGTCGTATCTGTGTTACAGTGTGTAAAGATATTTCCAGACAAGAAAATTGCAGAAGGGTTCTGGCTAGTTAAAATGAAGCCTCTCTCTTTCCCAATGGCCAATCCCCAGATGCAGTTTCAGTCACAGATGGTACATTTTATAGGCTATTCACTCCCTCACCTTCATCCTGATGATTTCTATACCTTTACAACTTTCTTGTGGCAAAGAACAACAATAAAATTAAAACCTTGTTTCTCTCATACCTTAAATATTCAACTCAAAGGATATAAAGTGCTCTATTGTTGATTGCACGCCCTTTATTCTACTCTATTCTCACATTGAGCTCTAGTAAATATATGCAGGACTGAAGCGAAGATAGGATATCAGGATTGCATACATCTTGCAGTGTTTACAGCTTGTTATTGCAAAGGATGCTTAACACAAATATCTTTTTAAAATAGTCTCAACGGTACCTATGGTTAAATTTCCACAAGTTTCAAATCCGATTCATTTCTTCCTTCATATTAAGGATGATTTAAGGAGATCAGATAAGCAGGCTTAACTTAGAGTTAAGCTTGAGCTCCTCTGATTGAAAAATAAAAGAATTCTCTTAACACTTGCAGCTAGGCATACTGAAGTGCGAAAGCAATATTCCAGACTCCCATGGTCGAAACCAGATGTTGCTGTCTCAGTTACCATTACTGTATGTAAATTATCATAGCTTTCCAGTTGGTGCAAATATTTTCTAGTGTCAATTCTAGCCTTTTTTTTTCTCCTCCATGCTTTGTTTTCTTTCTTCTTTTCTGGGTGCAAAGAGAAGGAAATAAATAAAGCATTAAAAAGCACAAAAAGAAAATGATTCCTCAAATTTTAAAGGCAAGAAAACACTTAAGATTAAAAATATGTAAAAAAAAGACAATGAGCTAAATGTTTCATTTCATACTTCATTTAAGTTGCCTGTTGCCTGTTAAGCTTTAGCAAAGCTTTATTGAAAACACAGGAAGGAGTTGATATGAATGACCAGGTATCAAAGTTATTATACTGTATCAATCAGTAATCTTTCCTTCTACCTATTGCTAACTGTACTATGCAGTAATATATTAAGTTAGTATTTGATAATTGGTCATACATAAATGTTCTGTATGTCAGATGAAAAATTTTGGAGACTCAGGACAGTGGTTATATTATAAGATATACAGTGGTACCTTGGTACTCAGCTGCTTTGAAACCCATCAAATTTGGCACTCAATGCATTTTGACATGAATATTTTGTCCCAGTACTCATCATTTGTTTGGTACTCAATGCACAAGCTAAAACGTATCAGTGTTAGCTGCCTTGTGATTCACTACATTATTCCTTAGGGGAAATATGTGTTTGGTACACATCATTTTTAGTACTCATCACATCTCCAGACACTAATTAACGTTGAGTACCAAGGTACCGCAGTATTATCATTTATTATGACAATAATAATAGAAAATAGTTTATTATTAAGCTAAACATCTGAGGAACTGCTAGATATAGAAACAATATCATGGAGGTCTTCCAAATTTTTTCTTCATTGACTGAATTAAAGAATAACATTTTAGAACTCCTTGTACCTGTTCCTTTTCATTTTTTGTAACTAGATTACTTCACTTTATATTGCTTTCCTACATTTTGATCCAACCGCATATATTTTGAAACAATATTATGTCATGTCATGAATTACTATCCTTGTAATCAAGATTAACGTGAGACCAAAAGTTTTCTGTTTATTTTGTCAAACATTCAGTGAATTCATTTCTGCAAGTGGGTTAATCATAAAAAAATATTTGAATGTCAAAATCACAGCAAACAGCTGTTCCAGGAACTTTAGGAGATTACTCTAGATGTAAACTTCTTGATATTTAAGCATCACTTAATTTATGACAGACACATACTAAACCTCAGATTACTGAGATTGACCACAAAATATGTCAGCACATAGGGAAAAATTAGGAAGGAGTGGAGATTTACTAATTGAAACACAGATTGTGTTGTTTTATTTCATATGTTTAAGGTGTAGATCAAATATTAACAAAAGTTGTGCAACAATCCATTTCTAACCTTAAATACACTAGTTTGTCTATAATTTTTGTTAAACTACATTGTTATGAAATTGGGACAAGCGTGATTCCTGAAATAGTAATTAATGACAGAAAAATTCAATTTCTCATTTACCAATTTTGATTAATATTTCCTGGTTTACTAGGGAAAAATGAAGTATTTTTTTTAAATAAATTCTGATAGTCCTTTAAAACAGGGGTCTCTAACCTTTGCAACTTTAAGTCTGAAGGACTTCAGCTCCCAGACTTCTCCAGCCAGCAAAGCTGGCTGGAGAATTCTGGGAGCTGAAGACCTTCAGACTTAAAGTTGCAAAGGTTGGAGACCCCTGCTTTAAAGACAGAATTAACTCTGAAAGAAAGAAAAAAAAACCCATTCCATCTGAAGGATAGACTTAAATTATTAAAAGATATATTAACTGACAAAACATTGTCAAATAGAAGGGGCTGGTGAAAATTTTAAATGAAATCTTTTCCCCAGCTTTTATTTAAAATTGAAATATCTTCCAAGGGAGTACTTCCAAATAAATATCTGGCCCTACGTTCAACTTCTGCTTTCTGTGCATTAAATAAACCTGTTTTAGAACACTGAAAATATCAAACTTCACACTATGACGCACACCATAACACTACTTAACTGGATTTGTAATAATAAGAATAGCAAAAAAACAACAACCCCAACCTATTCCACAGAGCATAAAACAACTGACAATAAATGTTGGATGTATTATTTATAATTTAGTAATACCTCATTTCCATAGCAAATATGTTGCAAAGACTCATGACAACAATGTAAGTTGGCTTTTCAAATTTAATTAAAAGAAGCAGATCCACTGAACTTAGAAGAGAAATAAAGCAGAGTTTTTAATATAATGGGAAAGTCAATCCATCCTACCTACATTAGCCAATAACATTTACCGATATTGTAGCCTGCCAGCATGGGAATATATTACAGTGCATGAGCATTATAGGTGTTTTGCATAAAACAATACATGGCCCATCCACTGATAACTGGGCTTCGTATCCCATACGCTGGTTTTTTTTTTTTAGTTCTTTCATTAAAGGTCTTACTTTGAATCTGACTTTTTTTTCCTGTTTAACTAAGATTTGTGCTCCACAATTTCTGATGCCAGTTCTCATGCCAGATTTCTTTTTATAATTCTTAAATCTTGCAGCGCTCCATATGTCCCATTAGCCTAACTGCAGACTTTTGAATACACACACACACACACTTCCAAGTTTACTCATTTTACTATAGATCCCCACTGTTTCTAGATTACATTAGTTGACCTCAAGAGCCTTTCCCCTGGTTTATGTACAGTGCTATAGTTACCATCATCAATCACCAAACAGCGTAAAAATCCAGCATTCACTGGAGAGGGAATACATGATTTCTTCAGCCCAGTAGGAACAAACTTTCAGATCGATTTCATGATAATTGAGTTTTAAAAGCACAGTGTAATTTAATGGGATTTTTTAAAGCTGCCTTTACTGGAATTTCCTATTTGTTAGGTCTAAGGTTAGAGACTTGACTAATAGACATTGATGATGATAAATCAGCATGGCACGATTAATTTTCACAAAGTTGCTTTGGGTTGAGCTTCTCAGCTCCCAGCCAATGAGGTTTTAGGAACTAAATCCCTCAGCACGTCAGAAAATTTATACCAAAATAATTGAAAAGCAGCTTTTGTAACTGCTCTTACTTCTGATTGTTGGAAGGTTGTCCAGAAAGGAAAACTCATTCTACTACAAGTTGTGGAGGCGCATGCAAGTATTTCATTCTTAATTTGGCAGGCTAGAAGGCAGCTGCAATACCAGCAGGAGCCTGCCCAGAATGTGACTGCCACTGTCAGAAGCACTCTAGGAAAAATTGTAGTGGCACAGCTGGTATAGAGGTTGCCTAGGCAACAGACAGGTAAATTCATTCTTGCCCTTTATCATGGATCATAACTGGACCTACCAGGAAGTATCTCCTTATGTATCAGGTGTCATGCCTCAAATAGCAATCAGTGGCAGCTCGTTTTTGATGGGAACTAGAGGAATGTGACATCCAACAAGGCAAATTCATTTTATTTGGCCCAATTTATGTAGCTTGTACATAATTATCACATTTAGACCTCAAACCCCAACTCATCCACCATCATTGTTTCCAGGAATAAACTAATTTTAACATTTGATTATTAATAAATCAAAGTGAAACACTTGTTTTTGGAAAGTGACATCATAGCCATAATTGGTGAAACAATAGAGCAGGGATGTCAAACTCACATCAACACGTTGTCATCATGGGATGTCAGGTTAGGTTAGGTTAAGGTTAGGGGTTTTAGGGGTAGTTTTAGTTTATGGGTTTTTAGCGCAGGATTAATTTAATTCATTTTTAATTTTGTATTCTGTCTGTGGTTTTAACTGTATTTTTAAGTGCCTGTGCCCCACCTCGAGTCCCTTTGGGGAGAGAGAGCGGGATATAAAATTAAAAATTATTATTATTATTATTATTATTATGTATTGCAACTTTTTTTTCTCTTCGTTAAACTAGAGGTAGGTATGGACAGCATGTGATGCATCCAGCCCGCAAGCTGCGGGTTTGACACCCCGCAATAGAGCAACTTAACACCTTTCCTTACTTAAGGGTAGTTTTCTCTGAGACTGTACTTTGATTCTCTCATCATCAAAGGAACTCATTTAGACCAAGGGCATAAATGTAATGCTTAAATTATTAAAAAAGAAAAGAAAAGACAGATGTACAGGTTCCTTAGTCCTAATTATTAGCCTATATAAGGCCAAGGTTATCCTTGTGCTCTTATATAGAACTGAAGTTTGAAATTTAAAATGTATCACTATTAGAATAAATACAATCACAGCATTTGAGTATCTTGGGTGTGTGTAAAAGGACATCATTTACTGCCATCAGACCTGAATTGGGAATTTATACAATTTATTCTTTGTCTAAAATCAGCATATAATTATTGGTGAAAAATTAAAGCCCTGCAAGCTGGCAAACTCCCAAAATTGTGTCTGTTAGAACGGACAAATTTTCAATTAAAAACCTCTTACACTGAACAACTGACAAATTATATTAGAAGCTGTGGTCTTCCTGTCTGTTGTACAATGGGAGAAGAAGCTAAAAGGATTGTTGCACAAAGATATTGGATATAGTCGCTCAGAAAAAGATATAGCTATCATCGTACCTTTGGCACATTGAAATGCATGAGCTGCTCAAAATGTACCTTACAAACGTCCCAAGTATTTAAATACAAAAATGCCTGAACATCTTAGGACAGTATTTACTAGAGCAGGATTTTTGCAGCTGGATACTATAGTTCAATATGAAAGATATACTCAAGTTCTTTATAATGAGCACACTTGCTTCAAAGATAGAAGACATAACACATATGTAATTTGAATGTCATTTGTATAAGAAAGAGAAAGATCAGTATCTTGGACTATTGGCATTCTTATATTAAGATAACATGTTTCATGTATGGTCAGAATTCAAAAATTACATATAATATAGCCCTTTATTTGAACAAAACAGTTCAGTTGAGATCTGCATATTTGGATCTGATTGTGGTAAATGGTAGGAGTGATGCAGAAATATGACTTGTATTCTTTTTCTTGTACTCTTTACGTGTAATTTTGTTTTACTCTATTTTTATCTACAATCTTGTTAATGTCATAGTGTATATTTTGATATGGTCCAATGGCTAACCAACAAACTATTACCAGTGCTACAACTGATTTTAACAACAGCTGCAAAAGAAATAAAATTCCTATGATGTCGTATAAATTAGTCATACCCCTATCATAATTTTTACATAGATGTGTGGCAAGAATTAACTCTTTTCATAAGAGGCACCAAAGCAGTGGTGGGTTTCTGCAGGCTCGCACCTACTCACGAGAGCCGGTTGGTGAAATTTAGAGAACCAGTGAGAGGGGGTTCCACTGGCGTACCTGGAAGTAAATCTGGCCCGCCGCTGCCAGTGACCCAACGGGAAGGAAAGGAAAGGAAAGGAAAGGAAGGAAGGAAGGAAGGAAGGAAGGAAGGAAGGAAGGAAGGAAAAAAGGAAAGAAAGAAAGAAAGAAAGAAAGAAAGAAAGAAAGAAAGAAAGAAAGAAAGAAAGAAAGAAAGAAAGAAAGAAAGAAAGAAAGAATTTATCATCACAATTGAGTCCAAAATTTTGGTTGCTAAGCAAGAGCGTTGTTAAATGAGTTTCACCACATTTTAAAAGGTGGCCACTCCCACCCTGTCACATGACTGCCAAGCCACGCCCACAAAATAGGCCACACCTACAGAGTAGGTTCTAAAAAATTTGAAACCCACCACTGCACCAAAGCAATGAAAAGTAATGTATTTTGTATTGTACCTATTACTTTTACTTAAACTCTTGACTTGAAATTGCATTTTAACAGATATGTGGCAGAATCGACTACATTTCCCCCCTCATTTTTACAGTGTCTCTAGTCATAATTTAATTACCTTTATTCCTCTTTCTCCCTCTCCCTCCCTTCCTCCCTCCCTTCTTCCCTCTCTCTTTAGTTCCTAATCTAAAACAGCAGCTTTCCCAATCAGTAATCAGTGCATTAAAATAAGACATCATCTTCCATTAAGGGAAATTCTTACAAGTCCACCAGGGTTACCTTTCTATCCAGCACTAATTTGCTGGAGAAAAATCTCAACAGATACAAGAAATGAATATGCCTTTAGCATCCCATTAAGTAACATGAAGCTCCAAACATCATATTACACCTACCTGTCTCTGTTTAAATATATGAAAGTATTCAGCTGATATATAACTAGGATTTCACATCTGTGATATATCCAAAATGATTCTATTTACAGACAAATATGAATAATAAGCAGGCGTCCTGTTAGAATTGTCATGTTATCTGTCTTAAAAATCCAACATCTTTGCCAGGTTAAATCTGTGCATCAGGAGAATTTAAATCCATTCACATTAGATCATGTAGATTATAAATAACTGTTCTCCTAAAATATATTATAGATTTTTTTGCAATTTTGAAAGGATATTTGTCAGAAAGTGAGAAAAGAATTTTTAAAGAGCACTTTTGTGAATTATACCTTATTTTAAGATTAAAGTGTTCCAAATTCAGGCCTCACTACAGGTGCAGGATGGAATCTGTCCTGCGAAAAAATGCATTATAGAACATACTGTTTTCTACTGGTGGAACATTCAACCTGTAGTTGTCCATTCTGCTCATATTTGGTATAGATAGAAAGGGAACCAAAGCCAGCTGTGCCCAGAGCCATAGGCAGCCTTATCACAGCTAGATACATTGAATGAGTACTATAGATGTCTTTCAAATTGCCAGTAATAAGCTTTGTGAACATGGGCTTATGTTGAAATTCTGAAGTGCCTACAGGTTGTAACATATTCCAGATGCTTTGTTTCTGATGACAAACTTGTCAAAACAAACCCAGAAAGTATCTTTGGTTTTCCTCTCACAATAATTACCACTGTGCATTCACAGAGAACTTCTGTGTCATTCTAGAAGAAAATAAAACCCCTAGTTTAGAAATGGCTGTCACCTAACCTTGTGCATTAAAGCTGTACCAAACTTCAAACATCATTCATCAATGCTTTAGAACTCACTCAAGGACAGTGCCTCTGTTACTAATTGAAGCAGACATAACTTTTTTCAAACTTTTAAGAAAACCTGCTGATTTAAGAGTAGTCAAAACTACTCATAAAGCATTATTATTCAGGTTCATACAGAAGCAGAGGGAGTGTGTTTATCCGATAAACAAAATATTTCTTAAAAATCAACATATTGAAGCATGCAAAACACTAATGTACATATAGCTTAGTGAAGACTGTCCTCAATGAACTCATATGCAATGCCATTACATAGTCAGCCTACTTTCACAGACCACTTTGTAGCATTGGCCTATCCAGCAGAGTTTATGATAGGGATGTCAAACTCATTTCTTCATGGTGGCGTCACATGATGTATTGGGACTTTTTTCCCCTTCACTAAACTGGGCATGGGCATGGCCAGCATGTCACACATCTGGCCCATGGGCCAAGAGTTTGACAGCCCTGGTTTATGAGGAATATTTAGTGAGTTTCTAGCCTAAAAACTCTCAGTGTATAGCAAAGGAAATCACAGGGGTTATCTTGGAGACCCTTCAGGTCCATTTTGACCAGTAAATATTGAGGAAGTTAAGGGGGGGGGGAGTCAATGGCCTCATTTGAAGCTAACATCCTTCTCACCCACATATTGATAATTATCCAGATTCAATGGTTTAATGTGACCCAATAATTACATAACCATCAGCATTTCACAGAGGAGACTATATAGCACCCTTGTTTTCATAGCCTTTGAATCTCTCTCTTCATCTTGTCATCAATCACCGTAACCTTTTTCCCCCCATAAATTGTATTATCAGTGTCCTATAAATTGAAAGGTCAAGAGCTAAGACATGTAATATTGATATTAGAGTTTGGTCTAGTGGTTAAACCACTAGGAGACTGAGTTCTAGTCCTGCTTTAGGCATGAAAGCCAGTATGGTGACTTTGGGACTGTCATTCAATTTCAGCCCAATTCACCTAACAAGATAAAGGATACTATTTGTATCTCAGGGTTAACATGAAGGGTCCTTGGTGCTCTCTGAGAATGATTGTTTTCTTGCAGACATTTCATTAACAAAACTAGCTTACACCATCAATGCTAGTAAGGAATTGGGTTTGTTCTCAATTTATATTCTAGGGTTTTGTCCTGTCAATGTTGGTGAGAATGGCTTTGGAAGTTATTTGGTTGGACTGTTTACTGTTAGTGGGTTTGGCACTTCCTTGTTTGGTGTATTGTTAATGTTACCGTAATCTATGCTCAACAGGGTGTTGATTGCTGGTGGGAAGGTATTTGGGGCCTTTTTGCTCTCTTTTTGGCCTGTTAATTATATTTTTTGCACAATAAGTAGATGCTGTTATGTGTCTAAATGTGTCTATGAGTCTAAACAGCCCAACCAAACAACCTTCAAGACTCCAGGGCAAGCCGCTAGAATATAAACTGAGAGCAAACCCCATCATTACTAGCACTGATGGTGTCTGTGGAGATTCTCAGTCACTTAGATTGTGGTTGTCCCAAAGGTGCTTTTTCAAAAGGCAATTGGACTTTGTTTTTATTGGAAGACTTTTTGCTTGGATGACTGAAAAAACTAAAGAATGTTCTTGGATGAGAAGTAAAACATCTTCAAGGAAAAACAAAGAAAGTTCCATTTCCTTTTGAAAAAGTACCTTTGGAATAGCACTGTTGGCGTTACCTAGTTTGGATAATGAAACATCTGCATTCTGCAAGAAAACAACCAAGCTCACAAAGCACCAAGAACCATCTCATCTGACAAGGGTGGTGTTGTTGGCAAAGTGGGAGGAGGAAGTATTAGGTATGTTTGTCACTTTGAGTTGCTTATTAGAGTAATAAATAGGTTGAATGAATGAATGACTTAATGCATGACTTAATGAATGACTTAATGAATGATAGATATATCTTACAATACAATACAATACAATAGCAGAGTTGGAAGGGACCTTGTAGGTCTTCTAGTCCAACCCCCTGCATGGGCAGGAATCTTATACCATTTCAGACAAATGGCTGTCTAACATCTTTTTAAAGACTTCCAGGGTTGGGGCATTCACAACTGCTGGAGGCAAGCTGTTCCAGAGGTTAATTGTTCTTACTGTTAGGAAATTTCTCCTTAGTTCTAAGTTGCTTCTCTCCTTGGTTAGTTTCCACCCATTGCTCCTTGTCCTGCCCCCAGGTGTCTTGGAGAAAAGTTTGACTCCCTCTTCTTTGTGGCACCCTCTGAGATATCGGAACACTGCTATCATGTCTCCCCTGGTCCTTCTCTTCATCAAACTAGACATACCCAGTTCCTGCAGCCGTTCTTCATATGTCTTAGTCTCCAGTCCTCTAATCATCTTGGTTGCTCTTCTTTGCACTCTTTCCAGAGTCTCCACGTCTTTTCTACATCGTGGCGACCAAAACTGTATGCAGTATTCCAAGTGTGGCCTTACCAAGGCACTATACAGTGGCATTAACACTTCACGCGATCTAGATTCTATCCCTCTGTTGATGCAGCCTAGAACTGTGTTGGCTTTTTTGGCAGCTGCTGCACACTGCTGGCTCATATTTAAATGGTTGTCCACTAGGATTCCGAGATCCCTCTCACAGTTGCTACTATTGAGCAAGGTACCACCTATACTGTACTTGTGCATTTGGTTTTTCTTGCCTATATGTAGGACCTTACTTTTTCCACAATTGAATTTCATTTTATTAGACAGTGCCCAATGTTCAAGTTTGTCTAGATCCTTCTGTATCTTAAGTCTATCTTCTGGAGTGTTGGCTATTCCTGCCAGCTTGGTGTCGTCTGCGAATTTGATGAGTTCCCCATTTATCCCCTCATCCAAATCGTTGATGAAGATGTTAAAGAGTACTGGGCCTAAAACAGAGCCTTGGGGGACTCCACTGCATACTTCCTTCCATGTAGATGCAGTTCCATTGAGGACTACACGTTGAGTGCGGTTGGTCAGCCAGTTACGAATCCATTTGGTGGTGGTGCTGTCTAACCCACAATTTTCTACTTTATCTAATAGTAGGTTATGGTCTACTTTATCAAATGCCTTACTGAAGTCCAGGTAAATTATATCAACAGCATTCCTCTGGTCCACTGATTTTGTTACTTTGTCAAAGAATGCAATTAGATTCGTCTGGCATGATCTGTTTTTGACAAACCCATGTTGGCTTTTGGCTATTACTTTGTTTGCTTCTAGGTGTTCACTTATTTGTTGTTTAATTATCTTTTCCAGAATCTTTCCTGGTATTGAGGTCAGGCTGATGGGTCTATAGTTTCCTGGATCTGTTTTTTTTCCTTTTTTGAAGATGGGAACCACATCTGCTCTTTTCCAGTCTTCTGGCAGTTCCCCGGTGCTCCAGGATCTCTGAAAGATATAGTTCAGTGGTTCTGAGATCTCGTCTGCCAGTTCCTTCAGAACCCTGGGGTGTAATCCATCCGGTCCTGGTGATTTGAACTCGTCCAGGGCAGACAGGTGCTCACTTACCATTTTCTTCTCTATTTCAACTTGTGTTCCTAATCTGATATTTGTGGTGCTGTTTTTGATTGATTGGACTGTTTTATCCCTTTGTGTAAAGACAGATGCAAAGAAAGAGTTAAATAGTTCTGCTTTCTCCCTGTTGCTTATCATCTTCTTGCCATTTTCTCCCAGCAGTGGACCAATTGTTTCCTTAACTTTTTTTTTATTTTTAACATGTTGGAAGAAGCTTTTTTTGTTATTTTTTACTTTTTTGGCAAGCCTTTCTTCATTGTGAGCCTTAGCTTTCCTCACTTCATCTTTACAGGCTCGGGCTATTTGCTAATATTTTGCCTTGGTTATGTCCCCCTTTTTCCACTTTTTATATTTATCCTTTTTGTCTTTCAATTTGTCAGAGAGTTCTTTATGCAGCCATGCTGGTTTCTTTTGGGAACTGTTATTTTTCTTCTTCATTGGTATTGCGCTGGACTGGGCTTTTATAATCTCATTTTTCAAAATTTCCCAAGCTTCTTGAGTTGTTTTCCCCTTGAGGATTCTCATCCATGGAATCCTTCCCAAGCTCTCTCTGAGTTTGTTGAAATTAGCTCTCTTGAAGTCTAAGACTCTAGTTTGACTTTGTTCAACTACTTTTGTTTGCATAATGTTGAATTCCAGTATTTCATGATCGCTTGCCCCCAAGGTTCCTGTAGCTTCTACACCTTCTATCATTTCCTCTCTGTTAGTGAGAATTAAGTCCAATATTGCTGATCCCCTTGTTCCCTTCTCTACCTTTTGGGAAACAAAGTTGTCTGCTAGGTTTGTTAGGAACCTGTTGGATCTTCCACTTGGTGCAGAGTTTGTTTCCCAATTGATGTCAGGGTAGTTAAAATCTCCCATTACTATTGCAGTGTGCTTCCTACATACCTTAGTTAGCTGGTTAGCAAAAAGTACATCCACTTCCTCTGCTTGGTTGGGTGGCCTGTAGTATAGACCTATGACAATATCATTCCCCCCCCAACCTTTAATATTGACCCAAATACATTCAAGATAGTTCTCATCATTGTTGTGCTCTATTTCTGTAGAGATGTAATTATTTCTTATATATAGTGCAACTCCACCTCCTCTTTTATTTGGTCTATTTCTTTTAAATAATTTAAATCCTTCTAGCTGTATGTTCCATTTGTGGGTTTCATCCCACCAAGTTTCTGTAATGGCAACAATATCGTATCTGCCCTCATTTACTTGAATTTCTAATTCACCCTGTTTATTCCTCATACTCTGTGCATTGGTGTATAGACATTTGAGTCCATTTTGATTGACCCTGTGTTTTCTGTCTACGAAACCTGTGTTATGCCTGACTATGGTTCTCTTTGCCCCTATTTCTTTGCCACTTGTATGGTTCATGTACATGGTATGGCACCCACTGTTAATTGTTTGGTTTTGCTTGACAGCAGTGTTGATAATATTACCTGCACAATTATCTATGTTACACGCACTGATAGCCCTATGAATTTTAGTTTGCTGGGGACAGAAATATTCTTTATCTATTGATTCTCTGTCCCCACTATTCAGTTTAAATGTTTAGCCAGGAAATCTGTGAATTTAGTGCCAAGTAACTCAGTCCCTTTCTTGGATGGGTGCAAACCATCTCTTTTGTACAGTTTATCATTGGACCAGCTGCAGGCATCATGACTAATAAGACCAAAGCCATCTTGGGAGCTGTGACATGTGAATTGCTGCCAATACCAACCTATACATGGTACATTTCTTATACATTTTTATATGTGTGCAATTGTGTTCACTAAAGCATAAAACATATCCAAAGTGTAGAGAAGTCGGTTAAATTTTACATAATGAAAAAATGAGTAAACAATTCATACAATTGAACTAGTACTAGGAACCATTCACACAAAACAGAGGGAGGTTTTTAACAGGGAGGGTAAACCAGACACAAGAAATTAGGAATGGACCTAATTTCTCTCAGCCTTTTCCTCAAACATTGGCCAGAGTGCTTCCAGGCTGGTGGCTTGAGATTGCCTTTAGTGGTTATTCATTTTGCCCAATCTGAAAGATATCCAGTATGTAAGGAGGGCTTCAGGTTAGGTAGCTTCAATCCACACAAACTCCATATCATCATTGGACTACACAGTCAAGACCACTCTTGATCTACACTGAAGTTCTTTAAGGCTATTTGATTTCTTTGAGCTCTGTTTCACAGTATTCAGCAAAAGCAGACAGGAAGAAATTAATGTCTCTGCTGGCTGATTTTGACTGTACTGTTGTGGACATAGCATGCTCATAGCAAGCCATTGAGTCTGGATAATCATCAACATTAATGAAAAGGATGTTAGCAGCAGGCAAGGCCATTGGCTCCTCCCCCCCCCTTAATGTCCTCAATATCTACTGCCAAAATGCACCTGAAGGGTGTCCAAGATAAGCTTCCCTTGGTGCACTCTGAGAGTCTAGAAACTCACTGAATATTCCCCATAAACTGGGCAGGAATTATCCAGCCTGGGAGATCACTTGGCCAATGCTACAAAATGCTATCATCCTTCTCCTCCTGCCCAAGTTCTGTGAAAGAAGACTGAGTAGGCCTGTCAGGCAATCTAAAAAAGAAGCAGCATGGTTGCCTCATTTGGCCTCAGAAGCAAGAAGACCACAATTGCTTTGCAAAGCAGCTTCTAGGTTGAGTTTTCTTCAACACTTTGTCAAAGTTAAGTATTTCTTTGAAGCCGTACACAAGTACAGGCCTAAATTTAGAATTCTCAAAACTTGAAATATCACCACCTTTATATTTCAGGACCTCTGTACAGTTTTGTGTATTCAGCCCCTGAAGCTATTTTACTTGCTCTCTTTAGCAAGGAGACTAGTAGGTATATATAGGCCTTGAGCAGACTACATCAGTTGGTCTTCCTAAGGCTGGGGCAGCTGTCTGTGCTCACCATCTCCTGATCCCAGACTTCAATCCTGATTAATAGTTTTGCCTTTGGTGGCATCATTTTGCTCCATTTCTTCATTAAAGTTTTACCAGTCTCACTGGGTTCATTTCTTGTTGTCTTCCCAAGGGCAGAGAGAACTCTCTTATTATTCATTGCAAACAAAAGGCAGGGAATGCAATGGGTAATCTTTATATAACATAGCATTATTGAGTAAGTGGCAGCTCCAGCTATAAATCTGCTTTGGGGCATCCAGTTCTTATGATCAGCCTATCATTTATGTATTTGGTTTTCTAAAGTCAGCAAAGGTTGTCTTCCTGGACTGTGGTCATTTTTTCCCCTGTTTTGAGAAGATTATTGAATCTAAACTGTTAAAAATTGACATACTTGCCTATGAAAGATGAATGTGGTTACCTCAGCATTTACTATGGCATTACTTTTTTTGCTCCTTCTACAGTTTTGAGGAAATATAATAAATATTAATCTGTCCTAGTTACACTATCACAAAGGTAGTGCACTTTACATTTCTGAAGATTCTAATAAAATCTTAGAATAAAAGAATCCAGGTTCTATCAGGGTGATTCACATAACTTAACTAATCATGGATGCATTTTTAGTATGGAATTGAAAGTGATAGGCATTGGTACTTTGGGATTCTTAATTGTATTACAGGAATGCTGTCCAATGAGTCTGCTTCACATCTGCTCCTTTTTGAAAATTAGCTGACAGGAAGATCTCTTTCAATACTCTTGTAATTTATTTGCAAAGGACTGAAGATTTTTTTAAAAATTCATATTCGCTCAGAACTTGATTTTTGATGTGATTTTTGATTTTCGATTTTTGATGTGATTTTTGATTTTCCACCTCCTGCCACATACCTCCCACCGATCGATTCGCTCCCATAGAGAAGGCCTCCTCAGGGTGCCGACCGCCGGTTAACGCCGGCTGGCGACGCCCAGGGGTAGAGCCTTCTCTGTGGCAGGGCCTGCCCTCTGGAACGACCTGCCCCCCGAACTACGCACCATCACGGACCTTCCCCTCTTCCGCCACTCACTCAAGACACATCTCTTCCAACAAGCTAGACTAGCTTAGAACTCAGGTCTTGGCCCAATAGAGCTTCAGTTACATTTGAATAAGGATTTGATAGGTTTTTATTGGGAATTTTAGCACAGGTATATAATTTAATTTCTTTTTAACTTTTGTAATGTTGTTATTTATGTATTGTTGTTTTTAATTTCCCTGTGCACCGCCCAGAGTCCGTCTTGATGGAGATTGGTGCGGTTTATAAATCGAATAAATTGAAATTGAATTGAAATTGAATATGTAAAATTTGTTGATGTCACCGAAACCCTAACCCTGTGAGGCCATATGGAATTTGTTTGACATTGTGCACAAACAAAGAAAAGGGTTAGCTCCTCTGCCATATGAGCTCTGCTGCTTATGATTGGACTCCTGTCCCTCCTGCGAGATAGAAGACTGGAAAGTACACCAGGGAGGTTATGAAGGGAGAAGAGAGTACTGGAAGCCTTGAAAGTTTCACCTCTTCCTTAGGAAATCTTTCCTGGGTGTTAAACAACTTCTGACAAAGACATAAGTAACTGTGAGTAAGACCTTCCAATCTAAAATGGGTACAAATGTTGTCTATGGAGATTCTCAGTCATTCAGATCATGGTTGTCCCAAAGGTGCTTTTTCAAGAGGCAACTGGACTTTCTGGTTCATTGAGAAGCTGGAGCTGTGCTTTCTGCAGGATATTTTTTTTGCCCTGTGTTCCTTCCCTGTTGTGCACAGCCACAGGCTATTGGAGATGAGTCTGTGCAGTCTACATCTCAAACTGATGCAGAAACCAGAAAGTCGAGTTGCCTCTTGAAAAAGCACTTTTGGGGTACAAATGACTTTCCTAGCTACCATCTCATCTCAGTCGGGTGCTGCAAGATCAGGAGAACTCCCAAACTGAATACCAGCTCTGTTTGGGGAACGTTACTTCAGTGAGAATAAAAAATTGTCATCTGTCTGGATCCAGGGAGCCCAAAGCTACTCTATCTTATTAGGATTGTGATGGCTGGCTGATCCCCATTCAAAAATGCACATGTCACATGCACGCACATGTGTCTACACACACACACAGCTTTTCAGTGGCTGCTCCAGTGGACTACTTTTTCTTTTAGTGGAAGTGGCTCCCTCCCTATTAATATTTAGAAGGGAAATGAAAACAATCTTTTGTGAGGCCTTCAGATTTTAATATATTTGGAGATGCTATTGCCACACATTACCAAATTAGGATTGGGATGATGGTAATTGATGGTGATTGATGATAATGATTGTGTTTTTTAATGATTTTAAGTTGTTTATACATGTGAGATGTTGAGACTTATGATTGAAAGGCATAACAAAGGTGTTAAATAAATAAATCAAGGGTCTCCTTGTTGATCAGTGAAGCCAATAACTAGAATGACTAGTTACTCCTTACTCCTTTTCTTTCAGAGGATTTTCCCCCAAGCTTTTTAAATAGGCTTTAGGCAGGACAAGATATGCTGTATTTATTGGTCCATCTTTTTTGGGGGGGGGGGAGGCTATGAAGAAATAGATCACATACTGTAAAATTAATAAAGGTGAGTAGAAGAAAGTCAACCAACCTTAGATGTATTAACTTACATCTCCTATCTAGGATATTATAGCATATTTATTTAAAAGAGATTGAAAGATTAATTAAATTTATTTTATTTATTTATTTATTTTATTTTATAAAATTTATACCCCACCCTTCTCCTTGTTAGGACCCAGGGCGGCGCACAGGCATTGTTTAAAACCACAAAATACAATATATATCAATTAAAATATATTAAATTAATTAAACCCGTGCTAAAACCCATGTTAAAACCTTACTAAAAAACTGACCATAAAAATAACATATTAATTTGTTACTTGAGAGCTGAAATCACTGGAAAAATAAGGACATTCTTTATAACAGTTTACTATTATCCCAAGAAATGTTTTATTGTAAGTTCTCAACACGCCATAGGTGCGCATTATAAAATCTGTTTATGCAAATACAAACTAACGAAAATGAAATTCTGCAAGGTTATACCTATATAGGGACTTGATCACCATTAACAGTTGAAATTCAAAGCGATATCATCCCAAAACTTCAAATTTTAAAACTTTCTGAAATAAATTAGTTAGGTTTATCAAATTAAACTATCAACCCTGATTTTTATATAATCTTTGCATTGTTTTTCAAACATAAAGCCCACATGGGTAAGGTACACAGCTCAGTGGAGCATCGACTTTGGATGTTAAAAACTAAGGATTGATCATTTTCCCCCCATTAGAGGTGATGATGGGTTGCCTTTTCTTGGGTTGGATTAAATACTGGTGATGGCTTTTGATTTAGGAGATACATAGGACCACAATTGAGCCCAAAATTTATGTTACTAAGTGAGAAATTTATTAAGTGAGTTTTATCCCATATTATGACTTTTCTTGCCATCATTTGTTCAGTGAACCACTGAGGTTGTTAAGTGAGTAACATGGTTGTTAAGTGAATCTGATTTCCCAGACTTTGCTTATCAGAAGGTTGCAAAAGGAGATCATATTACTACAGAACACTGCAATTGTCATAAAGATGAGTCAGTTGCCAAGCAGCTGAATTTTGATTACGTGACCATGGGGATGCTGCAACAGCCTTAAGTGTGAAAAACAGTCTTAAGTCACTTGAGTGCTGCTGTAACTTCAAATGGTCACTGCACAAACTGTTGTAAGTTGAGGACTACCTGTATTTTATTGCAAAATACCAAGAGGCTTGTGCTTTGGCATTATTTAATTCTATAGCAATAAGCAAATATTACATAATTGCTCTCAGGATAATTACAGGCAAATTCCTTTATTGCATATAGAAATATTTTCCTTCCTCCTACCCTTGGGCACTTTCATTCCACCTATAGGATTACTTAGGTGTAATGCATCAAAGGTAAATATAAAGAAGCTTCTTCTATTCCCTAGAACAGGGGTGTCAAACTCATGGCCCGTGGGCCAGATGCATCATGGCCTGATACATCACGTGACACTGCCATGACAATACATGTTTGAAAGCCCTCCCCTAGAATGTAATTAATCTGCTCTGGAGATTTTAAAAATACAAAGGAAATGTAGTGTTCCCTAATAATGCTGCTCGTACTTCAAGGTTCAAATCTGTCCTTTCATCTGGCTCTTTACAATTTAACTACATCACAATCCTAATTTTTCATCACTGCTCCTCTATATACATATAAATAAATTATGTTCCAGCAACTCATCCATTATAATTAAGTATCATAAGTCAGGTAGAAAGCTCTTACCTTAGAGCAGAGCTATAATGTGACTGTAAGAAGCAAAGAAATAGAACTATTTTCTGACAGTCAGTGATCAAGTGGATAGTTGCATTCCAGATCTGGTAGTCTGAGCTTATCTAGGATCCAGAGAATTAATCCATCTGGCCCACTCTTACTGATAGCTATTGTTTAAACTGCCAGGTTTCTGTTTTTCCTATCATTTGCTACATGAACTAGACAAAACACTGGCTAAGCCACAAATTGAACCAAGGATGCAGAATTATTTGCTACTGAATGATGGTTCTTCCAAAAGTTAGTAATGCTACAAATGGCTAGTTTTCTAAATGTTTGAAAAATCACTTAAAATAATGCTATGAAATAGAGAACACTGAAGAAATATATCTATTAATATTTTTCTATTTTGGTTGGAAAACTGGATTAAACTAATCGGCTCCAAATATATTGAAAATCTGTTTTCTGAAAAATTGGCAATGCTAGGGAAATAAACTGGATTTGCCCCATCAAAAGAGTATCCTTCATATTTCAGCTTTAATTTTCAAACCTATCAAAGGGAGGAACAAAATGTTTTCTCTCCAGCACCTATTTGGGTTTCCTAGGATCAAATGTCCCTGCATATTGTATAGCTTCAATTCACACAATGAAACTTTTATTTGAGTCATATTTTTTCTAGATGTCACCTTTACACAAATATTAAAACTACAATTGTTTTTCTCTTATGGTGGATATAAATGCAGAGGGGAGGAGAGAAAATTCATTGGTCAAATTTCCTGACATTTTACCCTTCAAAACAAAACAAAACCTTTCTAAGGCATATTTTACTTAAAAGCTGAACATCAGGCAAGTCCATTTTATTCCTTACTCCCTGAGCCAGTTGGAAACAATACACAATCTATGCTTTGTGCCATAAATTGGCATGCCTTCTGATTCCAAATGAGTGTGAATATGCCATTCAGTTATCTACGCTTTTTTAAATTAAACTGGTCTTGCAGCCCTGCCATTTTGCTGATATTTCCATTTCTTCCCTTTTAGAAGAGAGAGTTCCAGCCAAATCACCCATCTGGCCTTCTCTCTTATCCTTATTTCAAAGAACGGTATAAACAAAAGTGTATCTCATTTTCCCAGTTTACGACTTACACTTTTGATGTATGAATTAGGCATCCATGTCCTTTCCCCCCACCTCCTTCTCTTCTCTTCTTTTCTTTTTCTTTTTTCATTTTTAGTAAATGGCATTCATCGTGAAAAGCCCTCTGGTTTTGAAAGGTGCCTTGCAAATTTTAAAAACAAAATAAATTCACTTTATCTGATAACTGTCTGTGTATATTCAGCTGTTCCATCTGACAACTTCTTATGTTCATAGTGAGGGAGGCGTGTTCCATTAGATTGGAATAAAATGGACATTTTAAAAAATCCTAACCAGAGGTTTTCAAAGCTGCACAGGAGATTTCACCACACGTCTTCCATTAAAATGAACGTCCCTATTGTGAGGGAGAGGGGAAAAGAGATATAGAGACAGACAAAATGTACCTCTTTATTTTTCCTTCTTTTGCACTCTACCTTCTATGAAAGATAACGACTGTGGAATATGTTCAACAGAATGGTGAACATCTCTGTGAGTGCAGCCAAATCTTGCTGAAGCAGACTTGTTTTACGTCATGTCTAGAAAATTCATTTCCATTGTATGATATGAAATTACTGAGCAGCTGTTGGGGGAAGGGAGAATTAAATGAGCACCATCTTCTTCAAAGGGATTTTCTGGACATGAATCATGGGCAAAATGAGATAAACAAACCATTTATCTAAGGCAGGGATGTCCAAACTTGGGAACTTTAAGAGTTGTGGACTTCAACTCCCAGAATTCCCCAGCCAGCATGGCTGGCTGGGGAATTCTGGGAGTTGAAGTCCACAACTCTTAAAGTTCCCAAGTTTGGACATCCCTGATCTAAGGGGAAGAGCAGTGCAGTATTTTTTTTTAAATCCCTTGACCTTCCTTTTAGTATGTCTACAGTTGCACCAAAATATATTTTAAATTAGGGGTGTCAAACTCAAGGCTCACGGGCCAGATGAGTGGTCTGGAAATAGCAAAGGACTGGCCTGCAGTGCTTCTGGCAGCCAAAATGGTACCACATGTGGCCCTCTAAGACCCATTTTCAGCCTGGACAGCCTCCTGTGGCATTCTGCCGCCAAATCGGACACTGTATGGCCTCTTTGCACCCTGTTTTGCCTTGCAAGCGCTGCAGGAGACATCCGTTCTGTCTTCCTTTCCCAACCCAGCCAGCCCACAAAGGAGAACTACAATGCTGTGCTGGCCCTCAAAGAAATCCAGTCTGACACCCCTGTTTTAAAGATTGAAAGAATATATTGGACTTATTTATTTTATTTATTTTTATTTATTTTATTCAATTTATATCCCGCCCTTCTCCAAAAGGACCCAGGGCGGCGACTTGGAGCCAAATAACTCATATGGATTTTCAGTAGTGTGTTCTTGCATCAAATGAGTTAAATATTGGCATGGACATCTTTCTACTAGAAGCAAGAACTTTTTATTTAGCATAATTTAAAATCTGACAATGCCGAGGACATGAGCAATTTTACAGATGCATAATAGAGTTATGGCCAATTTCACATAGTGGCAGCCTTAGCACCATGTCTCTTCTACAGCTTTCTGGTTTGCAAAAAGAATGTGAACTCATATGAAAAATCCTGCAGGACTCAACAAAGATCCAATTTGTCCAGCTAACTGCATTGCACAATGGTTAACTACTCAGAATTGCAGATGTTTACATGTTTGCATTTCTTTAGGCGGAAAGTGCTTAACTTAAAGGTAAAACACATATTTCACATGCAAAATGTCTTATGAACAAGCCACAACGTTCTCCTGGAAAGATTACCAATTTGAGTCCTTAGAGAATGTGGGCGTTATCCACTACTATCAAAGTAGGTAAAACTGAATCAGGTTAGGTTAATACCACTTTATTATGTCTTAGTAAGGCCACACTTGGAAAACTGCATCTAGTTTTGATCAGCATGATGTAAAAAAGATGTTGAGACTCTAGCATGAGTCCAGAGAAGAGCAACAAAGATTATCAGGGGACTGGAGGCTAAAACATACATAGGAGTAACTTCTGGTCAGCCCAGTAGGTCCGTTTTTCACCCTCTGGAGCCTGGGGAAGGTGAAAATGGCTTTTCCTGCCCCCCCCCCTCCTGAGGCCCTCTGGAGGCCGGAAACGGTACATTTTCTGACTTCCAGGTTTCCCATTGGGCCGTTTTTTCCCCACCAGAGACTTCAGGAGGCTTCCCTGAAGCCTCCGGAGGGCAAAAAATCACCCAATGCTCAAACTGGAAGTTGAGAAAGTTCAGACTTTCTGTTTGCTCGTTGGGCTGTTTTTTGCTCTCTGGAGGATTCAGGGAAACCTCCTGAAGCCTCTAGTGGGAGGGGTTGCATTCTAGCAATGGTTGCATTCTAGCAATGGAATTTCATATTTTATTACAACTGTATAGAACCAGCATTTTCTTTATCTACATCAAAGTAAGCTGAACATAATGAGAGACCTTAAATATAATCAGCAGTGCTTCCCCCCCCCCCCCTTCCTTTATCAGTAACTCTTACACCTTGTATTTGATTTGGAATATTTCCAGTCTAGATTAAACGTGAATTGCAACAATTCTTTATTGTATCCGACCATACCAATCATTTATGTCATAGATAAGAGGCATTTTTACACTGTGCATAGTCATAACAGTCCTTGGGGAAAGATGCAATATAAAATCAGTATAACTTTAAAATTTTATAAAGCAAAGACTAAACAAAAGACAAGTTGCCACATTTCTATTCTACCATAGTAAAGAATTATTAGTAAAGAATATGCATTTAATCAGGTTCAGGAGTATACTATGATAATTTGAAATAGATTTTCTCTCTAGATCTGAAAAGGCCACCTTTTTCACTAATAGAAAACACCATGGTGAGGAAGAGAGTAAGATGTTGTAAGAAATATCCATCTGGTTCAGTTCCAAGCCGGGAGAAAAGCACTGAAGACAAAATGGAGGCTGTTTGGAAAGAGGGTCCATTTATTGATGAAGCAGAACCACCAAGCATTTTTGAGAGAGGGTGGCTTTTATATCTTCTCTTGGGCTTTGCACTTGAACTTCCTGTTACTGTGCAAGAACATATATTCTATTGGCTGTTGTAGGGGTCACAGGTAACTTTGTAGGTTGTTTGAGTTCCAAATTCTGTTGAAGTTTACTGGGTGATGCAATGTCCCCAGGTGATTGCATCATGTGGTGAGCTCTTCTGCTAGATGGAGTTAAACCTATTATGTCCTAGAGGGTCATGTCTTAATCCCATCATTCTGGAGCTGGAGGTCTTTTGTCTTGTAGGCAAGCTGGCCCAGTCTTTCTTAAATGTAAGGTAAATGTTTCCCTTGCATATATGTGCTAGTCATTCCTGACTCTAGGGGACAATACTCATCTCCATTTCAAAGCCAAAGAGTCAGCGCTGTCCAAAGATATCTCCGTGGTCATGTAGCTGACATGACTAAACACCAAAGGTGCATGGAACACTGTTACCTTCCCACCAAAGATGGTTCCTATTTTTTCTACTTGCATTTTTACATGCTTTCAAACTGCTAGGTTAGCAGAAGTTGGAACATGTAATCATACCATTATGTGGTGTTAGGGATTCAAACTGCCAAACTGCCAACCTTTCTTATTGACAAGCTCAGTGTCTTAGCCACTGAGCCACTGTGTCCCTTAGTCTTTTTTAATGGGCACCAAATATCTGCTGGGGCCAAGGAGCTGGGGCTGAGTTTCTGTTGCCCTTAAGATTTCTGTTTCTCTTTTAGGGGAAATATAATAGTCTGCCTTTTTAATATTTCCCAAAATATTTCATTCTTCTAGGAAAGGGGTCAGCAAACTGCGGGTCTGGAGACGCATGTGGCTCTTTCATCCCTCTGCTGCGGCTCCCTGTTGCCAGTCAGCTCCACAATTAATAGGGCTTTTGGTTTGGTCAGGTAGAGGAAAAAGGATGCTGCGCTAGGAGGAGACTCTATGGTGGGGAAACCAGACTTTCAGTCAGCTCCAGAATTGAACGGGAGACTTCCGGTTAGAACCTTTGTGGCTCTTTGACTGTTTAAGATTGCTGACTCCTGTTCTAAGAGAAGGGTGGGTGCTAACTTTGTACAAAGGAAAGTAACTAGATTCAGGGACTGGTTGGTTTTCTTTCGAATCTGATCAATTCCAGCTGATATGATTCATTGTCCAAATCACAGAATCATGAAGACATGAGCAGTGAAATATTCACGAGTAAAAGAACTTTACCATTTGCTCCATAATTTTGTCACCCAATCGATCTTCTCGAGTGATGTGTCAGCTGCTGCAACTAGGTTAACGTGTGACTTTTACCGTTATGGATTGCTATTCCCAATACAGAAAAACTGGTCCAAAGTGTGCCTTGCTTGATAAATGGGGGCAGATGTTAACATAGTGTGGCCCATGGAAGTCATGGCAGTCAGAAACTTCCTAAAAGCTATGAATGTTGAATGTTGAAGTCTCTACGATCTTGAAGCTTAAGAGTCCTCACCAAGAGATGATATTTTTGAGAAGTATTGGAAGGAAGATATTGAGAAAATAAGAGGAGGAGGAGGAGGAAGAGGAGGAGGAGGAGACAACTGATTTAAAATTGATAACAAATAATATAAAACTTTTATTTCTTAGCTTTTTAGAAAAAAACATAATGATGATGACAATGATAAAGGAGCCAATATACTATCCTAGCCAGTAGGGATTAAGCAAATCAATCTAAGACCCTTCTGTACTAGTGTTGTCTGTCATCACTTACTAGTCTGTTCCATCCAATTTTCTGCACATTATCATTTCAAAACAGAAATAAAATGTCCATAGTTTTCATATTTAATACACAGTACCTGTCTTGGTTTCATTCTAAAAGTAACTTCCATCATAAATATAACTTTATCTAAAATGTAAGCTAACACATACTGGCTTAAAAGCAACTATCTCCAATACCCATGTTCATATGCAACATATTTATTCATTTTTTATTCATTTGTAAAATGCATTAGCCACCTATATGACAATTTTTCAACTTTGACTGAGAATGTTGGAATGGAGATTGCATTGTGGATCACACTATTTTTTCCTTAAAAATTGAATGTAGCAGATTTATAGTATCAGTTTGCTTCTTTAATCTCATTTTAAGAATATATGTTCAGGTGGGTTGTGACCACTGCAAGATGGACCTAATATGGTATTAATAAAAACAAATCTATCTATCAACAAAACAACCATGTTTCTGGGCCTGTGTTAAGATCAAATCATGCAATAACAGTTGTATAAAGTATGTTTCCTCATTTTAATACTATATGGCTATACATGGCTTAGGAATGCCATTAGAGAACAGTGTTGAAAAAAGCAATGGATGTCTACAACTGAAATTAAATCCTCATTACAATGAGAAGGAGAGTAAATAAAATACCTCCTTCTTGAATGCAATATCAAATGAATATGCATCAATGCTGTCCTTGATATAGAAAGGGTTAATAGGGAAATATTAAAGCATCCAGTTCTTTATATTATTAAAGAACAATTATCCAGATCCATGTAGCCTGAAGAAATTGCCAAGAAGGGGAAATGAGGGGAGAGGTCTCATAGAACAGATTCATGCTAGCATATATTTGAGTGTATGACTGAGATATGTTATCATGAATAGCAAAAGCAATAGCACTTAGACTTATATACCACTTCACAGTGCTTTACAGCCCTCTACAAGCAGTTTACAGAGTCAGCATATTGCCCCCAACAATCTGGGTTTTCATTTTACTGACCTCATTTTACTGACCTCAGAAGGATGGAAGGCTGTTAACCTTGAGTCAGTAAGAATCGAACTGCCAAATTTCAGGCAGCCAGAAGCCAGCAGACGTAGCCTGCAGTACTGCATTCTAAACACTGTGCCACCACAGCTCATGCTTTATGAGAACTCTATACAAAATTAGGGGCATTAATTAATAAACAACCCACCATATTTGAAAGGGAAAGTATGCATTTAAAAAGAGGACACACAATTTTAGAATGAAGAACTTGTGTACAACAATGTACAATAGACTATAATATATCAAATGTGCTGCAATAATTTGTTCATCCATCAGTTTTTCATCACCAATCTTGTTATCACTCTGTTCAACATTTTCTTATTCCCTTTGTCATCTCCCCATTGCCACCACCCGTGCTTTTAACCATCTTCAGTATTCTCAATTTCTTCAGACTCAGGTGACTAATTCTTAGGTCCATTATTTCATTGGAAATACAGTATTTTTAAAATCCCTTCACTATAACTCCTGCATTTATCAGATCCCATGCTATCTTAATCCAGTGACAAAACAAAATTACATATTTTGTCAGTAAGGTTAAAGAAAAATCTCTGCCAAGATCCATTCTGAGTACTGAAACTTCAAAAAGTCTTTTAAAATCATTTATTATATATTGTATCTTGCAATCTATATATGTATCTTATGATGTCATCTGATATGACAAGATCAGTATTAATGCCTCTAATAGTTTTCTTCACTTCTGATATTAAATTACCTTTGGTTACATTCTCTTTTTTTCTTAACAATATATTTTGTTCATTATTCCAGGTGATATCCAGCCAATCTTTCATTAAATCTCCAGGTATTCCCAAAAGTGCTTTTTCCACAAGGCAACTGAACTTTCTTAGTTTCTTGTCTTTGACAACATTTCGCTTCCAAATTGGGAACTTTATTATCATGCCTCGATTTTGATCTGGGTTAAAGATTGGATTACCCTAACAAGAGGACGAATATTATCAATAGAAGGACATGATTTGCTTCAGGGCTGGCACTCATCACTCTGGCCCAGGAACAATAGACAACCCCAAAGCTTTACACTCACTACACGAGGGCAACTCTTTTTACGACTTGGCAAAAGATTAGGCAACAATTTTACACTCAAATTCCAAGGTGGCTAGCCCCAATTTAAGCTGTAACCTACCCAACTGTCCCTAATCCCAAGAGAAATATAACATACGGAGACTTAATAGATGGAGGGGGCAATATTAGAACAAGGACAGATCTACAGCTAAGGGGTTGGGAGATAGACTGGTGGCCATATAATCAGGCAGTATCTAAATTTATTAAGGACAAACATGAACCCGGAATATACTCAACAAACCAAGATATAGATAAGGTTCTATGGGACTCACCAACCAAATTCATTTCTAAGACTTATAAATTACTACTACAAAGGTACATAGGCGAAGAAATAATTAAAGGCACTATGATCGCCTGGGGAAGGAATATAGGAAAGAACATCAATCTTGAAAAATGGCAAACTATTTGGAATAAGTCCATGAAAATGACCCTGTCCTCCTCCTTTAAGGAGAATTTATATAAAATGCTTTACAGATGGTATTTACCACCAGCTAGAATTGCCCACATGTTCCCGAACTCATCGGACAGGTGCTGGAAATGCAAAACAGCTAGGGGCACATTTTTTCACCAATGGTGGACCCGCCCAATTTCCGTACTACTTTGGAAAAAAATACAAAATTGGCTCATGGAAATAACAGGCACTAATTTTCCCCTTAAACCCGAACTATATTTGCTCGGTATCAAGCCACAAGAAATCCCAAATCAGGACTGGTACCTCTTTACACACATCACAACAGCGACCAGAATGGCCATTGCACAGCAGTGGAAAAATAACAACCCACCAACTGAAAGCTTAATTATATCTAAAATCTTCAGCTGTGCGGAATCAGATAAATTAACGTATATCTTAAAGGACAAGTCAACCTCAATCTATGACCAATCCTGAGAGAAATGGTACAGATGGTACGATAAGAGAATGACGGATAACAAAGAAACCAATTAGATAGAATAATAGCGAAATAGATACAGGAGTTATAAGACAATACTATATTTAAGACAATGTTATAGATTCAAATGTAAGCATCCAAATATGATTATAAATAACAATTGACGTTAGACTGGGACAAATATACTTCTTAAATCAGGGGAGTAGATATATCCCCGGTTTGTCTCTCCTATCCCCATCCTTTCCCCTCTCCCCCCCCCTCTTTATCCTTGTACGTTCTCTCCAATACCCCCACCCTTTATTTGTTAAATGTTCAACTTTTATATTTATACTAATAAAGATTATTTTTTTAAAAAAACATTTCGTTTCTAACCCACGAAGCTTCTTCAGTTCTAACAACCGGTGGGGAATGAATCTCTATAAACATTTCTCCAGGCATTCAATATTTGGTTTGACATTGAACAATTCTTTGGGGTTGAGGGAAGGATACTAGGTAGTAGGCATTGTTTAAGCTTCAAAATCACACAGATGACAATTCTGCATTATTTGTCAACACTACCGACATTTATTTAATGAAGTTTTTCATTCCTTGTACTTTTTTAAATGATGGATTTTTTGCCACCCTGTTCAATAGTACCGTATAACCGGATGGCATGTCAAATGAAATTGGTATCTTATCTGCATTATATAATTGGATCAGAAGATAATTTTTTATGATGTGCTTTATGTCTAGCATCTCCTGACCAGTCCTATTCTGACTCAACATAAATTCATGTGCAGTTAAAATGCTTTTGTTTGTTCTTCTGCCTTCCTTTAGTGCTATTTTGTTTTCTTCTTATATTGTGCCCTTCTTTCTTCACTGTTGCTTAATCTGATTGTTGGTAAAATGAACAATATTGTTATCACATCTGCTATGTGCAAAAATACCACAAAAGAAATTATGTTTAGAGGCTTGCCACGTAGCCCCCTTCATTTTATCCCACTATCTGTTTTTTCTCCCTACATAGAGAGAGACACACACAGAGAGACAGATATACAATACATAGAAGAGGCAGCATTGAACAGGTTTGTAGCACTGAAATAATTCTGGGGCATGTTAATATAAACAAACCCTCTATAAACACACACACACACACCATAAATCTTATTTGAAAATAAGAGTCACATGAAGCAATTTAGATAATATGCATCTGCGACATTTAGAAATGCTTATGAAATCTTGTTGAACAATGGCAATACTAACAACAACTTGGCTTTCAGCAAAAGCAGTGTTCACTTTGACAGGAATACAAGGTGGCCAAATAAACATTTTATCATTTCATATTTCTGCCATATGGCAAGGCCCTGACAACTTGTGAATAGGCAAGGTGCCATTCCAACAGATGGAGATGCCAAATATGTTTTGTCAAGCCAAATATATTTTGTCTACATGGGCAACAGATGTGTGTATTTATTGACAGCATCATTCCCAACCTGTGAAAGCTGAAACAGCTGTCCATCTTCACTCTATTCTTGGGTTGAAAGAATACTGTGCAACCAGCAATATACCTGTAAACTAGATTTTTTTTTCCCTTTAAAAATGTGATATTTCTCCAATTCGTCTGTAATCCTATGATACACAATGAACTGATGTGTCAAGCTCAGAAATAATTTTTGACCTGATGTAAAATGAGTGTCTAAGCTTCACACAATTGTATTTTAAAAACAGAAAATATCCAGATTAGAAAAGCAAATACCCAAGAGAAAACGAAGTATAGCTATCATAAAATACTTTCCTGTATTATTGTCAAAAGTTCAGCGTTGGGTCATACTGGTACTAATGGTTTAATAATGAAATGTTTTGCATGTATGTATTGCATTAGAGTGTTCAAAATACTTGGGGGGAAAAGTCTCGCTAATCTTCTGAACAACGATGAAAATAAATAATTACTATTGTGCCCTTAAGGCAGATGGAGGTTGAAACTGAGAGATAATGGCTTAGCTAGCACCATCCAACAAAATTTCTTGATCTGCAACACTAGCATTACAGCAACCCAAGCATTGAGAAAGTTTCAATGCTCTAGTTTATGACTTTAATTATTATGCCTCAAACCCTATCAAGCCAATGGCCTGAAAACAATAGTCTGCATGAAAAGTTTTTTGATGATGCTTTTAAGGTTTCTCTCCTCATCAGAATTATTTCTCTGTTGTGAAAGTTTTTTTGCCCAACCCTTAATAATCGTATTCATGATGGTTTATAGGATTAATATATTTTTTATTCTTGAATTTACAGCAGAAGTATGTAAAACCAGCAGTGGCTCCTGTTAAGCAACAATGTGGGCTTGTTTTTCATATACTGCCGCATTTATAAAATTCTGATAATGATGTATGAGACTTCTAGTATTATTGAGTAGTCCCCAAGCCTAGTACATATAGGCATAAGACAATGGTATTGCCTTGGTTACAGTTGCCATGGTAAAGCTGCTTCAATCCATCTCTTTAAAAAGAGAGGTGAAGGAGTGGGACTGCTCAAGAGATAGAAAGACAGAAGTCATTCCCCATTTCAAGCTGAATGAAATGACAATTGGGTTAGTTCAACTGACAGCATTGACTCAGGGGTACTAGAAATTAGTTGTCTCTCCTTGCCATCTCCTCTGAGACAATTGCTTCATTCTGTCTAACCTAGGCCAAAACTGACTAGAACAGTGTTTCTCAACTTTAGCAAATTTAAAGATGTGTGGACTTTAAGTCCCCAACATCCCAAAAAAGCATATGCTTAGAATTGGTCAAAGTTGGGTTGGTGGAAAGAATAGAATGGCTATGCCTGCTGGCTGGAGTCTTTAAGAAAAATGATGGAGGGGGCACACAATCATTTTGAAAGATAAGGTGCTAAGGTGTTGATGAAGAAACAATAACCGATTGGCTATGAGATGAAGAACAAAGCAGGAAATTTAGAGGTGAAAGAATCCTCCCAGCAGAAAACTCAGAAGCTGTTTATTCAGAGGAATCCGTCACAAATCGGTTTTAAGGGGCAGCAAACTCATGCTAAACAATCTAGCTTTTTGCCATTGTCTAGTGGCCATCTGGGTTTGGGGTTTTTTGCCTGCCAGATCTTGTAACCTCATTTATACATAAAATAGTATGTTTCTTTTGCCAGACTAGATTGTAGCCTTGTAGGTTCAACTTGCCCTGACATGATCAGGAAAGGTACTAAAACTGGACTATTGCAACAGGCCTTTGAGATGGAAATGAGAGAGATTCCTAATGTGTGTTTATGGTGATTATTTTCCTCAGTATATAGTTTATTATCTATATTAGGGATATCAAACTCATGACTTGTGGGCCAGATGCATCAAGCACTAGCCATGCCCACCCCCATTTTAGTGAAGGGGGGGAGTTGTCGTGAGTTTGACCCCCCCCCCTGATCTATATTGTTTGAGAGACACAGTGCCTCAGTGGCTGAGACACTAAGCTTGTCAATCAGAAAGGTCAGCTGTCAGTTTGAATCCCTAGCGCTGCATAGTGGAGTGAGCTCCTGTTACTTGTCCCAGCTTCTGCCAACCTAGCAGTTCGCAAGCATATAAAAATGAAAGTAGAAAAATAGGAACCACCTTTGGTGGGAAGGTAACAGTATTCTGTGCGCCTTCAGCATTTAGTCATGCCGGCCACATGCCCATAAATACGTCTTTGGACAGCACTGGTTCTTCGGCTTTGAAACAGAGATGAGCACTGCCCCCTAGACTTGGGACTGACTAGCACATATGTGCTAGGGGAACCTTTATCTTATCTATATTGTTTATTATTGTTCAATGTTGCTATTTTAACCTTGTTTTATACATGATAGGAGGATAAGTTACTCAGACTCCATCAATTATTGGATTGATACATACAGATGGATAAATGAATTGACAGACAAAAATTGATTTGTTGTGGCTTGGATAGGCATATATTCATAAGGTACTCTGGTACTTCTCTTAAAATAGGTCTTAGCTTTAAAATGTTGTTGTTAGTTGCGAAGTCATGTCGGACCCATCATGACCCCATGAACAATGCTCCTCCTGGCCTTCCTGTCCTCTACCATCCTCTGGGGTCCATTTAAGCTCATGCCTACTGCTTTGGTGACTCCATTCAGCCACCTCATTCTCTGTTGTTCCCTTCTTCTTTTGCCCTTTTGCTTTAAAATAGGAAGCCACATAAAAAATGAAATACTAGAGAATGATGTATATAAGATTCAGTATATACAAAACAAAGCTATGCACTCTTCAAGAATTATTCAGAAGTCACCAGAGTTCCTTTCTTCTATTCATTAAAGCTGGAGCCTGGAAAAAAAATCAAAAGATTTGGCTGATTTAAGTGTCACTTCAATGAACTGGTTCTTTAAGAAGTCTGAAGGCCATATGCTAGCCAAAGAAAAATGTGTACGTACACACACAGAGAGAGTTAGTTAGTTAGTTAGTTAGTTAGTTAGTTAGTTAGTTAGTTAGTTAGTTAGTTAGTTAGTTAGTTAGTTAGATTTTATGCTGATTGTGGCAGGGAGTTCCATAAACCAGATTTTTAATAGGGGAAAAAATAATTCACCTCTCTCTCTTTATGTACATTGAGTTAATCTCCCCAAATCCCTTCAGCACATCTTTCTTTGCTCTGCAAATCATAGACTGTATGGTGCAATAGGCTACTCCAGTCCCAGACCTCAGTGTGATAAAACATATTTTTCCCAGCATAATTTACAAGACAAAAGGATTAATCTTATCCCTAGTATAAAATGACATGTCTGCTGATGCTAGTGGAAAGATCTTCATGTCAGAAACTACAAACTGCTGCTAAGAGAATATTTTTTATGGTGACTGGATAAGAGACAGATCTCTGGAGTCTCTATCACTGGCGCTCCACAGCAGGTATTAGACTCATCTGAAATTTATAAAATATTGGTGCAAACATAAGGCACATATTCAAGATTTCCACTATCTTAGACATTCAAGCTACCATAAGCTCTCCCAAGGTAATTTAGCATGGACATAATGTATCCTTCTGTTAATGTTACCTGGGGTAATAGCTCTTCCATTTTTATGAATGGTTAACGGAATGTTTTGGGATACATTCAGGCCAATTTGCTAAATGATGGTGTATGGTGATTTATCTTCTGGTAATGATGGAAAGAAAATACTGTCTAAATAAGATACAAGGGTGAAGAAACATTTAGTAGAGGATGATAGGACAAGATTGCTTGGGGAGTGACAGGATGACATTTTGAAAAACAAGAATCAAAGTAAATATATGGAGATTCAGCTTTTTTGATTTATGGCATTATCTCTGGAGGGAATTGATAAAATTGCCTTTCTGTGGTGCTCCAAGTTGGAGGTAGGGAATAGTGAATTTCAGTGCAAGCTATTTGGCTAATTTCCATTTTTGTTTGAATTTAACTTAGTCCAGCTCTTAAATCTTCACCATCACAACATGTGACTCTTCATCCCACAGGAGTGCCTGCTAGCTATTCAACTAATTAGCCAAGGTCATTTAAATACATTTTGCATGAAGCACCTTAAGCTCAGTGTGCCATTTGGCATATTTATCAAATGACTAATCAATATGCTATACCACAGTTTCTAGAGGGCCTTGAGCTACATGTAGAATGCCACATGAATTCCAATCCATGCAAGCAGTCTCCTGCATAAAATAGAATTAAAGTGTGTGTATGTGCGTGCGTGCATGTGTGTGTGTGTGTTAATCCTTCCTCATGATACAAAAGCAAGAAGAAGGGAGGGGGACTAAATTCTGATCTGTAGCAATCTCTATTTTAACTCAATCTTAACTGTATGTGCTTGTTCCCCTCCGCCCCTACCTTGAACAAACAACAGGTATTAAGCTTGCTTCGATTTCACTTTCTTTCTTCCAACATATTACCTCCACTCTATTGGTAAAGTAATTTATTCCATCCTCTGTGGAGATCCGGGATCTCATTTGCCAGCATATTTATCTTTTCTGCCACTGCACTGTCATTCATCTGCAATCTCCACAGAATACTGGACTTCTGCAGAATTTCAATTAGGATTGATGCAACTAAATCCAGGCCAAAGAATTGACACTGACAGGGTGACCCCAAGAGAATTTAATATGTGGAGGGAGGGAGGCAGGGAGGAAGGGAAAAAAGAAGGAAGGAAGGAAGGAAGGAAGGAAGGAAGGAAGGAAGGAAGGAAGGAAGGAAGGACGACAATATTGGAATAGTGAATTAATGGGCTGCTTTATCCCTTTTATGCAGGATTCCTATTTATAATGAAATGCTACACCGAGGGAGGGAGGGAGGGAGGGAGGGAGGGGGAGGGGGACAATGGCAATAACAAAATAAAACAAAATAAAAGTCTTCAATATACTGGTTTTATCTGATTTATAGTCAATCTTTTTGCAAACTCTATCCTGGGTGTAATACACATACAGATATGCAAGACACACACACACAAACACACTTCCTTTGAGGTCTAATCAACTTAAACTCCAACAGTCGGTAATAAACAGAAGACTGATTTCCACTGAGGTTGAGGTGCCTTAAGCTTTCCTTTCTGTATCTGTATACAATTTAAAATCAATACAGTGTAGGGTAATAGAGATAAAATTGCTGCACTTCTGGCCTCTTGATTTGACAGACTTCCAGCAATTTTTGTCATAATCATTGACAGACTTCATTTGCTCATCAGTTAAGCAGCCTAATAAAATCTCCTAAGTAAACTCCAGTTTATTTGAATGGCATGCTGTTTTAAAGAGCACTAATTTCAAACACAAAAATAAACATTGCTTTTCTACCCATTTACTGGTTAATTTCCTTATTTTCTTTTCCAGGTAAGCATTAATTCACTTGGAAATACCATCTAAGAGCTTTTCATTCTATTTTCAGATATTTAGAAGTGGACTGCAGACCACACTATATTACTTATTGTTATGTGTTGTTGGTCATTTTGCTTGCATTTTTAAATTTGCTTTTGGTTTTTATGTCAGGAACTACACAGAGTTGGTTAGAATTAAGTAGTATCAAGTTGTGGGTGGGTGGGTGGGTGGGTGTGCGCGCATACACACACTATGTTTAGGTTTAAGGTTTTATTCGATTTATATCCCGCCCTTCTCCACGAGGGACCCAGGGTGGCGCACAGGAATTTAAAAGCATATAAAACAGAATATACAAAATTTAAAAGCATATTAAATTACATGAAACAATCCTATGCTAAAACCAGATTAAAAACCCCAATTTAAAACTATCTAAAATAGCCCCAGTGGGAGGTTAGGCTAGGCCGGCTTGCTGAAAAAGATGTGTCTAAGGACACTGGCAGAAGAGGCGGAGGTCCGAGATGGTATGTAGTTCAGGGGGGAGGTCGTTCCAAAGGGCAGGGCCTGCCACAGAGAAGGCTCTTCCCCTGGGTGTCGCCAGACGACATTGCCCAGCCGACGGCACCCTGAGAAGGCCCTCTCTGTGGGAGCGGATCGGCCGTAGGGATGTATGGGGCAGGAGACGGTCTCGCATATAACTAGGCCCCGAGCCCTATATGTGCCTTCAAGTCAGTGATGACTCCTGATGACTGACTGGATTAGTCCATACAGTTTTCTTGGCAAGATTTTCAGAAGAGTCTTGCTATTGCCTTGTTCCTTGGGCTGAGAGATAGTGACTGGTTCAAGAAAGCTGGAAAGCTGAGAGTCCAGGTTCAAGACCCAAATGCCATGCAGGGTGAGCTCCCATCCTCACCCCAGATTCTACCAATCTAGCAGTTTGAAAGCTTGTAAATGCGAGTAGATAAATAGGTACCACTTTGGTGGGAAGGTAACTGCACTCCATGTGGTCATTCTGCAGAAATATCTTTGAACAGTGCTGGCTCAATGACCTTAAAACAGAGATGAACATCGCCCTCTATAGTTGGCAATGTCAAGTGTAATAAAATCCACAGGGACTCCTTTACCTTTACCTTTTATACTAGTCCTTCCAAAGGAGCTGAGATATGCAGATGTTGCTGTTGATGGTGTTAAAGATAACATCACAGGATATAGCCCATTTCACAGTTTGAGGCTACTATGAGATGCTTGTGTTGATAGACACTGCCGGTAACCACACCTACCTGTATTTTGCAGCCTTTCAATTGCAGCATGCCACTCAAGGAATGCTTTCAAAAACAATCTCAATTAACTAGCAGGGATAGCATTACAGATTTACTGTATTACTGAATTACTGTAGTTTTGAAAATAAGACACACCGAGGACAGAAAATCACTCAATAAAAACTGAAATAATACATTGGGCAGAAAAAGTGGAATGGCTTACTGATGCTTTATTTGCAGGAGGAACATGGTTGCTATTTTACATATGCAATGCTCTGATGAAAAATAAGAACAAAGCCAAAATCTTTTGTACATAGAATCAACTGAGGTCAATAGGGCTAGAATACTTTGTAAAACTAAAAATACATTTAAAGGTGCTTCATGAGATCTAAAGATAGAGCAAGTACTTACAAGATGGAATTTATGGAATTCTACTTTCCTGTGCCACCATTCAGTTTAAAAGATAGCCTGCCAGCAAAGCACTTGCCCTTTGTATAAAATGCTTATGCATAGATATCGCTTCCCTAGGTTGTAACAAATTGCTGAAGGGTTTTTTGCTGGGGGGAAGGCTACCAGGGTCTATTGATGTGTATCTTGGGGATAATGGAAGCTACCATTCTTACCGAGGGCAAAAGAAATGGAAACAAGAATGGATAATTTAAGCACAGTACTAGAACAAGGCTATAGAAATGCTAGTTCATTAACTGTTACCGTTCAGAACTGGGAGACTTCTGGTTGTACTTCCGGCACCTTCGGAAGCCTGATCTGCAAGCTCTGCAGTCAGCTCTGACCTCTCCCTGTTGGAGGGTCCAATTTCGGACCATAGCCACCCTGAACTGGTACTGAAGTAAGGTGGGACCACCTGGCAGGTCAAGGAGAGCTGCATCTCTCCTCCCTGGCTGGGAAAGCCTCTCATCTGAAGATGAGGAGCAGTGGCAGCCAAAATGGCTGCCATAAGGCCAAGGACAGCCTGAATACCCAAGACTGTGCTGGAGAGGAGAAAGTGAATGGAGTGTGAGCTGGGTGAGAAAATACTTTTTATTGGAAGTTGACCCCAGAAATCCAAGGGAAGCATATTTAAAGCTATTTGTTGAAGCTGTGAATGGGCACATAGGAAAAATACCAGAGAATTGAACGAGGAAAAAAATTGCTTTTTAAATAATAAATCGAAACTTTGTTCTTCAAAGCTAAAAGATGTGATATTGAGAGCATTTTAAAATGCTGGAATTAAAGTGCCAAATTTCTCTTCACAAACATTCCTCAATTGCTCAATTATTGGATTTATAATTTAAAAATAATTTGAATGATTGAAAAAATAATTAAAATCAGAACTTTTAACAATATTACAGGGAGGTTGAAGCAGACAGAAGTGAAGCACCATCTACTGATGAAAAGGGAAATATGCAAACTTGGAAATAACTATTCAAAAAGACTGGAAATATCTGTTAAATACAGACCTACTAGAAATTTTATTATTAACTAAGGATTTCAGTTAAGAGTCCCTGAATATCATTGAATATTATTGAACATATAAGGTAATTTGAAGAGGCATGGATAGTCTCCTGGTGAATTCAAATTATTTGGACTGACTATTTAAAATTGTGACTTGGAAGGTTGGCTTTTTGAATTAATGAACTCTGGACAGTGGACTAAAAAAGAGATTGACTAAACACAGATGCAACATAAGATGGCAGTGAGGAGAACATAAACAGAATGGAGCTTTTTCAAAGAATTGAGAAAATATTTGATTGTATAGACCCAGGATGGCGAACCTATGGCACGCGTGCCACAGGTGGCATGTGGCACCATTTCTCAGGACATGTAAGGTGTTGCCCTGTCAGCTGGCCTGCATGCATATGCATGCTGGCCAACTGAGTTCAGCCTTTTTAAAAGCCTTTCTTCACCCTCCCCAGGCTCTAGAGGCTTTATAGGAGTCTGGGGTGTGTGTGAAAAGAGCACACACACACCAGAGGCCCTCGGAGGCTTCATGAGCTTTTCTGAAGCACCCAGAGCACACAAAAAAAGCCCTATGGGCAAACCGGAAGTTTGGGGACAAACTTCCTGTTTGCTTGTAGGGTCATTGTAAGCCCTCTGGAGGACTAAAAAGGGCCATATGAGCAAACTGGAAGTCACTTCCGGTTTGCTTGTAAAGTCTTTTTTTGCTCTCTGGAGGCTTCAAGGAAGCCTTCTGAAGGTCCCTGAAGCCTCCAGTGGGCCTCCGGGGGGAGCAGGGGGAGCAGTTTTCATCCTCCCCAGGCTTTTATAAAGCCTCTGGAGCCTGGGGAAAGTGAAAAAAGCATGCACAAAATGGGGAGAGCACCTGCCATGCGCATATGCACACTGGGGGGTCGCCCATTGCATTATGGGTGCAGCACCCCCACGCACAACTCCCTGCGCTCCCCCCACTTATGGCACGTGAGCCAAAAAAGGTTTGCCATCGCTGGTATAGGCCAAAAATTGCGGAATTTAAAACAAGGAATAACGGACAATGCTCAGGACAAGGAAGAAAGAATGGAGCCACCAGAAGAAAGAGGGAAAAGTGAAGAGAAATCAGCAAGAAGATAACAAGGAAGAGATGTTGCCAAAATGATTAGTGATTAAGGAACTAAAAAAGAATGGAAATAATGTAAACAATTTAAAAAGGCAATGGAAGAAACAGGAAGAGAACTGGGGGGAAAAGATAGGAGGTAGAATGGATAGTTCTGGAATTAGACATTGGGAAAGGGTAGAGTTGGGAGGAAAAGTTAGATTGCATAGTCAAAGACCTAAGGGACAAATAGGGGACAAAAACTAAAAAGAGAATAAGATTAAAGGTTCGGAAGCTGGTAAGAGATGTAGGGTAAGGGAAAATAGAGTAAAATAATATTTTTATGAGTATATCTCAATAATGTGTATTATTATCAGAACTATACAGGTTGGATTATTATTTTAGCAGTGTGATAAATATCAGAATAATATTGTAATATAAATGGATATGAAGAATGGTAAAAATAGATTTTGAATGACTGTACTACTAAATATGTATAAAAATATGAATAACAGTGGAAGTTTAGAACTTAACAATGTGCAATTAGGGAAATATATATAAATATATATTAATCTAAACATGTGTATTAATAGTAGAATTATATGGATTGAAGAACTGGAAAGAATATGAATAGAGATATCCTCAATGTATAAATGTTCCTGATTGATACTAAAACTGTATAGGGAAATATTGAAAAATGAAAGAATGAAGAATGGAGCTTTGATTTAACTAAGGAAATATGAACAACAAAATAGGTGGAAAACACATCTTTGAATATTATAGTGATATGAAAGGGGAAAAGTTAAAATAGGGATAGAAAATAGTGGGGGGAAATAATAATTATATATTAATATGTTATGGTATAGAAAAGGACAGAAAGATGGTTCATAAAAGAAGGGTGATAATAAAAGACAATGCTAAATAATATGAAATAATGGAAATGAAATATAATATTTAGGAATAAGAAGACTATATTTATGTACACTAAAAGTTACCCACTTGCCACACCATTCATGAAGTGATATGTATAAAGAATATAAAAAAATAAAAATTTGATTAAAAAAAAGAATCGCATTAGACACTCAAATCACTTAAAAGGCCCATCCCTAAATGAAACTCAGTATAACTAACATATCATAAATAGGAGATATAGTATTCACCACTTCCTCTGTTTCCTTGAAAATGGGGAAATTATTATAAATAATGGGAGACCAAATTTAATTGATATTCAGAAATGTAGCAGGTAACCAAAGCAACCGCTATTACTTTATTTTTTCCCTTTAAATCTAGCATTTTTTTCAGCCTTACATGACCTGTCCCCATCACACAACTTTGGTTTTTTTTTATTATTGGAAAATTGCCTAGCACAGAAATAGAAAACCCTGGAAACCAATGGTGGAAGCCAAAGGCCTATAATTATTTCTGTAAATTGTTTCCTTGCATTGAGATTCCTCAGTACAAATTACAAGATTAACTTGATTCAGAATCGATTGTGTGGCAAGAGTGCGAGAAGCTTTAGAATTATAAATATGGCATCTCTATTACCTAGCTGGCTTAAACTCTAAAAAATATGCAAGGGAGCAAGGTAAGCAACTGTAAAATAGTAATTTAGAATGGGAAGCATTTGATTACCACAGAGAGTCTAGAAAGGTGAAACCAAGGTGATTCAAGAAAAATCTGGGTGAGTCATTATCAAATGTTTTAGGTTGCCTTAAAATATTATAATTTTAAACTTAGATTACTTTAAAATACCTGATCAGCAGGAAACATGCATTAGCCAGGCCGTTGAGAAATTGGAAATTTCCACTTTGTGATATGATTGTAAGAAAGAGGGTTAGGTATAACCAATAATTAGAGGATTACTACACCACACTTGCATTCAGCACCTATAGTGAAATAAGATCCTTCCTGGCCCTAATTCACAGGAATTGTTGGCACTGCTGCTATAAAGTATAGAAATGTCTTATTACGAATTTAACAGTGTGGTGTTTAATAATTGCATAGTTACCCAATTTGAGATTTTAGTAGCAGGAATTTTCTCTATGCTTATTACTGTATGTTTTACAGTTGCAGAGCCTATATTTCTGTGCTAAACTGAAAGGACAAAACCGCTGGGGGACTAGTAAAATGTTCATAAGGTTTGTTTTTTTAAAAACCTCAAATATAGGGATGGCTAAGAATGAGTTAGAACAGGGGTCCAAAACTAGGCAACATTAAGACTTGTGGACTTCAACTCCCAGAATTCCCCAGCCAGAATGACTGGCTGAGGAATTCTGGGAGTTGAAGTCTACAAGTCTTAAAGTTGACAAGTTTGGAGACCATTGAATTAGTAGTTGCCTGTTGATTTACTGTATTGCAAAGTGAGATAGTAGGTGGTGAGATGGGTGGTATATAAATTTAATACATAAATAAATAAAGTACCTATGTCAAAGAGTTTCAAGATTTCTTCTTCACATTTTCATCTAATACAATATGATGTAAATAAAATGTAGCACGTCTTTATTCTGATTAATATTAGTTCATGTTGATTAGTTATAGAAATAGCACTGCTAGAGATGCAGAATATTGTGAGATTATCAAATACATTTTATTACATAATTGGACAATACTACATAATTTGAAATGTAATGTTATTATATAGCCAGTTTGGTTGACTGCTTAAGGCACCAGGCTAAAAACTCAGAGACTGTAAATTCTAGTCCCAGTTTAGGCATGGAAGTTGGCTGGTGACTTTGGGTCTCTCTCCCAGCTCAACCCACCTCACAGGACTGTTATTGTGGGGAAAATAAGAGAAAGAAGGAGTATTAGGCATGCATATTGCTTTACATTATCTATAATGTAAAGAGAAAGACAGGATATAAATACAGAAAAATAATAAATAATATAATATTCACAAATATGTTTTATTTATATAATAATATAAATGTACATAACATTCCAATCTATAAAAATAGAGGTCTCTACAAAAGAAGTATACATTTGGAAGTTTGACATGCCTATACACCAGTGCTTCTCAAATAGTGGGGCGGGCCCCCCAGGGGGGGCGCGAGGCTCCGTAAAGGGGGGCGCGTTTGACCTCGGCAGAAGTATACTTATAACAATTTTATAGACAAATGATACTATTTACAGTCGCGCGGGGGGCGCGAAATGTTTTCTTCTTCCTAGGGGGGCATGACAGAAAATAATTGAGAAGCACTGCTATACACACACATATAGCTTTTTTTAAAAAAAAAACCACAGGGTTAAGAGTGGGCCAAATGCATTAATTATAGTGCTAGGTGCTTAGATTTGGTTAAATTAAGAATAGTGGTAAAGTTTAAAATAATCATATTTAAAGTAGGATTTTAGAAGTAAAAACAATTTGTATCAGTATGGTACACTGGTTATCACTTGGCCCTCAGGATTCAGGAAGTGTTAATCTAATTCCAGATTTGATAATTGTCTATAATTGTCCTCCTTTTTCCTTTGCAATCTAGGCTTGTTTCTATATACAGAAACAGACTGTATATCCTACTTTAACTTTCTGTTGGCATGAATACGCCTTGTGAAATTTTTAATATGGAAATCACTATAATGTAATAAAAACAAAGAGGAAGGGGGAAAAACCCACCACAATTAAAGTACAAAACGAAAAGACACAGCCCAAAGCAAGTGTTACAATCTTATCATCTGTAACTAACTCAAATTGTCTTGCTTTAGATTAAGAACCTGGAGCATGAGACTGAAGATACGGGGTTTAAGTAAGCAAAAATGTCACAGACCTTTCTGGTACTGAATCCACTTTTGTGATAATGGCTAAAACACTGCATAATTTTGTAACAAACACATAGATAGAGAGATCTACAGATACACTTATCCAGGAGATTTGGAAAAGAAAATATTTTAATGAATAGGTCCTCAGGAGTTCAAAGATGACAGAAACATATTGTGTGGGGCTTAAAGTTTGACAGGAAATGTATTTTTCTCTTTTGACTGATTGGATCACTTCCACACAGATGAAATACATGCTGAATTATTTAAAGATAATTACATTGCTGTGCTGTTGCTAAAATATTAAGACACAGTTGTCCCATAGGAAGAATTGTGACAGGCTTCACACATCAGGTAACGAATAGCTAAAGGGTAATGGAGAAAAGAGCTACCACAAGACCTTGCAATGAAGAAGCAAAAAATGTGTCAGAAATTCAGATTTTTTTCTTTTTCTTTTTCTTTTTTTCTTTTAATTTCCCGAACTGGAATAAAGCATATTAACTTTGGTAAAGGAGAATTATATTTGACACTATAAATTCCAACTAAGATTGAATTGAAAGGTTAGCACTATAAAAGTGAAATAGGAAGGTATACGTCAGACATCGTTATACAGGCAAATTATGTAAAAGCTAGCAAATAAGGTAATAAAAGATATTTGATAATAAGTACACCACATAGCCCCCAGGATTATTTTAATAGGCAATCAACATGAACTAGCATTAACCTGTATGAGGATATGTTATATTTTAATTACATTTTAGATATTTTATGCTTTTTGCAAAGCATCCAGATTTAAAAAGAAAAAGAAAAAAAGGATCCCATTTTATAGGATCCTAAAATATTTCTAAATGTTGGGTCTGACTTATAAAACCCTATATAATCTGACACCAATGGTATCTTAAGGACCCCTTTTTTTTAACCAGAATCAATCCAGCCCATTTTATCATCATGGGAAAAGCTCTTGATAACCCCATTTTTGGTACTGATATTGCTTTTCCTTGCATATTAGTTTATTAGGGTTGTAAAAGGGGAGTCATGTACTTCAGAGAGGCGATAAAATTGAGCCAAAGGACCTTAGGTAGAATGTCATCCTGTGTGTAATTATGGGTATTTGTTAGGATGATTAATAAAACAATCAGATGAGATTGTTTTGAATTTTAGTTGTTATTATTATTATTTGATGGATGTGGAATTTTGTAACATTTCTGTGGACGTTTCATAATTTATATTGATTGTGGATATTTTATGATTATATCTTGAAAGTTTTATAAGTAAGCCCTCCATGGGCTCAAACGGGATGGCTGGTATATAACAGGGAGGGAGGGAGCCAGGGAAGAGGAAAGAAGGAAGGAAGGAAGGAAGGAAGGAAGGAAGGAAGGAAGGAAGGAAGGAAGGAAGGAAGGAAGGAAGGAAGGAAAGAAGGAAGGAAGGAAGGAAGGAAGGACAACAATTTAGGAATAGCAAATGTCTGGACTCTTTATCCCATTAATGCAGGATTCCTATTTATAATGGGATGCGAGGATGATGTATGAGGAGATGGGAATAATACAGTCAAGGGCTTATTTTAGTTTAACTGAAGATTTATTCTGGTATGGTATCATTGCCCTTTTTTTTCCAAACAAATATTCTTTTCAACTTAATTACCTGATATCTTCTGGTACAGTGCAGTATGGCCTGATGAAATGTGACATTCTTGTCGGTTTTTATTAGAAGTGAGTTGGAATAGACAAATATCATGCAAGTCTGAATGTTTAGTACTCATCACTGACACCCTTCTTTATTCACAATATTTATCCATAAATAAATACCAAGTGAGAGTGGGGAAGGGGGGGACGACGCACCTATTAGCAACACGCAAAAGAAATGCACCCTTTTGTAGGAATGACGTTATTGTGAAGGGTTTTTTTCACAGATTCCCTCCCTAACAGTATAGGGTCAATCTGAAAACATGTCCAGCTTTTATAGGACCCTACTCGGGCCATGAAACTCTGTAATATTTCTGACTTAGTTCTCAGGATCACAAAAATAAAAAAAAATCTTCACAATAATGATCCTCAATGGTAGCATTCGCCATGATAAGCAATAGCCACAACTTTTCTGAGGCTGTAGGGAACAAAGCCTTTCTCTAATTGGTCTGAAGCTGCCATATTCCTCTGCTGTCTCTGTTTGAGTGTTGCTGTGTTAGGATGTTATATCTTTCCAGGCACATGGTTGGTGGGGAAAGTTGGCAGAGCATGGTAGCAGAGCAATTTGTTAAAGAAAGAAATTCCCTTGAAAAGCCACTACTGTTGTTGCTGTGACAACTATTTCAAAAAAGCCTCCAAGCCAAATTGTTAATACTTTTTCCTATATCAAATGTATTTTATCCCCCCCCTCCCTATCATTTCTATTGCTTTTGTTTGCTCCTTTGCTTGAGAAAACAAAAGGCTAAACTGAAAATTTGGCTCAGCTAGTGAAAGCAATACTTCCCCAGTATAATTATTTCTTCTCATGAAATGTCTAGTGGGTACTTATTTGACTTGTTGACAATGGTTTGGCCTAATGGCGTCACTGGACACCACACAATTATAATTTGCCGTGCAAAATATAAGTGGTTTGAATTAAGAAACATTTAGGCCTATGGTCCTAGAGAGCATAAATAATATTATTTTAATTATTCTCTTGCAAATTATTGGTATGTTCTCTTGTTCAAGAAATGCATAATTTACAGAGCAGGAAACTGGATTTAAGTCAGTGATTAAAACTAGTCTTTTGCATGGTAATGAATCATCATTTTAATTGCTTTAATTTAAATCAATCAACCCTATGATTTAATCTGTTTTCCCTTAGCCATTAGTGTATCAGCAATATCTATCACTGTCCCCAACCATGAGACATTTAAGAATAGTTAGGAAAACCTTTTTCAAATAGAGTAAAAAGCAAATAAATGTCAGGTCTGCAATTAGGAATTGGGTTAGGACAGGGGTCTGCAAAGTCGGCTCTTTTAAGACTGGTGGACTTCAACTCCCAGAGTTCCCCAGCCAGCATAGCTGGCTGGGGAATTCTGGGAGTTGAAGTCCACCAGTCTTAAAAGAGCCGACTTTGCAGACCCCTGGGTTAGGATCAGGGGTGGGTTCTGGCAGGCACTACTGCCAGTTCGCTCATGGGTGCACTGGGAATGTGCAGTGCAATAAAAATTGTTCTGGGCACGCACAGAAGCAAAAAACAAAATGGTGGAACCTACAGCGCCACCCAGAGAACCGATTCGGGGGCATGGCAGGCCTGGGTTGCTGCTGGTTCCGAACTGGGCCAAACTGGTAGGAACCCACCACTGGTTAGGATGAGCAATCATGCATATGATCAGCTCTGCCTGAATAATAATATTTAATACTTGTAGACCGCTCCCTCTCCCCATAGGGACTCGGGGCGGTGCACAGGAAGAATAAAAAACAGCAAATATACAAACATTTAAAAACAAATTAAACCTATACCTGTGCTAAAAATCCCCATTAAAACTAAGTTAAACTAAAATAACATTCCCAATTAAATATAATACCCCATAGACAGAGAGACTATCCTAGGCCGGCCAGACAGAAAAGATGTGTTAGATATAAATCAGCATGCAGAAGAAGGCTGAGGTAGACAATATTACTAGGGGATTTTTATATATTAAATAATCCTAAAACAACTTCTACTTACAATCCAGAATTCCATCATAATAATTAACAATATTATTTTGATGACATAATATAGCATTGAAAATAATAATAATAAATAAAGCTGAATTTATTAACCGCTCCCTCTCCCCACAGGGACTCGGGGCGGTGCACAGGGAGAATAAAAACCATAAATATACAAAAATACATACAATTTAAAACAGATTAAACAAACTCCTGTGCTAAAATCCCATTAACTAAAAATCCCCACTCAATATAAATGAGTTACAGCATATAAATTAACAGTAGTCAGAAAAAAGAATAATATCAAGCCATTTATTTGCTTTTTGGGAAAAGTGATGAATCATAATAACCTTGTTGTCTTGTTTAGATCTGATAAAATGACAGCTGTATTGTCCATGATAACTCAGCTAGGTCCAGCATCTAGCCTAAGCAGGATGAGATCTAGTTAGTTCTTGGATTTTTTTTTCAAATTTATACCCCGCCCTTCTCCTTGCAAGGACCCAGGGCGGCGCACAGGCAATATTAAAAACCATACATAATTACAAAAATACATTATTAAAAACTATTAAATTATATCCCGTGCTAAAAACCCTTATAAAACCTTAAGAATTAAAATTTATACGAATAAAAGTCAGAAATGGGGGGTTATGCTAGGCCGGCTTGTTGGAATAAATACATTTTGAGACATTGGCGGAAGACGCGGAGGTCTGAGGTGGTGCGTAGATCGGGGGGTAGGTCGTTCCAGAGAGCTGGGCCTGCCACAGAGAAGGCCCTTCCCCTGGGCGTCGCCAACCGGCATTGCCCGGCCAACGGCATCTGGAGAAGGGGAGCAGATCGGATGAAAGACAATCTGAGAACTTCAGGGTTGTAAACTAAGGAAGTGATTGTGTGTATACCATATATTTGGAAAAAAGCAAGATCAAACTATTTTTGCATTATACCAGGTAATCCAGGGGACTGGAGGCTAAAATAGGGGACTGTTGGCTAAAACATATAAAGAACAATTACTGGAATTAGGTATGTCTAGTTTGATGAAAAGAACTAGGGGTGACATGATAGCAGTGTTCCAATATCTCAGGGGTTGCCAGAAAAAGAGAGAGTCAGGCTATTCTCCAAAGCACCTGGGGGCAGTACAAGAAGCAATGGATGGAAACTAATCAAGGAAAGAAGCAACCTAGAACTAAGGAGAAATTTCCTACAGTTAGAACAATTAATCAATGGAACAACTTGTCTCCAGAAGTTGTGAATTCTCCAACACTGGAAGTTTTTAAGAAGATATTTGTCTGAAATACTATAGGAATTCATGCTTGAGCAGGGGGTTGGACTAAAAGACCTCCAAGGTCCCTTCCAATGCCATTGTTATGTTATTCTGTTAATCTGCACAGCCACAGATTATCCATATAAATCACCATCTGCTAATCTTGATTCCAAAGAAATTTCACCATGCATTTACCATTTGTACTTTATAGTACCGATATTTTTTAAAGCACATTAAAATTAGAAAACCAGTGGTACCTAAAGTACCATCTTACCAGTCTAAAATGGACAACTTCCATCCTTTGTTTTGTAATAATGTTACTAATAAAGATAAAAGGGATAATGTAAACTAATATTTTATTTATGAAATGCAAAATACTAAAAGTACTATAAAACATTGTAGTACTGTATTTCATATACCATAATCTGTCTGAATACTATTTGAAACATTGTAATCCATGAAGTGGAATATTAATCAGTTTTATTAGCTTGATAATAATTTATTGACATTTGTTATAGCTTACATGCAACAGTTTGATTGGCAAATATCTGGGATTTCTGGATGCTGTAATACATTTCTTGCATCAGCAGAAGATTGAATGCAGTCTGTTCCAGTTGTGTGGACTAAATCCATTATCGATCAAACCTTTATTATGGTCAAAGACCAGATAAGGAAGGTATGATATAAAAATTAAAAAACATAAAAGATACATCAACATTTTAAAAAAGTAAAGCTTTTTTAAAGTAAAGATATTTAATCCAAAGATCCTCCATAAACATAAAAAGTTAAAAAAATTGAAAAGTAAAAATCTGAAAGGAATCTAAAAAGAATGTAAAGGGAGGGATAGAATAGTAGATGGGCATAAGGGAGCATGGCAAACTAAATCTACAGTATCACAATACAAATCATTCTGAAATAACGAGCAAGGTACTCATTAAAACCAGTTTATGACACAGGTCATATTCTGACAAATTTTAAGTGCAGCTGCTCAGATCCAAGCAACATTATATATTATAACAGGATTGGTGTCTGAAAGCTGCAGGGAGGTATAAAATTGCTCTGTGTGCTACGGATATTTATGCAATAATAATTAGATCAGGCCAGTATGTATGTCTCTGAAGTACAGGCACTGAAAAAGTACATATTCTGTTCTTTCTCTGTACCCAAAGTCACAGGGGCATTGTCTCTGGGCAGGGGATCTTTCTGTATCTGCCTTCAAGGACAGCTAAGGGAAGGGCATGACAATGTGCCAGAGTAAAGGGCTTCTACTGGTTACTTACTTCAAGGTTAGTTAAGTCTGCCATGGGTGTCAAGTACCTGTGGGATTCACTGGTAATAAAGGTTGGGGACCTAGATAGGTCCATTTGGTCCTCTGTGTTGGCTACATGCTGTTTAATGAGTGCTTTGGCCTGCACAATTCCCATTCTGAGTAGAAGACTTTGAGACAAGCCCAAGGATAAGATTTTAGTTGTCACTGTCTTTTACCATATGGACTGAAATTCCCCTAAAGCCAAGGGGTGTGGGGGATTGTCTGAGCAAGTAATTGAGTAGAATCACCTGCACTGTAGCCTCTGCTTTCATGAAGTCTGTTTTAATCTCAGGGTGGCATTAGACATTTTGGACTGAACAAGTTCTAATAGTGTGAAATTGGAAGAGAGTCCCAGCTGAGCATCATAAAGAAGTTGTGCTATTGGCTAGGCTTCAAATAATTTGAGTGCTGTAGTAACGTAGTAGCCATTTCTTGTCTGGAGGAATTTAAGGATGGCAGATGAGCTTCTCTGTACCTTTTCAGTTTCCATGGGGTTTCCTTCTATTGGAAGAATGTAGGACTACTTCCAGATACTTAAAGGAAGGAGACCTGCTTATTCTTGTGCTCTAAGAGTGATTTTTGGATCTTTTGGTAATTGCCATATTTTGATTTTCTGTAACTGAGTCCAAGCTCGTCTTCCTTGTAATACTGTGGTTGTGTCCTTTGCTCTTTTAAGGCTACTATGAGTTCTCGAGAGTATTGCACCAGCATTTAAAACAGAGGCATGGCTTCCAGCTAGTTTTGGTTGACAGTTTGCATTGAACATGTAGTCCACCATGGAGTTTATATAAAAGTTTAATAGAAATGGGGCCAATATGTTGCCTTACTTTACATCTTTCTTAGATTCAATGATGTCAGTGAGATGGCCCTTGTGGTTATGTCTTATTATGAGTGACATCCCTTTATGAAATATATGTATTAGATTTAGTAAGCCAAGTTACCATACCACTGTTAAAATCAGTTAAAGCTATGACTAATGTTTTTTTTTTGTTTCTATTGCTGTTGTTGGATATTTGTAAGTTTGTTTCCTCTTTTTTTCCCTTTGCTTTAACTTTAGAAATACAAAATAAAACAATGAAAAATCACTAACTTTCGAACGTTGAATATGTTGTTTCTTAGTCTAGATCCAATTCTATGCTTCTAAATTGAACTCTTATGGTTTTCAGTTTTGCAGTTAAGAAATTAATACTTCCACAATATTATTTTATACCAAAATAATCATTTACAGTATATACATATATTCACTTTCAAGAACTATTTTAAGAAAAATAGGCTTTTTTCACATATAAAAATGCATAGGGAAAATTACTTCTGATTTTAATTGATAATTATTGCAAGTATATCTATACATAGTACTCTGTGTAGTATTCTATATCTTTAAGAAATATCTTCTTTTTCTCTTAAAGTAAGTATTATTTTGTTTTAAACAACTAACTAAATGAACATATAATTCCACTGAAACAAACATGGAGAATTTATCAAGCAAGTAGCCAACAAAAGGTTTGTTAAATATGCAAAACAGGAGCATTATTAGAATTCATTACAAGTGGATACTAGAATTCTAGGCAGAATTTACATGTTAATGTCGAAGATAAAAAAGGATTAATTAATGAAGCCTGTATTCAGAAGATAAAGGACAGTTGAATTTCTGATCATTTTCTTGAAATGAGGAACATGGCCTAAGAAGCATGGCCTAAGCTGTATTTCTTTGCTTCCCTGTTTAAAAATATATAGAATTACAAACAGAAAAAAGTAACATTTACAAAGCAAGTGTCAGCGTTCCAAATTTCATCCAGAATTAAATCAGAGTCCAAGGCAGAGCTTTCCTCAAAGTTCCAATTGAATAAGAGAGACATGATGGTACATCTGTGAAAAACCCGAATCTGAAAACTTCCTGGTTTTCCCACCCAGTTGAAAGTTCATGATCTTGCCCCACATCCACAAGTTGATCACATGGTCCAATCTTCCACTGCCACGCTGGCAATTCCACCCATCCACTTCTGGTCAGATGCAGAGGTACAGAGACAAAGAATGACCTTGATTTCTAGAAAGGATTTTTTTGTTTTTTTGGAAAACAAACACATTCTACTCCTTACTATTCCCCCTCCCAATTCCCCACTAATGAAACAGCATAGTAAAGAAAGAGAGTGTGTGTGGCAGGCCAAAGATCCTAAAAGGAATAAGACTGAAGTCCTGACAGCAAGCTTGTTCTTAAAATAGGCATTAATGTTTTATTTTAATGAATATAAAAATAAAAGAATAAAGTGGTTAGGAGGTCTGGAAGAGTTCATCGGCACAAGAGATATCACATGAGTTGGGAAGGACATGCAGGGGTGATGCAGTTTGTGTGGGGTGCTGTGGGTGCTTGGGAATACATGAATGGTGCCTTGTACATCAAGGATGGCATGCAGAGGAACAGCACCATTTTGGAAGGGTGCAGGAGGGGATTCTATGATAGTTTACCACAGGCAACTCACCAGGGCCAACTCACCACTACCAACTCACCATGGCAAACTTGTACCAGCCATTGCCAACTTGCCAAAGCAATAGCAATAGCAGTTAGACTTATATACCACTTCACAGTGTATTTCAGTCCCCTCTCAGCAGTATACAGAGTCATCATCTTGCCCCCAACAATCTGGGTCTTCCTTTTACCCACCTCAGAAGGATGGAAGGATGAGTCAACCTTGAGCCTGGTGAGATTTGAATTCCCAAATTGCAGTCAGCCGGCAGTCAGCAGAAGTAGCCTTCTGCACTCTAACCACAGTGCCACCACAGCTTGTTGTGAGACAAGAGTTACACTAATATCTAAGAAATGATGGAATAGGATCATTAAAGAAAGGATGCAAAAGAAGGGACAGAATGAAATGTGAATGGCAAAAATTTAGATAATTTTTATTCATTTTAAATAATGAAATAGATTTGTTAAATTGTCCCTTGGCAGGTTTTTCCACAGCGAGTTGACTGTGAGGAGTTGTCCTGCAGTGAGTTGGCTGTGGTGAATTAGTCTCAGTGAGTTGGCTGCAGCAAGTTGTCCCATTTCCGCATGAGAGTACCCAAAAGTTTTCCTTTGGAGAAGCGGTATAAGTTGAGAAGGGTGCATGAGTGCATGGGTTGAGAAGGGTGCAAGGGCACCTTGCTCCCTCTCTCCTCTCTCTCCTTCCCTTTCCAACAGGCAGGTAAGTGGCTGCTCAGAAACTGTCAATGGTACATTCAGAATGAGCATTCCATGATCAGAGTAGCATCCTAATAGGACTGAAGCAGCCACAACTTCCCACAATTTCATTCCTCGGAAGTCATGGGTCCTGGATTTTAGACACATTCTTTAAAGTAGTCCACTTAAGATACCTTGGTTCAAAGATTACTCCCTTATGATGCACTGTTCTGCTCAGTTAAAGGTTATAGGAGCAAACTTTTTAGCAGTGCATTATATTGATTATCCTTGCATCTCTAAGCATGCATATTAATTAATTGTGATATCCTTTATTGATGTGTTCTAAAATTAAAAATTGTGGATTTATTTTGCATTGGATTCTTAAAATTATCTGAATAGTATGCATGACATACTTTTACATGTTCACCACACACAATAGTATTCTTCTTTTTCATGGCATTTCCAACATTTATTGTTTTATGGTTTTTCTGTTTTTGATCTGAAATCCTCGTAATAGGGATGGTGATGTTGGTAATGATAGTGAGCCCTTTTGTTTTGCTTTGGAAAGAAGTTGCCTTATTTCAAATCAGAGTACTAATGTATCCATCTGAGTATTCCTTAACTACCTAAAAGCAGCACACTAAAAGGCCACATCTTCCAGCTGTATCTGGAAAGGCCAGGGGTCTATGTGCAAAGCATATGTCCTAAATTAAGCTAGAGGTCTTTTATCAAGATGACATTTGCTTCTCCTTTGCCCATTGAAATGTCCCAAGAAGGACAACAGTAACCTTAAGAAAAGAGAACATGAAAAAAAAGAGAAGAAAATGATATGGAATGCACCACCACCTAAAAAAGAATTATGGAACAATGTTAGAGGTCTTCTTGCTAAACCTATGAAAACTAGTGGTGGCTGCCAAAAAAGCCAATGCAATCTTAATTTGCGTTAACAGAGGGAAACAAGATAAATTGACAAAGTAATTCCACTTTATAAGCACACCTATCATACTGTATCCAGCTTCGGTCACCACACTATAAAAAAAGATGTTGAGTGCAGAGAAGAGCAACCAATATCAATAGGGTTATTGGTCTAGACCCGCGCCAGTCTGGCTTCCGACCCGGTCACAGCATCGAGACGGCATTGGTCACGTTGGTTGATGATCTCTGGAGGGCGCGGGATAGAGGCTGTTCCTCTATCCTAGTCCTGTTAGACCTTTCAGCGGCTTTTTACGTTTTACAGTGCTTCTCGTCCTACCTCTCTGGTCGGTCGCAATATGTGTTGACAGGAGGGCAGAGGTCGACCTCGAGACCCCTCTTATGCGGGGTTCCTCAGAGGTCGGCCCTCTCGCCCCTCCTGTTTAACACATATATGAAGCCGCTGGTCGAGATCATCCGTGGTTTTGGGGTGGGATACCATCTGTATGCTGATGACACGCAGTTGTACATATCCACCCCAGACCACCCCAACGATGTCGCCGAGGTGCTGTCCCGGTGTTTGGAGGCCGTACGGATCTGGATGGGTAGTAACAAACTCAAGCTCAACCCGTCCAAGACTGAGTGGCTGTGGTTTCTGGCACCCCGGTTCAGCCAGATTACTCCAACTCTGGCCATTGGGGGCGAAACACTGGCCCCCGTGGAGAGGGCGCGCAATTTGGGTGTCCTCCTGGACTCCCGGCTGTCTATGGAGGACCATGTGGCAGCCATGGCCAGGGGAGCGTTCCATCAGGTACGCCTGATGCGCCAATTGCGCCCCTTACTGGACCGGGCTGCCCTTCGCACAGTCACTCAAGCTCTCGTGACATCCCGACTCGACTACTGTAATGCTCTCTACATGGGGCTTCCCTTGAGGTGCACGCGAAAGCTACAGTTAGTCCAAAATGCAGCCGCGCAGGTGATTACAGGAGCCTCTAGATGCTCCCATATAACACCGATCCTGCGCGAGCTGCACTGGCTTCCTGTGGCCTTTCGGGTGCGCTTCAAGGTTCTGACGACCATCTTTAAAGTGCTCCATTGCTCGGGGCCTAGTTATATGCGAGACCGCCTTCTGCCCCATACATCCCTTTGGCCAATCTGCTCCCACAGAGAGGGCCTTCTCTGGGTGCCGTCGGCCGGGCAATGCCGTCTGGCGACACCCAGGGGAAGAGCCTTCTCTGTGGCGGGCCCTGCCCTTTGGAACGACCTACCCCTGAATTGCGTACCATCTCAGACCTCCGCCTCTTCCGCCAGTGTCTAAAGACACATCTTTTTCAGCAAGCCGGCCTAGCCTAACCTCCCGTTGGGACTATTTTAGATAGTTTTAAATTGGGGATTTTAATTTGGATTTTAGCATAGGATTATAATTTAATATGTTTTTAAATTCTGTATTTATTGTTTTGTATGTTTTTTAAATTCCTGTGCGCTGCCCTGGGTCCTTTGTGGAGAAGGGCGGGATATAAATGTGATTAAAATAAAAATAAAAAAAATAAGGGAACTGAAGGCTAAAACATACAATGAATGGTTACAGGAACTCGGCATGGCTAGTCTAGTGAAGAGAAGGATAAGGAAAGACATGATAGCAGTGTTCCAATATTTGAGGGGCTGCCACAGAGAGAAGAGGGTCAAGTTATTTTTCATAGTGCCTGAAGGCCAGACAAGGAATAATGGATGGAAACTGATTCAAGGAGCGATTCAACCTAGAAATAAGGATAAATTTTCTGACAGTAGGAGCAATCAACCAATGGAAAGCTTGCCTTCAGAAGTTGTGGCAGCTTCATCACTAGAAGCTTTCAAGAAAAGACTGGACTGCCATCTGTCATAAATGGTCTAGGGCCTCCTGCTTGGGCTGGGGTTAGACTAGATGACCTACAAGATCCCTGCCACCTCTATTAATCTATTAAATCTCTTAGTTTGATAGCAATAGCAATAACACTTACTTACATACCGCTTTACAGTGTTTTACAGCCCTGTCTAAGTAGTTTTACAGAGTTAACATATTGCCCCCAACAATTTGGGTCCCCATTTTACTGACCTCAGAAGGATGGAAGGCTGAGTCAATCTTGAGCCTGGTGAGATTTGAACTGCCAACTTCCAGGCAGCGTCAGGCAGCAGAAGTAGCCTGTAGTATTGTACTTTAACCACTGTACCACTGTGATGTTTATGTCCTATCTTGTCTCTGTATGCAACTTTCTGTTGTCTACTGATTTTCAGTCTTTGGAAATGTTGATGCAGCTATGGAGTTTTCCTTCAACTGTCCTCTTGTACTAAATTTCTTTAATATCTCTAAGTAATGGGAGGGGGGAAATCTGCACAAGATCTACTCTGTGATGGAGAAAAAAATATACAAACATTTATCTTTATTGAAAGATGTCTGGGCGATTTGATAAAAACTTGGGGATACTCCTCTTCACATGTCTGGTAATTTATCATTGGTTGCCCAAGGGGAAAAAGGAAGATATTTTTAATGTAATTCATATTTTACAGAATATGATGTAAGTAGTCCTTGACTTACAACTGCAATTGAGCTCAAAATTTATGTTGCTAAGTGGGACATTTGTTAAGTGAATTTTGCCCCATTTTACAACTTTTCTTTCCTGAATCACTACAGTTGTTAAGTTACTAACATGGTTGTTAAGTGAATCTAGCTTCCCCATTGACTTCGCTTGTCAGAAGTTTGCAAAAGGGGATCACATGACCCCAGAACACTACAACCGCCATAGCTATGAGTTAGTTGCCAAGTGTCTGAATTTTGATCATATGACCATAGAGATGCTGCCTAAGTGTGAAAAATGGTCATTAAGTCACTTTTTCAATGTCATTGTAACTTTGAATGATCGCTAAACAAACCATTGTAATTCAAGGACTACTTGTACTAAAAGGTTTCACAGAATTTTTGCCTTTATTTTACAACTTTCTACTTTTTTTTAGCAATGTCTAAACTATTGAATATTTTTAATCAATGTTTACATTCCAATTCACATATTATTGGGCTGTAATGCTTCACATTTTTTGCAAAGTTCAATAGAAGTTATTTTATCTTTTGGGCATCACAGAGGATTTGGGAGAGAATGTCCAAGATTATGTACTAGCATTTTAAGTATTCAGCTTGTTTTTCTCAGACAAAATGTATCGTTAAATAGTACTTTTTCTCTTCCTACTAATTTCCACAGTAGTACAGAATGCAGAATGTATAAGGTCATCACTTTTTTTATAAATGTGTTCTCAAGACCATTTTATTAAATGAATTCTTTGAGGTTAGCATTTTGAATAAGCTGTTACTAGCAATAATTGTTCTTGTGTCTCTGAGCAGAATTCAATGATGCACTTCTTTCTTTAAATCACTCTGAGCAACCATTAGATTTTTTTAAAAAAACATATACAACTTGCTCTGTTTTCTCCCTGTTTTCTGTTTGCTCCGTGCCCTCTCCTACTTATTATATTTGGGGCTTTTTATTAGCTGATTATGGCAGCAACTGTCTTGGTAATATTAATAAACAATACATACATACACATACACATACACATACACATACACATACACATACACATACACATACACATACACATACACATACACATACACATACACATACACATAGCGTGCAGGTTGCAAACCGACAGTAACACTGGCAGCAACCCTCCTCCTCCCCCCCCTCTCTCTCTCACACACACACACACAGAGACAGAGACACACACAGAGAGAGACATACATACAGACAGACAGACATAGACATACAAACTTGCTCTGGCAGCCATCAAGAGAAACAATAAAGGCTGAATAAATATCAGCTTTTCCTTTGCATCAGTCACCTCCTTTGTTACCCAAAATGTTCTATTCACTATCATGTAGATGCCTTGGAGGACTGCAAAAACATCATGAGTTGTCAAGAAAGAAGGCAGTGGCAGAGCATATAGCACAAAGTAGGCAAAAGGTGAGTCAACCAGAAAATGAAGGTGAACAAAGGACAAACTTAAAAGAATCCAGATTTTTTTTAGCATAAAAGCAGATGCTTAGGAAGCCTAGATGCTGCTAAGAGATATGTTTCAGGAATAGTTGGTTCAAAATACTATCTATATGACTGACTTACTTACAAAATAATTATGGCTGATAACCACGTTCACAGGATCCAATTATTTCATCAATCTGCATTGCATATAACCAATTTCATTGTAATTTTATTACAATATTATTACAATGACAATAAAGATGATGATGATGATCATTGTAACACAAGGTCACTTTCATACTGATGAGTCTTCAAGACATATATATGGAATAACAGAATGACAGAGTTGGAAGGGATATTGGAGGTATTTCAATCCAACCCCCTGCTCAAACAGAAGACTCTATACCATTTCAGACAAATGGTGAGACAATCTCTTCTTAAAAGCGTCCAGTGATGGAGCACCCACAACTTTCTAAAGGCAAGATATTCCACTGGTCATTTGTTTTCACCATCAGGAAATTTCTCCTCAGTTCCTGGTTGGTCCTCTCCTTTATTAGTTTCCTTCCATTTCTTCTTGTCTTGCCTTCTGGCACTTTAGAAAATAAGTTGATTCCCCCTCTTCTTTGTGGCAGCCACTCAAATATTGGAATACTGCTACCATGTCATCCCTAGTCCTCCTTTTCACTAGATTAGGCATACCTAATCCTTGCAACCATTCTTCATATGTTTTAACCTCCAGTCCCCTAATCCTTTTTGTTTCTCTTCTCTGCACTCTTTCCAGAGTCTGAACATCTATTTTATATTGTGGTGACTAAAATTGGAAACAGTATTCCATTAAGGACTATGTGGGCAGGTGTCCTCTTACCATTTTCTTGCCTATTTTAAATTGTATTCCCAGTTTGTTTTTTATGGTTCTGTTTTTGGTAAATTGGACTTTTTTTCTTGTTGTATGAAGATAGATGAAAAGATGGATTGAGTAGCTCTGCTTTCTCCCTGCTGCTCGTGACTTCCTTCCCATTTTCTTCCATCAGTGGATTGATTGTTTCCTTGGCCTTTTTCTTGTTTGTTTGTTTTTACATGTTGAAAGAATCTTTATAATTATTGGCATTTGTTACAAGTCTTAATTTCTTCCTGACTTCATCTTTGCAGATTTGGACTATATACTCCATATAGGTATTCTGCCTTGCTTGTGTATCCTTCTTTCCATTTCCCATCTCCAGCACAAGGCCAATGTGATGAGTCTTTATGACATAAATGCAAAAGGAACAGAGCTTGCATTGCAACAGCCCAACACCGCTTTCAACATTTGCTCTCCTTGGCTATTTATGATGCCTCTAATATCAGTGAAATTCCTGTTGGTCCTTTTATTTTTCTCCTGATTGATACTGGAGAACATATTGGCAATCATCTTAGGTTAGCTATAATATTTCCCTGCCTGGCTGCCTATACAGATTACTTGTAAGTGAATGCCATTGATCTATGTAAACTCACATAGCCTGCAGACCTAACACAATCATTACGTCTTGCTATAATCAATGTATTATACCATAAAAGTATTATATTATCTTTTAACTGAGTTTTCTAATGATCCTCCATTAATTACAATCCAAATTGTTTCCAGATTAATCCACATTTAAGCATTCATTCCTAATTTTTTTTATTCCTGATGAATAAATAATATCTGCCTAACTTCTAAAACATAGAACTGAAAAATACTGATTAATTGGAATAAAAGATCAAGCAGATATGGAAGAGTGAATCCTCGTTATTCATTTTTAAAATAAACCTATTTAGGCTGCATGAAATGAAAGCAGTTTGAATTTATTATTCAGATAAAATACTAATTCCTCAAGCAGCTATAATCAATAGGAGACATACTTGTTTCAAGTAGTTGATGATAGAGTCTGACAAATCATATTAGTCTTAACTAGATAGAGTTCTATGAATTTCTCCATTCTGGTTATCCTGCCACAGCTAATGTTCTTGGTAAATTTATATACTTCTTTATAGTATTCTCTGCTGGAGTGTGTTTTAATAAAGACCTACCAACTGAAGCCCATTAAGTGTATTCCATCTATTTATACCACAGATTTCAAACATACATTAATTATTTTTACTCATCATAAAGTTCAGTCCACACAAATGCCTTGGCTCTTCTATTATCTACCAGTCAATCTCATCCTATCTAAATTTAATCTCCATTGTCTCCTTTCCCATTAATAATGAAATGCTCTATGAGTTTTGTCTTTAACTAGTGTGTTGGAATGCTAACAAGTTGTAGGGAAAGTCAAGTGATGCAAGATAAATGGAATAATCAAGAATCAGAAGATGCATCTAAGAAATTGAATTCAAAATAACACAGTATACATCAGTTTTAGAGGTTGTTGTTTTTTTTAAACAGTGACAGTTTTCAACCTAATATCACAAAGAGAAGATTGGTTAAAACTCTATGAGGAAGCGATTCTTTATTTTGAGAGAAATGATTGATCAGCCAGAACTGATGAAGCCATGGATGAAAAGGGACATAAAGAAGAATTAATGGGTGTGTCTTCTGAATATTGTTTTCATTCGGATTGAGTTTTGTATCCATAGTGACCAAAGTGAAAGTGCATGGGGCTGACTAGATTTTAGTCAAACTTAGAACTACAAGGAAGATCTCAGTTGTAAGTGAATACAATTACCAATCCAAGGTGAATAAACATATATAGTCAATGCAGTAATGTGTACAGCCAAAAAACTTATCTTTTTACTGTTGTTATAATGATGAAAAGGAATCTCCCATTTTAGCAATATCACTGCTAGGCACTTCAACTATTTTAAGGAGCATATTCCACTGGGAAAGATGGTGAAGAAGTCAATTTCTGGAGTGAGAGGGAAGTTTCCTGAGGATTAGCTCCAACATGAGCTCAAAAGCTCGAAAGAATAAATCTTTGTTCCTGGTGACCAACTCAGATTGGAGCTTGTAACATTATTGTGTGATATGTAGTATTTGCCCTCATTCACTAGAGGCACCTCAAGATGTCAAGAGCTCTTCAGAACAATGCTTCCCAATTAAGATGACTTCATTGATTTCTCCTTTTTCTTGTCATGTAAGGAATTCATTTTCTTGTCAGTCAGGAAGTCACTTTAACATCTTTATCATTCCTGTTAAGGTCTTTTTATTCAAATGGGAAGGTCGTGTGTCCACTACCTGAAAGAACAAAGTTTTCGGGGAGAGAAAGAGGTCCAGGCCAACCCTGAAACATGAACAAACAAATTAAAAAGCAGCCAAAACTTTTGGTCTTGGTTTTCTAATGAAAAGGAAGAGTATATATTACAATATTGTACATTGTATTCATACAAATTAATTACAAAATCATTAAATATACAGGGATCCTTTTGATAACAAACTCTATCTTCCATTTTTAAAGTAGTGTAGCACAAAACTCTGTGTCTATTTATTTGAAAGTTATAAATCCTTCAAAGAGGCAATTATGTTTGCAACTATTATGTAATTCTGCCAGAAAATAAAAGTGATCATCATTTGTTGATCTTTAAATTATGCTTATAGATATGCCAAACCTTCCATAAATTAAGCTAGGTAATGTTCTGCCCCAGAATTGAACTAAAACATGGGATTTCAAGATTTGGAACTGAAATGACCACATTTGTAAGCCAAGGAAATGGGTTCCAGAATTATTTTCCCCCTTTTTTGCAAAGTCCTAGTAAAAACCTAAGGGGGTGCCATTCCGTCCATTCCTTCAGACTATAGACTAGGGATATTGTTTTTAGATACTTCTTCACTTAGTAACAATTTTCTGAAATATCTTGAAAAATACTGTAAAATCTAGTATACTGTATGAACTAGATCAGTAATCATAATCTGTTATCTGGGATACTACTCTATAAAAAAGAATAAAATTCTAATATGTAGCCAACAATCTTAACAAGACAAAAACAATAACCAATTTTCTATAGTTTACAACATCTTATTTTACAGAATAGCTGATATAACTAGTAAGAATTTCATAGCATCATAGGGTGGGAAGGTACTTTGGAGGTTTTCTAATCCAATCCCTTGCCCAAGGCAAGAATTCTTTCAATCTATTTTTTTTAAACAATGGAGCAAAAGAAATGTCATATCCACAATTCCTGGAGGCAAGGTGTTCCACTTATTAATAGTCCTCACTCTCAGGAAAATCCTCCATATTAGATCTGCTTCTGACAAGCTTCCATCATTTCTTATTCACAGTAAATTTAGAGAATAAACACCCTCTTCCCTATGGCAGTCCCTCAAGTATTAGTAAATTGCTATCATGCCTCCCCCTCAGTCTTTTCCTCATTACACTAAACATACTTAATTCCTTTATCTATTCTTCATAGAATTTAACCTCCAGATCTCTTATCACTTTTGTTGATCTTCTCTGCACTCTTTAATGTTAAAGCCTCTGCATCTTTTTTTTTATTGTTGGTGATCAGAACTGGACATAGCATTTCCAAATGTTGTCTCACTACTGTGGTACAGAGTGGTACTATCACTTCCCATGATCTTGATGCTTTCCCTGTATGGATGCAACCTATGACTATGTTGGCTTTGTTGGCAGTTGCAGCACACTGATGATTCATATTTCAACAGTGGCTTATCAGGAACATAGACCCCCTTCATATTGTTGAGCCAGGTACATGTGCATCTGGTTTTTCCTGCCTATGTGTAGGACCTTACTTTTCCCACTACTGAACTGCAACTTGTTGAATAAGGTCTAATGTTTAAATTTGTGAAGATCCTTCTGAATTTTAAATGGGTCTTTCAAAGGGTTAGACATTTCCCTCACAAATTTATCATCCACAAATTTGATGAGTGTTTCTTCAATTTCCTCATCCAGATTACTTATGAAGATGTTGAAGACCATGGAACTCAAGATAAAATCTTAATGAACCCATTTCATACTTTCCTCCATGTAGATGTAGATGTATTAAGGATATAGTTGTTCAGCCAAGTACAGATCCACCTGGTAGTAGTACTGTCTATCCCACACTATTCTGTTTTACCAAGAAGTAGGCTGTGGTCTACTTTATCAAATGCATTAATGAAATTTAAATATATTATGTCCACAGTTTCTTTGATCTGCTAATATGTTAATGTTATCAAATAATATTTGTTTGCCATGACCTATTCTTAACAAATGTATGCTGGTTTCTATTATTCACCTTATTCATTTCTAGGTGCTCTCAAATCCATTGCTTGATTATCTTTTCCATAATTTTCCCATGTATTGAAGACAATGTGATTGGTTTGTAGTTTCCTGAGTCCACTCTTTTCCCCTTTTTGAAGATTTGAACTACATTAGCTCATTTCCTATCTTTTGGCAGTTTCCCCATGTTCCAGGAGGTCTGAAACATTTCATTCAGTAGTTTTAAAATCTTTCTCACAACTCCTTCAGTATCTTTCTATGTAAGCCATTCCATCCAGGAGACCTGTACTCATTCAAAGCAGCTAAGTGTGCTCTTACCAATTCCTTGCCTATTTTGACCTGCATTCCAATTCTATCTCCCTTTGTGCTGCTTTTGACATGTTGGACTTTTTTTTTCATTTTGCCCAAAGACAGATGCAAAAAATAAATGAATGAATTAAGCCGTTTGAATTTCTCCCTGCTATACAATTTAAATAAGTGTCTTCTTAATCTACATCTGCAATCTTTTCTTCCTGGATCTTTTTCCTTCCAACATATGAAGAAAACAGAACCAAAGAAAAGAAAGTTTATGTAAAACTGTTTGGTAGAAAACTTTTCTCATCAACTTGCTTCTAAGATCCATGGAAGTGTGAGATGGCTGCCCAAGCAATGTTGATCAATAGATTCTAAGCAGATAGTAACTTAAGTCTGACAGCCATATATATTATTAGATTGAACCTTGCAGCAGTAATCTATATATCCAATGGGTTCATTGAGGGTAAATGATGGAATGATTATACGTGTATACAAGAGAGTCAGGAGGAGAGATGGAGAATGGGGCTATCTGCCAGAATGACATACATTATACTGGATATATAAGGTAGAAAACCATAGAGGGATAATTGATTTGTCTGATGCAATGCAATGACTTACCTGTTGCCTTTTTATTGTAGTGCCAAATAAATAATGATTTTTGTGGGCCAGAATACAGGACCTTTCCACTTATTTCTCCATTCTTAATTTAAGGACATATCCTAAACTAGAGTAAATCAGCAGAGTTTCAGCAACATGATTGAGTTATGTTGATTTACCCCTCCAGGGAAACTCTGGCTCTTAGACTACAGCAAGTGAAGCAATTAGTGTAAGTTGAACAATCAATATGAGAACAAAACAACCTGAGCATTCACTTCTCTTTATTGTTGTGTCAGCACTTTCAGTGTAAAACTTAACTCTCTTCTTGTAGGACTTCCAACTTGTCTTGGGTTTTTTTAATCCTGAGACATGCTCTTATTATTTATTTGAATATTGAATCTTGAATGAAAAAAGCAACCTTTCATTATTTTTTATAGTAACATGGAAGGCATGAATGAAACTGGTGAAAATTGCAGAAGCTGGAGTAGCAACTCTATATTTATTTATTTATTCAATTTATATCCCGCCCTTCTCCAAAAGGACCCAGGGCGGAATATAGTTATTCTGCTTCCATGGCATCAAAATAAAAACAAATTCAGGACAGCAATCATCTATTTGTAATAATTGCTGAAGTTATAGGGAAGTAAGTGAATGTCCTCTGTGAGAAAATTTGAGAATTTCTGTCTCAAAGGGACTGGCACTAACCATAAGCAAAGGCCATAGCATTTGTCTTTAAAAAAAAAAAAATCAACTTTGGGTGAGGTTCTTCAGACCAGATGCAGTAGTTGAGACAGTGCAGCAATAGTGAATGATGAACAGTAGTGATTTCTGGCTAACAAAAATCTTTCTGGATAAAGAAGACACCAGGAAATCATCCACCTGCGCCCCAGAAAGCTCTTTCTTGTGAAATTGGAAATTGCAGAATGGAAACCTCACGATCTTCTTGTGAGTAGAGTGGCGGGGGAACAAGGAAGAAACAGCTCACTCATTTTGACCAACCCTCACTTTCTTGATCACTTCAGGGTACAATCAATTGCAGCAGCTGCCAAAAAAGCCAACACAGTTCTAGGCTGCATAAACAGAGGGATAGAATCAAGATCACGTGAAGTGTTAATACCACTTTATAATGCCTTGGTAAAGCCACACTTGGAATACTGCATTCAGTTTTGGTCACCACAATGTGGAAAAGATGTGGAGACTCTAGAAAGAGTGCAGAGAAGAGCAACAAAGATAATTAGGGGACTGGAGACTAAAACATATGAGGAACAGTTGCAGGATCTGGGTATGTCTAGTTTAATGAAAAGAAGGACTAGGGGAGACATGATAGCAGTGTTCCAATATCTGAGAGGCTGCCACAAAGAAGAGGGAGTCAAACTATTCTCCCAAGCACCTGAGGGCAGAACAAGAAGCAATGGGTGGAAACTAATCAAGGAGAGAAGCAACTTAGAACTGATGAGAAATTTCCTGACAGTTAGAACAATTAACCAGTAGAACAGCTTGCCTCCAGAAGTTGTGAATGCCCCAACCCTGGAAGTCTTTAAGAAGATGTTGGATAGCCATTTGTCTGAAATGGTATAGGGTTTCCTGCCTGGGCAGGGGGCTTGACTAGAAGACCTCCAAGGTCCCTTCCAACTCTGCTATTGTATTGTATTGTAATTTACAGTTAAAAAGTCTTTGAAAACAAAGAAAACTTTCAGTGAGCCAATCTTCCTTCCAGACTTCCAAAAAAAGAAAAAAGAAAAGAAGAAAATAATACTTTTAAAAGACTTTAAAATAACAGCAAAGAGCTTAATCGAGATGTTGACTAAGAAAGTATAAATCTGAAAGATAAATATTTTGGTGAAAATACTTTTGCCCTTGCTTGAAATTAAATAAGCAGACTAGGCTTTCCTGGGAATTGTGATTGTTTGACAACAAATGAAAAAGATAATTGAGAGAAGTTACTCAATCTGAAATCATAGCAGTTAGTTCTTTGTGTGGTATTGGCTTTCATATACATCGTGCTTCTGAAGAACCTAGATGTTATAATGTATCACTGCAGCATATGTACCAATCCAAACAGTGTGGCCTTTTGGAATTGACAGATGGACATTGACAAATTTTCTCAATGCGCAGATTTTTAAGTAACATCCAAAATTTATGTGAATGGCATCCAGTGTGCTGATTACTGCTGGAACCACACTCCCAGCTTATTCCATAATAAATGCTAGGCATTAAGGGTATTAATTTTTCTAAGTTGTTTCCTATATTGTTATGAATTTTAAATGCCTGACATGAAATATAACAGAGAACATGCTTCTCAAAAAAAGCATTTTTGGGGCAAATGCTTCTCAAAAAAGAAGAAAACTATTTTATTACTTCAAAAAGTTGAAACAAGATGTAGCTTGTCCTCAAGATATGCATACTAGAACAAAAAATATAAAATCTTTGGCTTCTTAAATTTGGGTAGAGAATTTATTTCAGTGGAAGATGGAATTGTTTTGAATGTAATTTAAAAATTAAGCTAGAACTGATATTGACTGATATTTATGATATATGTTATATGTAGGAGTAGAAACTATTCTACATGGAATAAAGACTGGTAGTGGGAAATTACAAAAAAACTGATTACAAAGGACTTATGGACGAGATTGTCTTTGGTGAGATAGGCAGCTATACAAATTTGATAAATAAATAATTGAATGAATTGCCATATGAAAATTGGAATTTAGTTGGAGATTGGAATGGAGTAATTTGTCTACAAAAGGACAGAACTTTTGAGAAAAAAAATTGTAAAACAATCTAGAAAAATCGGGATCACCTTTGGTGGGAAGGTAACAGCACTACATGGCCATGGAGACATCTTCAGACAGCACTGGCTCTTTGGCTTTGAAACAGAAATGAGCACCTCCCACTAGAGTCAAGAACATCTAGCACCATGATGGAGAACCTATGGCATGGGTGCCACAGGTGGCACGCGAAGCCATTTCTGAGGGCACGTGAGGCGTTGCCCTGTCAGCTCCAGCGCGCATGTGTACGCTGGCCAGCTGATTTAGGCGTTCTTTTGAGGCCGTTTTTCGCCCTCTGGAGGCTTCAGGGAAGCTCTGGAGATGGGAATGAGGCTGTTTTAACCCTCCCCAGGCTCTTAGAAAGCTTCTTGAGCCTGAGGAGGGTGAAAAAAAGCATGCCAAGCATTATGGGTGTGGCACGCGCACCCACGACCCCCATGCGCTTCCCCCGCTTTTTGGCACGCGAGCCAAAAAGAGTTAGCCATCATTGATCTAGCACATATATATGCAAGGGGAATCTTTACCTTTACCTTTAGATACAAGGGAACATGAAACTGGTGATACAAAACAATATTCTTATTTTTCGGAAAGATACAGATCTTTTTCAAGATATGTTTTTAATGGCTACTAGCTTTCATAAAGTGAAAATATTGCCAAAGACTTTTTCAGACTATAACCCAATAACTTTACTATTTAAAAAGCAAAACCACTTCTTCAAATGGAAGTTAAATGAAATATTGTTGCAGAAAGAAGCAGTAATGAAAGATTATTAAAAAAAAACATTTTTTTTATAATAATCTTAACAAAGGTACAGATATAAGAACGATTTGGAACACATATAAAACTTTTATGAAGGACTACTTTATTGTGCATAATAGCAAACTAAAAAAACAAAACCACAAGAGAAAAACAGGGAATTTTACAAATGAAAGAAGAATAAAAGAAATTCCCCAAAAACAAAATTATTCCAAAGCAAATTAAATTTTTATAACAGCAGTTGTCTTTGTTAACAGTAAGTGAAATGGAAGTAAAAATGAATTATGTAAAGGAAACGAATCTTAAATTTCCAAATAAGTCAGAAAAATGGTTGGTATATAAGGTAACATTTTTTAAAATAATAATAATATTGAAATTACAAACTGGAGATACCTTAACAACCACTAATCTAAAGATGCAAAAAATAATTCATAATACTACACTTCATTATATAATAAAGAAGAAATTTCACTGGCAAGGTTGAGGAATATTTACAAAAAAAAATACTAAAGATCACAGATAGAAACAAGTACAGCTAATGAATGGACCTTTTAAAAAATGGGAAGTTTGTCAAACTATTTAAAAAAAGGTAAAAATGGCTGAGTCAGATGCTTTGCAAGCCTCATATTATAAACATTTTGAAAATGAATTATTACAATCTTAACGAAACATGATCCATTTTATCTTACAGACTGGAAAGATGCCAGGGAGTTGCAAAGAGACTAATAAAACATGAATACCTAAATATCATTTTTAAAAAGTTGGGGGAAACAGAATCAAAAGATTGTATATTTTGATCATAAAAATGGAAGAAATGAATTGCAGGACACTAAACACTTCCCAATTAGTTTTTTTTTCCATTTAGATTACATGGTGATCATTCCTACCTTCTGAAGAATTTGGATTTTATATACATGTATATACTGTATACGCATGCATATGCATGACATAAAGGCTTTATATAGCTTTAATAGAAAATGCCTGTCTACATCCAGTTTTTGTTCAAAAAAAGTATTGTTACTTTGGTTGAGACAGCACTGTTTTAAGTTTTTCTTTGGTTCAATGTTGCATGATCAAATAAGGAAATCTTTGTGAATATGGGAATAAAAAAGGTACTGTATTTTTCATGAAAATGGGCGCATTTTTTGCCCCAAAATGGGCAAACATGGCTTTTAGGAGGCTTATAGAGTGCTCCTGGGAGCTGGGGAGAGAGAGATATGTGCAAAGAAACATCCCGTTTTCCACAGGCCTCCCAAACCCTCTGCATGTCCATTTTTGTGAAGGGGGCGTGGTTTCGGAAGGCCAAAAATGCTTTATTCAATGTATAAGGCACACCCAGATTTTCACTCCCTTTTGGGGAGGGGGGTGCATCTTATACTCCAAAAATATGGTTATTATGTAGCTAATTATACCTATGAAATATAAATATAATTTGAAATTTGAAATCAGTAATAAATAACACCTTACATACAGTTATACTGTATGTGCATAAAGTTATGTATGCCTTATGTTTAATGGATAAAATGAGTCTATGAAGTGAATCTGCGTATGATGTTTGTACATATGACTGTATATACAGAGAGAGAGGGGGGGAGGGAGGGAGAGAGAGAGAGGGAGGGAGGAGAGAGAGAGAGAGAGAGAGAGAGAGAGAGAGAGAGAGAGAGAGAGAGAGAGAGAGAGAGAGAGAGAGAGAGAGAGAGAGAGAGAGAATTTGGAGTAATATTCCATGCATCATATTTATGCCTTAATGCATGGGGTCAAACTTGCCGCATTACTTTGCTGTCATGTGATGTTTTTCCCCTTCGCAGAGCTGGGGTGGGTGTGGCCTGTGCGTGACGCACCCAGCCCATGGGTTGCCAGCTTGACTCCCCTGCATGCATTTGTTAAACTTTAAGGCACTACAAACCCTTTGTAACTTTTGCTACCAAAAAAACCCAAACCAAAACAGGGCTACCACTTTGGACATGGCTATTTGTGAGACATCCTGGTTGAACCAAAACTTGTTTCTCTGAGAGCTCAGAAAAATCTAATCATTGCTTTAATTAAGTGTATTCAAGGTCTGGTTCTAATCTCTTCCATAATGCATTTGAACAATTGCTAGTAAGTTGGGCTGAGCTGAAATGATCTGTAAAACTTCTCAAGGGACAATAAGTAAGGAGACAAATCATCTGCATGCAATTATTAGTTGTTTTATTGCCTTTTTAATTAAGAGCTCCACTAACAGAAAAAGAGGAACAATATAGTGATACTTCTCATCTTTTCTTTCATCTCTCCTAAGAAGAGAGAGAAAGAAGGCTCCTTCTGTTATTCTATTCAGACAATGCACATTTATAAATGTATGAAGGCCTTCATAATGTTTAGTCCCAAATCATGATGAACAGAGAGAAGTTTGTAAATAAACATGACCTTAATGTTTTAAACCTTCCCTTGATCTAAGGATCATGTCATCAGTCTAATTAAACAATTCTGAAGTTGTATGTATAATCATATTAAAAAGATGCTATTAAGAAAATGAATCTATTGGGAATGTGATATCTTGGATTATACATTACCCCACTGCTTTGTTTTTGCCAAAGCTTTCATAATAACCATGTTGTGCTTGCCAATTAGGGAGGAGGAAAGCACTTTTTTTTTGTACTAGCTGCTACACAGATGTCACAGATTGTAAAACAAACAACAAAGTACGGAATCTCATATTCATCTTATGAGAATATGTAAACTAAGTACAATGATTTTATAATTAGAGATAAATCATAAAAGTGTTCAGTTTGGTTCGGCTTTCAAGAAGCTTTGTAATTTCTTTCATGGAGGAGAACAAAAGGCAGGTAGAAAGAAGCATTCAAATAATGGACTAATGCAATCGTAAAGGACTATTAAAATTGTTGTGTCCTGCAAATATCAAGTTTGATACTTCTGGAAAGAAGTGGAAGGTTATACTAGGGCAAGTAGTCCCTCGGGGAATATGTAGATCTGCAATGCACAGAGCTGTAGTTGAATGTATTAAGAAGGCCAGGTGAGAGTTCTTTTTAGCTGGGGGGGGGGAAAGAAGCAAAATTGTGGAAGCTATTTATTTATTTATATTGTTTATTTTATTCATTTAGTTTGTCAAACATGTACAAGATAACTGATATAAGTATTAACATGCACATGAGCACATGAAACTAGTACAAATAAATGGGGACAGTGGGACGGGGATGGTAGGCACACTGATGTGCTTATGCATGCTCCCTTACAGACCTCTTAGGAATGATGTGAGGTCCACAGGAGACAGTTTAAGGTTAAAGTTATGGGAGTTTGAGGATGTAACGACAAAGTCAGGTAGTGCATTCCACGCATTGACCACTCTGTTGCAGGTCATATTTTCTGCAATTTAGTTTGGAGTGGTTTACTTGAGTTTGTATCTATTGTTTGCCTGTGTATTATTGTGGTTGAAGCTGAAGTAGTTGTTGACAGGTAGGACATGGTAGCAGACAATTGTGTGTACTATGCTTCGATCAGACCATAGGCGGCATAGTTCAAGGTTGTCCAAGCCCAAAATATCAAGCTTGGTGGCATAAAGTATTCTGTTGTGAGCAGAGGGGTAATCTTGTGGCATATTCTTCTCGTGAAATACCTCTGGACCTGCTCAATTGTATTAATGTCTGAGATACATTGTGGATTCCAGGCAGATGAGCTCTATTTGAGGATTAGTCCGCCAAAGGTTTTGTATGCTCTAGTTAGCAGTACAATGTTACCAGAGAAGAAGCTTCGCAAAATTAGGTTAACAACTCTTAATACCTTTTTGGCAATGCTGTTATAGTGAGATTATGATGTTACAGTGAGATTATGGATGGTCTTCCCCTTGCCATAATATTCTTTCTAGGGGGCAAAGGGAAACATCTGCCTATGTTGTTTGTGGCCTTAGCCAATGAAACAGGATGGGATGGGATGGGCACCCTTCAATATGTTTCAGGTTCAGCGATGGTTAGTCAGGATTTTTTTTCCTAAAGCAAACATGGAAATTGAGCATCTTTTCATTTCTCCTTCTCTGTTTCATGGATGAGACCAACCTGCTCTCTTCCTCTCTAGCCAGAGAAATAGCAGGAACTATTTCTGGCAAGGTCAGAAGCTGATATCCTAATACCAAATTTGTTCATTTTAGTAACAAAGAAAGGGTGAAAAAGAAGCCACTTTTGAGTGGGAGGGACCATTTTTATTCTTTCATGAAAAAAGTATTTTGAAATCAGTAGGTGAAAGAAAAATGTGAACATGCATTGCAATATAAATACAGTATAACTTGGAGTTGATGCACGCAAAAGCTGAAATTAACTTTTCTACCTATATCCGAAATTCTTGTGTGCCTATTTATCAGTTTCATTCCAGGTAGAAGCCTGGCATGCTTTTTTCCCCCAAAGGAGATAGAAATTGTAATCTCACAGAGTGACTTGGCCACCTAATCGGTACTCAGAATCTAGAATCTACTTCTTTTCAGCTCAGCTGTTTCTTGCAAAATTACTTGTTGACATACTGATGTTTCCATTTAATTTCAGATTTCCATAGAATAATAGCACCAGCGTTTTCATTTTCAGCTAGAAAATAATGTCACTGTATTTAACTAGTGATAAGTACTGAGGAAAGGCATCCAGGGAATTCAGAGAATGTAGTGGACAACCTGATCCACAGGCATGTCCCTTCTCTTTACCCAAAATGTTTCCTGCAGAATTACAAACTCTATTCTGGGCTATGGAATCCCTCCAGATATTGTTGAAATATCTGCCTAATTATCTTTGTCACGCTGCTTGCTAGTTAGAGAAAGACAGACTTGTGGCAACAATGGAGACATTACATTTGGGAACCTATGAGTTCCATGACCTGATATGACACAAAGAAACATTATGCTATGGGTATTGGTGTGTGTGTGTGTGTACATGCATGTGTGTTTGTTTGTATGTCTTCCCTGGAAAGGAAAAAACCAAATTCAAGAAGGCAATACTGCAGCATGTAAAATAAGGCTTAAGTAACCTGCACCTGTATAACAAAAAGAAAAAAGATTAGGAAATTCATTCCTATATTTTGCACATTGTTTCTAATTTGGCTCTTTCCAATTTCTTTAACAGGTTTAAATCTTCATGCACATCTATAATCTCCTACCTGTTTCTCCACCATCAACATTTCTACAGACATTTAGCTCACAAATTTCAAGTTAATAGCGCAAGCGCAACCTTGTCCGTGTTTATTTAGAAGTCACCCTTATGGAGGTCACTAGAATCTATTCCCATTAAAGTCCCAAATTAATATTCAGAATATTGTACTTGAGCCCACTAATTTTACAACAGGCTTTTAAAAAGCACTCAGTCCTTTATCCATTCCAGACACTTTGGGATCATTTCTATTAAAGAAGGCTCTACCGTATGCAGAAACAGTTTCAAAGCCAGAATTTAAGAGCCAAAGACCTCTTAACACTTAATCTGAATCATGGGTGAATTAAGGAGCTCAGCGGTCCTTTGGAAAGGAGAAAATGAAGATGGAATTTAGTTCCCTTTGTAAAAGCATTATGGAGAGCTCTTTCAGAATTTGGCATATGTTATGCTGACAATTGGCCCAGGGATCCTTTTATTTTAACTTGGCAAAGACATATATCCTAACTGTGCAAACTTCTAACAATCTCCCCTTGAACAACTTCTTTTCAGTCTCCTTGAATCCCCTTTCAATGAGCAAGAATCTAATGCCAACCTCAGCACTTCAGTTAGGAAAACACCCATACGCCCGCATGCGTGCACACACACACACACACACACACACACACACACACACAAACCTACAGGTTTAAGAGCTGTATTTCATTCCCCGTCCAAACACTGGACTGGCCTAATTAAAGCATGCCAGTCAGTGAGCAGCACTCATTTTCTTTAAATGCTGTATTGACCTCTTTTCTGGCTGACACTGAAAAGAGCTAGGTCTTTTTTATTGTTATGGATTGCTCGGTTGCACCTGCATTCGGGGGGGGGAGGTGGCATGAATTAAAATTCAGTAAGAAAGAGGGAAATAAAACATGAAAAGTGGAAAGAATTCCTCCCTCAGACCTCAGCCGTGACCTGCCTTGGTATTTTGTGGGAGAGCTTGGTGCAGGTAAAGAGGAATCTGCCGCTAACCCTGCATTCTGGCAGGAGCAAGGAGGATAATAGAGGTGATGCCCTCAATCTCCAGTGGTAAAGGCTTTTGACTGCATCCCTTCACAAGCACCCTTTTTGGAACAAGCACAAAGGAGGAATCTCAAAAGCATCTGACTGCTAGTTCAATGGCAAGAATGGATTGAACAATCAGAGCCTGGAAAGTTTGGGGGCACAATAAAGCAGAATTTAATCAGGAAGGATGTCAGCTCAGAGGTGAAACGGCTGTTTGAAAGCTTTTGAGTTTTTCTTCAGAACCCTCGGAGTGTGAACAAACTCCTTTAAAGAATGTAAGGGCTGCCTGTGTCTGTGCGTTAAGATCAGAACGATACTTCAGAAACAAAAGCTGTTTACCACACTCCTCCATTTGCAAAGGGTTATGGCACCCTGTCCGTCTCCTTCCTCTGAAACATCACATACAACACTATGTGACATCTTTTAAAATAATTTGCATCAAATTCAACTGTTGTCCTCTTTTTAAAGCTTTCGGGACTTTTTCCCCTTTCACTAAACTCATCCTGGGTGTGGCCAGTGCATGATGCATCCAGCCAATGGCCCGCGAGTTTGGTGGCCCTGGGATATAGCTTTTTAGGGAAATGTGTAATCACGTGCATCCAAAAATTGTGTCTATTTACTGTACTGATACATGGAAATAGTGCTTCTTTATACAATAAGCTAAAGGTAGTAAGGAAGAAAGTAGGATTTCAGTCAATTCTAAATGTCCAAATCACATCCTAAACTTCAAATTCAGATACACTATCAATGATCATCAGGGTTCATCTGAGAATCTCTTTGAGCATCATCTCAGGAAATTGAAAAGAACAACAGAATAACAAGTATTGGAAGGGACCTTGAAGGTCTTCTACTCCAACCCCCTACTCAAGCAGGAGACGTATACCACTTCAGACAAACAGTTGTACAATCTCATCTTAAAAACTTTCAGTGATGGAGCACTCTTAACTTCTGAAAGCAAACTGTTCCACTGATAGCACAGTATTTTGCTCACTAGTTTTTTGGGGGGGACCCTAAACCCTTGATGGCAAACCTATGGCACACATGCCACAGGGGCATGCAGAGCCATATCTGCCGGCATGTGAGAGCTCAGCTCCAGTGTGCATGCGATCAAACAATGCTAAATATTCCCATGTCCCACATTTGGCTGATCTGATTTGACTGGCTCACCAAATTAGGACCCAACTCAAATGACTTAAAATGAAATACTTACATGTAGCTTTTGCCATATTGGCACTTGTTTTGCTAGAAAACTACAAAAGTGTACTCAACTAAGCTTTTCCACCAACCTGCAGTTTTCTTGGCTTTCTTCGTGTCAGTTAAATTTCAGGAGACAATATTAGGGATTTTATATTAGAAAATACATATGATACTTGGCTGCCACAGAACTAAAAACAATCCTTCCAAACCTGACCCGCAGCAATACATTAAAATAAAAGAAATTTTAAAGATATTTTAAGCACCATGAGAATGAGGTAGGAACAAGAAAGGAAATCTTTGCAAAAGAAGAAGATTCTGGAAACGGAAGATCAAATTGGACAGGATTATTTAAAACAATGCAAGCTCAGCTCAGCATGCAAATATTCCCAGTGCTAAACAGTTGCAAGATGATGAAAAGCTCCACAGGAAGATCCTTTTTGCATTCAGGAATTGCATAAACCAAATGATAATTTCTGACATACAGAGTGTTAGTTTTGAAAGCCCAAGTTACTCTTCTAAAGGGCAATGGAATCCAAACTATGTACATATCTAGCCCCACCAGCAAATATATTGGAATCATCCAGGTCAGTATTAATGTGCAGATCAGTTGTTCAGTAAAATGAATCTTGTAATAATAAGGTCAAATATATAAATCAAGGTCATAAACTGTGCTAATATTTCTGGGACTAAAAATTTGCATTCTTCATTATTATATTTTCTTGTTCCATTTTCTTATGAGAGCCTTTTCATTTCTATCTATTGCTTCCTTACTGTGCTGCCTTTAATTCAAAACCTATCCTAGTTAATTAATGAGAGTTTGTGCTGAAACAGTTCATAATGGATGCAGCAGTAAAATATGATCATTGTCCACCCTATCCTTTAAGAAAATGTGCAATTATCTTGTAGAAAACTGGTGAAATAATCAAAACTTACCTCCTAGAAGAGATAACAAGCTCTAATCCAGAATGTTTACAACCAAGAGGAATCATATTAAATGCAGATGTTAATTTACCATAACAAGACAAGAATGTCACTAACTACTTGTTCTTTTCAAAAAGGAAGTGGTTTAAATAATTATTTTAACTGCAGGTGTTGGTATTGGCTCAGCAGGAACAAAAGTATCATTTGTAACAATCCTATCTTCGTCAGCTGTGTTTATATAAAGCTGTTTTATTCATTCTACCATTCTCTTCTGTTCTTTCTCACCATTGAGGCAGAGATGTGCATTTATTTACAGTTCAAAGGGTCAAACTGAATGTTCTATTTATTATAAAGAACACAATTCATCTTGCTGGTCACTCAGGAAGTGTGTGGATCCTAAGTTTGTGGGTTTCTTGTCCAAGGAAGGGATATTAAAAGTCTATTTCATCTTCCTTCACAAATGCAGATATGTAAAACCAAATTAATTCCTACTGGTGTCAGTTACCTGCTAAACAAGAACCTTTAGCAAAGAACTGATATGAATACACCATTTTCTCAAGAACCTCTCATTCTAATTTTTAAAACCAAAAGTCAAAGACATTTAAAGGTAACAGTTCTACATGATGATTTACAGTGATGAGTAAAGTTTAACAAGGATATAAAGCTTGCTATAGTGGATTATTCTTCTGATCCATATTTCATCTCTAAAAGAAGTTAGAATCAGAAGGGCAAATGGGAAAAGATGGAAAGAGAGCAAAGGAGAGTTGAAAGGCAAACCAGGATTAAAATGTTTGATATATTTGTGACAAAATAGGGCATCGGGTTAAACCCTATTTTGAGATTACATTCAACTCAACTACCTTAAGTTTCTAATTAGCTCCCAGAACAAATTGGGAATGTAAATCAATGACTAGTAAGCAAAAAAGGCGTTTTGACTCTGAAATTGGAAGAATTTTTAGTGACTCAAACATCTAGTCAGAAATACCTGCAGATTGAGCCTGGATGGCTACCACTGGTGTACTTTGATAAACAAAGAAGTTTCATTTGTTGAAGCCTGAAATTAAACATTAGAACCAAAAACAAACCATTAGGTTTCTAAAAAAGCTGCTAACCAATAGCTAAAGTCCCTATAACAGCAGGAAAAAGAAGTAGTGAACTAGAGCACAAGCCAAAAAAAAACTTATTAAAAAAAGATGGAGAAGGAGGCAAAAACAGTGTCTGAATTCTTACCCTATGCCTTGTGATTGACTTGCATTTTCAATTAACACCTGGAAGAGAAGCTGCTAGGCAAGTTAGTTCTTCCTATTTACTCTTGCAAGGTTGCTCCAATCCCAACCTGATAATTATTTCCCTCTTTTGTTGTAGCAACTGCCCAGGGCCTTCCAGACAATCCTCATTAATACATAGCCCTTATTTTCTGATGCCTACACTAAGCAATTCTGGGGTTTAAGAGGGAAAGAAAGATTCCAGAGATATAAAACTTGCCCAATGAGAGTAACTCCTTTGTGACTCAAGACCAGAGTTTGTCCTTGCAATTTGGGCTTACTCTGAAGATTTAAAAAAAAACACCCAGTGCTACTGGAAAGAATTTCTTAAAAAACTTTCAAAGTTTGTGGCTATCCTGATGTCTCCCTTGGTGTTCTTGTTCTTTGATATCCATCCTGCAAATTCTAAATTAAGCACTGACACACAAATTACAGGTGATGTCTTCTCACTGAGACCTACTTGTTCTAGGAAAGCAACCATGGGAAGAAGCTATTATGCATGTTGATTAAATCCAGGGGCTATCCATTAAAACAGAAATGGGAGGTGAATTTCAGACATCACTTGTACAAAAGATAATTCTTTAACATGTTGTAGGAAGACAGTGGCTGATGTTAACAAAGAATAGATAGAATAATATGTTGTGTGGCAATCTCATAATACTATGTATTACCTATGTATTACCCTATACATATAATATTGCCACGTGTATATTTTAAATGATGATTTTAAATACCTAAATCCTATGAAGAATATAATTAGTCTGACAAAGAGAAGGCTAAGGATAAACATGGCAGCAATTTTCCAATACATAAAGCAATATCACATGGAAAAGGTTATAGATTTATTTTTCAGAGTAGCAAAAGCAATAGCACATAGACTTATATACCACTTCACAGTGCTTTAAGTGGTTTACAGAATCAACATATTGCCCCCAACAATTTGGGTCCTCATTTTACTTACCTCAGAAAGCTGACTAAACCTTGAAGTGGTAAGAATTGAACTGCTGGCAGTTAGTGGAATTAGCCTGCAACACTGCATTCTAACCAGGAAACACAAAAGCCAAGGATGGAAGTATTGAGGAGAGAAATCCAAACTTTAAATAAGCAGGAAGTTGTTGATTAAGATAATTATTAAACAGTGTAACAGCCTACTATTTGAAGTCATGGGTTCTCCATCACTCCATGTTTTCAAAAAAAGAATGGACACCTATTTGTCTGAAATAGTCTAAAGATTTCCACACTTGAAAGGGGTTTGGACTAAAAGACTCCAAGGTCTCTTCCAGCTCTATCATTCTACCTAGAGATCAGAAACACAACTTCAGATGTAGACATAATCAATTGCATTTGTTTGCAACATTTGAGATTATTCCTATATTATATACATAATATGCCCCTTGAATTTGGGCCCAGTGTGTAATTATATGAAATGGCTGAATCCAAGTATGATTTATCATTAATATAGGAATTGACTTGGTCAAGAATGAAAGCTTCCCAACCTATTGGCCTTTGTCAGTCAATGGAAGGTACACATTTATAAGTTGGACAATCAGCACTATTCATAGTTAGTACTAAAGAGCCCCAGTGGTGCAGTGGTTAGAATGTAGTACTAGAGGCTATGTCTGCTGATCACCGGCTGCCAGCCATTTGGTAGTTCAAGTCTCACCAGCTCAAGGTTGACTCAGCCTTCCATCCTCCAAAGTCAGTAAAATGAAGATCCAGATTGTTGGGGGCAATATGCTGACTCTGTAAACCGCTTAGAGAGAGTTGTAAAGAACTGTGAAGCATTATATAAGTATAAGTGCTATTGCTAAAGGCAGAATAAGATTCATTTGAGTAATAGAACACCAAACTTACTGACATTGGACTTACCACATCTGGGTTCCAAGACTCTAGATGATGACTATATCTCCTTGGTAATATCTAACAGCCATCCTGCATTTAAGAAACATGGGCAGCTGGAGTGACATAGGAAATTGTTTCAGTTCTGATACAACTTAACTTAATACAATACAATAGCAGAGTTGGAAGGGACCTTGTAGGTCTTCTAGTCCAACCCCCTGCGTGGGCAGGAACCTTATACCATTTCAGACAAATGGCTATCTAACATCTTTTTAAAGACTTCCAGGGTTGGGGCATTCACAACTTCTGGAGGCAAGCTGTTCCAAAGGTTAATTGTTCTAACTGTCAGGAAATTTCTCCTTAGTTCTAAGTTGCTTCTCTCCTTGATTAGTTTCCACCCATTGCATATAATCATAGGTACTAAGTGTCAATAGGACAAATGTCAAATTATTCCAAATTATTGTATGAGAAAGAGTTCAACCTTCCAATTCAACATATCCACTCAGCTCTAGTACGCTTCAGTAGAGTTTTACCCAACAGGAATAACTACAAAATCCCAAAATTTCAGTTGATGTTACATGGGCACTACAATCAACCTTCACTTTCGATTTCTAATATTAATTTTAATTCCGGGCTCAATTAAAATGATTTGATACTTTCAAGATTAAAGCAGAGAATCATTTAGCTTATCTAAAAATAATAATGCGGTTGGAGAGAATTTGATTGGAATCGGCAAAAGAAAGGGTGGAATCTTACATTACAATAAGGAAAAAAAATCAGATATAACTATATTCTAAAATTATCTAGTGCACCATATTTCTGCAGTTAGCAGTTAAAGATTAATTACGAGATGAAAGCTGACGTTGATTTTTCAAATGTTTCCCAGTTAAGAATATGTTTCTTTATAGTTTAATATTGCCATGTCAATCATTGTAATAACATATAACTATTTAAATTCCCCATTAGAATTAATGATGAACTGTATTGTTAAGTTTTATTTAATGATAGGGGGAAATAGGAGCTGTGCTGTCTCCGACAAACATATATTCTTTTCACCTGAAAATGGATTATGCTCAAAACAGGCTTCTTAAATTCAGAAACAACTCAATAATTAAATAAAGCAAGGAAATATTTGTTTTCTTTAACAATGTTTTGTTAAAGTAATAGACTTTAGTAGTGGGAGCTTGTTGCTGCTGATGTAGAAATATTTCATCTTCTAAGGTACACTGTATGTAAAGGATGTTGGTTTAAGACAGAGAACTAGGGAATTAAGGAAAGGGTTTTACATTGCACTTGTGTGTACATCATGCTGTCAGTATGAGCATGGACATGATGCTCCTTTTCCCTTTCAATATAGCAAAGGCTTTTGAGGTTGAGAGGAAATGTTCTGTAAGAAATGTCTGTCCAAAGTATTTTTCTGCATGCAGATATAGATGTGTATAACTTTTGGTGTACAGTCAACATTGTAAGCATCACATATATCAACTTCAAAATGAACCTTCATCTTTTTGTTTCTCAGTTGCCACATAGTATAGGTGGGGGGAGAGGCTAGAATGCAAGAGCATTCTCCAGCACCCAAGTTCAGAAGCATAAATATTCTTGGTATTGTCTTTCTTCAAAGCCCAGCATTGTCAAATAAAAGGTGATTGGGAAAGAGCATAGGCAGGATGCTTGGTTGTGGTATTGTGGATAGTGTAGATAGACCTGTGTCTGTCTAAACCCTTTTCTGTGTTATAGATTTTTCCAGGGGTGGGTTCTGGCTGCCGCCATTGCCTTTTTGCTCAGGGACATGCATACTTGATGCACACTTGATGCGAGCTATGCACACATGCGCAGTGCAACAAAAATTGTTCTGCGTATGCGCAGAAGGCAAAAACAAGGTGGCGTCACCGAGAGAACTGGTTTGGGGGGGGGGTGGCAAGCCTGGTGATCCAGGCCGCCAAGTTACTACCGGTTTGGCTGAACTAGTCCGAACCGGTAGGAGCCCACCTCTGGATTATTCCCTGGAAGCTCTGTTCCCCATGGTAATACTTCACTCAGCATTACTCTTAGTATCTGACTTGCAATCACCATTGGGACCAGAATTTCCATTGCTAAGCAAGGCAGTTTTTAAATGAGTGTGATCAATTTTATGATCTTTTTGCCTCAGTTGTTACGTAAAGCACTGCAATTGTTAAGCAAGTCACATGGTCATTATGCACACCCATATTCTCCTGCTTCTCTGAAGCTGGCTGGGAAGGTCACAAATGGTGATCATGTGATGTCGGAATGCTGCAAGTGTGATAAATGCAAGCTGTTGTCAAATGCCTAAATTTTGATCACATGACCATGGGGATATTATGACGATCATAAGTGCAAGGACTGGTCACATGTCATCATTTTCAACACCGTTGTAACTTCAAAGACCACTAAATGAATGTTTGTAAGTCAAGGACTAACTGTACTGAACGCCGCTGCTTTCTTCAATTCAAAGTCTCCATCTAGTTCCACATACAGATACAAAGATGAACTTAACCTGGCAGGAATCAGATTGCCTGAAACACATCACCAAACATAAGTCAGAGGTCAAAGTATTGGAGACCTTAATTTATCTGTAGTGCCGACTTAATCTGTTTATTAGGTTTATGGGTCCTGCAGCTCTCTATTTCAGCAGTTCTCTACAGACACTGAGACAGGCATGCATTGAAAAAAATAAGCTTATAGGATGTCTAAGTATAACAAAATGTAATGTATTTATTTCCTTTCTTTTTTTTAAGTAGTCCACAGGCTTGACATACATATTAATTGTTGTTTCTATTTGTACGTGTATACAAATATGTGCACTCATACCATATCAGGGAGCACTCCAAAAGCAATTATTGTGAACCGATGTAAACAATAACAATATAAATGGCCACAAAACAGGCATTTTAATGACTCACTAAAAGCCCCCTTTTTTAAAGGATTGATTAAAATTATAGGGGAATTAGACATTACTACACATTTCATTTGTTCTGTCCCACTCATTCTCACTTCATTTGTCAATTCATTCCTTCTGATGGTAGCATCACTTGCCTAGTTCCTCAAAGCAAAGGAGAAAAACCTTTCAATTCTATAACCATTATCTAGTACTAAATCACACAGTACTTAATGGACATGTTTTTGATGCATTTAAAAAAAATTATATTGCAGGTACTGCAGAAAAGCAGTAATGAGATTGGAAAAGACATCTCACCAAAAATATTTAAGTCAGCATGTGGTAAAAAGTGTCAAATTTTACAGACTAATCTGAAAATACATAAACTACAAACTACTCTCGTTTTCTTATGTAAAATTACATTTGTTAGGCTGAAAGGTTGAGACAAAAACAAGATTTTCATAAGTTAAATCAGGGCTCACAACCTGATGTTCATAGGCCATTAAAAATTAATCTTCAAGTTTTAAAAAGTTGATGGTATTTTTTTAGGATTCTGACATCCCAAAACGAAATCTTACAAGTTTTGGGTATGATTGTAGAAATTTCATCTGATGAACTTTTGATGTCTGGGGTGCTTTAAAAGCTTTCCCATCCCTGTAAATATATATATAAAAAATAGTGACCAAAGAACTTGTGGGTGATGCAAATATGTAATAACACTGAAATAGAAAAAAACTATTATCTGTACTTTGCATTTTCATATCAGTACCACATAGTACCTATTGATAATGTGTGTTACATTATTCTCTTTCTTTCTCCCTCCCCCTCTCCCTCCCCCTCCCTCTCTCTCTCCCTCTCCCAAGTAATGTTCAGCAGCTTTATCCATTTATTTTGAGATCTCACAAGAGTAGAACACCTCCCTGCTCTTCACTATATCAGTCCCCTCCTTTTTTTTCTGACTTCCATGTTTAACAAAAAGAAGCTACTGCTTTAAGAAGACATCTCATTAAAGGAACTTCGAAGCAGTGCCTGTTTTGACATCCTTTTGGCAGAGTCAACCCTTCTGCACTTAAAAGGCTGACTTTGACACCCTTGTGCAGTCACTTTAAATTTGTAGCGCTGAGTGAAGTTCATTTTCTATTTTTATTAACTCGATATGGAAGTAGTTATTATGTGGGAGCAGCTGTACCTGTTGATTTTGGCTAGAGTTTTCACACCAGTTTACCAAGATCCACATTCTCCTTTATGAATGTGATAAGAACTTGAGATTGAAAAAGAAAAAGCAAATGTTGGAAAAAGCAAAACTGGCAGATTCGTCCATTTCTCAGGGTTGAAAAATCTGATTTTGTTTGGTTTAATTAAGGATGCAAATACAACAAGGGCACATGTATTTCTAGATTTCGCTTTTCATCAATATTCTCCTGTCATTCATAGGAAAGGCAGATACCTTGATGGAATTTGCCTCCCTTAATTAAATATTGTAGATTGATGTTTGATCTGAAACTGCAGAGTTGTGCCTCCAATTTCATATCTCCAGGAAAAGATGTTAACAATAGTGGGCAACTTCAGGATTTCTCTTCTATCTCTTCTTATGGGAATATCCCTAAACTGAATTTAAGAAAACAATCTTCATTTGGAGAATTTAACTGGAGAACAGTGTGACCCTATCTTTAACTTTCTAGCAATTTGGTCACAGTTGTGATGCTGCTGCTGCTGCTAGCCATAATCTCTATACTGCTTTTATTTTAAATTTTATTTTATTTTGATTGTATAGTTCTGGTTATCTATCAACTGTAAGATACAGCAGCCAAGCTGCTTCATCTGAATAGTCCTAACAAAGATCTCCCTCTCCAAGATGCTATGTGTTGCAGTTGATTAGTGATGCACCTAGTGTCAACCCTGAAGCTGACCGGAGCCATATTGGAGCTTCAGTGTTGCCACTCTGAGATGAGGGAAAAGGAGGGAAGTTATAAAATAAAATGTTTTCTCTTGAGAACCAAGGACATTCTCACAACCTTGAGAGCAGAGCAAAGCTGGCTGGAAAAGTCTGGGAGCTGAAGTCCTTCAGACTTAAAGTTGCAAAGTTTGCCCACCCCTGCTTTAGAGTCAGTTTTCACCCGATATGTGCCAATATGATACTTCCAATAAAGCTATCCTTTGAGGAATCTATTTGCCTCTGAGTTTTGTTTGCTATGGATCTATTTCTTGGAACCCTGATACCTAGCATATTTGACACTTACAGGGAATATTTTTTTTAAAATATCCCACTCCTTGGTGGGCTGCTCTGTCACATTGCCAACTGCCAAACAAAGATTGGTACACCAAGAGCAGAGAACTATCTCCATCAGCTGCCAACTTTTTGGATGGCCTTCTTGTCGTCACCAGACTGCCCCACCAATATGTGTGCATTTGGTTTTTCTTGTCTAAATGTACAATTTTAACTTCTCACCATTGAATTTCATTTTGTTAGATGGAGCCCAGTGTTCGGCTCTGTCGAAGAGTCCAGATAGTTTGAAATTAGGGTAATATCTCAGCACAGCATTTTTAAATGGACGTTAATAAATTGAAATGTGTCCAAAGGAGACAACCAAGCTTCAAAGGGGCAAAAATGCATGGGGAAACAATTGGGGGGACTGTGTTTATTTTAGGTGGAAAAGAGACCATCTTCAAGAGACAGGATAGCTGTCTTTAATATCTGAAGGGCTGTATACTAAGTGTCCAGATAAACTTGAAACAAGAGTGCTAATTCAGGATTTTGAAGGTTAGAAACCAGAGGGAACAAAATAAATAAATAAAGATTACAATTAAATGAGGAGATAATTTAAACTTAAAAATACAAAATGGAACAAAACTGAAGGATATTTGTGAACAATGGTCCAAGATATTAATTTAAAAATGTTAGACATTATAGACAGATTATGTTTGGAAGATGATAGGGAAAAGGGATATGGTTTACTGGATAGGACTGATTTGATTTGAAAGTGGATCTAAAAATAACACTATGCAAATGATGTAGAAAAAGATGCTATACTGGATGTACAAATGAAACCATCTGGTGCTTGATGAAACCCCTCAAAAAATGATCTGAACAATTCTGTTATACTGGATTTACAAAAGAGATCATTTAAGTTGTGAAGAATTTTGTGATAAGGGGCAAAGAAAAAAATGAGAATAAATCAACTATCAGGACTTTATTTGCGGAGATTAAGATCAAAGAATAGCTGATGATTGTCCATGAACAATACGAACATGCAAAAGTATTTCTTCAAAAATACTCAACAATAGTAATACTACAACTTACAAATACTGCAATATTACATTATGGGCCTTTTAATACTTTTCTAAACATTATTTTTATAGTAATTTTATTGGGCACTACAATTAAAAAGACAAGAACCAATAAGAAAATAGAAAGTGCAGAAAAGAAAGAGGAAAAAGATACATAAAGAAATAACTTCTCCTTCATAATGTAAGTATAAACAATTTTAGTAACTTTTCTTTTTACACATTATGGGGAAAAAGTCTGTGATCATTGTGTTATTTCCCTGTCCATTAACTTAAGGACTGGAAGATAACAATTTAGAATGATGATTCAAAAGCTACAGCATTAATTTTATATATGTTTGATAAACAAAGATTTTACAGCAAAACAGTGGGCATTCTTGGAGACTATAAATATCTTCCAGGTAACAGAGTGAATGATGGCAACTGAAATGCATTTGTCACTAGGGGGAAAATTATGGGTTCTATTTTCAAGAAGCTCTGAGCGTATTTCTACATTATCAGAAAAGTCAGCATAGGGGATAAGAAGGGCATGGTTTGATTTTCATCATTACTATAACCAAGAATAGCAATCGGAGTTACATAAAAAGTATTTATTTAAACAGACAATTTTCTTTTTTAAAAAATCTGTGGGGAAATTATGATTTTCTATAAGAGATGAGAAGGTAAGAACACAGGCTGTTTTCTGCTCATGGGGATGTTTGACTATTCATTAGCCCAATTCATCTTGTTCTAGGGAGGTCAGGAAGATTTGAAGTGGTATGAGCAGGGCAACCATTTAAGGCCATGGTTATGTCTTTAGCCCCCTAGGAGTTGCCACCAAATTGCATTTTGATGTAATGAAAGGAAAAGAATATTAAGTACATGGGGAGTAATCGTATGAATGATATTTAATTAATTTGATTTAAATTCAATTACATTGGAATGGAATCCAAATTAGTTTTTTTTTAATAACTCCATCAACTTTGGGGGATGAACCTTTCGGTAAACAACAACAAAATGAAATATGATTCTGAGTCTGGAGAAAAAGCTACATATTCTGGAAGAGAGAGAGAGAGAGAGAGAGAGAGAGAGAGAGCAATACCTCTGTTTGCCCCATACTCTTGTTTTTTTCATATTTGTCTCCAGTTTGCAAGGATAATTCTCCTTGCATTCAATGAACTTGTGGTTTTGCAATTTCTTAGGTAAAAATCTGAAGTTATCCAAAATGTTTATTATTTCACTTTTGAACTATTTATAAGACAACTTCTTACCGACTTGTATGCCCCCAGGATTTTCACAGTGGAGACTAAGGTACTGAATCAATGCAACTTTCCTTTTTCAAAGAACTCAAGCAAAATAGCAAAAAAACATATTGTTTCAACCCATTTTATTCTCTTCTTTCTATAGCTCTGCTAGTATCAAGGAACAAAAATTGCTGTTGGGGAGATCTAGCTTGATTTAAAAAAAAACATGTAAAAGCCTCATTTCTTCATACACATCAAGTTCTACAAACTATGTAGGATTATTGGCTTTCTTGCTCTGTATGCTATGATAATATTTTTCAGTATAAACTTGATTATTACGGGCCTTTCATTCTAAACTGAGGAACTGTATTGTTTTCTGAATATGAAGGCCAAAGTCTCTTTTTTTATGTTAATGGATGAATAATTCATTGCCTTTTTGTCACTCCTTAATTGTTCTGTCGCATTTTCCCTAAAGCCAGCAAGTTGTTCATTTTATTATTTATTAATTTAAAAATTAATTATACATTAGCTCCAATAATTCAGTCACTGATGGCAGTGTTTTAAATACCATACACATGGGCACTGAAACTTTTAACAGCTTTGCTTCGTTTGTTGCAAAAGGATACTAGAGGCCAAACAAAATGATTCCTATAAACACTGATAGAACTAGACAACGTCATTTAAAGAAAAAAGGATGGATAACTTTGGGAGGCGGCTAGAGGTTCCTTTGGAATTTTGACAGCGTGCAGTGGGGACCCTCACAAAATGAGTGCCATGGCCATTCATTTATGGGCTTGCCTATTCACAAAATTTATTTTTTATTTATTTATTAAATTTGGTTGCCTGCCCATTGCACCATGAAATGATTCCTGCAGGGGGCACTGCCAAGGTGCAGAAGTCCCATTTATCACAAGAAAAATTAATCCCCTAGCATGTCCTTTACGATCCCAGTCAGACTTTATCAGAGCAAAAGGCACTGCTGCAAATAAAAATGATGCTACAGGCTGGGGTTTTACTGTGCCGCATGCTAACTAATAAAGGGGAAAAAAAACATTGAATGTCATTGAACCTGATGAGCACCAAGGATGCTTTCAGATACAGCAGATACTATACTGAAACTTTATTGGTGGGGGGATCAACAGAGCATTTAACAAGGATCAGAACTATATTTGATTACCAGGTAGCATCTATCCATTCGCAATTTAGTAGAGATTAAATGCAAATTTAGGCTTACAATAGCCTCAATTTGCAAGTTTTCTATAGATACAGAGAGTAATCTTTTGGCTTCTTTCCTGGGGGATGGGACATCCTTAATATGCAAATAAGACCTCTCCCTCAATTTGACCCACTTTCAGATCTATTTGGTCTATAATTGCATCATGCTTCTTGTTCCAACATATCAAGAGTGCACCAGGCTGGGAAAACAATTTACTGGCACTAACTACATACCTGCATTTCGTACAGATGAATATGCAGTGCAGTTTGTGTGTACCTTACCATGAAATGTAACAGGATCAGATAATCAAACAGGTTTGTTTTGAAGCCAAGCTATTGTGGGTGGGTTTTACTGACTGTTACCATATTTCAGCCTGGTTGGCAAAAATGGCTGATCAAGCAGGGCCCTGCATCACCCGGAGAACTGAACTTGCTTCCAGAGAAATACTAATACAGACCTCCTGGCTGTATGCATGGAGCCTTTGGAGAGAATCCCTGAGGAGGGACCAGCATGAATTCCCTGCCCAATTGTCATTTGCAGCTTTTCATGTGTTCATATGAATACCAATAGCTGTTCTTTTCAAACAAAGCCTACACTATCAAACTCCATAATCCTAGTGCAAACTAGCAACAAAACCATATCATGATCCTATCTATATCCTTCCCAAATAAGAAAAAATATACACATTCCAGCTTTGTTTTCAGAAAATCCCACCGCCAACAATCGCAGCGACTTCATATTATTATATTATATTATTCTCTTCAAAGATCTTGATCGTCCCGACTGTAGAAGAAAATGAAATGAAACCATCTGTGGCAGAAACAAATCACGAGAAATAAGTAACCTACAATAAGATTTCATTTTCAGTCACTGTATTTTGGAATCCTTCAAACTTTGCAAAAGGTCAAGTTTAAAATAATCCTAAAGGGACAGTGTGAGCACACCATTATCATTGCAGGATAAATCATAATGTTCCATTGTTGTGTAAAAGGAAACAGATCCGAAAACCAAAAATAGATACTTAAAGGCAGCAAGCATTGGAGATCTGATGTTATAGGTCATGTCGTTAACCAGAGATGTTTGGATCCATCCAAGTTGTGTGGATCCATTTTATAAAGTCCATAGCCACAATGCTATGTAGTATCCAAAGAGACATTGAAAGCAGAGACATCAGGGCACAGATGGAATTTTTTTTTGACTCTTCCTCTCTCCTGTTCTTCCTTTTCTTCAAGATGCAGCTTATATTGAAGGGGAGTTTCTCTATCCTCATGTATTTCTTAATAAATCTATGTTTTACTTTAAGTACAAGAATGATAGCTGGACTACGCCTGCACTTTGCATCTAAGAGAAATGCGATATTCTGCTGCTTAATATTTAGTACTCTTTCAGCATTATGTTTTTGTTCAGGAGCATATTCTCAAACAAATGTTTCTGCTGAATTCAAATTTCCAGCAGCAGGCAGATGAAGAGTGGTTACCGAGAGAAAATAATTTCAAATGTAGAGCATGTCAAAGAAATCTGTAGGGCAAAAAAAGTGGCAAGAAAGAAATGATAGGACCAAACTGAAAAGCATGAATGCCTCCCAGTTTAATAATCATTTCAGAAAGTAAAGGGCAGCCATCTTTAGAGCAAAAACAGAAGTGCATTGACAAAAATCTCATAGAGAAGAAGTGGCAAAGAGGTTTGGAAAAGTGTAAGAAACCAGATCAGTTGTGAGATAAATTTCTATCTAGCACATGATAGGTAATGGATGGGAATCTTTTTATTAGAAGGTATAGTATGAGAGAAGAAAATATCAAAGATATGTTTGGTCATTATACTAAATCTTCATGTAAACTAAAATGCAAGATAAAGATGAGACAGTTCAACTACCAGCAGTTATTAAAAGTTTTGACTAGCATATTCTACCAAATCTGTTTTGAAAAAGGCTGAGCTGGCCACTGCAACATGATCCTGAGTCACATTCAAAGAACTTTAGGAGTTATTTCATAAATGTGGATAATTTATTTCTTCAGGGGGAAAAAAGCATATCACCAGTTATTCCAGCCAGAACCAGGTCAGAACAACAGAAGACTAATAGGGCCAACTCTCAGCTGTTCCTGCTTCCGCAGCTCAGCTCTTCTGACTGGATCCAAGTCAGTGATAGAAGAAGCGTGTGGTGGCCATGTTGTCCCCACTGTAGCTCCCCCACCAGAATGGTAGCCCTGTGCCACCAGGTGCGCTAGAACTGATACCTGTTTTAACTGTTTGGGTCTCCCTGTTTTATTCCACACTCCCAATATACCCAAATAGAGGTAAACTCTAGAAATAGATTCTTAGTGACTCAATATGTGCCTAGTAGAACTATTCACCAAGTACCCTGCTTAATCTGAATTAATTTTTCTTTAAGTTTAAATTTAAAAATAGCATATACTAGCAAAGCAAAATACCAGTCTAAGCATCATCTTTCTTCTCAAGAGCACCTTTAGCCACCATAAAGATTTTTAAAACAAAGTTAGAAAATAAAAATGGTAAGGCCTGTCCCCAGCCCTTTGTTTGGAAGTGCATTGATAGGGTTAGAGTATCTTGGGAGTAGGAAAGGGAGTAGGGAAGATAGCTCACCAATTGGCCTCTTGATATTGATCCTGTCTTCACTGAACTAGTTTTGTGAGAGAGCCTGGAACATGTTCTCAAGTTTCCAAAAAGTGTTAGTGTAGCAGGTTTAGCAAATAGATTAAAGCAAGTGATTCCATTTGTTTTTACGCAAAGTCCAAGCAGGATTTATAAAAACTAGGCAAGCAGCAGATAACATCGGATTAGTTGTAGATCTAATAGACTTGAATAAAAATTAAAGATCAATTTGTCATCTTATTATTAGATGCTGAAAAAGCCTTTGACAAAGTGCATAAACAGTACGTGCTTGCTGTACTAAATAGATTTGGGTTTTCCTTTGGAATTCATAAAATGGATTAAAATATTATGAGTCATCGACATCTAAAGTAAAAACTAATGGCATATTTGTCCTTTTTTTCTCCATTATTCAGAGGAACTAGACAATGATATCCATTTTACTCTTGTTTTTTAATATCCATGTGGAACCCTTGGCTTGGGCTATTAGACAATTCATAGATCTGCGGACTAGTACATAACTCAATTGAACACAAATTGGCATTATTTACAGACAGCATTCTTTTATTTGTAAGCCTCACACTACTATTCAAGTGTTGATGCAAAGGATAGATCCTTTAGCAAAATAGCAGGATAGTCTATTAACTGATTCAAATTGAAATTGATGCCAATAGGTGAAAATTGGGTTACCCATCCATGTAAGGAATGTCAATTCTGTACTTGTACTGAATCCATCAAATATTTAGGTAAGTTTATACCAAATGATATAACTCAGTGAGTTACATATGATATAAATAAAATATAGAGAGAGGATTCTTCTGATATCAGTTGATGGGAGTCATTAAACCTTAACCTTGGGGAAAGGTTGAATGGTTTCAAAACGAATATTATTCCCAGATTAATTCATATTCTGAATATTCTGAGAGGAATTCAAGTTTATATGTCTGGGAAATGTTTTCAGAAAATAAATCTTTTGTTTATAAAGTTTCTTTTGGCTTCTTAGATTCTGAAAATATCTTTACAGAAAATGCAATTACCAATTAATGAGGCAAGATTTGGTTTTCTGAATCTGGAGTTATACCATCATACTTATCTACTTTCAAGTATTAAATACTGAAAACCAACAATTGGTGTTAATTTTTGAATGTGGGCAACTTTGGAATATACATATCTAACTTTGGTTGGATGGACAGTATTAGGAATTAAATATACTAAAATTCTTGTACCTCTGGAAACAATTGCATCAGTTAGAAAGTTAAGGGGTGTAATGTTTAATTAAAAAAATTATGAAACATGGAATTCACTTACTTTCCCTGCTGGTTCACAAATGTGAGCACATACATCTCATCTGTGCATGCACACCGCCTTCTGCGCATGCACAGTGCTCATGCATTCCATCGGGGTGAGGGGCGGAGCCTTTCACCACCAGCGCTACCAGTTTGCCCGATGTGTTACTGAGCCTTTTTTGTAACTATATCAGTTAAGGGGTTTCCTTAATTGGTTGAAATGGATGGATGGATGGACGGAAAGGGAGAGGGGGGGAAGGAGGGAGGGAGGGAGGGAGAGGGAGAGAAAGGGGGGAGAGGAAGGATAGAATCTATCATCATCTTTGACATTGTCTATCCACTGCAGGATGAAAGCTGCTTCCACATGTTTCCAACCAACACAGTCCTGAGCTTTCTTTTGCCAATTGGACCCACAGTACTTGCTGATGATGTCATCAATCCATCTTGTTTTAGATCTCTTTCATGGCTGCCTTGGTCCATCTGTCATCAGTTCTTTTTGCTATGTGACCAGTCTACTTCCATTTCAATTCTTTTACTCTCTTGATGATATTGTATACTTTGGTTTATTTTCTAATCCATGTGCAGGTCTTTCTATCTTGCCTTGTAATGCTGAAAATATATCTTTCCATGGCTTTCTACACCACTCTTAGCTTTTGTATTGATTGTGAGGTTAGTGTCGATGTTTCACTAGCATATGTTAGAGCAGGTAGCCATATATGATTTAAAACTTTTCTCTTCAGGAATAGAGGGAGGTTGTTCTTGAAAATTATGCTTAGCTTGTCGAATGCCTGCCAACCACATTTAACACACCATTCAATTTCCTTTATTGTATCACCTTCCATTGAAATCCATTGTCAAAGGTTTATGTAATGGTCTACTATGTCTAGTTCTTCTCCAGATATTAACAAAATGTTCTTTCTTTGGTGAATTTATTAAACAAAACCTGCTTCTTTTTCAGGTTTATTTTAAGCCAAATTGTTCTCCTGCTTGTGCCTTTCTTGCATGTGTCGTTGTAGCTTTTCTATATCTTGTGACAATAGAACAACATCATCTGCAAATCTTAAGTGATTTACATAGGAGCCAATGATTTTTATTCCATCTTTTGCCCAGTCTAGTTTGTGAAATACAGGCAGGCTGAGAAAAGGATAGTGATGTTGTATCACCTTGTCACACACATTGTTCTATGTTGATTTCCACTTTAATATGATTCAGACAAATTCTTGTCATTTTCCCCTCGTATATTGACTGTAGAAAGTTTATGTAAGCAATGTCTATGCCTTGGTTGAGCAATACCATAATTACTGCTTGCTGGAATACTGAGTCAAGCACCTTTTTGTAGTCGTGTGCTCATTGTGCCTTTCAATGACTTGCTGAACAACCTGGATGTGATTCATTGCGTTGTAGCCATTTATAAACCATGCCTACGCCTTTCACTGTGCATCATTTAATGTTCTCAAAATTCTTTTTGCTATAATCTTGGTGAAAACCTTGTAGATGAATGAAAGAAGGTTTATTTAGTGTTAATTGTTTAAACCACCTTGGGCTCCTTTTTTGTGCATAAGAATCACTTCAGCATTTTCCCATGCATTTGGTATTTTTTTTCTTTCCTGAGACATCTTGACTATAATTTTTATAGTCTATGTAAATAAAAATGTAAAATAGTATGTGCAAAGCCGCTAATCTCAGAAACTACTGCACTGATTGACACCAAATTTTCACACAATGTTCCCAAGAACTTCAGAATCAATCATACGTACCTTTTGTGTGCCTGGCACACGTGTGTCATGTGCACGGTACACAAATGTAAAATGTACCCACTTGTGAGGTTTTTCACCTCCCTGAAGCTCCTCCCACCCAGGTGCTACGTCACGCCCATTCCTAACGGCTGAAAGTGTGAAGGGCCTTGAGGCGGTGTGTTGCCAAGGGCAACAGGGCTATCACTTCATGACTGTTCATCTTTTGTAGTGGCACGAAGCCGTGGAGTCCGGGCAGGGGTTTCTTTTGGCTGCCCTGTTTCAACAAACTGCCCGCTTCCACTCAGTGGTGGCTGGAGCTGGGAACTGTCCCCTACATAACAAACATATTCCCTGTCCCAGCCACTCCCTTGCATTCCGCTGCAGCTTGCCTGAGTCAACTCTCTCCCCCGGTGCCCTACAAAGAGGTGCTTCAGTTCAGCCTCAGGTCCTGCCTACCAGGCAGAGCCTGAGGAAACTGAAGGAAAAATTCCTCAAGTAAGTCTTCCTCGGACAGCCTCCCTCTCCCACCCACCCCCAACCTCTTCCCACCACCTGGCCCTTCAAAGGCAAATTCAAAGGCAAGATAATTTCCCTACATTGCGGCAGCTTTTTGCACTGGATTTTAAAAGGGAAGCGGGAGATTAGAGGAACAGTGGGGGCAGGGCAGGGGGGAAGCCTCCACCTCCATGTCTCCTCGCCGATACTACCGCCATACCTGCCATTCCCAGCGTCACCACTGCCACCGCCGCCACAGCAGCCCTGCCCCCCACTGGCCCACCGATCTCTTCTCGCCGATACTGCTGCCACAGAGAGGTTGGAGGGCCAGCAGGAGGCAGAGGGCGAGGAGCGGCAGGCACCACGACAGCATCAGCGAGGAGGCACAGAGACTGAAACCTTCCCCAACCCCCAGAAGAAACCGGACATGGTGCCCCATGAAGCCACAAGGTGGCTGCCGCCACCAGCCCCAAAGGAGGGAGGGGGGCCTGGCTGACTGTGGGGAGGTGACAGAAGCACCAGGAGTCACAGGCACAGCAGCAGCAGCAGCGAGGAGGCACAGAGGCAGAAACCTCCCACCCCCACCCCCAGGAGAAGCCAGACATGGCGTCCCACGAAGCCACCAGGTGGCTGCTGCCCTTGGCCACAAGGGAAACAGGGAGGGAGGGAGGGAGGGAGGGAGGGAGGGGGGCCTGGAGGAGGTTGACTGTGGGGGAGGTGGTCTGGGGAGGGGAGGGATAGGTAGGTGGATAGAGGAATACAGAAAGTGGAAGAAATACAGTAGGTAGGTAGGTACAGGGATAGACGAGAGGGATGATTACAGCAGGTAGGTAGGTAGATAGGTACTGGTATATAGAGAGAAATACAATATGTAGATAGATAGGTAGGTAGAGGGAGAGAGGGAAGAATACAGTAGGTAGATAGATAGGTAGGTAGAGGGATAGAGAGAGGGGGGGAAATACAGTGGGTAGGTAGGTAGGTAGGTAGGTAGGTAGGTAGGTAGGTAGAGGGATAGAGAGAGGAATAAATACAGTAAGTAGGTAGAGGGATAGAGAGAGAAGGGAAAATAGTAAGTAGGTAGGTAGGTAGGTAGGAACAGAGATAGAGAGAGGGAGAAATACAGTAGGTAGGTAGGTAGGTAGGTAGTTATAGGTGGTTGTGTGTACAGTTTGTTTGGCCATTTAACCAGACTGGGCCACAGCAACGCGTGGCCGGGTACCGCTAGTATCTTATATAAACTGTGGCCACCAGCTTTCAGCATTTCAACTGTAACACAGTTATTTCCTGAAACTTTGCCATTTTGAATTGATTTTATGGCACATTTTACTTCCTCCACTAGGATATCTGGCATTTATTTATTTTATTTTATTTATTTTATTATATTTATACCCCTCCCTTCTCCAAACTGACCCAGGGCGGCGCACAGGAATATTAAAATACATACAAAACATATAAAATTTTTAAAAAACTTATTCCAATAAAATCCTGCGCTAAAAACCAAATTAAAATCCCCAAATTTAAAACTATCTAAAAGTCAGTAATGGAGGTTACGCTAGGCCGGCTAGATGGAACAGATTGTCTTTAGACACTTGCGGAAGAGGCGGAGGTCGGAGATGGTGCGAAGTTCAGGGGGTAAGTCGTTCCAAAGGGCTGGGCCCGCCACAGAGAAGGCTCTTCCCCTGGGTGTCGCCAGTCGGCATTGTCCAGCCGACGGCACCCTGAGGAGGCCCACTCTGTGGGAGCGTATCGGTCTGAGGGAATTCCTCTTTTGTGGGTATTATTACTTTTAAGTGATCTTGATCCTTATAAAGCTCTGAATAGAATTATTTCTAACATTTCCTTCTTGTTCTACACAGAGCCATTTTCACGTTTTAATTCAAAAACCTTCTTTCTTGTATTTATAAGCTTGCATTTTGCTCTATTAATCCCTTTGTTTTTTTCAATTGCCTTTTTTCACAAGCTTCACATCAAACTGATATGTTTCTTCTTTGATAAATTTTCTTATGGATTTTCTTATTCTTGAAAAGTTCAACTTACTCCAGTTTATTAGTAAAACATCTGGTATTCCTATTTATCTGTCATTTTTTTCATTAAATCAATAGTTTCATCACAGATTTTTGACTGTGCTGTTTTTCCAGTGGTGCTATAGTTGTAGCAAAGTCAAGGATGTTTTTGACTGTTTGTTTATTTTGGTCTGTAATGTTCATCTCTTCCAAATCTTACAATAGAGCAAAGCAATTTGATAAATTAATCTCAAAATTGCTGTTCTCCTCTAATAGCTTATCCTTCTTTGTATTCTTTTTCATGCTGTCCTTATCATTTTCATATGCTCTCTTCAACAATCTATCTTCACTTTAGCTCATACCAATCTATGTTCACTTTCAATATTAAAATGATTGATGACAATACAATTGCAGAATATGGTTTTATCACTTGTCACTATATATATGTACTCCGATGGACTCTTCTGTGTCCTTTTTCTGCTAGCTTTTTTCTTGTAAAAGAATGTGTGTGTGTATACATACACACACACACACACACATATATATATATAATTAGAGAGAGAGAGAACATAAACACACACACATATACATATGTATATATGTATATGTCTTTCTCTCTGTGTATATATGAATGCATGTACATATGTTGTGTCATGCATTTGTGAAGTGGTTGTTAGGAGAAGATAGGAGAACAAACTCATCAGGACAAGAATCAGCAGTCCATCTGCAATTGAAAGGCAAAGGCCATTCTTTTGAAGACAGGAAAAAGCCACATTCTGGAGAAAGAGGATCACTGGTTTGAAGGAGAAGAGAAAGAGGCCATCTATATTAAAAAAAATTATTTATTTATTTATTTTATTAAATTTATACCCCGCCCTTCTCCAAACGGACCCAGGGCGGCGCACAGGGATGTTAAAACACATATAAAACATATAAAATTTTAAAAAACTTATTCTAATAGACCCTGCGCTAAAAACCGAATTTAAAAAACCCAAATTTAAAACTATCTAGGAGTCAGTAATGGGGGTTACGCTAGGCTGGCTAAATGGAATAGGTGTGTCTTCAGACACTTGCGGAAGAGGCGGAGGTCAGAGATGGTGCGGAGTTCAGGGGGTAAGTCGTTCCAAAGGGCTGGGCCCGCCACAGAGAAGGCTCTTCCCTGGGTGTCGCCAGTCGGCATTGTCCAGCTGACGGCACCCTGAGAAGGCCCTCTCTATGGGAGCGTATCGGTCTGAGGGATGTATGGGGCAGGAGGCGGTCTCGCATATAACTAGGCCCAAAAATGGTCAGACTTCTCTCAACAGAGAGGAATGGATATGACATCACCTATCTCCTGTTTACAATACAGTGATTCACACCTATTTGCATTAATCAGGTGACCCTGGGGTTCATTCATTCATTCAATCAATCATAATAGAGCTGGAAGGGACCTTGGAGGTGTTCTAGTCCAATCCTCTGCTCAAGTAGGAGACCCAAAACCATTTCAGATAGGTGGTTGACCAGTCTTTTCTTAAAAACTTCCAGTGATGAAGTACCTATAACTCCTGAAGGAATGTTCCACTGGTTACTTGCCCTCACTGTTAGGAATTAATTCCAGTTGCTTCTCTGGAACTGAAGAAGTTTCTTGGATGAGAAACAAAGTACTGTATTTTCAAGGAAAACAAAGAAAGTCTAGTTGCCTTTTGGAAAAACCGTGACCTGGATGACTGAGAATCTCCATAGATGAATTAATATAAAGTTTTCATTTTCTGGAAGTGTTGCAAACATTCCTGCCAGAAGGCCTTGTCTCTCTTCAATATACTTTAACATTCAAATTATCTCACAGAGCCTTGGCATTAATATTCTAATGAAGATAACATCTTAAAATATAGACTGGGGCCTACTAAACATGTGGATATTACCTCTTTTCTTCATTTTGGCTAAAGTACGTTTGCTGACAGGAAAAGGTGGGAGAACATACAGCTGAAGTCAATTTAATAAGTAAATTTATTTCTAGTAGAAACTAGCTAATAGTATGTATAGATCTTGAACATATAGTAATAAGAACAAAAATGTCTGACTAGAATATAGTAGAACAGAAAAGAACAGAAAAGAACAGCAGAGAAAAGAAGAGAGGAGAAGAGTTAGAAGGGACCTTGGAGATCTTCTAGTCCAACCCCCTGCCTAGGCAGGAAACCCTACACTTCTTCAGACAAATGGTTATCCAACATCTTCTTAAAGACTTCCAGTGTTGGAGCATTCGCAACTTCTGGAGGAAAGTTGTTCCACTGATTAATTGTTCTAACTGTCAGGAAATTTCTCCTTAGTTCTAAGTTGTTCTCTCCTTGATTAGTTTTCACCCACTGCTTCTTGTCCTACCTCGGGTGTTTTGGAGAATAACTTGAGTCCCTCTTCTTTGTGACAGCCCATGAGATATTGGAACACTGCTATCCATGTCCCCCCTAGACCTTCTTTTCATTAAACCAGGATTTAGGATTTAGGATTAGGATTTATTAAATTTTTAGACCGCCCTTCTCCCTTGCGGGACTCAGGGTGGTGTACAGGCAATAATAAGATCAATAATATAGAGCATAAAATACAATTAAAAATACAATTAAAATAGATTAAATAGATTGGCCTGATCTAAACCCTGTTAAAAAACCCTTACTAAAACAATTTAAAAACTAAAACAATTTTAAAAACTACGCCAGGCCGGCCGCACGAAACAGATAGGTCTTTAAGGCCCGACGGAACTGGCGCAGGTCCGTGGTTGTCCATAGGTCAGGGGGTAGGTCATTCCAGAGGGCAGGAGCTGCCACAGAAAAGGCTCTCCCCCTGGGGGTCACCAGCCAGCATTGCCTGGTCGATGGCACCCTGAGGAGGCCCTCTCTGTGGGAGCGGACTGGTCGGTGGGAGGTGTTTGGTAGCAGGAGGCGGTCTTGCAGATAACTAGGTCCCTTGCCATGGAGCGCTTTGAAGATGGTTACTAATACCTTGAAGTGCACCCGGAAAGCCACAGGCAGCCAGTGCAGCTCACACAGGAGAGGTGTCACGTGGGAGCATCTAGACGCTCCCAGAATCCCCCGTGCGGCCGCATTCTGAACTAACTGGAGTCTCCGGGTGCACCTCAAGGGGAGCCCCATGTAGAGAGTGTTGCAGTAGTCCAGACGGGAAATGACGAGGGCTTGAGTGACCGTGTGTAAAGCATCATGATCCAGAAAGGGGCGCAACTGGCGTATCAGGCAAACCTGATTAAAAAAAAAACTGGCCACGGCTTTCATATGGTCTTCTAGAGACAGCCGAGAGTCCAGGAGGACACCTAAGTTGCGAGCCCTCTCTGTAGGGGCCAATGACTCGCCCCCAATAGCCAGAGATGGCACCAGCTGGCTATATCATGATGCCAGAAGCCACAGCCACTCGGTCTTGGACGGGTTGAGTTGGAGCCTGTTTCTCCCCATCCAGACTCGCACGGCCTCCAGACACCGGGACATTACTTCCACGGCATCGTTGGGGTGGCCCGAAGTAGAAATGTACAGCTGAGTATCGTCAGCGTACTGATGGAACTCTACCCCAAAACCATGGATGATCTCACCCAACAGCTTCATATAGATGTTGAACTGGAGAGGCGAGAGGACCAACCCCTGTGGCACCCCACAAGTGAGGCACCTCAACGTCGACCTCTGCCCTCCTGCCAACACAAATTGCGAGCGGTCGGAGAGGTAGGAGGAGAACCACCGTAAAATGGTGCCCCCCACCCCCAACCTCTCCAGCTGGTGCAACATGATACCATGGTCGATGGTATCAAAAGCCGCTGAGAGATCTAACAGGACCAGGATAGAGGAGTAACCCCTATCCCAAGCCCTTCAGAGATCATCCACCAACGCGACCAATGCCGTGTCTGTGCTGTACCCAGGCTGGAAGCCGGACTGGCGTGAGTCCAGATAGACAGTTTCCTCCAGGTGCTGCGGGAGCTGCCATGCCACTACACTCTCAACAACCTTCGCAAGAAAACGAAGGTTGGAGACAGGACGGTAGTTGGCCAACACAGCCGGGTCCAGGGAGGGCTTCTTGAGGAGGGCCCTCACCACCGCCTCTTTCAAGGCAGCCAGCAGAAACCCCTCACTCAAAGAAACGTTGACAATTCCCTGGAGCCAGCTTCGTGTCACCTCCCGGGAGGCCAGTACCAACCAGGAGGGACCACGGGTCCAATAAACATGAGGTGGCATTCACCCAGGCATACATAGTTCCTGCAACCGCTCTTCATATATTTTAGCCTCCAGTCCCCTAATCATCTTTGTTGCTCTTCTCTGCACTCTTTCTAGAGTCTCCACATCTTTTCTACATCGTGATGACCAAAACTGAATGCAGTATTCCAAGTGTGGCCTTACCAAGGCATTATAAAGTGGTATTAACATTTCACGTGATCTTGATTCTATCCCTCTGTTTATGCAGCCTAGAACTGTGATGGCTTTTTTGGCAGCTGTTGCACACTGCTGGCTCATATTTAAATGGTTGTCCATAAAACTCCAAAATCCCTCTTTAGTTGGTAAAGATATAATGCAGAATAATGATAAGGAAGTATTTTATATAATTTACTTTAAAAGAAATGATCAGGAAGCCCTTAGAAACAGTAAGCTTTCAACCCTTGATACCAACAGTAGAATTCAACAAATTCAGCTGGATAAAAAAGTTCTAAGAACTATACATTCAACAGTTTGTTGGCAGATTCAGATTTATGATATTACCCTTTGTATCTTTTCAATTTCAGAGGTGTACCAAAAGGTGATCTAAGAAAGATTTGTGTATCTTGATGGTGTCACATGTTATTATAGATGATGGTATCTTGGTATTTCAAAAAGCAATACTGTAACCCAAAGGGTGAAAAACACGCCAGAAGCAATAACACTAAAAATAATTATTTAAGGTTTTAGTCTTTATGTGCTTACGTCTGAGTAATCTCAGCTGGACCATTAAACTTACTTGCACATATGCTGTCTAAGCAAAATAGCAAAAATGTACCAATAATTTTTTTGTAATGGACAAAACCTTGAAGCATGTCATGCTTTTTAAAAAATGAAAAATGATGTGATGGTCAGAAATAAAATAACTTGGCTATATCTTTATCAAAGAAGATTTAGTGATACAACAGAAATAGATGGCACAGCTCAAATGATGAGGGAAAAACTGCAGAGAACAATCAGTTATCTAGCATTATTTATTCCAAACATGTCAATAGGGTCAGAGGGTTGTGTAATCTTAAAGTAATGAAATGCTTTTTCATTTGCAAAAGGCAAAGCATCAAGATTTCATCAATCCTATATTGTCTTAGATACTTCAGTCTTCAGTATCACGTTGTTGTCCCAAAAGTGTTTTTTTTTTTCAAAAGGCAACTGGGCTTTGTTTTTCCATGAAGACATTTTGCTTCTTATTCAAGAAGCTTCTTCAGTTCTGACTAAATGATGGATGATGGAAGGATTTATATGCCTTGTAGTCATCTGATCATTAGCAACATTGTACTGCTAACTAGAGCATACAAAAGCTTTGCCAGACCAATTCTCAAATACAGCTCATCTGCCTGGAATCCATACTGTATATTGGATATTAATACGATCAGGTCCAGAGGTATTTCACCAGAAAAGTCTTCCACGTCTCTGCTCACAATAGAATCCCTTATGGTTGAAATTTTGGGCTTGGACAATCTGGAACTACATCGCCTGCAGTCCAACCTAAGCATAATACACAAAATTGTCTGTTGCAATGTCCTACCTGTCAATAACTACTTCAGTTTCAACCACAATAATACACAGGCAAACAATCGATACAAACTCAAGGTAAACCGCTCCAAACTTGATTGCAGAAAATACGACTTCAGCAACAGAGTGGTCCATGCCTGGAATGCTCTACCTGACTCCATTGCTACATCCTGAAATCCTTACAGCTTCAACCTCAAACTGTCTGCCGTGGACCTCACCCCATTCCTAAGAGGTCCGTAAAGGAGGCATGCATAAGCACACCAACATGCCTACCATCCCTGTCCTACTGTTGTATTGTATATACTTGTATTCATTTCCTTTGTTCATGTCCATGTTCATATTTATACCTGCTATTCTGTACATGTTTGACAAACTGATAAATAAATAAACAACAGTCCAACAACGGTCGTTAAGGCCAATTGGAGATTTATCTGTGTCCTCTCAGTTGGCAGAAACCTCCAAGTGGCCTCAATGATTCTCAGAATGAATCCTAAGAAACCTGTGAAGAGGACAGAAAGAGTGGCATCTAGACCAGGGGTCTGCAAAGTTGGCTCTTTTAAGACTGGTGGACTTTAAGATTGGTGGCTCTTTTAAGACTGGTGGACTTCATGCTGGCTGGGGAATTCTGGAAGTCCACCAGTCTTAAAAGAGCCAACTTTGCAGACCCCTGATCTAGACTGTTTAAAGAAATAATTTGGTGTCCTTAACAAGAGGAAACTGGACTTTCTGAAAGAAATGATCTTTGTTGTATTTTGCAATCTGTCACTTCCTGCTAGAAAAATGGGAGATGTAAATGCCCTTTCAATGAAGCTCTGTAATATGGACAGTTAGAAAATGGGAAATTTCAGAAGATAACAATGCTTACACAAATGGTGTAAGCATATGCAAGCTAATTTTAAAATAATAGAAAAATCAATCTAAAGAGAGAGTTTTGAAGAGTATACACAACAATAGTCTAGAATTCTGAAAAGAAGTGATGTAGCTGCTGATTGGTCCAAGATGGGTCCTCAGACTGGAGATTTGACAATGATAGCCTAGGCTTTTTTTCTTAACAAAAAGATATTATATTCCAGAAAAGTGTTCTTATGGTATTTTCAATATGTGATTTCCTACAGAACTATATTTAATTTCTAAAAGTCCAAACAGCTCTCTGTCCTAGATATGTCATATCTTCATCCCAGATCTATGCTGTTGATAGTAAAAAGCTCCCTGAACATGTTTTTTAATGCTTTCTTTTAAAAATAACTGTCCATGTTCCAAAATTACAAAAATGGCATTGAGCACTGATGGCAAACATCTATGACCAAAAAAAACGAAGGCTTCTTTCATATGCAAACCATCAAATAGGTGGATTTCTGGAGCATTATTTTTAGCAGATTAGATTTTGTTTTCTTCAGTGCCATTGAAAAGGAAGAAAAAAATCCAGATTCTGCTTCTGTGTATATAATGGATTTAATAGTAGAAGCCTGTTATTTGGCAGTAAAAGACTACATGTTGATAAAATGAAATTTGGTATCTAGCATTTTAAAATCATAAACGGATAGTCTGTCTTGCACCAGTCTTTGGAATATTGATTTTATTATGGTATGTTTGTCAGTTTAATATGACAATATTGTTCATATCCTCCCAACTATCCTGCTTTATTTGCATTTTATTCATCTGCAGTCCTTCCATCCATTTCTGAAGCTGCCTATTCAGAAACATATAGGGAGGAAAGGAAAGCAGGATGGGACAAGAATGTCATTATTTCCTTCCTTTTGAAAAGTTAAGTTTTGCTAGATGAAAGAGAAAAGAACATCATGAAATGAAATAACTGTGGGTATTCCACACTTAAACACTCAGAATATGAAAACAAGTTCGTATTTACAGGTTAGTTTGCAGGTAACAGAGGGTATATAATTGGGTGGATGGACGGACGGACAGAATAAACAAGAACAGACTTTGCTCATCAGATCCTGTGCTTCTGTACCAAACAAAGGTTTCCATGAATTCAGAGTATCTCTTATTTTTTAACCTTTCTATGAATTATAATAAGCAAGAGGAAAAGAGAGGAATGGCTCTGTAAATAAAACAATGTTCTTTTAGTGGCAGGAGTAGATTGCCATCTACTGGGCTGTAGTCTTCACATCCAAAAGTGAGACAGACAAGAAACACAGGCTGGGAGCCTTTTGTTTCATCTCTGCTGGCAATTCTTTTCTTCTGCTCTTCTCTACCTTCGTGACAGATATCATTAGGAGAGGTGATTGTGCTAGGATGAAGCAACGTACTAACCAAATTCATTTACTTATGAATACTTTCAGCCCTTTGTCTTTCAGTGACTTACAAGTAAGAGATACAGAGAATCATAAAATAGTGAGGTTCCCTCCCTCTGTCTCCCCCTCTCCCTCCCTCCTCTCTCTATCTCTCGTGCATGTGTGTATATGCTTGGCTTGTATAAAGAAACAAGATTTTGCTATTTGGCCTCACTTTGTGGACATTTGCAAGCACACATTATCTTATCTCTTTTGTACAATACGGCAGCATTGTGGGTTTTAGGGTAGCCATCCTTGCACACTAAAAACTGTACAAAGACATGTTATGCATGACAAATGCTACATTTAATCAATGGAAAGGCAATACAATGCAGTCATTCCAGTTAATGCTTGCAAAGCTGTCCAAAAATGGAATCTGCATTTTCCCCCCTCTTTAGAAAATCATTCTTCTGCATTGGCTTCAGTTCCTTTTTCCTGGTTCATGTGTGTTGGAAATATAAAGCCCAGAATTCCAAGCCAGCAGATTCAACATTCTTCAACAATTCCAGGAAATGGAGTTATAATAGCATTAGATAGTTGGAGCCTTCACTGTACAAACAAAAACTTCCCTTGTGGTTCGCAGTTGTGTAGTTCTATGTTTTTAATCCTTAGTGCCATGCAATATTTTGGTAACAAACCTTCATATGTTATTTTATGTTAATTTACAATGTATCCAGACTAGATCTAAAACGTGGACAAAGTGTGAATATGTGTAGAATTTCTATGTGAGAAAATGCACATATTTTAAGGGTAGTGTCCATTGTAAATATAAAGAAACTTTTTTTGCCATATCTGAATATGAGGAACAAGGGGGGATAGAATCAAGATTACATAAAGTATTAGCACCGCTTTATAATACCTTGGTAAGACCATATTTGGAATGCTGCATCTAGTTTTGGTCCCCACGATATAAAAAAGATGTTAAAACTCTAGAAACAGTGCAGAGAAAAGCAACAAAGATTATTATGGGATCTGAGGCTAAAACATATGAAGAATGGTTGCAGGAACTGGGTATGTCTAGTGCAGGGGTCTGCAAAGTCGGCTCTTTTAAGACTGGTGAACTTCAACTCCCAGAGTTCCCCAGCCAGCATAGCTGGCTGGGGAATTCTGGAAGTTGAAGTCCACCAGTCTTAAAAGAGCCGACTTTGCAGACCCCTGGTCTAGTGTAATGAAAATAAGGACTAGAGGTAACATGATAGCAGTGTTTCAATATCTAGGGAGTCTCCACAAAGAAGAGGCATTTTCCAAAGCACCTGAAGGAAGGACAAAAGGCAAAGAAAGGAAGCTAATCAAGAAGAGAAGCAATCTGGAACCAAGGAGAAATTTTCTGACATTTAGAACAATTAATCAGTGGAACGGCTTGCTTCCAGAAGTTGTGGGTGTTCCAACACTGGAGATTTTAAAAAGATTGGATAACTATATGCCTGAAGTATTATACGGTTTCCTGCCTGAGCAGGAGGTTGAACTAGAAGTCCTTCAAGGTCCTTTCCAATTCTGTTATTCTGTTATTGTCCCCCTTCCCCTCCACCCTCCTCTTTCCTCCGCACAAGCCCCATTCCTTTCCAGTACTGATGGTGTGACCTAGTTGGATCATGAAATGTCTGCAAGAAAGCCACCAGCTAAGAAATACAAACAGAGAGCAAAAACTGCTTCTGTTTTCAAGGACAATGCAAAATATGTCGCTTTGGAACCTTTGTGTGCCATAGTACTAATTCAGGCTAAACAAAAGCAAAGTTGCTAAAACTAGTAAGTATTGTGAGGACAAATCAAGAATCTGCAAATACAGAACATAAGACAAATTACATATTCTAGAAAAATGGCTCAGGACTAAATGCTGTTACAAAAGATAAGTTTGCATGCAATGAACAACGCAACATAATCTCCAAATTCCTGAGAGTTAAATTGCCTGCAAGAGTCCATGACTAAAATATTGTCTTCTGATAAATGTTCTGTCTCTTGTCTGAGGATGGTAGAAGAATGTGGTGGGAAGGAGATGAATGGTGGTTTCAAAATGGCAAAAGTACCTTAACAATGAGTGGCCCAAAGTCATCTTGAATACTTCCTCAGTGGCCTCAAACCTTTAGTTTTCACAAAACCATACACCCATGAATACTCTGAATTAATGTCACTGTCAGACACTTTTATATAAGAAACTGATTTACTAAACCCAAAGTCTCAGTAAACTGGTCCTTTGAGGATGTAGTTTTGAATGGTTCCTCATTTCAAAGAAAATCCTGCATCATTTTTATTTATCTGTGTTTATACACACATGTACACAAGCACATTAATAATTAGTAAAATGTTAAATAATAAAAGGAGAAAAGAAAAAGAAACTGGAAGAAGGTAATCTGGGATAGTATGGAAGAGATATCTAATATCTTAAAAGAAAAAAAAAGAATGATTAATATACTATTAAGCATCAATATTCAATACCTAAGCTCAAGTAATGCTAAATAACAGATAATGGGAATTTTGTACTTTCCTTTCTCCAGGGATTATATAGATAATTAGATAATAGCTTCAAATGCTACAGCATTGGAAGAATTTCTCTATGGCTTCTTCCCATGCCCCTTTGAAACTATCAGTTTGAAATATTCATGGGCAATGATATAGCTTTTCTCTAATCAAAAATCTTCTAGGCCATGAGGTATCACTCAAATAACTTACTCTCCTATATGATTTTTTTCATCTCTCCATTCGCAAACTGTGATAGTTAAAACAAAAAAGGGGCTAATGTTATTTTGGCAAAAATCTCAGTTTAAATTGTGTTCAAGGGTAACTGTTAGAATAGAATATTTTATTGGCCAAGTGTGATTGGGCCACTGCATTAATTTTCAGTATAGCAATAGCACTTAGCAATAGCACTTAGACTTATATACCATTTCATAGTCCTTTTTACAGCTCCCTCTAAGCAGTTTACAGAGTCAGCATATTGTCCCAACAATCTGGGTCCTCATTTTACCAACCTCAGAAGGATGGAAGGCTGAGTCAACCTTGAGCCTGGTGACATTTGAACTGCCAAACTGCAGCTAGCAGTCAAATAGCCTGCAGTACTGCTCTCTAACCACTGCACCACCGTGGCTCCATGTTGTTTGTATACATACAAACAACAAAATAATATAATCACAAGATACCAATAGGACAAGGTAGTAGAAAAGATGAGAAGAAGAATAGAATGCAGCCATAGTACATGGGTAAATATACTTAGACATAAGACAGTATTGTGGTAATTAAGTGTTAAGCAAGTTACAGATTTCAGTGACTCCCATGGTTAACATGTGTCAGCCCCAGCTGAGCTAATATTTCTGAACAAGCTTCCACTATGGCCACTCAAGGAATATGCTACAATTCATCCTATAGGTGCCACATCATACATTAGAATAACTATAAATATGCAGACACTGTAGATCAAAGATGGGCAGTAGCATCTGGAAAAACAATCATTCTTTTGATATGAGATCTAGACAATACATGATCCATTAGGTCAGCATTTCAGAGATACTTCCTTACCCAAACTGAGAAGCGAAATGATCATAGATGGGCAAAAATACAGTGGGTATGGCAACAACTTCCAATTCCTTGCCAGCTTCCCCATTGATGTTACAGTGAGAAACTGGCAGAAAGCATTGGACTCCTCCTCAGCTGACCCTAGAACTGTCTGTTACTGTCAACCCTCCCTGACAGGAAACACAATTACCGTATTTATCGGCGTATAACACACACTTTTCCCCCCTGAAAATAGGGGGCAAATGATGTATGCGTGTTATACGCCGATATGCGTGTTATACGCCGATATATGGTAATAATATTACCGTATTTGCCGGCGTATAAGATGACTTTTTGGCCCCGAAAAACATGCCTCCAAGTGGGGGGGTCGTCTTATACGCCGGGTCATCCGTGAGGTCCTGTTGTGTGTCTGTTAGACTCTGATTCCCTCCCCCCCATCTTTCTCTCACTCTCTGCCCAGAGCGAGAGAAAGACGGGGGGGAGGGAATCAGAGTCTAACAGACACACAGAGGGGGAAGAGACAGAGGGAGAAGGAGGAAACCCTCTACAGCCGCGCGGAGACACCGTCTCCGGGAGAGGTGGTGGCAGTCCACGGAGGGCGGATGCCCACTTCTTGCTGCAGGTGAAAGAGCCGCCGTCCACCTCTTGGCGGGAGGAGGAGGAGGAGGAGGAGGCAGAAGAGCGGACAGGCGGGGTGGGGCTGGAGACAGAGAAAGCCGCGAGGCCGAGGCCGCTCTGGCGCACAAGTGCAGAGGCATCGGTTGCCCTGGCATATGGCAGCATGGGCGCGCGCTCAGGGAAAGGCAGGGAAGGTGGGAAGAGCGCCCCCCCATTCCTCCCCGCCCGCCAACGGTAGCCCTGCCGCCAGAAGTGGAGGGCCTGGTTGCCAAGGGGAACGGGGAAGCATCCCTCCTCCCCCGGCACCAGCAGCGTGGGAGCTGGACGGTAAGCAGGCAAGCGATCTTGTCGCTCTCGTGCCCAAGCAGGTGCCTCTGCTGCTGCTGCTCCCCTCCCCGCCTCACCCCTTGCCAAACCCTGGTAATATGATGGAAGAGGGGGGGGAGGGAAAGAAGGAAGGGTGGGTGAGTTGCTTTCCCGGGAAGCTGGTGGCAGGGGCTTTTCCTATGTGGCCTTGGATCGCTCCTTTCCACCCACCCCCCTCCTCACCGTTTCTCTGCCTGCTCTGCACCTTTTCCTCAAGAAATCGGTAGAATCAGGGTGATGTGGCCTGTGGAGAGATTAATTTGCCGGGAGTTTGAAGTATTGGGTGATGAGGGACGGATTGAAACAAATTTCAGTCATTGTATTGTTGATATTTGTCCAGCAGTCAAACGTTTTATTTGGTGTGTGGAAGGTGTGCGGAAGAGGGGGTAGTCTTATACGGGGAGTATATAATAAACTCTATATTTTGAGTGGAAATGATGGGGGGGTCGTCTTATACTCCCAGTCGTCTTATACGCCGGCAAATACGGTAATAAAAAAAAGTTCTGAGCTACCCTTATTTTGCTTCAAAGTTCTTTATTTGAAATTTAAATTTTTTTCCTGAAATTTCCCTCTTAAAATGAAGGTGCGCGTTATACGCCTGTGCGTGTTATACGCCGATAAATATGGTAAATGAAGTAATTCTACATTATTGTCAGCCTACATTAACAGAATCTTACAAGTATGTCTGAATGTACAAATTTCCCTACTTGATCCATAAAGGACAGGTCTTCCTAAGTTTCTTTTACTGATCATTAAGCCACTGGGGGCTCCTGCCTATTTTGTCTCATTGTTTCCTAGGAAGCACTTCTTCCTCTAGTCCCCCAAAGCCATCCATGCATTCCGTTACATTGGTTCAATAATTGTTGCCCTACACATTCTAGTTTTGCCCAATTGAAAGTTATAAGGAAACAGATACGAGGGGTTTAGTAGTATATCTGAAATGTAAGCCATCCAGAGTCATTGGCTGAGATGGGCAGCCATTAACATTGAACATATAAATAAATAAATATAGATTGCCACCATGCCCTAACCTCTTGTTAGGACACGGTGTCTTGTCTTACCTAGAGCACAATTATTAAACTGTTCAATTAAATTAACATGTTTTCTTGAATCATAGTCAGCATCTGCATAAATTATATTAGCTGATGAAACTATACCACAGGGAACAATATTCAGCCATATTTTAGACCAGAGGTTCCCAAACTTGGCAACTTTAAGACTTGTGGACTTCAACTCCCAGAATTCTCCAGCCAGCAGAGCTTAAAGTTGCCAAGTTTGGGAACCTCTGTTTTAGACTATATTATGTTAGAAACATAGGTTTCTTTGCCGGTCCATCTCTTACATCAACAGCTTCTCCAGTTTGGACACATGACAACGAAGCCTTATCGGACTTTGGTTTAGTGGATTCTGAATACAATGGACATTTTTTTCATCTGTTGGATTGATCTTATTCTGCAAAACAATTGCATAATTAAGCAAATGACATGAAGTTTGATTTGACAGTTTTTTAGATTTAAAAGACACCCTTGCATAGCCATTAAATCAACTCATATAAGTGTTTACCTATGCTGCACTTAATTATCTCTTACATTATCTATTATTGTATAAGGGAAATTCGCAGTCCTTTTACTATAATATCCATTCTTGTTATGACTTTAGCTAATTTCAGTCATTCAACTCTAGGCCAATTAGTAGAAGGATCTGCATTCACTCTTTTTTCCCATTAGAAGTAAAAGATCCAAGGAGACTGCTTATATCATATTACAAAAGTACCATATTACAAAAGTACCATATTACTTGTACTTTTCAAAAACCGAACTGAAGTACAATCAAACAAAAATACGAGATAAAAGATAAGTAGAACAAAGCAATTGTTAAAGAGATGTTAAAAAACAAAGCATGGTCCCTTCATATTCATTTCTATATATTTTCATATATGATCTTTAAATTCCTGCTGGTGGCTCTGTACTTGGATTTCCATTAAAATATCCATTTGGTTTGTATGATTTACAAATATGATGTCTTTAATAATAAAGTCAGCCATAATTTCATAGTAGGTGGATATGAATCTATTAGTTTTGTGTCCCTGCCTTTACAGCATATAAATAAAGATGTTTGAAATACCGAAGCTTATCCACATGAAAATGATTTATAGTTCCTCTGTTCTTAACAAGAACGGAGTAAAACTGATAACAAAATGTACATTCCACAAAACTATGCATATAGCACCAAATACTTTCATGAACAGATGAGCAAAAATAATGAATTAAAAGTTATACCCTGTTGCAATAGAGGGGTGTGTGCAAGATTCACCATTTAAACCAACCTTTGGAACCATATTTATTCTAGGGGAAAGCAATTTATGCTGTGGTTCTCCATTATCTGATTAGACAGATTCTATTAACCTATTTAATACACTTTTTCTGTATCGGATTATCTTTTGCAACAATTCACATCCTGTTTCCATGGTCTGCTTTGACTGTCACAATGAGGATCCTTTCTGATATTCAGAATTTATGGAATACCTGAAACAAAGAAATTATCACTCTGCCACTCTTCATGCAAATGGAATGGCAAATTATGCTGTCAAGTATCTATGTTCCTAGCGGCCTCTTCTAAAAAAAAAAAAAGCATAGTTTTCAACTGGCCTATAAATTTGGAATGGCAAAATTATTTCATTTCCCAGCTTCCTTAGCATTTTTGCAGACATGGATCTTGTTCCATTATTGAAAAATTATGGAAATAATTCAATAAATTTAAATATTTTAATAAATAAGACTTGCAGAAAATAAAATATATTTTACTTGAGTATATATATTTATATACATATAACCTACAGATTAGAAATGGGTCTTTTGGGGTGAGACAGAGGTTATTTAGTTTTTGTGATGCGACCCAGAGTCCAGAATTGCACTTTGGTGTATGATTCTGTCGAGATGGGCATTATTATAATAGCGCCTGTAATTCTTTGCTGTAAAGACTTCATATAACTCTTCAGCATTAACTCCAAGTTGCCCATCATGAAATTGAGAAGAATGTTAAAACAAACTAATGTCAGCTCTGACACCTAAAAGTTCTTTCCAATAGAACCAATTGAAATATCGTTGTTTTCTTCTGTCTGTTATATGGGCCGGGAAACATCCTACCTTATAAACTCTGAAAGTCGCATGCAGGATTCTACCGTTTCGGACTGGTTTGGGGGAACCAGTATCTCCGACTATCATCTGGCACTGAACCTGTTTGTTCCGACTTTCGACTGGGCCTGCCCACCTGCCCCTGCGCTATACTCACCTATATTCTCTTTTCTCAAGACCAGCTGACAGGTGCGGCAGAGTGGATTCAGCTGTTTTCCTCCCCAGCAGTAATGAGAAAGGTGATTTTTCTCTAAAGTGTGCATGTGCGCGCAGCGCTCAGTGAACTGGTTGTTAAATTGGTAGGATCCCACCCCTGGCCACACAGCACTGCAGCAGATGAGATCCCATGGCACGTATAACACTGACTTCTAGCAGCAGAGAATGAAAAGCTACAAGCGCGGGGGATTTTGGGTGTCTCTCGGTACTCCCATGTAACACCTCTCCTGTGCGAGCTGCACTGGCTGCCTGTGGTCTTCCGGGTGCGCTTCAAGGTGTTAGTTACCATCTTTAAAGCGCTCCATGGCATGGGTCCTGGTTACTTGAGAGACTGCCTCCTGCCACATACCTCCCTTCGACCTGTCCGCTCCCACAGAGTGGGCCTCCTCAGGGTGCCGACAGCCGGTCAATGCCGGCTGGCGACTCCCAGGGGAAGTGCCTTCTCTGTGGCGGGCCCGGCCCTCTGGAACGACTTGCCCCCCGATATCTGTACCATCAGGGACCTACGCCTCTTCCGTTGGATGTTAAAAGCACATTTCTTCCATCTAGCCAGCCTGACATAGACCAAGGGTATAATTTTAAATTTTGATATTTACTGGTTTTAATTTTTTATATTATTTATATTTTAGCACAGATTTAATAATTTAATTGTCTTTTATATTTTGTATGTGTTGTTGGATTTTTATCTTTCTGTGCACTGCCCTGAGTCCCCCCAGGGAAAATAGGGCGGTATACAAATCGAAATAATAAGTAAATAAGTAAATAAGTAAATAAGTAAATAAGTAAATAAGTAAATAAGTAAATAAGTAAATAAGTAAATAAGTAAATAAGTAAATAAGTAAATAAGTAAATAAGTAAATAAGTAAATAAGTAAATAAGTAAATAAGTAAATAAGTAAATAAGTAAATAAGTAAATAAGTAAATAAATAAGACCTGCAGCAATCCTCCCACCCTCACCAGTCCCTTGGAGAAGTTTAATAGTCCTTTGCTTTTCTTGGATATGCATGCGATTCCAATGTATCTAATTGAAACGTATAAGGGGTTATTAGGTTGGTTGGTTGGATGGTTTAGATGTGAAAGGCTGCCTAAATCCCAAAGGACTCTTCTTTATGGTTCTTTATGTAGTTACAGAGTTGTGGTGGCACAGTAGTTAGAATGCAGTATTGCAGGCTGACTCTGCTCGCTGCCAGGAGTTTGATCCTGACTGGCTCAAGGTTGACTCAGCCTTCCATCTTTCTGAGGTCAGTAAAATAAGAACCCAGATTGTTCTTATAAGCAATATGTTGACTTTGTAAACTGCTTAGAGAGGGCTGTAAAGCACTATGAAGCAGTATATAAGTCTAATTGCTGCTATTTGCAACTGGGCAAAAGCAATCACTATACTCCAAACAACCTAAGCTCAGGCCTAAAAACAAAACTAACAAAGCTAACAGAACTCACTGTCATCAGATGTTATGAAGGGCATCAATCTGGATGACCTTTGAAGGGAACTGGCCAAAACTTTGGTGGATCATACTTCCATTAACTACTAATCATGATGGCTGTTTGCTATTTCCACAATACACAAGATAACTCCAGAATAACAACTAATGAAAAACAATTGTAGAAGGGAGCCCAATGTCTTCTTTTTCTATGCCTATGAATTTCCTAAGTACACTTAGTTTGTCTTTCTAAAACATGTGATTGACTAGATGTGCCATTGAGCTGACCCAGCAAGATTTTCTTAGTGCTTCAAACCTAAACAATGTATTGAAATTCACAGCTCTTTTATCTCCCAATAAGCATAACAGCAACATATAAATTCATGAAATAATAACCATAATAAATAGGCACCCAATAAAGATGTAAACCAATTGTATTTCTTAGCGCAAAGTACAAAAATAGTTTGTGGTAATTTGACTTAGTCAAGCATGATAAAATAATTGGATGTTTATTGGCTTCTAGTTTTCTCTCCCTGATACAGAGGAGCCATTTACATATCATGTAATGACTATGGGCATAAAGATAAAGTGAGAAGCAGATCAAAACCTTTGTCTAGCATTGTGTTAAACGTTGTGTTAATCCAAAGTTTATAGGTTTCCAGAGCAGAATATAAGGGTAGAAGTCCCTTCCTACTCATATTCCCCAACAACAGTGGTGTAATCCTCTGAAGTCTGCTACCGGCTCGGTGAGTCTGCTACCAAATGTGTGCTTTGCACACATGCACACCTGAGATGTGCCTGCCTAGTGCTAAAAAAGAAACATTTTGAAGCCTTCTGAGTCTGCAAAGGTAAATAGAACAGCGGGGGGGGGGAGGCATCCACTATGCCACGTGATTTAGATTAACTAAAAATCAGGAAATCCAATGATTCTAGCTAATATAAATCATTCGTCACAGCTGATCTTCACCCAGTTGATCGTTGGAAATATGATCAACTGGGTGAATCAGCAGGGGTAGCATTTTACCCCTGCTCAACAATTATTATTGCTCTGATGGGAGAAGTATTATATAGTCAGCATGATGGCTAGTTGACCTTTCATACCTTTATCCCTCTATGAGTATATCCCGCTTTTTAAACTCTTCATGTCAGGGGCATATCAAATATTGGTGCTTGGTCTGAGTTTCAGAGACCTTTCTCATTCCCTCCCTTGCACCTTACCCAAGTATTCAGGAAAATGCACCATATTTCATATCGAAAGCTAACAGCCTTCTGTAACATTTCTTTGCTGCTTTTCAGTTTGGAAGAATCCAAAATTACCATCCATTTTAGAACTATAAAGTCATATGCAATATGCTAAAATGGCATAATAGGGAATAATAGACCTTGTCACAGAGGTTTTGCAAGTTTAAGAAGGAATATTTAGATTTCAGTGTTGTAGCATTTGGAATGTAAGAGCACTTATTCTTTTTATCCCATTCAGTAGGGATGCTACCACAAGAGACAAGCTATAGAGTAGCAAGGTGCCAATCGATACAGCTGCTCTAAAGAATCTGCCCGAGTGAATGGCCTAATAAAACAAAGCAATAGATGTTAAAATAAACAAGATGTTCTTCCTTCATTTGGCTTTTTTTTTTTAGCTTTCTTATCTTTCCCCTCAACCTTGTTTGCCTTTATTTGTGTGTACATTTCATTGCCTTTGGTGCATCATTTTTTTTGATGCAAAGTCTTCGAGCACAGTTATCGCCTCAGCTCCAGGTTAGTTCTGCCTGATTAAATATCAGACTTTGGATACAGCGGTTTTCCCTGATTGGTGGAAAAACAGGGAGCCAAGATGGCCCAATAAGACATATTATATTTCTCGGTTCTCCATCTGTAAAACCTGAGGAGCTCTTCTTGCTCTGTGTGAGGTTAATATTACAGCAAATCACACCTCTCAGCAGTGAGGCCAAAAGAATATCTGTTTTCTATCTGTACACTGAGTGGGCAAGGAGTTTTTATTTCATACTTCATTTGCACCTTGCTGGGAGATGCCACAGAGAGGCAGCAGGTTCGTATCCTCCGACAGTACATTGCGTTCTGCAGTAGCACCCACAACGCTAACCTTAAATCCAGACCCGATGTGAACTAGAAGGCTAATACCTTCTGAGTTTTAATTCCTGCCCCCTTTGCAACATTTCAGAGATGATAAAATCGCATTTTATTGTCTGATTAAAGAGAGCTGGAAAGCCGAGAATTGACAAATTGCAAAACAACGGCCGCGCTCTTAACACATAATCGAAAAAGAAAACATTGAGATGGCCATCAAAAGCTCTTTACGAGGGAGAGAAAAGGAGAGATAATTAACAAAATATATTAGACTGGGAAAATGCTGAGTGAGATAGAGCTTTCGTCCTAAAGGCAATGCATTTTCGCTAAAACTCCTAAGCAAACAGCAAGAGGTAAAATCGTGTGTCATCAGTATAAAAGCAATAGCTTTTGGGTAATGATAGGATGCAGAAATTGAAAAGCTTCAGGGGACATTGCCAAACGGAGGGGGAAACAAGGTGACTAAACAAGGTTAGAGATATGTTGAGAACAACTGAAAATGCCCACTTAAATCAAATGCACAGAATGCTCTTGGCCAGAGCAGGACCCAAGAGTTCCACAAAAGGCTCAAGGCCATCTCTTGGTCGAAGTGTCAAAGGCAGTTGATAAATCATAGAGGAGTGATGAAAGGACACCACTTTCAGGCTGAACCATTAAGCCTCAAATCTTCACAAAGCTACTGCTGATGGCTCAAGGGATTAGGGGGAGAAGATTTCCTCTCTTTGCCTGGGAGCAAAATTATTTAAACTAGTTCAGGTTAGTAGCAAATGCACACTGGAGCTGGAATTCTTCTGTGCTCACTTACATACACACACACACACAGGCTGTCTGTCAACCCCTGCATCTCAAAAAGGGTTGATTACAAAATCCCTGAATGCAACTGCTTTCTCTAAGGGGAACACTGTTCCATATTTAAGAGAGTTGCAGACATCTCAATCAAAAAGTATGGAGATGGTTGCTGGGTGGACAGGAGGCATCTGTGTTCAGGTGAAAGAAAGGATCTCAGTTTCTTTCTGGAAATGGGAGCACATTGTTCTCCACTTGTATTGCATGTATGTGTACCCACATCGGTTGTGAATTCTGGAGGAGGAGGAGGAGGAGGAGGAGGAGGAGGAGGAGGAGGAGGAGGAGGAGGAGGCTAACACATCTGAAAAATGGAAGAATTTGAAGCGCTTACCTTACAAAACATTAAGAAAATTTTGACTTTCTTCTACCAGATCAAGTAATGTTGCTTCTCTCACAGTATTATTTGGTGACTTTAATGCACCAACAACTATCACCATAGCAGTCTGAAAGAGGCACTAATGCTTGTTGTATATGCCTTTATTTTTCCGATCCTTAATATTCTCTGCACTGCCAAACTGACACCAGAGCCATTTGCTTTATGCCATTTCATCTGTTTTTGTTGGTGACATATCTACAAAAGTCATTTCTTGCAGACCCAGTAGATACGCATATGCAGCCTGATATACCACGAGGCATAAAATATGATTGCAACAGAATCAAAAGGGCAAGAAGATTAGAAGGACGAGGGGATGTGCAGAACAAGAGTACATGTTAATGAGGCACGGTAAACTACTTCAGAAAGATTCCGACCATTGTGTTTTATTTACACTAAATAGCAGGGGCTCTCCTGGAATTTAGACATACAGTAGGTTTCTTCCAAATCCTTGGAAGTGAAGTTGAGATCTTCTCCAAAGAAAGTATACTTTTTATCACCATTGAGACCCATCTATTAATAAATGAATGGATGAAATATGTAAATATCCATTTCAGATTTCCTCCTCTTTATTAAACATTACCCTAACCCAGGGATATCAAACTCAAGACACACGGGCTCAATCCGGCCCGTGCGGTGCTTAAATCTGGCCCACGGGGCCAGCCTGGAAATAGCAACGGACAGGCCTGTAGTGCCTCTGGCAGTTCAAACAAGGTGCGCCCCCCAACCCCATTTTTGGCTTGGATGGCCACCTGCATCACTCAGCCAACCAAAACGGGGCACAGACAGAGTGCTGCAGAAGGCGCCTATCCCGTATCCCCCCCGTCCGACCACCCCACGGAGGATAACTACAATGCTGATCCATCCCTCAAAGAAATCCAGTTTGATACCCCTTCCCTAACCTGAATTCCTGTTTATTCTTTTACTATATTGACTCCTTTTATGCTTCCTGATTGTCCTCTGACAAAATATGTATTTCATGGGATAGGAAAACGACTCTCCAACTATTTATTTTGAACAGCTGCATTTGACGTCCATGTATTTGATTGTGGTCTACTGATTTATAAATTTCACTAAAATATAAATAGCTGGTAATGATATTTTCCCCATTCATTTATTCGGAGACATTTGTATAGAATGTTCTTGTTGCTCATTCTTTTTTTTTATGGAGACATTGATAATGCAATTGCTGCGTATCAAAATTTCAGAATTTTGTTTCCATCTTTTTCAGACTTCATTTCTAACTGAAATTAATTAGAATCATTTTAATTAGGAATTTTGTTTTGAATCCACAAGACCTTTCAGGAAAAAAAATAAGCCTCTGAGATAAGCCTTACTCCAGATGTGGTATCTATATTTCAGTCTCTTCTACTATGCAAACTATACTACTATACTATGTTTGCAATGGAGAAGACCATAATATATACAAAGCTGAATACACAGAGACCACCAAGCAACATGACAATCTCTGAGTCCATAGGGTTCTTCTCCCATGGAGCAGTGTGTGTCAGTTTTATGTATAGATGCACAGATTAACACTTATCTTGGAGAAGACCTGGCCTTATAGCTTCTGCTCCTCAGCTTGTATGTTCACCAAGCCATGGATCCATAACTTTCATTATTTGGAGATCTGTACATTGGCATTTCACACCACACCAAAGGTCACCCTCCAAAACCATACAGGGCTTTCCCCCTTCTTCTTAGGGCTAAAGGGTGGGTATTTCAGAGCCCAGAAAGGTTGAAAATTCTGAGCTTGCTCATTCAGAAAGTGGTCTTGGAGATCACCAAGTTGATGCTGTCAGGTTGTATTAGACTTTTAAGACACCACTTTTTTCACCATTGTCATATATAAAATGTCTGCCTACGAGCATAGAGCTTGTATGGCTGAGAGGAAGCAATGTGCTCTTGAGTCATCTGAAGGAGGAGTATTCTAAGGAATCTCTATGTAGCAGGGGGGAGGGAATAAATGGAGAGTGGGAGGGGGGAAGGAGGAAGTGGCTGGGGAGAGGAAGGAGAAAGGGAGAGAGAGAGAGAGGAGGTGAGAGGATGGTGGGCCAGGCCTGGGGGGGGGGGATAAAAGGGAATTGCATAGCAGAGGCTTTGGTAGGCCAAGCCTGAGGGGAAAAGGGAAATAGTGGGCTATCTATGGGGCAACCTGCGGCATCAGTAGGCCAAGCCTGAGGGGAAAGAGGGAGCTGTAAGGGAGAGGCTTTTGTAGGCCAAGCCTGAGGGGAAAGAGGGAGTTGGATAGCAGAGGCTTCTGTAGGCCAAGCCTGAGGGGAAAAGGGAAATAGTGGGCTATCTGTGGGGCAACCTGAGGCTTCAGTAGGCCAAGCCTGAGGGGAAAGAGGGAGTTGTATGGCAGAGGCTTCTGTAGGCCAAGACTGAGGAGGGGAAAAGGAAATAGGATACAAGAGGTTTCTGTAGACCAAGCCTGAAGGGAAAGAGGGGATATTATAGAAGAGACTTTTGGTGAAGCAAACCTGAGGAAGAGCAGAGGAAACAACAAAGGAGCAGAGGAGGGGGAAGAAGAGCCCAGCAGACAGTACAATAGAGAGTGAAGATAGAGAAAGAGGAAGAAGCTCCAAGGAGTCACCTGAATAAGACCCCTTCTGGGACTTGCCTGCGGAGAGGAGGCTGACCACCACTCCATCGCGTGACCTTGGCACGTAGAGGTGCATCAGAGAGGGACCAGGTTGGACTGGCAGCCACACACAAAAAAGGGCCAGGAGAACCCGGACTCCAGCGGCCCTTACGAGGGTAAGCGCTACATCTATAAGGTACACCTCTCCCTAAAAAAAAGCCTTGACTTGTAATTTTAAAATAAAAGTAGGTATTATTTTATTTGATATTGTAAAATGCAGACCATTAAGGTGTTTGTAGATAAAAGAGAAGGGAGGGAGGGATCAACAGGCATTCTTTACTCTTCCCAATAAAGCCAAGACAATCTGCTACTCTCTGTATAGAAGAGCATAGACTTGGGCAGTATCTTGAAGGACATGTAGTGCAACCACTGCCTGGTGCATGAATACTCAGACCATCCCAAAAAATAGTTGTCTACCCTCTTTTGAAACCCTCCAATGGAGCAGGCTGTTCCCCTGCTTAGTAACTCTAATGGTCAGGAGATTCATCTTTAGTTCAAGTTTTCAACTTTCACAATAAAGTTTCCACCCATTAGTTCTTGTCCTACCCTTAGGTGCTATCAAGAGTTAAATGCTACTGGTTTGGAACGGTTCACCTGAACTGGTAGTAAAAAATGCTACCAGTTTGGATGAACTGCGATCAGCTGTGTAACAATCAGCACTGCTGCACGATTTGGAAATTGTTCAGCACAGCTGATTGTTGCACAGCTAATCATTGAAATTACCGGTTCGCCTGACCTGGTAGCATTTTTTTTACTACCAGTTTGGTTCTGACAATTAGCTGTGCAACAATCAACTGTGCCACATGATTTCTCTGAGGGAAAATCCAAACCAGTAGCTTTTTTTACTACTGGTTTGGGTGAACCGGTAGTTCCGACCATCAGCTGTGCAACAATCAGCAGTACCACATGATCCTGCTTTCTAGTGAATCTAAATCATTCGGCACAGCTGTTTCCCCCCCTCGCTCTTCCAATTCTCTGATCCTTCTCACAAGTACTACTGCTAAGCCAGGCACCACCTATCTTGTATCAGTATGTCTGTCTTTTTCTCCCTAAATGCAGAACTTTACATGTCTCTTAGTTACCTCCATCTTTTAAACTTATCCTTTTTGTTTCTCAATTGATTAGATAGATCTTGGTGCAATCACACCAGTCTCATCATGTTCCTAAATGCATCTTCCACCATCTCCTTGCTGCCATCAGCACCGTCAATCTCCTGATTACTTACTTGCTCCTTCCAGTCTGGTCCAACAACATTCCTAAATCAGTAAAGGGAGAAGGTGCATCAGATTGGTATAAACAAGGGACTTGAGTATGGTGGCATAAAAGCAATAAGTAGAAGGGGGAATGTGGCTATAAAGAACTGTCCAAGCAGAGCAATGGAAGAACTTGCTAATGCAATGGGAATGGAATTGTACTTTGCCTGCTTAAAATATTTGGATTCCTCCTTCTCTTCTACTTCATTGTTCTAAAACCTAGCTTAAGGATGGGGCTAATTTAAGAAAACAATAACAAACACAGCTTCAATTTTGTTAGTGCAGTGATTAAGGGGGGAAGAAGCAGTCAGGTGGAAAGTGTTGCAATACCAAGCTAAGTTTTGAGGGAGTCAGGCTAATTGAACAAAATGTCACTTATTTTCAATAAATACTACTAGGCTATTCCAGTAAGGCTGAATCCTAGCTTAACAATATCACATACTTTCCCCTCTGTTGGAAGGATGGGAATTGCAAGAAGTTAATTAAGATAGCCATATGGATCCACAATTATAATTGCTGTTCCCCTGATAGTGGAATAGCAATGCCTTCCCAGTAGTTATAGCCCTAGATATTGCCAGGCATATTCATATACATATGCGGTCTCACATGTGTGCCCATGTACAGATGGAAGCCAGAACAAAGGATCCTTTAGAGAGGTGCAGTGTGGACACTTCGCAGTTATGCAGTACATTTAGTCCCTGGCAAAAAATTACTTCTAACAGGAGAATCACAGACTCACGCAACCATCTGAAGTAATGAAAAGGGAAGGGGGGAAAAGAAGAAGAGTTAGCTTGATTTTTAGCATGCTGATATACCCCAAAGAGACAACTTTAAATCTACCCATCGGTTCATGGAACACTATTCTCCGCTATCAAGAGAAAATGATGGGAGATCGGGAGGTTAGCATTTTGCTAAGTAAGGAATGGTAGAAGGCCACACCAAATCCTCAAGAAAGCAAAGTCAGTAAAATCAACTCTCTCCTCAGCCCATCTATCAATGTCTCAGGAATATGTGCCAGCTCAGCCCCTTGTCCACAATCAAGCCATGGAGGACTCTTGATTTATTATAGAATGACTTGGCATTTAAGCACAGCATCAGCAGACTGGAGGGCAGGCTGATAAGGCTAACCTACACGTTGAGTGAAGGGTAAATGTGAAAGCACTATCATTAGTAAAGCATATCGGAGCCTGTAACAGATTCCTGTACTGGTTATTTAAAAAAAAAACCAGATACTGTATATATATATAATGAGTTATCTTATGTTGTGCGATTAGGTCTAGAGTAATTAAGTATAGAAAGAGCCCGAGATGCTGTAATAATTAATGTTGGACTAAGATTCCAATTTCAAACTTGCTGAGCAATCTTTGGCCACTTGCTGTTTCTCAGCCTGACCTACAGAATTGCAGTGAGAGTGGAGTGATGTGGAAGAGCATCATCTAAGTCATCATCATTATTTAGCATCATCATTATTTAGCAGCCAGGCTGTCCCAAGACATCTGTTGCCTAAGACCAAGTATGCCTATTCCACAGAGAGAAGCGAAACTGGACTGGGGATTAAATGTTGCCGTCAATCGTTTTCGTTGTACGCCGCCCAGAGTCACTTGTTTGATGAGATAGGCAGCTTTATAAAATGGACAGGTAAGTAAGTAAATGAATAATTAAATCATCCATCCTAGCATTAACCATTGCACCAGTTACCTTAAGGAAAACACCAGCTGCAAAAGTCAATGGTGTGATGCATGGGGATCTGATGTTGGATCACCCTCCAAGAGTAGAACTTTCCTTCTGACCTCTGAGGGAAAAAAGTTGGTCAATCCCAAGATCTTGGGATGGCATCCCAGGAATCATCTCACTGAATCCAAAGTTTTAAAGCAGTTACAAGAGAGTTTATTATTAAATCAAAGTCAGCATATATGAAAAAAATACAATCCATTTATCACACATAAGGCACACTGTAGTATGAAGTTCCACAATTCATCAAGATGTCTCAGAGTGCAAGATTTAACCTTTGGATCTTTGATTTAGCTGACAGCTCTCTAAAAATTCATGCAGTGAGATAGTTCCCATTCTACAGAGCTGTTCAAAATTTATGCCAGAATTCACTGAGCTGAAGAACAGCAGCAGCTACTATGAGCTAAATTGCCTCTGGATTTCAATTTTTCCTACAGCCAATGGGATTTCTTCTTTTAAGTTCCAGTTTTAAGCCCAGTTTTCATCTCTGTTGCATAAGTGGCTGGGATGGCCATATTTAAAGAGCAGTAGTTTCAGATGAAATATTATTTCCTCCCCTCAAATTATTTGTCTGTATCTAGCTGTACCAATCTGCTCTTGTCAGTAGGTAGTTCAAAATAGCACTTGAGAAAGATCAGATGAGCCAGAGACCATGCTGACTGGGACATGGTGGTCTCAACGTAACCAGAGAGACACATGTTCAGAAAGATTAACTCAGAATCTATGTTACATGTATTCAAGGGTTGGCTTTAATCCTTGGATACTTCACCAGAATCATTGCCTATCAGGAGATAGTCAACTATATAGAATGTATAAACAAAGCAACAAACAATAATTATGTAAATGCAAGATTAATTCATAACAAATTCATGCTAAAGATTATCACAGTGACTTTTTGTCAGTCAGAAGAATAGGGCTTTTCGCTCCTAAAGATCATTATTTGAGGACAAACATGGCACCCTAAATTCTGAGGTGCAATTAAAAATGCATCTTACATTTTTTGAAAATGCTTCTCCCTCTGAAAAAAAAAATTGGTGTCACTCAAGAATGATTTCAGTTAGCCATTTCATATCCAAAGCTTGTTCTGGCCATATTAATTTCAACTAGATTTAAAACTGTGTTGTCTTACCTCTAGCTGAAATTCAGTTCTGATTGCAACCTTTTTTTTAATGGTAAAATAATTTCAGTGTTTGTTAAATTGATTCCGTATGTAAGTATGTTATATATGACTATGGAGAATAAGTGTGATTAAGGGATGTTTTTCTTCCCCCAAAGCCCAAACTGATCTATGTCTATAGATTTTTTTAAAATCTATATTGTGTGGCACTGACAAGACCATCAAAACAAGAAAGGTGAGAAGTTAAGAGCCTAAATCGATGAATGAAACACCATGCAGATGTGATGGAAACAAGGCTGCTGGGCAATAATTGAAAAATATGGAGAAATAGTGCATTGTGTAGTTGTAAACACAATTTTAGATGTTTCTCTTAATATGTTTTTAAAGTTGTGAAAAGGCTCCTGCCCTCTTATTTGCTTTGACTGGTGCTTCCTACCTGTTCCAACTCATCATCCCACTTCATATGAGATAGCCTTGTTCAGTCACTCAACTGACGCCATGGAGAGCTTCAGTCAAGGCTTTTCTGCCTCTTATTCACCACCTACCCAGTCATTCTGCTGTTGTACTAAAGGAAAGTTGTCAGTGTTCCAGATAGCATCCAAACTTAAATCAGAGTCCAAAGCAAAGTACTGCTCAAAGTTCCAATTTATTAAGAGAGCCATGTTAGCACATCTGGGAAAACCTGAATCTGAAGCGTCTCAGTTTTCCCCATCCAAGTTAAAGTTCATGATCTTGCCCCCACACTCACAAATCCATCACATGGTCCAATGTTCCACTGCCATGCTGGCAGTTCCACCCATCCAGTTCTGGTCAGGTGCTGAGGTGCCGAAACAAAGGATGACCTTGGCAATCTAGAAAGGAATTTTATTTTGGCTACATAACATTCTACTCTGTACTATCCCCCCTCCCAATTCCCCACTATAGAAACAGCGTAGAAGTATAATAGAAGTGTGGCAGGCCAAAGATCCAAAAGGAGCATGGCTGCAGGCCTGTCGGTTGTGCTCACATTGCCTTGAACTGTCTTGAACTATACCTCTCTAAACAATCCAGGAACCCAGTAATTCAGAGTCCAACATCAGGCAGCATTTAACATTCAAGCAAAACCAAGATCAGTTCTTGAATTTGCCCGCTGTGTGCCTAGAACAAGGAGACAAAAAGGAGACAGTGTGAATGGATGTTTCACTGCACAGGCACAGAAGGTCGCTCATTACATCAAGGTGGGTGGGTGGAGCCTTCCGCAGCAGCCGCTACCGGTTCGCCCAAACTGGACAGAACCGGCTGAATACCACCACTGATCTCTTTAGCTGGAAAAGTACATTATCAGACAATCATACTATGGCAATAGCAAAGCAGTTAGACTTATATATTGGTTCACGGTGCTTTACAGCCCTCTCTGGGTGGTTTACAGAATCAGCATATTGTTCCCAATAATCTGGGTTCTCATTTTACTGACCTCAGAAGGATGGAAGGATGAGTCAACCTTGAGTCAGTGAGACTTGAACTGCCAAACTGCCAGCAACTGGCAGTCAGCAGAAGTAGTTTGCAGTACTGCATTCTAACCACTGGGCCACCATGGCATACTGCTCTTGTAGTATGCTACTATAATAATATACTACAATGATATTACCAATGCAATTCAGAGACTGAATGGACTACTCATTGTTCCTTTTGGGTTAAGTCTATATATCATGGAATCATCCAAATAAGATTAGTATATAGCTACCTATGTATTGTGCATATCTTCCTATTACCTATATACTGTATCTATGCTTTAATGGCTCTAAAGTATAGAATTTATAAGGCAATAACTCATCACTATATTTGTAAACACTTTCTGTTTGGTCTATAAGCCCAATAACACACATCAGAGATCTTGCTGACAGATGTCCGGGAACTATAGCTTAGCCATTTTCTCAGTCTTTTCCAGTTTGGTGCCAAACATCTTGACCAATGGCAAAAATTGCTAAAAAGCAAATCAACAATGTCTGGAGTTGTTTGCCTGCCTTTTAACACATCAGTAAGTTTTTTCACCAAGTCACCAACTGGTCCTTTTTCAATTATTAATTATTTTTCTAGACTAGCTGTAAATTCTAAGCTAGAATTGCAAGCATGAATGTTTCTGTACTACAACTCCCAATTTTATCTCAAATAGCCACTGGTCAGGGGAGTTAGAACTTGCAGTTCAGCAACATGTGGAGATCTACAAGCTCCCTTTCCATGCTGTAAAGAAAGGAAAAGTCAGGAAGAACCTTATCTGTATATTGATTGGAGCTGCAACAAGTGTTTTATTGCTATTGTCCAAATGTATTCTAAAACAAATTAGGTTTACGGCATTTCTTGTGGACCATGCACTATACCCAAAATAAAAGATTGATTATAGACAGGTTATTCCATAATATTAACTAAAGTCACTAAACAGGTCTGATCACTTTGATGGTTTCCAGATTGGAGGTTCTGAGCAGTATTAGCAGTGTGCAATTCTTTTCCCAATTCTTGTTGCCCTGGAGCTGCAGAGATCAAAAGAATCTGGTGGGGTCTCTAAGCATCCACTTAAAACTCCTTGCTGAAACAATCTGCTTTGCAATACTTCCAAGCCACTGATGCCCTTTGCTGGAGCTAGATATACTGCAGCATTTGTCAAATCTGCACCTTCGTAGCTCGTGAAAAGAACTCCTATTCATTCTCTTTATCCTTATGATTAACCATCAATAGCATATTTGATTAGTGCCAATCTAGACCTTGGAAGGGAATAGATATATAAATAAAGATATATTTATGGTTTGGGGGTCTACTTTGGTAATTTCCTGCTGAGACTCCATTGTTTGCTAATCTGAATTAATGCCCTTAGCATATGCGAACTAGTATTAATGTTTTCCAAATATTTAAATTGGCCTTCCTGTGTGTTGTTGTCGTTGTTGTTGTTGTTGTGTTGAAGCCTCTCTCAAGAAGAAGAAAAAACCTTCTCAACCCTAAAGTTAGATGCTGACCTAATTAGAATAATAACTAATTTTTTGTTCCCTGTTAGCTATAAATGTCTCTAGATCACACTCAAACAAGGGAACTGTTCTCCATATGATGTGACTCCTTAGCTCTGCTCTACTTTTCTCTTACACAGTCTCCTCCTGCACTTGTCTTATTGTGTGTCTCAGGCAGGCATGGAATTTTGCCAGTTTAACAACCGGTTTGTTGAGAGAGTGCTTTGCGCGCACACTCTCACCTCGCTCACGCAGACACCAGTACACAGTGGTACTGGTGTATACAACCAGTACTCACCTTCATGATTGCTGCTTAGGAAGGAAAACAGCTGAGGTGTGGCACTCCACTCTGCCACACAACTCAGCTGAGATGATAAAGGTAGGTAAAGTGCAGGCGGGCGGGCCATCGTGGGAGCGAACCGGTTCCCTCCCAGCTGAGCGTCGAAGCTACCGGTTCGGGCGAACCAGCCCAAACTGGTAGAATCCCATCCCCTGTCTCAGGGCAACATAAGTCATTAAGCTTATCTATCCATTCAGACACAATGCTCACAGACTCAGAATCCTTGCTTCTTCCAAGCTACTGTAAGTCACCCATTTCTTTAATCAACCAGGATGCAAAAATATTTACAGCTATTACAAGTAATAGATTAAATAGCTTTATAGATAAATATATAAGTTATAATCAAGTAGGTTTTGTTAAAGGTAGATATATGAGTGATATAATTAGAAGAGTATTGAACATTATAGATGTAGCTGAAAATAATGGTGATGAAATAGGTATAATATCGTTAGATATTTTTAAAGCCTTTGATTCTGTACAATGGGATACTATTAAGGTAATTATTGAGGCATTAGGCTTTGGCAATAAATTTATACATGTTATTTCAAAATTGTATCAAAAAAGTAGTGCAAAGGTAAAGGTGAATGGAACAATGACGGGAGAGATTAAATTGGAAGCAGGTACGAGACAAGGATGTCCCTTGTCCCCAACATTATTCTTGTTAGTTATGGAGGTTTTGATTAAATTGATAGAAGTAGATGAAGAATTGGAAGGGTACAAGGGATATAAGATAAATTTGTATGCGGATGATACCTTGATTATTTTGAAAGATATAGAGAAAGATTTAAAGAGGATAAATAAACATTTGATAGAATTTGAAGAAATGACAGGTTTAAAGGTAAATTGGTCAAAATCTGAACTACTAATGAATAAAGATGGTAAGGAGTGGGAAAATATGCAAGAACAATTTGGGGTTAGAGTTAAGAATACATTGAAATATTTGGGGATAACACTTTCACTTAAAGTTAGAGAATTGAAAAAAATTAATTATGAGGTGATGTTGAAGGAAGTAGAGAGAAAGATAGATAAGTATAAAGAGATAAAGTTGTCTTGGTTTGGTAGAATTGCAATGTGTAAAATGATGTTGTTACCAAAGTTCAATTTTTTATTTGAGATGCTACCACTAAATTTGATAGAGAAAGATATAGAAGAATATCAGAAGAAATTGGATAAATTCTGTAATGGTGGGAAAAAACCAAGACTAATGAAGAAAATGTGGTATCAAAATCAAAAAGAGGGTGGATTGGGAATTCCCAATCTACTTAATTATTATCGGGCGTATAATATTCGAACCGTGATAAAAATACTCAAAGGTGGAGATGGTCATTGGGGAGATCTGGAGCTAAAAGATATTAAGAGATTTGGGTCTATATGGTTTCTAGATAGAGCAAAAACAAAGGCAATTAATAGTTATTGGTTAAAGGGGCTGAGTAAAATTTGGAATAAATTTGTTAAAAAATTGATCCCGGATATAGCTTTCTTGGGGAAGACAACTGAAAGTTGGCCGATTAAAACTAATATAAGTCGGGATAAAGTAATTGAGGATGAAAATATAGGAAATATAGTAAATTGGTTAAGAGCTCTAGGAATTGAGAGTAGAAAAAAAAAAGTAATTCAAAAATTGGAGTTGAATTGGTTCGAAAAAATACAGGTAGAAAAATGGACTATGAAAGTAAAGGGAATATGTAAAATAGATAGAAGTAAAACTAAATTTGAAAGTTTAGTATCTCAAATTATTAAGGATGAAATTGGGTTAAAAGGACTCGTTAGTAAGATATATAAGATTATAAATTTCGATGGAAATCCACAAATGGTAATGAAAAGGAATTGGGAGGAAGACCTTAAGATTAAAATATTGGATTTGGATTGGAATGAGAACTGGAAGAGTCGAATCATGAGGACTTTGTCTATAAGGATTAAAGAGCATAATTTTAAGGTTGTTTGGAAATGGTATTGGACCCCATTAAGATTATCATTGATAGATAAAAAAATGAGCGATAAATGTTGGAGATGTAATATGGAAGTGGGAATTTATGAACATATGTGGTATAAATGTGTGAAAATTAAAAAGTTTTGGCAGCAATTAGAAAAAACGATGGGTGAAATGATGAAAAGAATAATAATATTGAGATCAGAAACTATATTGTTATTGATAATTAATGAACCTGAGTTAACAAAACATGAGAAAGAATTGATCAGAATTATGATTATAATGGGTAGGATTGTAATAGCAAGATATTGGAAAATAGAGGTAAATATTAAAATAGAAGAATGGTTCTGTGAAATGTGGAAATTAGCCTTAAATGATAAAATGACGTGTGATATTAAATTTAGAGAGGGGGTTTATAAAAAAGATATCTTTTGGAAGACTTGGAAGCCATTTGTGGACTATGCACTTGGAACTTTGGATGCCTCGACGCCTGTACCTAGAGAACATGGATTTTGGAGATCTTAAAGATAATAGAAGATACTTGAAACCAACTCTTCCTTTTGTTTTGTACAGCACTGGGTGAAATATTGTAAAAAATTATAAAAACTTTAATAAAAATAAATAAATAAATAAAATCATTAAATTCAAAAAAAAAAAAAAGTAAGTCACTATATAAACAGAGGGATAGAATCAAGATCACGTGAAGTGTTAATACCACTTTGTAATGTCTTGGTAAGGCCACACTTGAAATTCAGTTTTGGTCACCACGATGTAGAAAAGATGTGGAGACTCTAGAAAAAGTGCAGAGAAGAGCAACAAAGATCATTAGGGGACTGGAGACTAAAACATACAAAGAAAGGTTTCAGGAACTGGGTATGTCTAGTTTAATGAAAAGAAGAAGTAGGGGAGACATGATAGCAGTCTTCCGATATCTCAGGGGTTGCCACAAAAAAAAGGGAGTTAAGCTATTAATCAATTTCATTGTAATTTTAGTACAATAACAATAAAGATTATTATTATTATAAAGCACCTGAGGGTAGAACAAGAAGCAATGGGTGGAAACTAATCAAGGAGAGAAGCAACTTAGAACCGAGGAGAAATTTCCGGACAGTTAGGACAATTAATCAGTGGAACCGCTTGCCTCCAGAAGTTGTGAATGCCCCAACACTGCAAGTCTTTAAGAAGATGTTGGATAGCCATTTGTCTGAAACGGTATAAGGTTCCCGCCTAGGTGGGGGGTTGCACTAGAAGACCTCCAAGGTCCCTTCCAACTCTGCTATTGTATTGTATTGTACTATTTCATAGTAATGGAAAATCCATGATCTTCCTTCAAGTCAGCTGGTCAGCTACATGACTGGAACCAAATAATTTGATTTCCTTCCCTTGATGGAACAACAGCATCAAAAGAGATGGGACAGCTATTTGTCTGGAATGATAGAAGGTCTCCTGCTTGAGCAAGAGCTTGAACTAGAAGGACTGGGAGGTTCCTTCTGACCTTTTGGTTCTGTAGCACCAAGCAATTCACATTTCAGTTCTTTTTGGCTACCATATCCATGGATCATTGGATCCTTTTCTCTGTATTTTTTGAGTGAGCAACTGCAACCAGGTGACCAGTGATATTATGTTGCCCATTCATGTTATAAGGCTACATATAATAAATACATTACCTAGTAGATTAAAGGCTTCTAGGCACTCCAGTTACCTAAAAGGGTTTAATGGAACAGGAAGCTCTGAAAAGACAAGCAATGCAGTGGCAGAGAAAGGAAAGCTTTCAGGGACAGAAACTGTAGGAAAATATCTCTGTTATCCCATCGCTTCTACAGGCAGTCTGGTTGTTTAAAATGTCCATAGCTTTATATTCTTTCCCTTGCATTTGTTAAAGGAGTGCCCTTTCGTGTGGCTATAAAGAAAGAGATGGGCTTGAAGTGTTTGCTGTGATGACAAATTTGCAATAGAAAGAATTAATGTTGCTTCTTTCGTTCATCTGTCCGTCCGTTCGTTTATTCGTTCTTTCGTTCTTTTGTTTTAGATAATGGTGGGGGGGAAATCTGCATTTTTATTAGTCACGGCGAATGTCAAAGACATGAAAGGTTTTCGGTTTTGGCAGTTTTGTTTTGCTTTCTTTGCTCAAGGAGAAAAGATGGGAAGAGAATATGCTAACTGATGAAATTAGTGTATTACAATTGGACTGTTTTATTGACTTGGTGGTTTATTTCTATACCGGGTGCATTTAAGATTTCAGTTGTGAGTTATGCATACAGAGTTAATAAAGAAACATAGCGCCATCTTGTGGCTGTTTAGAAGGTTACAAGATAGTCTGCAATCCGACAGCACCTTTTTCGACAAACGAATCTTATGAAGAGGCTTAAGCATAGGCTTCTGCTAGCAAGGATGTTTATCTTTCTGAGTTTATGGACATTGATGCATGAAACCTTTTCAAATGATCTGACCTTGTTGTCTATGGTAGTTTCCTTATTATTATTATTTTTTAAAGCATAGTGATGCCTTGGTTCCCCACACTGGGATGCGTATCAGATTTCTGGCTCCATTTGAACGATGTGTCATTTACCCACTGCAGCAATTGTAGGAAATGTCTGTGAAGCAACCCAATATGTATCTGATTTTTCAGGGTTGCCCGCTTTGATCGCGTACTCCTAGTTTGGCACAAAAACTGAACACGACGAGAGGCACAGCACAGTGAATCTTAACCCAAACCAATGTGCACATCGAGGCTGATCTGCTTTAACTAAACTCCTTGGAGAAGCTAGTGGTGCATTTAATGAGCCACCTCCCTCAGGCACAGTTGCCCAAGCTGGCACAAGAACTGCAACATGCCGGCAGGGATGAATCAAGCCCATAATGTATTTTCAAACATCCTGTAATCTTACTTTGTGTTGCGATGAAGTGGAACCAGCTTGTTTTCTAAAGGAAATTATGCGAAACAGTCTGAGAACAAGAAGCAATATCGTGATGATCACTTATCTGAAGCAACAAAGCACAACCAATAGACTCCAGCTTCTGCGCAAGGTATCCAACCTGCTCCTGACTCGCCCCCAAAACTCCATGTATTGCTGCCATGGTGCTCTTGCTGCTGCTTACTTGAGGGCAATCACTAGGGAAAGTGTTGGCTGTCTCTGAGGGTGTGAGGGAAGATAAGAGGCAAGAGAGTTTGACCAGGCATTCAAGGTTTGTTTTATTTATTTATTTTATTTATCTAGTTTGTCAAACACGTACAAGATAACAGGTATAAGTTTAAACACGGGCATGAACAAAGAAAATGAGGTTAAAAGATTAAGGATGCTTAGTGTCAAATATATCCGTTTGAAGGCTTTGAAACTTAGCAACTTTAAGACATGTTGGACCTGAACTCAAAACCTTTCTGTTCAAAAAAAAGAAAGAATAAAAAGATGACAATAGCCGCATTCGAAAGCTACTTTAGATGCACAAATGACAGTTAAAAGCACTTATATGGTTTAATTCTAAATTTGCACACCTTGGTAAGCTACAGTATAAATCATATTTTATCACATATTATGGCTGTTATAATTGTAGGAAGAAATATCCATCTGGGTTCAATTCCAAGTGGGGAGAAAGACACTGGAAACATGGAGACTGGTTGGAAGGATGGTTTAAGGCAGAGGTGAGTTCCTGCCTATTTCGACCGGTTCAGCCGAGTAGGTAATAACTTTTTACACACTGAACTGGCAGTAATGCCGGTAGCAATCCACCCCTGGTTTAATGGTTAACAGGACCACGTGGGTTTGAAGTCCTGGGTAGCTGCCCACATGGAGGAGATATCTCTCTGTCCTGGGCCTTGCCTTTGAGCTTTCTGTTCTTGTGCAAGAAATGTATCCTATTGGCTATCAGACTCCCAGGGGGCGTGGGTCTTATCTAAATTTGTAGGCTGTCTGTGTCCTAGGCTTGGTTGAATCTTGCTGGGTGATGCAATGAAGGGCAATTTCCTATTGTGGCCGAATGATTTTGCTCTGAAGGATAATTGCTTTGTCCTGGAGCTGAGGTCTTTTGTCTTGTAGATAGACTGGCCCAGTCTTTTGTCTTGTAGATAAGTTGGCACCAAAATATCTGCTGGGGTCTTTTGTTTCTGTTTCCTTTAAGGTTTGTATTTCTCTTTTAGGGAAAATATTCTGCCTTTTTAATATTTCCTAGAATATTTCATTCTTCTAAGAGAGGGGTTGGTGCCAACTTTCTACATAGCTATGTCAACATTCAACAAGCCACATTGTGGTAATGTGTGAATCAGGGGTGGGTTGCTACGGGTTTGCTCAGGTTTGGGAGAACCCACAGTTAATGTTATGTCTGGTTCAGAGAACCTCCAAATCCCACCCCTGGCTGGTCCTGCCCCTGACACCCACCACGTCCTCCCCCTAGGAGTCTCCACACAGTCTGTTTTGGATGTGAGGTAAGTGCAGTGCCTACACAGAGGCTTGGGGAAGGAGGGAAATGGGCCTCCCAGAAGGCCACCAGAGCCTGGGGGACATAGTTTTCACCCTCCCAGAGGCTCAAGGAAAGCCTTCAGAGCCTGGGGAAAGCAAAAATGCTCCCCCACACACACACCATGGTGCAGGAGGCTGACTAGGCCATGCCCACCATGGCCATACCCACCCAGCAACCAAGCAGAGAATTTTGTTGCTGAAATTTTTGAAGCCCACCCCTGGTGTGAGCCCAGCCAGGATGCCTGTACTTTTATTCAATGCCTATATGTGCGTGTGGGAAGGGGTCAGAATAGAGGAAAACTATTCTTATCACTTAGGGAAGATATTCTTATCACTTAGAAAAATATCAATGACGATCATGATGATTTTGCTGACTTGAATTCCAAATTTCATGGAAGTTGACTTTTCCACCAAGCACTGGGACATTAGATGATTGCACATTAGAACTGGTTGGTACCAGTCTTTCGTTTTTAATGCTTCAATAGGCTGAGTTTTTATAGTTTTAAAATGATTTTATATGTCTTTTCATATTTTTTTTAAAATGGGAGCTGCCCAGAGTTGGTTGAAAGATGGGCAGCTGTGTATAAATACTTTAAATAAAATGAATAAATAAATGCAGCAGGGTTTTTAGGAACTGTTGTCACTTAAAAGGTAATATGGGACACATGAAGAAAAAAAGAAAAATAACTGATGTTGCTGTCATTTGTGTAACTTGTACTGGATACATTTATAATACAATAGCAATACAATTGGAAGGGAACTTGGAGGTCATCTAGTCCAACTCCCTGCCTAGGCAGGAAGCCCTATAGCATTTCAGACAAATGGCTATCCAACATCTTCTTGAAGACTTGCAGTGTTGCAGTATTCCAAGTGTGGCCTTACCAAGGCATTATAAAGTGGTATGAACACATCACGTGATCTTGATTCTATCCCTCTATTTATGCAGCCTAGAACTGTGTTGGCTTTTTTGGCAGCTGCTGCACACTGCTGGCTCATATTTAAATGGTTGTCTACTAGGATTCCAAGATCCCTTTCACAGTTACTGCTATTGAGCAAGGTACCACCTATACTGTACCTGTGCATTTCGTTTTTCTTGCCTAAATGTAGAACCTTACTCTTTTCGCCATTGAATTTCATTTTATTAGATAGTGCCCAATGTTCAAGTTTGTCAAAATCATTCTGTATCTTAAGCCTATCTTCTGGAGTGTTGGCTATTCCTGCCAGCTTGGTGTCGTCTGCAAATTTGATGAGTTCCCCATTTATTCCCTCATCCAAATCATTGACGAAGATGTTGAAGAGTACTGGGCCTAAAACAGAGCCTTGGGGGACTCCACTGCATACTTCCTTCCATGTAGATGCAGTTCCATTGAGGACTACACGTCGAGTGCGGTTGCTCAGCCAGTTACAAATCCATCTGGTGGTGATGCTGTCTAACCCACATTCTTCTACTTTATCTAGTAGTAGGTTATAGTCTACCTTGTCAAACACTCTAATTTGTTAGAGTGGTGCAAAAGGCCTGGCTTGGAGCGTGCAAAGCCTGCCTCTTAAGGCAGTTCATCAAGTCATTATTTTGCTTAATAACATTGCAAACGATGCCAGGAGCATCACTGTGACAGGAACGAGACTTTATTCTTGGAATCTTATCTCATAGGGAAGCCTGAAGTTTGTTCTTGCAATTTTCATAAACCATTAATGTTTACGGAACAGTGCAATATTTGGACAAAAAGGATTTACACTTCTGTTGTGCTGATTACAAAACAATTGCATTTGTATGAACATTACCCATCGTGTCAGATGACTCACACATCTGTCAGGTGTGCTGCATTAGTCCAAAGAAACCTCTAGCATATGCTAGGTCCTAGGAAGAATTATGTTGTCTCTGTGATGTCAATCACTTTGATGGATGGCCTTGAGGTGTTAATGAGGATGCTTCACAAATATTTGTATTCTGCCAAAATCTCTGCCTCTCACATCAATAGGTGCAGAGATTTAAGTGAGGCATTTGGAAAGAAAAGAGTGCTCTAAAAGGGCAGTTCTGAGTAAGATGGGCTTATGGATATACTCACACACACAGAGACAGAGATGGAAAGAAAGATTTTTTGTTGTTTTAAAGCCATTGGCAGTGAGTTTCTCCTTGCAAGCATTCAAGGTTAGATAAAGTCTTCTGAACCTCTGCTTTTATTCTATGAGTTGGTTTTTATATACTGATTGATGTATTTTTATTAAGCTTCTTTATTTAATCACCTTTTTATAAATTACCGTAGCAAATCCATTTTCTTCACAGGCATCACGACACTGTAAGGCTGGTTCTTTTTCATCGGTCCAGTTGTGTCCAAGACTACTTAGAGAAGTCGTTGCAGTTTTCTTGGCAAGGTTTAACACAGAGGTGGTATTCAGCCAGTTCTGACAGGTTCTGGAGAACCGGTAGCAGAAATTTTGAGTAGTTTGGAGAACCGGCAAATAGGCTGACCCCGCCCCCGCTGCTTCCCAGCCTTCCAGCTGATCTTTTGTTGCACTGAACAGGAGAACGGAGCTGGAAATCAGGTTAGTGAGGTGGGGAGGGAATGGGGATTTTGCAGTAATCTTCCCCTGCCATACCCACACAGCCACACCTACAAAGCCACACTCACAGAACTGGTAGTAAAATAAATTAAATCACACCATTGGTTTAACAGAAGAGGTTTGCCATTGCCTGTTTCCTAAGGCTGAGAGAAAGTGACTGGCCCAAAATCGCTCAGCTGGCTTCATGTTTAAGGCAGGTCTGGAACTCATGATCTCCCAGCTTCTACCCTGATGTATTACCACTCCACTAACTGGGCTATTTAAAGCTGATAGGATTTTGAATTTATATTTATTTTATTTGAATACCACTCTGTATCTCATGCTGCTTTATTTTGTAACTTTAAGTAACTTCAAGTCAGTGTTGACTCCTGGCAACTAATTACATTCCTGTACCCCTGACCCGCGCCCCGATGGAGGACCTTGTGGCCGCATGGAATACTGCGACCACGGGAGCCTTGGATCGGGTCGCGCCATTGCGGCCTCTCTTGCGGCGGCGAGCCACCCCGGCTCCTTGGTTTACTGAGGAGCTGAGGGTGATGAAATGCCACAAGAGATGCCTAGAGAGAAGATGGAGGTCTACCCGTTCTGAATCTGACCGGACACAAGTAAGAGCCCATTTACGGACTTACATTGTGGCGCTGAGAGTGGCCAAACGTCATCATTGTGCCACTCTCATAGCATCTGCAGACAACCGCCCTGCCGCCCTGTTTAGGGTGACCCGCTCCCTCCTTCAACAGAGGGTGCGGGAAGCCCCGTTACAGGGTAGAGCAGAGGAATTTGTGACTTTTCTGCAGGAGGAAATCGCCCAGATACAGGACGAGTTAGCCCCCATTGATGGCCCAGTGGGATGCCACGAGACAGATCTTGTTTGGGAGGAGTTTGACTCCGTTACTTCCGAGGATATGGACAGGCTACGTGGGCGACTGCGAGCCACCACATGTTTATTGGACCCGTGTCCCTCCTGGCTTGTACTGGCATCCTGGGAGGTGACACGAGGCTGGCTCCAAGAGGTTGTCAACGCATCCTTAAGTGAGGGTTCCTTGCCTGCTTCCCTAAAAGAGGCTATGGTGAGGCCCCTCCTTAAGAAGCCCTCTTTGGATCCAGCTTTATTAACCAACTATCGTCCAGTCTCCAACCTTCCCTTCTTGGCGAAGGTTGTTGAGAGTGTGGTGGCACAACAGTTTCCCCGTCACCTGGAGGAAGTTGATTATCTAGACCCGCGCCAGTCCGGCTTTCGGCCCGGGCACAGCACCGAGACGGCATTGGTCGCGTTGGTCGATGATCTCTGGAGGGCCAGAGATGAGGGTTGTTCCTCCATCCTGGTCCTATTAGACCTCTCGGCGGCTTTCGATATCATCGACCATGGTATCCTATTGCATTGGCTGGGGGGGTTGGGGGTGGGAGGCACCGTTTTACGGTGGTTCTCCTCCTACCTCTCTGGCCGATCGCAATTTGTGTTGACAGGAGAGCAGAGGTCGACCTCGAGACCCCTCACATGTGGGGTGCCTCAGGGGTCGGTCCTCTCGCCTCTCCTGTTCAACACATATATGAAGCCGCTGGGTGAGATCATCCGTGGTTTTGGGGTAGAGTATCACCGCTACGCTGATGATACACAGCTGTATATATCTACCCCAAACTACCCCAACGATGTCGTAGCGGTGATGTGCCAGTGCCTGGAAGCCGTGCGGATCTGGATGGGAAGTAACGGACTCAGGCTCAACCCGACCAAGACCGAGTGGCTGTGGTTTCCGGCTGCCCGATTCAACCAGCTGACTCCATCGCTGGCCATAGGGGGCGAACATCTTGCCCCTGTGGATGGGGCGCACAACTTGGGTGTCCTCCTGGATGCCCGGCTGTCCATGGAAGATCAAGTGGCAGCTGTGGCCAGGAGGGCGTTTTACTAGGTTCGCCTGGTTCGCCAGTTGCGCCCCCTATTGGATCGGGACGCCCTTCGCACAGTCACTCATGCTCTCGTGACATCCCGACTGGACTATTGTAACTCTCTCTACATGGGGCTTCCCTTGAGGTGCACCCGGAGACTTCAGATGGTCCAGAACGCAGCCGCGTGGGCAATTCTGGGAACCTCCAGGTTTACCCACATAACACCGCTCTTGCGCGAGCTGCACTGGCTGCCTGTCGTCTTCCGGGTGCGCTTCAAGGTATTAGTCATCATTTTTAAAGCGCTCCATGGCTCGGGACCTAGCTATCTGTGGGATCGCATCCTGCCTCATACATCCTCACGGCCGATTCGCTCCCACAGAGAGGGACTTCTCCGAGTGCCGTCCACTAGACTTTGTCAGCGGGCGACGCCCAGGGGAAGGGCTCTCTCTGTGGCGGGCCCAGCCCTCTGGAACGACCTTCCCCCCGACATTAGAACGACCACGGACTTCCGCTCCTTCCGTCTAAAACTAAAAACACATCTTTTCTGCTTGGCCGGCCTAGGGTAGTCTCTCTCTATGGGGTTTTAGTTGTTTTAACTGGGAATTTTAGTATGTTAATGGGGTATTTTAGCACAGGTATATGTTTAATTTGTTTTTAATGTGTTTGTATATTTATTGTTCCCTGTGCACCGCTCCGAGTCCCTATGGGGAGAGGAGCGGTCAACAAATTAAAATTATTATTATTATTATTATTATTATTACATTACACTAAACTGATTACACTATATCAAACTGGCTTATAGGTTTATTTTGGTTTATAAGCACCTATATATTGCAATAGGTCATAACACAGCACTGCAACACCAGGAACTTAAGAGTAAGTTCCATTAAACTCAAGTTCAATCCACCCAAGAAGTAAAATGTAAAGAGATTGACTAGCAAATGCATGTCAAGGCAATGATTTCAAATATGAGTTGGTTGTTGTTATGAATTTCTTTTACTACTGTGCTACATAATTGTTTGGATGATCACTTGATAAAGGTTTTTTCCCCCCTTATGTCTCATCTGCCCAAAATCTTGGCTTCAGTTAATAGAAGAGATTAGACAGCTTCTTTGCTGCTTTACTTTAGAATGATTTTTTTTCGTTCTACTTACTTGGAATCAACTTCTTATCCAAAACTAAATTAGAACTTAAATTGAATTAAGGCCATTGTGCCTCTGGATTACATGTCGCAGATTGAACTTGACCTTTCTGGACTTCAGAAGCGTACCACTTATTTCTGAAGCTCTGATCTTTCAAGAAAACAAGAACCTTCTTCTTGGATCTAGCTGATCTGGCTGCATGAAGCGTGTGTGAAAAAGAACAAGGTGTTCAAATCAAAGGTGCACAGCTGGATTTCAACCATTAGCATGGAAACCTCCTGGGTGAAAATGGATCTCCTGTGCAATCTGAGTCTTAGGCGAGTGATAATGAAGTGCAGGATAGCAACTGTAAGCAAAACAGCAAGGTACAGTGAGGCAACAACCTGAACCTTTGGAAGACACTTTGGAAGCTGATGTAAGATTTGGTGTACCATCCACTATTGATTTTCAGCCATGGGACTTTTTGAGAATGTCAGCTTTCTTCAAAATGCAGTTTTCCAGCTGCTAAACGAATGCCTTATCTTGAGCTATTTCTGTAATATGGGTGATGGCATTCTGGATTGCTTGGAATTAATCAGATGACTGCTTCTGGGTAATGCACCCTGTGATCTCTCATCTACTATTAATTAGAAGCAAGTTCCTGCTGATTTAAGGTCAAAGATGTTTCTTGGAGGATAACAGAGTTGGTTCCTAGATTACTAATGATTCAAGCAACTGTAATGTAAACAACTAGCTGCAGGCTTTTCCATTATCCGTGAAGAGAGTTGTCTGCTCTCTGATGCATGATAAAGAAATGAGGAAAAAGTCAGAGGATCTCTACCCTAAAATACAGTGTAATAGCTACCCATATATTGGTTCTAAATTGAAGTGTTCCCTGGGTAGAATTCTTATACAGTACTGTTGCCCTTGCAAGAGAGTATTCTATGAGAATCTGACTTAAAAAAAGATTCACTTTAGTTCAGACAGTTGTCCACAATCTGGAAAAAAAAAGACCATCTTCATGCAGTACGGCTGACACTAGAGGTATATCTAAAAAGTCATAGAAACAGAACATGAATTTTTCCAGATGTGATGTCTCTTTTGTTTGTCATAAACCCAGGTGTGGGCTGCTAGGGATTTGGGAGAAATCTAGCTAAGATTCTGTGCAGTTCGGAGAACCCCCAAATCCCACTCCTGGCTGGCCCTGCCCACCCATCCCCGCCCATCCCAGGAGTCACCACGCAGCCGATTTTGGATGTAGGTAAGTGCAGGGCACATGAGAAGGCTCAGGGAAGGTGAAAAATGGACCTAGCAAAAGTTCAGGAAGGCCCATTTCCAGCCTCCAGAAGATCTCCGGAGCCTGGGGAAGCCATTTTTGCCCTCCCAGAGGCTCAAGGAAAACCTCCGGAGCCCGGGAAGAACAAAAACACCACACACACACACACCATGGTGCAGGAGGCTGACTAGGCTATGCCCACCATGGCTACGCCCACCCAGCAACTGGGCAAAGAACCCCTTGCTAAAAATTTTGAAGCCCACCCTTGCATAAACCATGTCCTCTTGAAGATAATCTTGGGGCAGGGAAGAAGAAGCTGAGGCTAACTGATGAGAAGGCCAAAACAGATCCTGTATGGCATGACCTTCACTCTCTCATTTGATGGTGTTATCATTGATCACTTTCTATCCTTCTTTTTTTCTTTCTTCTCCCTCAGCAGGTTGTTGTGGAAGAACCTGCTTCTTCTTGCCAAAGTCTGAAGCGATCGCCTGCAAAGCACTTTTAAAATAAGCCGAGAACTCCTTATCTTTGCTCTAAGCGATCAGGTTGCTTAACCCTGGGCTAAAGCTAATTCCTAAACTTGCAATTCCTTCAAATTATATGAATATAATTGAAGCTTGAGAGAGATGCAGCAACGTACGAAACTTTCCTCCATTATTGAGCTTAGTAAAACAATAAAGAATTGTTATTATTGCCATTATGCTTACAGAAGCTAACTCTCTATAACACTGAAACACTGACATTCTTCACTGTATTGAAACTCTTCTTTCCCCCCCCCATAAAACTGAACATTTTAATGTATGTGACATTTGCAGAAAACTAAATAAATAAACACAACTAGTAAGATACTGACTCTGCCTAGAAACTATCTAGAGAAGAATGGTTTAGTGGAGACAGGAAAAGGAAAATTAATCATTATAATTTTATACAGTTCCTCAAACCCAGTGCTTGTCCTTGGCCATTGTTTTGTTTATCTTAAGAATCCCACTCGTCCTCATTGTTTACAACAAAACACTGCCTACCATTTCCTGAAAGAACCTAAATGAGGGAAATTAAGATAGAACTTCTTTATTTTCACATCTCGAGCGAAACATCTAATTCTCCAATGTGACTAAGTTCTCTTTATTTATTATCTGAAATAACAATAATAGCACTTAGACTTAGACTTAGTGCTTCACAGTGCTTTACAGACCTCTCTAAGTAGTTTACAGAATCAGCATATTGCCCCCAACAATCTGGGTCCTCATTTTACCGACCTCAGAAGAATGGAAGGCTGAGTCAACCTTGAGGCTGGTAAAATTCAAACTTGCCAAATTACAGGCAGCTGGCAGTCAGCAGAAGTAGCCTGCAGTACTACATTCTAAGGCCTGCACCACCATGGCTCAATAAATGGGGCTTACATGGGAAAAAATCTCAAGTATCATAGGTTTTTAAAAATATTTTTATTTATGCATAATGAAAAGGGCTTGCAAAGTGAAGTAGAAAAAAACATGAATAGATATTTTTTAAAAATCAGTTTATAAACCAGCATTGAATCCTAACCACATCAAATAATATTGACCAGTTATAAGCACAGCACAAACATATTTCAATCAAAGATTTTACATAAGGGTGGATTGTCTTTCCATTGTGAAAGTATTAGTTTTTGCTATTGAAGAAAGTTAGCACCCACCCCTCTCCTAGAAGAATGAAATATTCTAGGAAATATTACAAAGTCAGAATATTGTACCTCCCTGGATGAGAAAAGGAGAAACATGCTATTGGAAAGCAGCCCCCACCTTTGTTAATAGCCCCAGAAAGACTGGTGCCAACAAGATAAAAGGCTCGGCCAGCTCATCTACAAAATAAAAGACCTTCATCCTCAGGACATGATAGGATTAGCCCATCTCACCACAAGGCACCTGTGGGAAGACCTGCGTCCCTCACAAGTTCCATTGTTGGCTGCATCAGCTTCCTGCAACCCTTCCAGCAAGATTCAACCAAGCCTGGAACTCAAGACAGCCTACTAAGTTACCCCTGGATGGCCCCATGGGAGCCTGACAACCAATCAGAATACATGCCCCTGCCACAGGAACAGGCAGCAAGTTCAAAGCCCAAGAGAGGGTATAAATCTTTCTCTCACACACACACCCATTTGCTCGATACCTACTGTATTTCCCCCTCTCTCCCTCTACCTACCTACTGTATTTTCCCTTTCTCTCTATTCCTCTACCTACCTACCTACCTACCTACCTACCTACCTACTGTATTTCTCCCTCTCTATCTATCCCTCTGCCGGCCTGCCTACCTACCTACCTACTATATTTCTTCCTCTCTCTCTCTTTATCCCTCTACCTACCTACCTACTGTATTTTCCCTATCTCTCTCTATCCCTCTACCTACCTACCTGCCTACTGTATTTCTCCCTCACTCTCTCACTCTTTATCCCTCTACCTACCTACCTACTGTATTTTTCCTCTCTCTATCTTTATCCCTCTACCTACCTACCTACCTACATACTGTATTCCCCCCCCTCTCTCTATCCCTCTACTTATCTACCTACCTACTGTATTTTTCCCTATCTCTATCCCTCTACCTACCTACCTACCATGCAGCCTCCTGGGACCCAAAATGGGCCACCTGGGGGTATGTCACCCCCCCCATGCCTAGTTTTGGGCCTAGTAGGCATCCATGCAGTGTGGGAACATTGGAAGCTTGTTTGGTTGCTGAGGAAACAACTTGGAAATGTGAGGGGCATGTGCGTGACACATCATAAGAAGCAGCTGGATGGGAGGAGCTACAGGGAGGTGAAAACCTGAGAAGTGTGTACCTTTTACATTTGTGCTGCTTGCACATGACACACGTGTGCCAGCCACACAAAATGTATGTATGATTGCATCGGAAGTCCTTGGGAACATTGTGTGAAAATATGGTGCCGATCGGTGCAGTACTTTCTGAGATTAGCGGCTTTGCACAAACTATTTTACATTTTTATTTATATAGATTTACCAACTCTGTATATTTGGAATTTGCTGTTTGAGTTTAGCCCATCTCCACTTCTGTCTGCTTCAGGGGAAATGTCTATATTCTTTGATCAATGATGAGGAGTACAGAAACTATCCCTAGACCAGGCAAGTGGTTCTTATAGCAATATTTCTGTCTTCACAGCTGAAAATTTTTGGTAAATGCTCTCTAATATCATAAACTATATAGGTAAGCATATTTAAGATTTGCCTCACCATGTTTGGACTACCCCTACAGCAATGTAAGTCTATGCCTACCTATATACCGGTAATCTCTTTTTCCTTTTATTTCATACTTGGGCACAGCTTTTCACAACAGCAATGATAATCTGCTGGTGGCTGTTTCAGCTATAGTAATACTGCATTCACTATAATGAGTTTGAATATTGGCTATTATGATCTTATTACTGCCAGCACACCACAATGACTTCTGAACGCATGCTGGAGTCACATGAAGAGTAGTTTTTTTTCTTTAAAGGGGAGGGAGGGAGGGAGGGAATGAGAGAGAATAAGAATATGAGAATTTGGTTGAGATATAATATTGCATTTGATTACATTTCATTGACCTGAATTTCTGACATAAGTGAAAATGTACATGAAGGCAGTATTTTTATTAAGCCATCTCAGAATCATAAAATGCTATGTAAAACATCTCTCCAGAGGAACACCAAGATGGACTCTTTTTTTTTTTTTTGAATGAAGCAGATCCAGTGTCAGGGTTCCAAGTAACACCCTCATGAAAGAAGCCGCTGAGGCTTGAGTTTCCTCCATTTTATTAGAGATGTCATATTGGCACATCTGGGAAATCCGAATCTGAAAGTTCAAGTCCCTGCCCACCACCCACATGTACATCTCATGGTCCAATCAGGCACCGTCCCAACTGGAGATGCCACCTAGTCACGCCACTCCCAGGTGCAGGGCAAGACGTCCTTGAGTCTCTGAGAAAGGAATGTTATTTTGACTGAGTTACCAATCTGGTTCCGCCCCAGGCGCCTGATGGACCCAGATGGGTTCCAAGCGGCGCTTGGGCCACTTCCTGTACCCCTGACCCGCGCCCCGATGGAGGACCTCGTGGCCGCATGGAATACTGCGACCACGGGAGCCTTGGATCGGGTCGCGCCCTTGGGGCCTCTCTTGTGGCGGCGAGCCACCCTGGCTCCTTGGTTTACCGAGGAGCTGAGGGTGATGAAACGCCACAAGAGATGCCTAGAGAGAAGATGGAGGTCTACCCGCTCTGAATCTGACCGGACACAGGTAAGAGCCCATTTACGGACTTACATTGTGGCGCTGAGAGTGGCCAAACGCCATCATTGCGCCACTCTCATAGCATCCGCAGATAACCGCCCTGCCGCCCTGTTTAGGGTGACCCGTACCCTCCTTCAACAGAGGGTACGGGTCACCCTCCAGAGTGGATTGCCACGAGGGGGATCTTGTTTGGGAGGAGTTTGACTCCGTTACTTCCGAGGATATGGACAGGTTACGTGGGCGACTGCGAGCCACCACATGTTTATTGCACCCGTGTCCCTCCTAGCTTGTACTGGCATCCTGGGAGGTGACACGAGGCTGGCTCCAAGAGGTTATCAACGCATCCTTGAGTGAGGGTTCCTTGCCTGCCTTCCTAAAAGAGGCCATGGTGAGGCCCCTCCTCAAGAAGCCCTCTTTGGATCCAGCTTTATTAACCAACTATCGTCCAGTCTCCAACCTTCCCTTCCTGGCGAAGGTTGTTGAGAGTGTGGTGGCACAACAGTTTCCCCATCATCTGGAGGAAGTTGATTATCTAGACCCGCGCCAGTCCGGCTTTCGGCCCGGGCATAGCACCGAGACGGCATTGGTCGCGTTGGTGGATGATCTCTGGAGGGCCAGAGATGGGGGTTGCTCCTCCATCCTGGTTCTGTTAGACCTCTCGGCGGCTTTCGATACCATCGACCATGGTATCCTATTGCATCGGCTGGGGGGGTTGGGGGTGGGAGGCACCGTTTTGCGGTGGTTCTCCTCCTACCTCTCTGGCCGATCGCAATTTGTGTTGACAGGAGAGCAGAGGTCGACCCCGAGACCCCTCACATGTGGGGTGCCTCAGGGGTCGGTCCTCTCGCCTCTCCTGTTCAACACATACATGAAGCCGCTGGGCGAGATCATCCGTGGTTTTGGGGTAGAGTATCATCTCTACGCTGATGATACTCAGCTGTATATATCTACCCCAAACCACCCCAACGATGCCGTAGCGGTGATGTGCCAGTGCCTGGAAGCCGTGCGGATCTGGATGGGAAGTAACGGACTCAGGCTCAACCCGACCAAGACCGAGTGGCTGTGGTTTCCGGCTGCCCGATTCAACCAGCTGACTCCATCGCTTGCCATAGGGGGCGAACATCTTGCCCCTGTGGATGGGGCGCGCAACTTGGGTGTCCTCCTGGATACCCGGCTGTCCATGGAAGATCAAGTGACAGCCGTGGCCAGGAGGGCGTTTTACCAGGTTCGCTTGGTACGCCAGTTGCGCCCCCTATTGGATCAGGACGCCCTTCGCACAGTCACTCATGCTCTCGTGACATCCCGACTGGACTATTGCAACTCTCTCTACATGGGGCTCCCCTTGAGGTGCACCCGGAGACTTCAGTTGGTCCAGAACGCAGCCGCGCGAGCAATAATGGGAGCCTCTAGGTTCACCCACGTAACACCGCTCTTGCGCGAGCTGCACTGGCTACCTGTCGTCTTCCGGGTGCGCTTCAAGGTGTTAGTCATCATCTTCAAAGCGCTCCATGGCTCGGGACCTAGCTATCTGCGGGATCGGATCCTGCCCCATACATCCTCACGGCCGATTCGCTCCCACAGAGAGGGACTTCTCCGGGTGCCGTCCACTAGACTTTGTCAGCGGGTGACGCCCAGGGGAAGGGCCTTCTCTGTGGCGGGCCCAGCCCTCTGGAATGACCTTCCCCCCGATATCAGGACAACCACGGACCTCCGCTCCTTCCGCCTAAAATTAAAGAGATGCCTAGAGAGAAGATGGAGGTCTACCCGCTCTGAATCTGACCGGACACAGGTAAGAGCCCATTTACGGACTTACATTGTGGCGCTGAGAGTGGCCAAACGCCATCATTGCGCCACTCTCATAGCATCCGCAGATAACCACCCTGCCGCCCTGTTTAGGGTGACCCGTACCCTCCTTCAACAGAGGGTGCGGGAAGCCCCCTTACAGGGTAGAGCAGAGGAATTTGTGTCTTATCTGCAGGAGAAAATCGCTCAGATACAGAATGAGTTAGCCCCCATTGCTGGTCCAGTGGATTGCCACGAGGGGGATCTTGTTTGGGAGGAGTTTGACTCCGTTACTTCCGAGGATATGGACAGGTTACGTGGGCGACTGCGAGCCACCACATGTTTATTGGACCCGTGTCCCTCCTAGCTTGTACTGGCATCCTGGGAGGTGACACGAGGCTGGCTCCAAGAGGTTATCAACGCATCCTTGAGTGAGGGTTCCTTGCCTGCCTTCCTAAAAGAGGCCATGGTGAGGCCCCTCCTCAAGACGCCCTCTTTGGATCCAGATTTATTAACCAACTATCGTCCAGTCTCCAACCTTCCCTTCCTGGCGAAGGTTGTTGAGAGTGTGGTGGCACAACAGTTTCCCCGTCATCTGGAGGAAGTTGATTATCTAGACCCGCGCCAGTCCGGCTTTCGGCCCGGGCATAGCACCGAGACGGCATTGGTCGCGTTGGTGGATGATCTCTGGAGGGCCACAGATGGGGGTTGCTCCTCCATCCTGGTTCTGTTAGACCTCTCGGCGGCTCTCGGCGGCTTTCGATACCATCGACCATGATATCCTATTGCATCGGCTGGGGGGGTTGGGGGTGGGAGGCACCGTTTTGCGGTGGTTCTCCTCCTACCTCTCTGGCCGATCGCAATTTGTGTTGACAGGAGAGCAGAGGTCGACCCCGAGACCCCTCACATGTGGGGTGCCTCAGGGGTCGGTCCTCTCGCCTCTCCTGTTCAACACATACATGAAGCCGCTGGGCGAGATCATCTGTGGTTTTGGGGTAGAGTATCATCTCTATGCTGATGATACTCAGCTGTATATATCTACCCCAAACCACCCCAACGATGCCGTAGCGGTGATGTGCCAGTGCCTGGAAGCCGTGCGGATCTGGATGGGAAGTAACGGACTCAGGCTCAACCCGACCAAGACCGAGTGGCTGTGGTTTCCGGCTGCCCGATTCAACCAGCTGACTCCATCGCTGGCCATAGGAGGCGAACATCTTGCCCCTGTGGATGGGGCGCGCAACTTGGGTGTCCTCCTGGATACCCGGCTGTCCATGGAAGATCAAGTGACAGCCGTGGCCAGGAGGGCGTTTTACCAGGTTCGCTTGGTACGCCAGTTGCGCCCCCTATTGGATCGGGACGCCCTTCGCACAGTCACTCATGCTCTCGTGACATCCCGACTGGACTATTGCAACTCTCTCTACATGGGGCTCCCCTTGAGGTGCACCCGGAGACTTCAGTTGGTCCAGAACGCAGCCGCGCGAGCAATAATGGGAGCCTCTAGGTTCACCCACGTAACACCGCTCTTGCGCGAGCTGCACTGGCTACCTGTCGTCTTCCGGGTGCGCTTCAAGGTGTTAGTCATCATCTTCAAAGCGCTCCATGGCTCGGGACCTAGCTATCTGCGGGATCGGATCCTGCCCCATACATCCTCACGGCCGATTCGCTCCCACAGAGAGGGACTTCTCCGGGTGCCGTCCACTAGACTTTGTCAGCGGGTGACGCCCAGGGGAAGGGCCTTCTCTGTGGCGGGCCCAGCCCTCTGGAATGACCTTCCCCCCGATATCAGGACAACCACGGACCTCCGCTCCTTCCGCCTAAAATTAAAGACACATCTGTTTCGCTTGGCCGGCCTAGGGTAGTCTCTTTTTAGATTGGGGTTAGTTTTAATATGGGATTTTAGCGCAGGGTTAGTTTAATTTCATTTTATTATTGTATACTCTTTGTATTTTATATGTATTTTAAATTCCCTGTGCCCCGCCTCGAGTCCCTTCTGGGAGAGAGAGCGGGTTATAAATTAAATTATTATTATTATTATTATTATTATTATTATTATATATCTCCCATGCTCCATATAATCCCCCCTTCCATTTTCCCACAGCAGAATATGTGGCAGGCCTGAAGGCCCAATGTAAAAGATGGCTTCCAGGCCTGATATTCTAGGTACAGTCTGATAGTTCTATTCAGCATTGCTAGACTGTCTCCAGTATGATCAGCTGTCCATACAATTACTTGTCAGTTTTCTAAAACTCTTTATAAGGTAAGATAATATGGGGAGGGGGGAGTGAGGAACATGACTGATGCTCAAATCACAAATTTGTATCTTGTTATAGGCTTTTGCAAGAACAAGGCTGCACCCAACCAGAATTAATCTAGAGAAGAAACATAGATTTATATTAAATCCCAATTTCAGTGCTCATATGCCCTCACGGTTCTAAATCTTTATAATGGTTCTGTAAGTGTGCTGTTATAGTTCTATCCTTCAACGGCTCCAAGGCAAACGGACCCCAATCAAACATTAGTAGAGAGTAATTATAGTTCACAGCCGGCCATGTTCTAGACCCAGTTCAGGGCCTGAGTAATAATTTAGTATTATAATTTATCAAGAGCTGAGCAGCAAGACATTGCCAGCTCAGAGTTCCAGAAAGTTAAAAGTAAGGCACAAGGTCAGACAGAAGGTAGAAGTTATCCACAATTTAACTGTTAATTCATTAAAAAAGACCCCAATTCCATGAAAATGTTTACATCACAGCCCAATGTTTCTTATTTTAAAAAATCATTGCTAAAGAATGCACTGCAATATTACATTTAGGTAAGCAGTTCAATTATTGAAAATATTTAAACAGCAGCTGGATATCCATTTGTTAGGAATACTATTGTGATGGATTTTTGTATTGGGCAGGGGTTGAACTGGATCCCTTTGGTACTTTCCTGCCTTACATTCTGTGATTAATTCAGACAACCCCTGCAGTAATCCCTTGCCATCATTATAATGCAGATAGTCCTAAAGGACATAAATGGCCAGGTGGAAAGCACACTTACAGAGCCATTACATTTGCTTCCAGATTTCATAAAAGAAACTTCTGCTATCTAAATAGAAATTATTGAAAAAGAGGGATCCTCCAGAGCAAAAACTTACCTCAGAGACAATTGTTACTACCAAATTGTTCTTCCAAACAATCCCATACTCCACTTCCCTGCTTTTTGGATCACTGTTGGCAGCACAGGTGTCTTTGTAGGCTGGTCTCAAGATCAAAGTCCAGAGCTGGAGAATTGGGGGACATGGGAAAGGGTTCCACAATATCTGATGGCGTATTCAACACACTCTGTACTCAATTCCTTACAGAAATTTCTTGAATTAAAATCTTCATAAGGTTGGATTCCCAATCAGGAGATCTTTTTAAGTATCAATCAACTGCAGGAAGCTCCCACCTCCCCAGATTAAAATATTCTTTATCTATTATCCATCTATCTATCTATCTATCTATCTATCTATCTATCTATCTATCTATCTATCTATCTATCTATCTATCTATCTAAACTGTTGTGTGTTTTTATATATATAGATATAACTCTGGAATGCCTTGAGCAATTTCAGCCAAACTTGGTACACAGATGATTTATCCCTGGAAACAAATACTGTGAGAGTAAGATATCCCTAAAACCCCTTGGTGTGTGTGTTCTGTTAAGATACAACCTGTTGTGCCTTAAAATGGCTTCTACTGAATTGTCATAAAATGGCTTCTACTGTACAGCACAGTGGAGTTGCCATGGTAATGGCTTGACAGTACTCCACAAGGCGGCTCCGTCTGGTAAGGGAGAAAATCCAACATTAGAAATTAAGTTTTGCCCAGACATTTTCCCCCTCTAAATAAATACCCAGGCAATGCTGGGTTATCAACTAGTTCTTAATAGAATATTTCACAAGGAAGAAATGGAGAAAAATATTAATAAAGGCAGAAAGCAGCCCTAGTTTTCCGATCCTAGGAAAACAGCTTCAAACTAAGAAACTTGAAGAGGCTGACCTTTAGAAATGCAGATTTTGCATCCATTCAGGAAGACTGGGCCAATCTATTCATAAACAGAAGGTTGGATAACATTAAGAAAGTGCATTCCCCCACCCAAATTCTAAGGACATGACGTGAACTTTAAGACATAACAGGATTAACCCACCACCATTGAAATAGTAAAAGGCACAAGGCTAACTACATTGCACAACCCACTGTAGCATTTCAATCACCCTATAAAGATCCATCCACTCACTCTGCCATCTTGTCAGCCACCCCAGAAACATTCTGCTCTCACTGACATTTCTAGAAACCAAACAACAGAGACCTTCTTTCTTTGTAGCCAGCCTCCATTGATTTCATTTTTCCTCCTGGCTTGGAACTGGACTGGATTTTTCTTCCAACGCAACCAACATATTATCAGAGCTCTTTGCAGATCTTCATGCTGACCATGCAAAGCTCTTGGTAATCATTAATTATACGAGGGCTTTTTGAGCGAAGCAGTTATATAGATCCTCATTCCAGTTTTATTTCTATAGATGTGATGGCTTGCAAAAGCTTGCAGTCATACTGAAATATGAGAATTGGTTGCAGACAAATTAAGCTGGTTCTGGAACTGAGATGGACTCTAGCTTCACCTAGGACTGTCTTAAGGGCTACTTGGAAGAAGAAATAAGCAATGGTTCATCTTCCACTTATTAAAGTGGAAAATACAATGGTTACTTGTACAGCTCTTCCCGGGGGAGAAAACATGCATTCCATGGTAGAAGAAAAACAGAAACAGATATAAACTAGGGAGTTATAATATCGATAAAACTGGACATTATTTCAAGTAGTGTTCCAGCGAGAAAAATCTCAACTTGCCCAACTAAATATATTGCCCTACTATAGATTTTTGGCATTTTTCTTATGTCCAGTAAAACCACTTTAGTTTAGTTTCTCCAATACATTTATTTGGGAAAGGGCAGGATATGTTTACTCTTGGATTAAGGAAAGTCACTCAGCAAGAATTGCAGGTTAGTTCATTTACTGTCCATTTAGGTTCTTCTTCCTAAGATTGAATTTTCAAGTTTAACATTGCATTACCTTATTTAGAGACATGAATTGGGTAATATTCAGAATCAGTGGACCATGTAATCTGATTAAAAGAGTTTATCAGATCAGTCTGCTATGCAAGGCAATCAGAAGAAGCAAAGGGAAAGCTATTTCAAATAAGCTTCCAGAGATTTATGATCCTCAGATGAAAATATTCAGTTCTATTTAAAAAAAATAGAAAAAGAAGCTGTGAGAATTATCTAACCGACTGTGTCTGAAAACAAATATTAAATGGCCTATCTGATGAGTATGAAGAAATGTTCATTGTGGAAAAGCATATTCAGTCGACTTAAAATGAGAATTTTACTCAACAAAATAGCCTATCCAGCTGCTCGAGTACAGGAACTCTGATGCACTCGGTGATTTAATTTCAAAGTAGAGAAAGCTGCATAGACACAATTGGTTTCAGAAGATTTGTCCTCAGTGTTGAAATGAATAGGGAAGATTAGAACTTTCAGCCTGAGCAATTCTACAAAACTTCTTCTTTCTCACCCACTGAAGGGAGAAATAAACAGTACTGGGAATATACGTCGTCTTTCTGTTTAGGATGTTAGTACCCACCCCTTTCCTAGAAAAATGAAATATTTTAGGAAATATTAAAAGGGCAGAATATTTCCCCAAAAAGGGAGGCAGAAACTCCCACACACCTTTATGAATGGGCCATTAAGGCCTGGGCCAGTCTATTCCACATAACAAAGATCTACCTCCTTCCTTCATAATAGGAATCCCAAAGCCCTTTCATTACATCATCATCCAGCAAGAGTCAACCAAGCTTGGGACTCAGGACAGCCTACAAAGTTGCCCCTGCATGGCCCTATGGGAGTCTGACAACCAATCAGAATACAAGCTCCAATTCAAAAGCCCAGAGAGGGCATAAAACCCAGGCACTCTCAGCATCTCTTCCCTTTCTGCCCAGCATCTCAAGTGATCCTGTTCATCAATAAACCTTCTTTCCAAGCAACTTCCATAAATCCAGTGTCTTTTTCCCCACTTGGAACTGAACTCAGAAGGATGTTTCTTCCAACACTGGCAAGGATCCATCAATCCACTGTCCCGCAATGCCAGTTGTTTTGGAATTAAAAATAAATAAATATGTGCTGGTCAGATTTTGGTTTTCACTTGCCTCAAGTTTTCCAGCATTTTTCACCATTTTTCTATCACTTTTCATGAACTTCTACTACTACTACTGTATTTCCTTCCACTATATGCACATTAGAATAGTCCCACATGTTGCCACAGGGCATATGCTGTTTTATATTTCGCTGTTCTTCTAAATGTACCCAAAGAAACCATACAGTGTAATCATAAACTGCACAATGTAATCATAAAACTAAAACACAACTAATAACCAGTTTCCAAAAAATATAATGAAGAACATATATAATCAAGAGTTTTAAATAGTACAAAGTTAAAATACATTTCATATTAAAGTTAGTGTAATAAAACAAAGTGCTTTGCATTAAAATTCCTTCAATTTTCATTTTCAAATGAAAATGTCTTCAGCTTCTTGCAAAAAAACCCAAAACCCAGAATGAGAGCCTAGTGGATTTTGATTAGAAAAGTTACACAATTGTTACAGAAAAGGATCTGAGTTTCCCCCCCCCCCTCCTTTTTCTCTTAATGAGTATCCTGAAATCAATATTTTCATCCTATGAATATCTATGAATATATGGATAGTGCACAAGCAGGTATAAAAATGTGGATGTACGGCAAAAGGGAACCTACCATTGCCTTTTAACCCAAATATATTTCTAGAACAATTTATTTCTGAAATTGTAGCACAGCTGTGAGAATAGTAAAATGGAAGGCATCCTCCGCATATTTATCTATTTTGTTGTTAAAAGTAGCATGTTGGCTATTAGAGCTTAATACTGTGTACTAAGCACAATTAGAAAAGGCGAGGTATTTTCAGGCCATTTTTGGTGAGGATTCAGTTAGACTTTAAGGCTTAAAGCATCAGTTTCTTTTCATTAAAAAGTGAAAACTTAGACAATTGAACCAATTGTTTCGTAAAGATGACTCAACCACAAATTTCGGAAAGGCAAAATGTGTTTATTTGTTTTCTGTTTGTTCATTCAGTTTGCCTAAATATGGGAGGAAGCATACTGCTTCCCTTTTGATAAGGGTGGAGAGCTTGTGGCTTAGCGGCTAATACAACTGCCTAACATTTAAAAAGAGCCCAGGTTCAAATCCCAGTATGGCTAGCTAATGAGAGCTAAATAGCTTGAAATAGATCTATACTAGTCTCCCTTTATTTATTTATCAGCACAAATTCAACACAAAAATGGTTTCAATAAAGCAGAGACCAAAACAGCCAAGAAAGAAGTGAGAATTGCTGTCCCAATTTAGCACGAATCTTGGGATCCATGGCACATAGAACAGGTTATTTATGGAATCTGGAAATCTGAACTTTTCTTGTGAAAACAAAGCCATTTTCTGATTAGAATTCAAAACGTGTAATACGGTAGCTTCCTTGCACATCATATTACCACTATTTCAGAGTATGTTAAGCTGCTATGTATCAAATATAGCTATTCAATTAGAAATAAAATTACCAGCGCAGGGAATGGCTTTCCAGCTTCATTATCATAAAGTTATTATCTTCCCTACAAGAAAGGTCATTCTGTGCAGCTGGTTTGGAAGAACCATGGTGATAAGCTGTATTTTTCAAGAAGTGCCTCCAAGACCTTTCCCTCCCCTCTAACAAGAGGGGATCTTTTCAGACTTTTATTGCATCAAACCTTCCACTAAGTGCCAATGAATGGGCTTCGGGGCCAGGCAAAGGTTTTTCAACAGCCAGGTAATGACATTATACAGTCAGTTGTCAGTGAACAAGTTCTATAAGCAGGGACGATCTAAGAGAAAAGCCATCCTGAATAGCAACCACTGTCCCCATGCAACCACACCACACCATTTTGAAGTGCTCATCATCAGTCAGTTGCCTTGTGATTTGTCTGAGTCATTATAGTAATGCCTGTCAATGCAGTACCAGCATGAATAATAATGGCCATCATTTCTGACTGTGCTCTGCAATTTGATATCTACATTGGGGGGGAACGTGAACTTGGAGCATTTAATTTCTAAAAAATGAATCCTCTCTTGAACACACAAAATAGAGAGTGCAAAAGAAAGCTTTTGGAAGTTAGCTTGCAGGATGTAATGCAAGGGGGAACAGTCTTTTAATTACTAAGGGCCACATTCAACATTTCAGTGGGGACTGAAGCAGGAGTGGGTTCCTGCAGTCACTACTGTTAGTTTGCTCATGGCTGTGCCCTGCCCGTGAATGTGCTGTGCGCGCATGTGCAGTACAATAAAAAATGTTAGCGCATGTGCAGAAGCAAAAAATGAGATGGCAGCTCCTATGGCGCCACTGGGAGAACCAATTCAGGGGCATGGCAGGCCTGGATCACTGCCGATTCCAGCAACCCAGGCCACCAAACTACTACTGGTTTGGTCCAACTGGTCCAAACCGGTAGGAACCCACTTCTGGACTGAAGTGAGAGCATAAATAAGGATAAATAGGTGAAGCTAAGATTTTCAGAAATAAAATGATGGGAAAAGCATGAGGGTTTTATTTTTATTTCTTGACAATTACATAAACCTGTCCTGGGATTCACATGATGGTTTGTGTAACCATGGCTGGTGGGGAACCATGCCACCAGTTTCCAGGAAGTATGGTCAGTGATAGTTCCCAAGTCTGCAGAAAAGGGGTTCAGGGGCTGAACACTATGATACCTATTAATGGTGATTTCTATTAAAAAAAATAGAAATCACCATTAATAGGTATCATAGTAAGCATAGTAACCGAACTATTGGTTTGGTCGTGCATGCGCAGAAGTATCTGGGTGGGTGGGCAGAGCTTCCCACCACTGCAACTACTGGTTCACCCAATCTGGGCCTAACTGGGAGCCACCCACCTCTGATGCCTAACTTTGGTGCAAAGCAACATCTTAGAATCAATAAAACAGGGATGTATTTCTTGTATTGGAGTTGGAACCTAAGTCTCCAATTCTGTCCTACTATTACAGTAACTAAGATAGCTAAATTTTGCAGGATCCAATCTGGGTCAGTCACTAGGACTAAAGGTTTAGTCTTCTGAGCTTTCAGACTCGTGCTGGATCCCATCCTCAGGAAACTTCTCTCTATCAGAATGTGATAAATAGATAGTGTCAGCTCTGTCTCAACTTGACCTCTAGGCAAGAAAAATCCATAACTCCATCTTTAGAGTCAAGTATAGTTTTTCCGAGGTCAAGTGAAGTGCAGTGAAACAAAGCAAAGTCTGAGGTTCTGCACCAATCTCCTAATGAAACCCCATTTCCCGCATGTGCACTCCCACTAGTTCTCTTGTGTTCAGTGGTAGGATGCTGCCGATTTAACAACCAGTTTGGTGAGTGTGCACTTTGTGCACACACGTGTTTTGCATGCATGCACAGTGCACAAAATAGAGCATTTAGAAACTCAGCTGCCTACCTTCAAAGTCAAACAACTGGGTGTGAATCTCTCTGCATGAGATAGGGCCTAGGGAGGCAGTTGGGCGTGTTAGTTGTATACCTGGCTCCTCGCTATACAACAGCAGCCCTGCCCGAGCTCCTAGAGATGATAGCCGAGGCAGCAGTTGAGACCCCCAGACTGGTAGTCATGGGGGACTTTAACTTGCCGTCGGCGGGCGAAGTCTCTGGAGCAGCTCGGGAGTTCATGGCTTCCATGACGGCCATGGACCTGACCCAGGTAGTTTTAGGCCCTACTCATGAGGGGGGAAACACGCTGGATATGATCTTTGTCTCGGGACAGTGGAGTTGTGATCTGGGGATAGGGGATTTAGCCATCACTCCCTTCTCATGGACAGATCACGCTCTCCTTCGGCTAGACTTTCCAATCGCTTCACCTCACCGCGGGGAGGCGGAACCAGATACTCCTAGATGGTTCCGCCCCAGGCTTCTAATGGATCCAGAAGGATTCCAGAGGGAGCTTGGGCCAATTCCTGTGACCCTGCCTCGCGACTCGACTGAGGACCTAGTGGCTGCATGGTTGAGTGCGGCCACGGGGGCCTTGGACCGAGTCGCACCCGTGCGGCCTCTCTTGCGGCGTCGAACCACCCAGGCTCCCTGGTTTACTGAAGAGCTTCGGGGGATGAAGCGCCACAAGAGACGCCTAGAGAGCAGATGGAGATCCTCTAGCTCCGAAGCCGACCGAACACTAGTGAGAACCCATATTAGGGCTTACTTGGTGGCGATTAGGGTGGCCAAACGGGAGTACTGTGCCACCCTTATTGCATCCACAGATAACCGCCCTGCCGCCTTGTTTGGGGTGACCCGCTCCCTCCTTCATCAGAGGCCGCGGGAAGCCTCTTTACAAGGGCGAGCAGAGGAATTTGGGATTTATCTGCAGGAGAAAATCACTCGGATTCGGAATGAGCTACCCTCCATCGCCAGTGGTCCTGTGGGACTGTCCGAGACTAGTCTTGAGGGTCCTTCTTGGGAGGAGTTTGACTTTGTTACCACCGAGGATATGGACAGGTTGTCAAGGAAACGTAGGGCAACCACATGTTTATTGGACCCGTGTCCCTCCTGGCTTGTACTGGCATCCTGGGAGACGACACGAGGCTGGCTCCAGGGCATTGTCAACGCATCTTTGAGTGAGGGGTCCGTACCTGCCGTCTTGAAAGAGGCGGTAGTGAGGCCCCTCCTCAACAAGCCGTCCCTGGACCCAGCTTTATTAGAGAACTATCGTCCGGTCTCCAACCTTCACTTTCTGATGAAGGTTGTTGAGAGTGTGGTAGCCCAACAGTGTCCGCGATACCTGGAGGAAGTTGATTATCTAGACCCGCACCAGTCCGGCTTCCGACCCGGTCACAGTACCGAGACGGCATTGGTCGCGTTGGTTGATGATCTCTGGACGGCGCGGGATAGAGGTTATTCCTCTATCCTAGTCCTATTAGACCTCTCAGCGGCTTTTGATACCATCGACCATGGTATCCTATTGCGCCGACTAGGGGGGTTGGGGCTGGAAGGCACCGTTTTGCGGTGGTTCTCGTCCTACCTCTCTGGTCGGTCGCAATATGTGTTGACGGGAGGGCAGAGGTCGACCTCGAGGCCCCTCGTATGTGGGGTTCTTCAGGGGTCGGTCCTCTCGCCCCTCCTTTTCAACACATATATGAAGCCGCTGGGTGAGATCATCCGTGGTTTTGGGGTGGAGTACCATCTGTACGCTGATGACACTCAGTTGTACATATCCACCCCAGACCACCCCAACGATGCCGTCGAAGTGCTGTCCCGGTGTTTGGAGGCCGTACAGATCTGGATGGGTGGTAACAAACTCAAGCTCACCCCTGCCAAGACTGAGTGGCTGTGGTTTTCGGCACCCCGGTTCAGCCAGATTATTCCAACTCTGGCCATAGGGGGCGAAACACTGGCCCCCGTGGAGAGGGCGCGCAATTTGGGTGTCCTCCTGGATACCCGGCTGTCCATGGAAGACCATGTGGCAGCCGTGGCCAGGGGGGCATTTCATCAGGTACGCCTGATGCGCCAATTGCGCCCCTTACTGGACCGGGCTGCCCTTCGCACAGTCACTCAAGTTCTCGTGACGTCCCGACTCGACTACTGTAATGCTCTCTACATGGGGCTTCCCTTGAGGTGCACCCGAAAGCTACAGTTAGTCCAAAACGCACCTGCGCGGATGATTATGGGAGCCACTAGATGCTCCCACATAACACCGATCCTGCGCGAGCTGCATTGGCTTCCTGTGGTCTTTCGGGTGCGCTTCAAGGTCTTGACGACCATCTTTAAAGCGCTCCATGTCTCTAGGCCTAGTTATTTGCGAGACTGCCTCTTGCCCCATACATCCCTTGGACCGATACGCTCCCACAGGGAGGGCCTCCTGAGGGTGCCGTCGGTCGGGCAATGCCGACTGGTGACACCCAGGGGGAGAGCCTTCTCTGTGGCAGGGCCAGCCCTTTGGAATGACCTACCCCCCGAATTACGCACCATCACCGACCTCCGCCTCTTCCGCCAATGTCTAAAGACATACCTATTCCAACAAGCCGGCCTAGCCTAACCTCCCATGGGGACTTTTAGATAGTTTTATTGGGTATTTTAAAATTGGGATTTTAGCATAGGATAAGACGGTTTAATTTATATTTTAAATTGTGTATTTATTTTTGTACTCTGTATGTTTTTTAAATTTCCTGTGCGCCGCCCTGGGTCCTTTGCGGAGAAGGGCGGGATATAAATGTAAATAAACTAAACTAAACTAAACAATGGTAAGTAAAACAGCTGTGTGGGGAATCAGCTGTGCTGCGCAATTGAGATGAGCTAAAAAGCAGGAAATAAAGGACAGAATAGGGCATCGGATTGGTGGGTGGGGCCAGCTGATCGTTGGAGCTTCCAGTTTTCCAGAACCGGTCTAAACCAGCTGAATACCACCTCTGCTTGTGTTCAATCATATTTAAACCAAATGTTTTTAAAATGGCTGTCCTTGGCATGCAACTGCCCTCTTCCCTCTGGCCGAGTGTCCTTGGGATGTTGTCTCCGGCCAGTAAAAAATTATTTCATGTTTCTCTCTTCCAAACATTTTTTTGCCCCCTGGATTTTATGGCACTGAGGCAAAGTGAAGGCAAAGCAAAATGGCAGAGCTGACAGTCAAATAGATAGATTGGGACACATATACCGTTATTTATTTTCATTTGTAACTAAATTTTGTTGACCATGCCAATGCACCATCCAGTTTAGGTTATGGCTTTGCAGGGAAAATTGAAAATGCAAGTTAATTATAAATATTTCCTGGCATAATCCATACTTTAAATGGTACAACTTTAAATATTGATATGTTATTCATTTAATATTTCTCAAGTGTTTTAGCATTATGCAGTTGTTTGGTAGCTGTTGAACATAGGGTCTTCTCTTTAGTGGCAAGAGAAGTATTTTTATACAATACTCTCCCTGGGGCACTTATATTTTATTTTTATTATCTTTTATGTGGAACGAAAAGCCTATTTGTTCTCTCTGAGTTGATAGCTAATAATATTGCTAGTCCTCCTTTTTAATGGTATCTTGGTATTCTAATGCATCTTATTTATTTTATATGCTCAATAACCAAATTCCTGGTCTTCTACCTAAAAGACAGTGTCCAAATATTTTAATTAATCGCTTTAATTAATTAATTCAGACAACAAAGCTTTTCTTGTGGGGGTGAGGACATGCATTTCCATCCATTTTCCACTGTACCGTATTCAGTGGGGCTTTCACCTAATAGGAACACAAGAAGACATTGCTTTATCTGACTAACTGCTGATGCCACTGGCTTGCAATGACCCTTAAGAAGTCGGATATATAAGAAGACTCCAGAAATTGATCCTGGATTTTCTGTATGCAAAGTAGAGGTTCACCATTCACCAATGAAGATATCCTAAGAGGTCTTGACTGGCTAGATCAGGAGTGTGTCAAACTCAATTTCATTGAGGGTCACACCTGGGTCATGTTTGACCTCGAGGGGGGGGCAGGTTGGGCATGGCCAACTTGAGGTCACTCAAGTTGGGAGCATCTGTGGTGGCCCAAGTGCTCTGCCAGCGAAAACAGACTCCCGAGCTCCATTTTGGGCTGAAATGGCTTCCTGCAGCCAGTCAAAATGAACCTCAGGAGGGCCCCACGACCTTCATTTTCAGCTACAATGGCCTCCTCCAAGCCTCTGCCAGTGAAAACATAACTCCATTTTCACTGGCAGAGGCACCACGAGCCAGTCCTTCACTGTTTCCAGGGCAGCCCCATGGGCCAGATCTAAGCAGCCCATGGGCCAGATCCGACCCCCAGGCCTTGAGTTTGACACCTCTGGGTAGATGCTCAATGCTTCTTTTATAAAATAAGAAAACACTACCCATAACCTAGGAATGGAAGATTGGTTATATTTTGATCTTACTCTTCGAAATTTGAATTAAACAATCAGCTTTCAAACCAGCAGGGATATTTCAAACTTAAAAAACTGGAATTTACTTTCTGTCACATTTTGGGATGATATAACCATAAGACTATTTGAATATGTTAAAGCCTGGCATTTACTAAAGAGTGTGGTAAAATTCAAATTCATATTATCAATTAGACAGCATTTTTCCTCATTCCACAGGATCCTACTGATGGTAGGCAGCTTGATGAGCACTTATAAGATTCTATATCATCAAGGTGACTAAAATTAATACTAAATGAAGGTGCATGTCAGTTGTTGGGTGCAAGGCATAGAATTGGGCTTAGTTCAGAATTTAAATAAGTAGACACTGACTACTGCAAAGCATGTTGACGGAAAAGTAATCCACCTACATCAACTGATGAAGTCCAACAGTTTGGGTATTGCTCAGTAATTTCTGTATTTTTCAGAGTATAAGACGCACCAAGGTTTTGAAGAGGCAAATTACAAAAAAAAGTAGGTAGGTAGATAGAGGGATAGAGAGGGAGAGAAAGAAAGAGAAATACAATAAGTATGTAGGTAGAGAGAGTAGGTAGGTAGGTAGATAAAGGGATAGAGAGAGAGAAATAGAGAGAAGTACAGTAGGTAGGTAGGGAGAGAGAGAGAGTAGGTAGGTAGATAAAGGAATAGAGAGAGAGAGAGAATAGAGAGAGAGAAATACAGTAGGTAGAGAGAGGGAGAGAGTGTAGGTAGGTAGGTAGGTGGATAGAGAGAGAACTATATATAGAGAGAAATACAGTAGGTAGGTAGAGAGAGCGAGTGAGTAGGTAGGTAGGTTGATGTTTCCAGGTGTATTTATCTATGTCCTGGAGAAGGAAATCACTGACAAACCTTAAGACTTTGTTTCTGCTGGCACAGAAACAGTTAAAGAGCTTCCAAAAGGCAATAGAAAGTGTTTTTGCGCTCTGCAAACCTCCCCAAAATGGCCCGGGTTTTTTTTCAAATAAAAAACATGACTAGCCTTGGGAGGGCTTGCAGAGTGCTCCTGGTGGGGGTCCAAAAATGAGCAAAAAACCGGCCCATTTATCGTGAAAACGGGCCATTTTTGTGTCAAATAAATTGCATGCATAGCCCTATGGAGGCTTATAGAGTGCTGCTGGGGCCTGGGGGGGCAAAAATGACCTGTTTTAGGCTAATTTCTGCCCTACTCAGCCCCCAGGAGCTCTCTGGAAGCCTCCATAAGGCTAGGCACAGCCAGTTTGTTGAAGGGGGCGGGGTTCTAGGAGGCAAAAAAATGCTGTATTTGATGTATAAGACGCACCCAGATTTTCAGCCTCTTTTTAGAGGAAAAAAGGTACTTATACTCTGAAAAATGAGGTAGATATTTGTGTCTTCTGTGCCCATTTTTAAGAAGTTTCAAGAAATGCATTTGGTGTTGGCAATGGGCTTATTGTAATGCTCATCCAAAATGGGAAATGTTTAGACACTCTTGCAAAATGATTTGTATGGTGGGAAGCCCATCCGACTGCCAACTGATCATTCTTTTGATTGATCAGATTTTAAAATTTTAGCGTAGGGTTAACTTATTTAATTCGGTTTTAAATATTTGTATTGTTATGTTTATATGGTTTTAAAATTTCCTGTGCACTGCCCCGAGTCCCTTCGGGGAGAGGTGGCGGTTTATAAATAAAATTAAATAAAATTAAATTAAATTAAAATTCTACCTCTTTATAGTATTCCCTCTTCCAATATACTTTGGCTTTTTCTGGTCAGATGGGCACAACTTTCACAGTGAGTCACTTTGAGATCTAGCTGACTGTCTATGGCAGGGATGTCCCAAACTTGGGAACTTTAAGACTTGTGGACTTCAACTCCCAGAATTCCCCAGCCAGCCCCAAGTTTGGACATCCCTGGTCTATGGAGATTCTGAGTCATCTAAGTCATGATTGTCCCATTTTTCAAAAGGCAACAGGACTTTCTTTCTTTTTTGCTTGAAGACATTTAGTTTCTCATCCAAGAAGCTTCTTCAGTTCTGAGAAGTGAAACTTCTTCATGCAAAAACAAAGAAAGTCCTGTTGCCTTTTGAAAAAACACCTTTGGGGGTCTAGCTATCCACTTCTTTTGTTTCCTAAGCATGCCTGTGCTAGGCATATGTGGGATTGAGCAGAGGTGAGTTGCCCCTGGTTCAGCCCGGATCGGGCTGTAGGAAGTTAAAACCCACCCTTCTAGAAAAAAATGAAATATTCTGGGAAATATTGAAAAGGCAGAATATCATATTTCCCTGGTTAAGAAATGGAAAAATATGTTTTTAGGCAGGAAGCAGACTCACTCTTAATAGCTCCCACCTTTGTCAATGGGTCTTTAAAAAGCCTGGGCCAGTCTATTCTACATAGCAAAGATCTGACCTTCAGCTCCAGGGTGATGGGATTAAGGCATGATATTATTAGCCCTTTACCCCTCTCACCACAGGGTACCTGGGGAGAAGCAATGTTCAACCAAATGTGGACTCACAGCCTACAGCAGGGGGTCCCCAACCCCCGGGCCGCAGACCGGTGCCAGTCCGTGTCTTGATAGTAACCGGGCCGGAGTGAGTGGTGGAGAGAGGAGCGCAACTCTTAGGAAATTGTAGCAAATGCTCTGCTATCCTGGCGGCTGGCCAGGGCACTTCCCAGGGGCAGGACGGGGGCAACGGCCTGCATGGGGGCGGGGTTGGTGCACCACCCGGCCCTGCATGGGGGGAAGGGGCTGCCAGGCCCTCCTGCCTGGGAGGCAGCCTGTCCTTCCCTCCCCCAGCCAAGGATCCACATTCGCCCGGGACCCCTGGCAGCTTTCCCACCTGGTTGAACATGACCGCCGAACGCACGCATGGCCCACGTGACTCAACTCACCCGCTGGAGGCTCCCACCGGTCCACGGAATTTTTTTTACATGAAACCAGTCCCTGGTGCCAAAAAGGTTGGGGACCCCTGGCCTACAGAGTTGCCCCTGCATGGCCCCATGGGAGTCTGACAACCAACCAGAATACAAGCTCAAGATCGAAGGCCAGAGAGGGCATAAAACCAGGAACTTTCATTTTTCTAGGAGAGGGGTGGGTTTTAACTTCCTCCAGGGTGAACCAGTAGTTCTGCCTAAACGCCTGGATGCACGAGCGCGCACGGACATACGAGGAAACCTGTAGTAAAAAAAATTAGAAACTCACCACTGGCTAGAGACTTTTTTATATTGCAAAAGTTTTATTGGTTTTTACAATTTTTTTCAGGTAGGGTAAGGTAAGGTAAGGTAGTACAAAAATATTTTGAGAACTTTCACGTCGAGATCATAGGCCCCTCCAAGGCTTCTTAATAAGACATTGGTAATACATTTTTCAATAATACTACAAGGTGGAAATAAATGCATACATCATAAATTCTAAGTTCTATGCAGGCAGACGTGTACAAACATCCATATTGTGTTAATAAAAAGCAAAGTCATTTTTTAGATCTAAGTCTCTTGGCAATTGTGTCTTCTTGTTCTCTTTCCTGGCTCCCAGTGGGCGGGGCCGTGGCTCCCTCTGCCCCCCCTGGATCTTCTCCCAGGATAGAGGAATGTTTTTTAAGAAAGGCTTCCACCTCAGCAACTGTTTTAATCCTTACTCTTCCTCCTTCCCAGAACACCAACATCCCTTCTGGCATCGTCCACTTAAACCAAATCCCATGGTTAAACAATTTTTTAGATAAGAAGGAATACTTCCTCCTCACCTCCCTAATCTTTTTTGGGATCTGCTTCAAGATAGCGACTTCCTTTTGTTGATAAATTAACGGACCCTCCCTCTGCGCCTTCAAGATTCCCTCCCTAGTCGACCTTCTGACAAATTTAATATGTATCTCTCTGGGTACTTTGTTTATCCTGGCATATGTTGAATTTATTCTGTAAACTAGGTCAATGTCCCCCCTGATCTCATCTTTAGGTTTGTGTAAATAGTCTGCTAAAATTGTGCTCATGAGATCAGGAAGGCATTCACCAGTTTCCTCCGAAATGTTCTGAAATCTTAAAAAATATGACATCCTTTCAAAATCCATCCTAGACATATGACCAGTCAAATCTCCAATTTCACTATTAACATTTTTAAGTTCTCCCTTTGCCCCAGCCAACCCCACTTCCAACTCCTCGGTCTTCTGTGTGTTCTCCATCCATTTTTTCTGTGTCTCCAAAAGTTCCAGCTTAGAGCTGCAATGATCTTTCCTTAATTCTTTAATTTCCAGCACCAAGGAGTGTAACACTGCTTCCATAGCTGTCATCCTTTCTTCCAATCCTGGGTTCTCTGGTTGTTTTTTTGAAGCCATGGTGAGCTGTTAAAATCAATGCCACTAAGATGGCGTTTTTTGGGTGCGGCCGCTGAAGCAAGTCCGGAGAAAAAAGTTCAAATCAAAGTTGTAGGAAATTATAGAGTCTAGAGAGAGAGGCAATTTTCACAGTCAATTGTTAAGGCATAGAAGGCACTCCAGGGAAGGAATCAATTAATCCAAAAATTTCTCCGTTGGTAGAGAGAGACAGTCCAGATCACAAAGAGATGTTGGTAATTTTCCATAAAGAAATAGTCATTTAGGAACAAAGGGCAGCCATCTTCCACCGCCCAGTCTGGCAGCCAGCAGGAGAAAGTGACAAGGAAAATTGTTTCAATAAAGCCGGACTTAGATACATTGTATAGAAACAAGCCGCGAAGCACTTTCACTTGTTCCGCAAAAGTCCGGATGAGAAATATCCGCTTCCTCGCATCGAGGAGCCATTTCTAAACGCCGCTGTTGTAAATCCGAGGGGAGGTTTAACAAACACCCCCCTCCACGTTTCTCTCAGTCCAAGCCGCCAGCAAAAATAAAGTTAAAGTCACTTACTCTCCACCTCGCCGCCAAAGCCCCGGCAAAGCCATCCAACTCGAGCGTTCCGTTCTCTCCAAATCCATTATTTGTTACCGTCCTCCATTGGCGAAGGGAACCAAGCCCCCCGCAGCATGTCTTCTTCCACCTAGACCGAAGACAAGGATTGTTCCCCAGCCGCCGCCAGGCTGAACCAGTCCAGGCAAGCCGGTCCTACGGAGGGTCCCCCCCCAAAAAAGGGCACCCCGCCCCGTTAGGGGCAGAAAAAAGAACAAAATGGCGGACAAGTCCCAGGACTCATCCGTCGCCGCCAGAAGCCAGAACAGGAAGTCGAGACTTTTAAACAAAAGCTGGCCTTGGAACCAGGCAAGGTGCTTAAGGGAGAACTGATTGACTATCCCTGGCATATCATTTGGAGGTTTGTTGGTGGGTTTTTTTTTACTTTTATGGAGTTCAAGTACAATTTTCCCTATTCCTTCTCATAAATGTACATGTGCTAGTAGGAGCGCAGGTTTGTGTAGCTATTTTGATAATAATGTTACTATTCATTTGTGTTGGAAAGAGAGATAACCCCTTGTATATCTTTGTATCACAGCTGCTGAGATATCTGAAATATCTGAGAATCAACTTTTCCCTATTTTGCATTGGCTTCGTTTCCAACTAGCTGAATAGCTGCAATGCAGTCATATGGTATTATATTAAAAGTTTAGAAATATAAACAGTTTCCAATTCCCAAATCATGAATAACAACATAGCAGCTTGTTTAATAAGTGTCAGGGTATGAGAGCAGCAGCCAGGAAAAGACTCCCAAGCTATAAATACATTAATATTTGAAATTGAAAAATGTAGGAAACCATTCAATGTTTGGGGAATGAATTTCAGCCAAAGCTACATTAAAGATAAAACCCATGTATTTCAATACACTGAAGAATGCTAAGCTTTGTCTTGAATTGTGCCCTAAGTGTTTACAATGCAACTATTGTAACTATTGTTTCAATAAAACAAAGATAGGATTTGATATCTTAAAGGTAAAAACACTATCTAAGCAAAATAAAAATAAACCAAGTCAAAACATTGTAATCAGAGCCCCAGCAGCAATTAAGTCTCTGAGCAACATTGTGGATCTATATCAGGGGTGTAACACTCAAGACCCGAGGGTCGAATCTGGCCCGCTGGGTGCTTAGATCTGACCTGCAGGGTCACCCTGGAAACAGCCCATTTTCACTGGCTGAGCTCTCAGGCCCCCACAGGTACCCCTGACCTGAGTTTTAGTTTAGTTTAGTTTTATTTGATTGATATACCGCTCCTTCTCCAAAGATGGACTCAGGGCGGTGCACAGGGAGTTAAAAAACAGCAATAAATAACAATATATACAGTAGTAATAACTAAAATACAATTAAACTTAGAACCTGTGCTAAAATATTCCCATTAAAATTCTAAAGTCCATTTACTTATTGGCTCAGATTGTGTCGCGGCTGAGCTCTAGCTCTAAGCTAGACTGGCTTGCTGGAAAAGATATGTCTTAAGTGAGCGGCGAAAGAGGGGAAAGTTTGTGATAGTACAAAGTTCGGGGGGTAGGTCGTTCCATAGGGATGGGCCTGCCACAGAGAAGGCCCTTCCCCTGGGCACCGCTAGCCAGCATTGACCGGCGGTTGGCACCCTGAGGAGGCCCTCCCTATGGGAGCGGATCGGTCGCTGGGAGGTGTGCGGCAGGAGACGGTTCCGCAAATAACTAGGCCCCGCGCCATGAAGCAATTTAAAGATGGTAACAAGCACCTTGAAGCGTATCCGGAAGGCCACCGGCAGCCAATGCAGCTTGTGCAGGAGAGGTGTTAAATGGGAGCTTCGGGATGCTCCCAGAATCCCCCGTGTGGCCGCATTCTGCACTAACTTGAGCCTCCGGATGCACCTCAAGGGGAGCCCCATGTAGAGCGTTACAATAGTCTAGAGTGATGTATAGCTGGCCACCCTCACCCAGCCTCCCGAGATCAAATACAATGCTGATGTGGTCCTCAGTGAAATCGAGTTTGACACCCCTGACCTATATAGCCCAATAGGACTGGCATGAATTATACTTTAAGCTATCTCTATTTTCATTCTAGGTGGTCTAAAGTGAGTGTCTCACATTCAATTTCCCATCATACTTTAAATGGAAGATTGTTGAGAAAACAGACAACTATAGGGTACCTATGTGGAAATGGATTATCTAGACCAGGGCTGTCAAACTCCCAATCCATGAGTTGGATGCATCACAGGCTGGCCAATCCCACACCCAGTTTAGTGAAGAGAAAAAAGTCCTGATACATCATGTGATGACGACGTGAGTTTGGCAACCCTGATCTAGACCATTTTTAGTCAGGGACTGTATATGGGACAGAATTGCACTGGTTGCACAAGCAGATGACCCTTTGTTGGGACCCAGATTGGACGTGGACTTCTTATGGTCTTATTAGGCCTATTGGTGGGCTTTGAAACCATTAATCACAATATCTATCTGGAACCTCCCACAGGGTTTGGAAACACTATGCTTCAGTAGCTCCACTCTTTCCTCAGTGGATTATTTCAGTCAGTGGTTTATTTACTTACCTAGTCAAATTCTAATAGAAGATAATCCAATTCATGAATGAAATTCATTATGAGCACCCAATCTAGAAAACTCTGGATGGTTTACAGAATTCAATAAACAATTACAAACAACTTAAAACTACATGAAACAAACAGGAAAACCCCAAACTAAAAATTTAAATAAAATCACAATACAAAATATGATAGGAGTTTCACACAAACTTTACACTCAGCTCTGGGAACAGAGGGGGAAATATTGGGTCAGTGGCCTCTGATGTTGTTCCTCTCCCCACTCCTTTTTAGCATCTACATCAAACCTTTGGTGAAGACCCCATTTGTCTTCAAGAACACAATATCATCAATATGCTGATGAAACACAATTATATATCATCTGGCTACACAATACAAAGCTGTCAAAGATATGGATTGGAAGAAATAGGCCAAAGTTGAACTCAAGCAAGATAAGAGTTCCTATTTGTGCATCATGGTTCACTGGTGGCTCTTGGGTGATCTCTTGGAGTAATGCTTCCTCTGAGATAGCAACTCTGAGACTTGGGATCACTGGAAAAAAGGGAAGCAAACAATAACAAAGATGGTGAGGGACTCAGAACCAAAATCCTATGAAATTTAAAGTGCTTGTTTTAACCTGTCGTCTTCCTGTCGTCTTTAACCTGTCGTCTTTAACCTGTCGTCTTCCGGGTGCGCTTCAAGGTGTTAGTTACCATCTTCAAAGCGCTCCATGGCTCGGGACCTAGCTACCTGCGGGATCGGATCCTGCCCCATACATCCTCACGGCCGATTCGCTCCCACAGAGAGGGACTTCTCCGGGTGCCGTCCACTAGACTTTGTCAGCGGGCGACGCCCAGGGGAAGGGCCTTCTCTGTGGCGGGCCCAGCCCTCTGGAATGACCTTCCCCCCGATATCAGGACAACCACGGACCTCCGCTCCTTCCGCTTAAAATTAAAGACGCACTTTTTTCGTCTGGCCGGCCTTGGGTAGTCTCTTTTTAGGTCAGGGTTTTTTAGGGGTAATTTTTAGTTTAGTTATGGGTTTTAGCGCAGGATTTATTTAATCTATTTTTAACTTTGTATTTTGTATTTGTTTGTGGTCTATTTGTATTTTTAATTGCCTGTGCCCCGCCTCGAGTCCCCTTGGGGAGAGAGAGCGGGATAGAAATTAAAATTATTATTATTATTATTATTATTATTATTAACCTATAAAACTCCATATGGCTTGGCTACTAAATATTAGCAGAACTTCTTCATTCAATCAGAATTAATCTATCCAATATGAGTGATTCAAGAAAACTAGTTGAAATTTCCCCACTATCAGGAAACCAGAGTGGTCAAGGAAAAAGATGTTTCTCCACTATGACCCTCTTGGGATGCATTCAGCACCAGCAAATTGTCATGTTGGTTTTTTTAATTAGTCAAGAGAATTGTTTATTTATCCAGTTTTAAAGTAATTTAATACTATAATTGTCTCATGATTGTATTATGTTTTTCTTCGAAGGCATTGAAACAAGAACTGAATGAAAAAACTGCTGGTGACCTTCTATCGCTATAGAGAGTATTTTAACTTACTGCACCTCTGTATGGTTTGCCAATTGCACAGTGGCAGATAGGACAGCACTCCAGAGGATCAACGTCATTGCCCAGAAGATCATTGGTTGCCCTCTTCCCTCCTTGGAAAAGCTTTATAGCTCCTGCTGCCTTAAGAAAGTTCAAAGCATTCTTAAAGATCCATCTCATCCTGGGCACCCTTTCTTTGAATTATTACCATCTGGAAGACCTACAAGATAATAAAAACAAAGACAAACAGGCTGAAAAACAGCTTCTATCCCAGGGCAGCAACCATATTGAATTCTATGGTATAGTGCAATTTCGGGTTTTCAATTTCAATTATATAAAAAGTAAAGGATGTATGTTTGTGGTTTTATTTTTATAGTTAGAGTGTACACTGAAGACAGCATTTAATTTAATTGTACCATGGGCAATGACAATAAAGTAAACTAAACTAGATTCACATGATTTTGCTAGTTTTAAAGGGGGGGAATCAAAGGAAGAAATAAAGAAATAAATCACCCATTGCTACTTCAGCCAAATATCACTTTAGGAATATTGTTCTATACAATACAAGTGGCCCTAAATTTATGACCACAACAGAGCCCAAAATTTCTGTTACTGAATGAGACAGTTGTTAAATGAGTTTTGCCCCATTTTACGACCTTTCTTGCCACAGTTGTTAAGTGAATCACTGCTGTGGTTAAGTTAGTAACAGTTAAGTAACTCTGGCTTTTGACTTTGCTTGTCAGCTGGTCGCAAAAGGTAATCACTTGACTCTGGGACACTGCAACTGTCATAAATATGAACCAATTGCCAAGTGTTTGAATTTTGATCACATGATCATGGGAATGCTGCAACTTCAAATGGTCACTAAACAAATGGTTGTAAGTCAAGGACTATGTGTACATAATAGGAAGTTGTTCTTTTCCAGACACTGACTGCCCAGCAGCTTAAATGAGGAACTATTGCCTTGTGAATATCCACCTCAAAAGTATAATTTCTTATCCTTCCCTTTTTTAATAAAACCAAAATATTCATAATAAAATCAAAGTTAACATTACATATCATTCCCAGCATCAGATAACAGTGTATTAACTGCAATCTTTGAACTATTTCCTTGTTGTTAGCAACTCTGGGTTCAGAACCAGTGTTACGACTCTGGTCCCTTAACCAGTGTTAGCAAATAAATGCGGAATAGTGTAATTCACCGGACAGTAAAGAGATACGTTGCTGTAACCACAAACTCTAAAACAGTGATAGTAAGAAAATAAATAGTCTTTACTTTGTAGCAACTAAAATGCTTCTTCCGACCAGTGATTCTAACTTCCAAAGCCATCCTTCACCAAACAGAGTTTATCTTACAGTGATGCAAAACAAATCCTCCTCCTTCTTCTTCAGTCACAGCTCCTCAGCACAGGAAATCGAAAAGGGAATCGAAAAGGGAACAGCCTGTGATTCTGAGCTTGCTTTATGGTAGAGCTGATAATCACAGCCAATCAGACTTTAAGACAGTTCTTAAAGCTACACAACTCCCCAAGAACATAGGCTCATATATATTGTCAACTCAATACAAGGTTGAATATCCTAACACTTGTCTATGGAACTTCTCCGTCATCCAGGGCATGGTTGTCCCAAAGTTGCTTTTTCAAGAGGCAAGTGGACTTTCTGTTTTTTTCTTTGAAGATGTTTTACTTCTCATCCAAGAAGCCTGAAAGCTGAAGAAGCTTCTTCAATAAGAAGCAAAACATTTTCAAAGAAAAACCAGAAAGTCCACTTGCGTCTTCAAAAAGCAATGTTGGGGCAACTATTTCCTTGCTTTATTATTTCTGTTTTGAGAAAACTGATTGGATGTTGAAGAACCAGTTGGAATTAAGGCAAGGAGGTGAACATTTGGCCTTCAAGTCATTGTTAAACTATAATCCCTAGCATTACTTATGATAACCATTATAGTGAGGTGCACTATGAGTTATAACACAGCATTATCTGGCAGATACAGATTCCCTATACCTGGATTAAGACAATTTATCATCTCCTTATGAGCTGAATTTGAAATTAGAAGTGTTTGGATTGTAATTCAAGTGAGGTTTTCCAGGCAGAGTGTACTTTCCAAATTCTACACCTTGCTTGTGATAGAATTCTCTAACACCAATAACATGACTAAAGGTGTTTTATCTTTTTCTCTAGCACTAAATCAAGGGAGGGAGGGAGGGAGGGAGGGAAAGAGGGAGGGACATGTTAAAGAATTTAGGTTACATGGCCATAGAACACCATTACCACATGGAGTACCAGAGTTGCAAAGAGTCCTGGTTCAACTATGAACTGGAATAATAGAGATTACAATATGGTTAGACAAAGTACATACAGTATTTATACCATAGAGACCATGCATAATGTAACAGGCTCCCAACAGGAAGGCCAGTCAACTTAAAATGTACAGCAGGAGGAGAGACATGTTTTTACCACTCATTGTTCCCATGAAAATCTGTTGCTCTAACTTGTTTCCACTCCTAATACAGTTAAATAAAAGAATACATGAGTATACATACTCAGAATAGGGAAAACTCTTTCTAGAAACATAAGGTAAAGATAAAGGTTCCCCTCAAACATATGTGCTAGTCGTTCCTGACTCTAGGAGGCAGTGCTCATCTCCATTTCAAAGCCGAACAGCCAGTGCCGTCCAACGACGTCTCCATGGTCATGCGTCCGGCATGACTAAATGCCGAAGGTGCATGGAACGCTGTTACCTTCCCACCAAAGGTGGTTCCTATTTTTCTACTTGAATTTTTATATGCTTTCGAACTGCTAGGTTGGCAGAATCTGGGACAAGTAATGAGAGCTCACTCTGTTACGTGGTGCTAGGGATTTGAACTGCCGAATTGCCAACCTTTCAGATTGACAAGCTCAGCACCTTAGCTCAACATCTTAACCACATCTAGAAATATAGGAACTAGTTATTTTAAAAAGTTAAATATATACAGTGTATTTTCTCTGAGTGTATCATCTCTCTCAGAAGCTTTCTTTCAAATGCCCTTTCACGAGCTCATGAAACTGAATACATGCGTGTGTGTGTGTGTGTGTGTGTGTGTGTGTGACGTTTTTGAGCTGATCAATAAGATGGTCTAGATGGTCTCTGATGATGAGCTGAAAGGCAGAAAAGGAAACAGTATGTCTCCTCCCTTAATTGGGGCCTAACAGGGTGTTGTGGAACAAGTGTGTGTGTGTGTGTGTGTGTGTGTGTGTGTGTGTATAGGATACATTTAAAAAAATCACTGAACAATACCCTATTTAATAATAATAATAATTGTTCAAGAAAAATCTTGAACAATTTTGCATAATATTTCTATCTGGACTTTTTGTAAATGTCTGACAGCATGGAACGGAGAATTTAGGTAAATGTACTTGCTCTCATCTTGTAGTGGTATGGAAAATGTTTTCTATGTTAACTTTTTTATTGTGTATTTTGAGGTCTCGGGAGGTCCAACGACTCTAACGTGAATGCTCTCAAAATTTCTTTGTAACCATTACCCTATCCTGTTAAAAAATGTAAAACCAATAAAACTTTTTCAATATAAAATAATAATAATAATAATAATAATAATAATAATAATAATAATAATAATAATAATAATTTAATTTCTTGACCGCTCCCTCTCCCCGTAGGGACTCGGAGCGGTGCACAGGGAAACTAAAAAACCATAAATATACAATAAATATATAACATCTTAAAAACAAATTAAACCATACCTGTGCTAAAATACCCATTTTAGACTAAAATTCCCACTAAACAACTAAAACCCCATAGAGAGAGACTACCCTAGGCCGGCCAAGCAGAAAAGATATGTTTTTAATTTTAGACGGAAGGAGCGGAGGTCCGTGGTCGTTCTAATGTCGGGGGGAAGGTCATTCCAGAGGGCTGGGCCCGCCACAGAGAGAGCCCTTCCCCTGGGCGTCGCCCGCTGACAAAGTCTAGTGGACGGCACCCGGAGAAGTCCCTCTCTGTGGGAGCGGATCGGCCGTGAGGATGTATGAGGCAGGATCCGATCCCGCAGATAGCTAGGTCCCGAGCCATGGAGCGCTTTAAAGATGATGATTAATACCTTGAAGCGCACCCGGAAGACGACATTTGCTAGATCGGTGTGATTGTAATCCTAATCCTACTTTCAAAATTGACATCATTTAATTCAGTGATATTTATACCTCTACCTCGATAAGTTCAACTTGTAAAACACTTTGAGCCTTAACAAAAGATCTTTAGCCAGCTGAAATGCTACCTCTATGGTTTAATGAAAAAAAGAAATAAAACTTGCAAAGAAGAATTATCATTTAAATTGCACGAGTCAGGTAGGAAAGGCATCAAAGAAAAGGAATGAAATATTTACTGCATTTAATTATCTTCTTCATTTTTCTGATTTCCAGTATGCTACACTCTCAGAATCACTGCTAAAACATGGAAATTCACTGGAGGTTTTGTGCACTACCAGAGGAAAAGGATCCCATCCTTTATCCATTCAGCCAGTCTGACATGTAGTAGACCTGGAGACAAAAACATCTGAAGAATGGTTGCAGGAATTGGGTATGACCAGTCTAGAGAAAAGAAACACTAGGGGTGACACGATAGCAGTATTTCAGTATTTGAGGGGCTGCCACAAAAAAGAGGGGGTCAATTTATTTTCCAAAGCATGAGGAGGCAAGACAAGAAACAATGGATGGAAATGAATCAAGAAGAGAAGCAACCTGAACTTAAGGATAAACTTCCTAACAGTGAGCCCAATTAGCCAGTGGAACAGCTTGCCGTCAGAAATTGTAGGGACTTCATCACTGGAGGTTTTTACGAAAAGATTGGACAGCCACTTATCTGAAATGGTATAGGGTTTCCTGCTTAAGCAGGGGGTTGGACTAGAAGACCTCTAAAGTCCCTTCCAGCTCTATTCTGATTGCAGTATCACTTCTGTTGGCCTGTGGAGAAAAAAAGACTCAGAGTTGAACCATGTCCTATTTTCCTGTATTACACCACTGCAATGACATTCTACAGATAGTCCTCATCTTACAGCCACAATTGACACCCAATTTTTTGTTGCTGAGTGAGACATTTGTTAAGTGAATTTTGCCCTATTTTATGACCTTTCCTGCCACACTTGTTAAGTGAATCACTGCCGCTGTTAAATTGGTAACACGGTTATTATGTGAATCTGGCTTTCCCATTGACTTTGCTTGTCAGGAGGGCACAAAAGTTGATCACACGACCCCAGGATAATGCAACGGTCATAAATGTGAGTCAGTTCACAAGAGCCTTCATTTTGATCACAGCATCATGGGGATGCTGCAATGGTCCTAAGTCACATTGTTCAGTGCCATTGTAACTTCAAACAGTCATTAAATGAACTGTTGTAAGTTGAAGACAACCTGTACTAAAACAGATCTTTTGCTATTTGAATATATGTGTCAGGAGTACTACATCAAGAAGTATCTCTTTCATCTATAGAGGATAAAATGAAAAGGAAAACCCTACTTATGTTATTTCTAAGTAGTAGCTGTTAAATTAGTAGATACATGAATTAAATCACTAGATAGGCTGATTGGTAATTAGACACCTAAGACTATTTGGTGGCATGGAATAAGGAGCTGATGCTCAGAATGTTTCCATATTAGGAAAATTAAAGCTATCCGGGATTCATAAATCTTATTTAGGAAGCTAGGAATAACTCAGCAAAAAATGTTGTCTCATTATAGTGAGTAACTCTGGATCTTCAAGAAATGGAAAGATTCAGTTACAAGGTAGTTGCTGAAATATAACTCTCAAGATACAAGAGGATGTGGTGACATGGTAGCTCCCTTTTAGACTGTGATTTTGTAAGATTTGCTTACATTATTGTGAATTAATAAAAGAATAATGTGGAAATTGACCAGAGGGTGAAGCGAATAGATACAAATGGTCCTTGACTTACAACATTTGTTTAGCAACCATTTAAAGTTGCAACAACCCTGAGAAAAATGACTTCTGGTTAAATGTCTATGGAGATTCTCAGTCATCCAGGTCATGGTTGTCTCAAAGGGGCTTTGAAGGGTGTGATCCTCATGGTCACCTGAGGGTCACACCTTTCAAATGGGTATGGAGCCTTCTTGGAACTGTTAAAAGGACTGTATTATAGTTTGAAGATAGATGATGTTGTATCTCTTCCCTTCTGTTGAGAGAGGGCTGTTCAATTTTGACATAGATGGTCTCTTTAATCCTTCCATTCCCCACCACGCCGTCAGAGCTGAAGAAGAAGCTTCTTGGATGAGAAGCAAAACATCTTCAAAGAAAAACAGAAAGTCCAGTTGCCTCTTGAAAAAGCACCTTTGGGAGGACTTACAAATAGTCTTTTCATTTACAACCATTGCAGCATCCCCATGGTCATGTGATCCAAATTCAGGCATTTGGTGACCGCCATGTATTTACAATGGTTGCAAAGTCATGTGATCACCATCTGCAACCTTACCAGTGGGTTCAAACAAATAAAGTTAATGGGGGAAAGCCAGATTCACATAATGACCAGATGATTCACTTAACTGTTCCAGTGATTCACTTAATGACTGTGGCAAAAAGGCCATAAAATTGAACAATTCCACTTAACCTTGCTCAGCAACAGAAATTCTGGTCCGAAGTGGGGTGGTAAGTTGCAGATACCTTTACCTGTGATCTCTTTTACAAAAATTATCTATGCTACCTATCATTATGAGGTATACAATAATCTGAAGACTGCCACTATTTCTATATGAGAACATCTGTTCAGTCATAGTATCACTTGGAGGACAAATTAGAAATTTGCTCTCTCTCACCTACTTTAGCTATTTAATTTTCCATTTCTTCCCTTCTAAAATAAGAAACTTCTTTCGTGTGACTGAATCAATTATATACTACAATGTAAACAAAAATGCACTGAACATACAAGGAGTGATGAATATTCAAATAAATCTGTGTTCTTTTAAAATCTTTTTTATGTATACAAATATTAAAACAAAAAGCAACACAATGAACTTTAAAAGTGGCTTGGATGTATATTTACCACGAAATGTATCTGAACAAATGAATGCTTGGCCCAGGTGAATTTACTGGACAAAAAAAGATAGTTCAGTCCCAAATTAGCCAATCCTATCACCTCTTTCTCAGCAAAACACAGGCCTTCAGTTGCTGAAGCAGGACCTGCGTTTAGCAATCAAGCTGATGCAATCACCTCTTTTCAGTGATGGGGAGACTGAATTTAGTGCCCTCTAAATAGAACTGGTAATTAAATCTGACTGGTAATTATCTGATTTTTTTTTTTTTAGTGCAGTCCACAAATGTGTAAAGCCAGAGATTTGCAAGCACGGGCTGTTCATTATAACATCCTTTCTTTCTTATTTTATTGAATCGTTTATGATCTGTGAGTGGGCAGGCATGTACAAGTTTATAGATGCTGATCTTGTATCATTTACGTGTACAATATATTTTCCTTTTTCTATAAAAGAATGCTCTCATTCCACAGTAAATGAGTTTAGCAGCAGGATGGGTAAAACGAAACTGTTTTGTTTCTGTAGCCTTGAGCCTGCTATGATTTAACTGAGTTTAAAATGCAAAACCACACCTGGCCAGAATATATATTTTTTCCTCTCTTTTATTTAATCAGACTGGGCAAGCATTTTTTTTTCTTGATTATCCTGATCATTAGTGATCATATCACTAATGTGGAAGCAATTGTAGAGCTGGGAAATTTGAGAAGAGAAATGTGAGTGAATTGTTTGCTTCACAATTTAAGCAGCACAACACAGCCATCTAATGGGGGATGTGAAACTATTAAATCCACAGAGGTTTTAAAGCCAAGCGGCACCATTATAGAAAAGGTGGCTTTGATTCTCTGCTTATTAATATAATTCTGTTGCTCAAAATTTTAACTTCTCTCCCATTAATGATATTGCATAATTTGTGTATAATGAAACCTAAGGTAAAATGAGCAACTGTAACTGCTATATGTACTAATAACAAATATGTTTATAACTTATTCTTTTCATAGAAAAAGTATAAATAGATTTTCTACCTTGTTAAACAAAACTCACGCTTGTAAAAAAAATTGTTTTGATATTTTCAAGTTATTGCCTTTTCATGTTATTGTACATGCAAATTACTAGACCTACAGTATCTGAAACACTAATCATGTCTGCAACAGAAATGTTAACCATGGTGTTTGCACAATGAACACCCCTACCCCTTGGTATATAGGTAAGATTATAGGAAGCAGGAAGTCCAATTCAGCAAGTCTTCAGGATAAAATGTATAGGGAAAGCAGGAATTTGGTGAAGTAATACATATGGATATCTCTTCCCATATGATTCCTACAAAATGAGGCACACATAAATTTTAGATGGTCTCCTTCAGCAGCTTAATTACTACAGTATATACAGGTTTTCACATATACAACTTTTTGTGTCCCTTATAAAGCAACACATATAATGGGATCCATGTTAACATAAAATATAGTCCAAATGACATGCGTCAGACATTGAGGTAACTTGGCACCAGTGGTGGGTTTCATATTTTTTAGAACCTACTCTGTAGGTCTGGCCTATTTTGTGGGCGTGGCTTGGCAGTCATGTGACAGGGTGGGAGTGGCCACCTTTTAAAATGTGGTGAAACTCATTTAACAATGCTCTTGCTTAGCAACCAAAATTTTGGACTCAATTGTGATGATAAATTCTTTCTTTCTTTCTTTCTTTCTTTCTTTCGTTCCTTCCTTCCTTCCTTCTTTCCTTTCTTCCTTCCTTTCCTTTCCGTTCCTTTCCTTTCCTTCCCGTTGGGTCACTGGCAGCGGCGGGCCAGATTTACTTCCAGGTACGCCGGTGGAACCCCCTCTCACCGGTTCTCTAAATTTCACCTACCGGCTCTCGCGAGTAGGTGCGAGCCTGCAGAAACCCACCACTGCTTGGCACCTGTGCAAAAGCAACTCCGTGAATGAACCAACATATACACTTTCTACTTGCAGTGTGACCCTGGAGAATCTTCTTTGTATGGAGGAGCTTGTTATGGCTTGTTTGGAGAAACTCCAATCACACCCTGGCTGACCCTGCTAACCTCACCCTGACCGCCCCGCTCCTCCCAGGAGTCTCCACATGGCCCTTTTGGATGCGAGGTAAGTACAAGGCCCACATGGAGGCTTGAGGAGGAGAGGAATGGGCCTCCTAGAAGTTTCAGAAGGCCAGAAACAGGCCTATTTCTGGACTTCAGAGGCCTCCAGAGCCTAGGGGAAGCAGTTTTCGCCGTCCCAGAGGCTCGAGGAAAACCTTCAGAGCCTGGGGAAGGTGAAAACACACATACACACACACACACACATGGTGCAGGAGGCTGACATGGCCACACCCACTATGGCCTAGCCCAGGGGTCTGCAAAGTCGGCTCTTTTAAGACTGGTGGACTTTAACTCCCAGAATTCCCCAGCCAGCTATGCTGGCTGGGGAACTCTGGGAGTTGAAGTCCACCAGTCTTAAAAGAGCTGACTTTGCAGACCCCTGGCCTAGCCCACTTAGCAACTGGGCTAGTTGCTAAACAGTTGCTGCAACTAGCAAACTGGGCTAGTTGCTAAACAGTTGCTGCAACTAGCAAACTGGGCTAGTTGCTAAACAGTTGCTGCAATTTTTGAAGCCCAGGCTTATCTTTATCCATATGTAGGGTTCATTTTTCACACATGCTAAGAATATTGGATTAAATCATAGCCGCTATAACCTATTCCACTTTCTTTAAACTTGTGAAAAAAAGTTTCTAAAACCCCAATTTAATCAATTGCTGTATTAAATATCAGATATATAATGATAAAAGGCCTACATGTGTGAACGTTTTCCTTTCTGGAGATTTCAGAAGTAGCCTTTTTTTTCCTTTTAAATTTTTTTTATCCCTTAATAATGAGCTGTGTAAGACATAAGAAAATCCAACCTCCAATATTTTTGTACACTTCTATTTGTACACTTCTGTTTAAAAATACTAAGGACTAGTATTTAATCTATTGTCTTGTGAATATCAGTTCTGACTTGTAGCTCCCTTCTTAAAGACCCTTCTGATAGGCCTGCCTGAATTAATCTTTACTGATTCTTTCTTTGTCTCCTTCTTGCATACTGTGTCATCTCCCCAAATTTTACTTGCGCAATTTTTTTTCCAGACCTTAAACACAATGATGTTTTATAAGAATGCCCTTTGTACTGTTGAAAGAAATGGGTTCGGCTTCAAGTGGGGAAAAAGACACTGGAAACATGGAGGCTGCTTGGAAAGATGGTTTAATGGTGGACAGGACCACATGCCTTGAGTCAGCGCTCCATGGCTCGGGACCTAGTTATATGCGAGACCGTCTCCTGCCCCATACATCCCTTAGACCGATACACTCCCACAGAGAGGGCCTTCTCAGGGTGCCGTCGGCCGGACAATGCCGACTGGCGACACCCAGGGGAAGGGCCTTCTCTGTGGCGGGCCCTGCTCTGTGGAACGACCTACCCTCAGAACTTCGTACCATCACTGACCTCCGCCTCTTCCGCCAGTGTTTAAAAACACACCTCTTCCATCAAGCTGGCCTAACATAGCCTCCGCTGGGACTAGCCATAGATAGTTTTAATTCGGGGATTTTAATTGGTTTTAGCGCAGGATGGGGATCTAATAGGTTTTTAAATTTTGTATTGTGTTTTTTGTATGTATTTTAATTTCCTGTGCGCCGCCCTGGGTCCTCTTGGAGAAGGGCGGGATATAAATTTAATAAAATAAAAAATAAATTAAAAAAAATGCCTTGAGTCTTGAACAGAAAAGGTGATTACATGCTTCAATGTTGGGTGAAGAAGAAGAGAAGGGTCGAGGAAGGGGCTTGTTGGGCTTTTTATAATCTGTTCAGCCCCACCTCTCTGTTTCCTGTTCCTGTGTAAGAAATGTATTCTGATTGGTTGTCAGACTCCCCTGGGGCCATGCAGGGGCAACCAACATTCTAAGCTGTGTTTTAAATCCAGGTTTGGTTGAGTTCTCAGACGCCATGTGTTGAGTGGCTAAAGGCTAATCATGCCTTAATCCCATCACCCTGGAGCTGAAGGGAGAACTCCTTATTATGTAAAGACACTGGCTTGGGACTCTTAATGGCCCATTGACAAAGGGGGGTGGGCAGGAAGCTGCAGGGAGTTGCTTTGTCTTTAAAACAAGTTTCTTCCTTTTCACATCCAGGGAAATGTAATATTCTGCCTTTTCAGTATCTCCTAGGATACTTCATTTTTCTGAGAGAGGGCTGGGTGATTTCTACAGTACTAAACAATATGTTGGAGTCAATTACATCATACAATGCATATAATAGATAATCTATATATATTTTAAAAAGCAAAGTACTATTCACTCATCACAAAATCTTTAGAACCGTAAAGCCTACAAACTTGAAATTTGGCATGTATGTTCCTCTTGGCTTCTAGGTGCTCGCTAAGAAAGGATTTTTCGAAATGGCCATCAGATCATCAGTATTCCCTATACAGTATTATATTAACACGTGTCAATAATAAGGAGTTAGATGTTCTATTACTCCTCCCACTCACTAGACCAGGCGTGGGCATGGCCAGCATGTGACTCATATGGCTTGCAGGCTTTACTTGTCAATCTATCAAGCCCAGTGACATAGTTTTGTACCAAAGCATGGGTATCCAGCTCGTTACATCATATAATAAAACCTTAATATTTTAAAATTATTTGGCTCATGAGTAGGATAGAACTGCTCTTTGTTATTGAATAATAATGGGAAGACTATTATTAATAATGGGAAGAAATAATGGGTATTTTAGTTTAACGGGTTTAACGGGTTTTAGCACAGGAATAGATTTAATCTGTTTTTATATTATGTATTTATATTTGTATATTTATTGTTTTTACTTTCCCTGTGCACCGCCCCGAGTCCCCGTGGGGAGAGGGAGCGGTTCTACAAATTAAATTTGAATTGAATTTGAAGACTATGTTAACAACTGGCACACTTCAAGTTGAAGTCATCAGGACAAGTGAGCACTGTGTCCATCAGCAATCAACATTTATATTGTTGCAAAATTCAAGAATAGTAACTTTATTTTTTATTTTTTTTATTTTTTTACTGATATCTGAGTATTCTACCCCTAGTTGCTCTGTGTGTACAGAAGTACAGGAAGAAATAACTATTTAATACAACTACAGGTATTCTTCAGTCATGTTAATTTAGCTGTTCCGCCTGTTATAAAATGCTTGAAAGAATATTCATTTATCTGACCCGCAACTCTGAGCTGTTACATTTCATTCCCCGAATGAACCATACAGGTGATTTTTAGAAGAAAGGATTGTGGCAGATGCAACAATTAATTGAGCAGAATTTGAATTGGATCTGGATCTGGGTGGAAAATAATCTCCAGTTTAATTGAAGAACTACTAATTTGGAATGATGTGTAGGGAGTGTAAAGTAATTGAATTTATTTGAGGTGATGTGGATGGGAAATTTAATTGGTTTGTTTTCTGTGAAATATAAATAAATTCTGGTAATTATTTTAAATTTGCATTTATAAATATAAATAGCTTATTAGCATTTTTCAGCCTTGAAAATGTTAATACATAATTATTATTGGGAGGAACTATAAACTCATGTCCAAATTAATACTATCTCTTCCTTTCTTGTTAATGTTTCCAGCTTTATTTTCCCACATCTTTACATCTCTCCTTTTCAAAAATGGGCTAAAACCTTCGAACCACATTCCATTGCTCAATGTTTACAAACTTGGTAGATACAAAAGTATGCAGGTCATGTTGCCTTGTAAGCAAGCCATTGCTCATTTGGGATGTGTCAGCCCTACAATATAGATGGCATCAGGAAACGGATCCCTCAGGAAGGCTAGAACTATGTTGAAACAAGACAAAATTTTGCAAGTCTGCCTATGTTTTCCTTTCCCTCCCTCTTATGTCCTGGACCAGGGGTCCCCAACCTTTTGGACATCAAGGATCACTATATTCATAATTTTAAATCCTGTGGACCACTAATATGATCTGCCTAATGACTGGCTGGGTGGGCATGGCTTGGTGGTCATGTGACTGGATGGGCGTGACCAACTTGATGTCACTCATGCCGAGGGGCACCTCACTGGCCTCTACTCCCTCTGCCTTTCCAGCCACTCCTACCTGCCTGCCCGGGCTCCTTAGGGCCCCAATAGAAAGCAGTTGTTGCAGCTAAGTAGCCACCACGAGAAAGAGTTGGCAAAATAGCTAGCTCAGTTCAAATTGGATCTGACCAAGAAGGAGGCTCAGCAGAAGCACCTCACTGAGGACTATGAGCATTGGCTTTCCAAGCAGACAGAAGGCCTGCGGGAGTGCAAGGCTAGGGTAGCAATGCCTGGAGGCTCAGTAGGCTGAGGTGGTCAGCCAGTTCCAGGCTACGATACAGTCCCACTGGAACAAGGCCATCCAGCTATTTGCCAGCAGCAGCACTTCCCTCCAGCCCAAAACCCCGCAACAGGAGGCTGAAGCAGACCTCAAGTCAAAATTTCTGCTTCCCTCTGACCTGCACAAAAAGACTCCGAAGAGGGAGACTCTCTGCAGCAACACAAGTGTTCATTGCATGTATCTGTCCCAGGGGGCATAGTTTAAGGACCCCTGATTTAGTGCAACATAAAAAATGCAAATAATTTTTCTGTGGACCACCAAAATTTTCTCATGGGCCACCAGTGGTCTAAGGAGTACCAGTTGGTGACCGCTGTCCTAGACAGAGCAGTGTGTCTCAATCTTGGCAACTTTAAGTTCTGTGGACTGTAACTCCTAGCATGCTGGCTGGGGAATTCTGGGATTTGAAATCCACATGTCTTAAAGTTTTCAAGATTGAAAAACATTGTCCTATAGAGTCAAAGGGGAGATTGCCTGAACCTTTTCCTAATCCAGGGGTCTGCAAAGTCGGCTCTTTTAAGACTGGTGGACTTCAACTCCCAGAATTCCCCAGCCAGCTATGCTGGCTGGGGAACTCTGGGAGTTGAAGTCCACCAGTCTTAAAAGAGCCGACTTTGCAGACCCCTGTCTAATCTTTCCGGTCCTCCCTAGGTTCAACACATGCTTCTACAACTACTATTGCCTTAAAAAGCTTCTGCCTTGTTTCTACAGGGATATCTCCACGGCTCTCTACACCCAGGTGCTGTTACGAGTTAATGTAAGTTTAACCTCATTTGCATAATTCCAATCAGGCTTCAGTTTCATCATTTTGAATTGTCAATAGAGCAGGAGTGTCAAACTCCCATCGTCACCGCGATGTCACATGATGTATCGGGACTTTTTTCCCCTTCGCTAAACTAGGCATGGGTATGATGCATTCCACCTGCAAGGCGCAAGTTTGCAATAGAGGATCAGGATTTGGATCATGATATATGAAAAGGCCATTGCAATATTTCCCTTTTATAAAATTCCCAATCTGGATTCTTTGTCCAAAGCTGATTTGTTTGCTTCAAAAGGATAACTTACTTGCAAATATGCAAATATTGATCCGGGAGGGAAGTTCCAAAAACAATATCTTTCACATGGAAGTGAGAGATTTCCCCCATCCATTCTCCCAAGATTAAGGCCTGAAAATAGTTGATTCCTGTAGAGGAGATGTTTAAACAAAGTCTGGGTGGCTCTTTCTCAAAGATGCTGTAGTAGCAATTTCTGCACAGGGCAGACATTAGACTGGATGATCTTCGAGATTTCTTCCAGTTCTGATGTTACCATAAATCCTGCTTTTATATTAAATTCTGGAGCGGAGGAAGAAGGGAGGAGGAAGAGGAGGAGGAGGAGGAGGAAGAGGAGGAGGAGGAGGAGGAGGAGGAGGAGGAGGAGGAGGAGGAGGAGAAGAAGAAGAAGAAGAAGAAGAAGAAGAAGAAGAAGAAGAAGAAGAAGAAGAAGAAGAAGAAGAAGAAGAAGGAAAGGAGGATGGGAGGAAGAGGAGGAAGAGGAGGAGGAAGGGAGAAGGGGGAGGGGGAGGGGGAAAAGAAGGAGGAGGAAGAGAAAGAAAGAAAGAAAGAAAGAAAGAAAGAAAGAAAGAAAGAAAGAAAGAAAGAAAGAAAGAAAGAGAGAGAGAAGGAGGAGGAGGAGGTTTTCCTTTGCATTTTAAGAAGTCTTTAGTTTCCAAAGCCATTTCCAGCCATACTTGCTCACACGCACAAGAGTGTGTAGACAGTAAAACTATCTTAAATTTAGATTATTATCTCTGACTGTAAAAAGTAAGGAAGATGACTTTGATAGAAATATCCAAGAACTGTAATTTCGAGAAAAAGACTGAGATGTCTTTCAAGTCCACAGCAATGAGATTATTCAGAAGCAGCTCAGGCATGCACCTCCCTAATTAACAGACCTATGAAAAGGAGGAGGTGATTCTGCACCATCAGTCTTGCAAAATTCTGTTATTACCGCCAGTCTCAATAATAGTAGTTTTAGCTTTCCTGTGAAGTTGATTTCCTGGTCTGGTCTACCCAGTGGGAGTGACACAAAGGCATGCTCAGAACATAGACATTACAATAGCTGGATAGCTAATAGCTGAATTCAACCCCAGAAGAACTCACTAAACTATAGACCTGATCAGACAGGGTCTATCAGACAGTGTCTGTATGCAAATCAGTACGGTAATTGAAAAGCAATTGTATTTGAGCACTGTACACTGTATTTGAGCACAATGTATAAACTTAGTTGCAGAAAGTACTATAAGATGCTTTTCATATTCTTGCCACAATCCTTCAAAACCCTGGCTTTTGAACCCAGATCAAAACAATAGGAATTAATAAGATTACATACCTATTTGTCTAAATAGTCTTTCCATACCTCAAAACTAGTACAAATAATAGAAGTATTCAAATATTCTCTTCAAGATTTCCCAAGCTAACATGTTCCTCAAATGGCATTCCCCTCTTCCATCATTTCTCACTTCTGCTGTCAATCATTTAGCTATTGCATTGCACAGTTTTTCTTCATAGATTTTCTACAAAGGTGAAAGGCCAGATGGAATGGTCCATCTCCTGAAACAGATGGAACCAAGTGGTTTGCTAATAGGTCCTAGGATATTTTTTTTGTGGAGAAATGCAATTTATTAAAGTTTAGCTCAATTTACTCTATGGCCAATTTTTTATTTATTTATTCGAATGTATACCCCGCCCTTCTCCTTGTTAGGACCCTGACCAAAAAAAAAATCTCCCTGTGAATTGGAATGAATACCCTAGAGTAAAATTGTGGAAAGAGATAACTCCAAATGAACACTGGGTTGAATCCATATTAAAGTGTAATCCGTGATATAAATGGAGAAAATATTATTTCTTCTCTAGCACCACTTCCTTCCCATAACGCACTAAGGCCCAGATACATTATATCTACAGGGTACCTGGATCTGAGTGATGCATCTATAGCATTCACCTGAATTATTAAGATATAAGAGAAGAAGATACGGAAAGTCTAGCATAATTTGTTGCCCCTCCTTAATTCTAATTTCCCTATCCAAGCACTCACAAAAATGCTACTTGATAATCTGTTTAAAGATCTTGCCGAGCACAGATATAATAATAATAATAATCTTTATTGTCATTGTAATAATAAAATTACAATGAAATTGGTTTGAACTCATAGGTGTCTAATTTTCTTGTACATTCTCCTTTCCTTTTTTCAAGCGAGGGTTCATTTTTGCTCTCTTCCAATTTAGTGGGATTTTGCAATCCTTCTACAAGCACATCTTCCCTGCCCTGGCATTGTAATGGTAGACTAAATAATTAGCAATTTGCTGGTCTTTCATGGTAGATTAAATCATCTGCCAGTCTTCACAACTTAGATTGAATTTTCAGATCCATTATGATTTAATTATTGCAGATTCAATTTTATAGTTTCAGTAGCTGCTTGACTAGTTATTATGATTCTTTTCTACTTGTAGAGCCTCCACAATTAGAGGCTTAGCATAAGTACGCTTCATTGTTTCTTGTGTCTCATACTGTATATAGTACTTGTTAGAAAAGAATCATTTGTTGGATAAGTGTGGTGCATGGGTGTCAAACTTGCGGCATCACATTGCTGTCATGTGACGTATTGCGATGTTTTTCCCTTCCGTGCACCTGGGATGGACGTGGCCTGCATATGACACATCTGGTCCATGGGCCACCAGTTTGACACCACTGGTGTAGTGAGTCTACTTTAGTCCTATCAGTCCTACCTATCAGGTAGACTAGACCAAGAAACAAACACCATGCTGATCTAAAGTTGCTTTGAGAACAGCTATAATTGCAGAAACCTGCAAGTCTGATTATGGTATGTTTACTGCCTCTTTTCTCTTTGTAAGACTTGCAGGGGATGGGGGTGGGGGAGAAGCTATCTGAGGTGTCTTTGTAAACCACTGTCTTGACCTGGTTGCTTTGCTAATGGACCTTTTCTCTGTCCTTCAAGGTCATTTTCATTATTTATCACTGTTCTGACCTAGGCTTCTCTAAAACACGGAGCTGACTCCTTGTCCTGATAAAACCCCTTTTATTTAGTTTAAAGTGAATTCCTCTCCAGCAAAGTCTCGACCAATCGACTTTCACTACAGATCTTTATCAGGCTTGGAGAGCTGCCATGCCAATATCTTCCAAACGCCACTCAGTAGCAGACAATACCTGAAAAGAAGTCAGGAACAGATCTTCACCCTAATGAACTGAAGTAATTGTCTCCTGCAAACTTCTCTCCCCTTTCACTCCTCTTTATTCCCTATGGGAGAAGCCATTCACCATCCACCTGTCACTTTACTCCTGAGTCGGCCCTTGTTCCTTAGCTGTTCCCTTCTCCTGGCAGCTCTGGGAAGAGGTTCCAGTTGTTCTTCTGCCCCATTGATGTCTGATTCCAAAGGCATCTGATAACTGTCAGATGGCCCTGGCCCCATTTCTGCCTCTGACACAGAACACTCATCAGACTCCAAGACTGGCCTATATTCCTCCCCAGCCTCCTCACTGTCTGAGTCTGCCACCAGCTGGCAGGCCACAATTACAGTCTAAAAGAAGTTCTCAGATGGGCTTTGCTTTAAAAATAAACATCAGCTTACTTGATATGTCCAATAAGTCTCCAATGTTCCATTCTTAAACAAGATACATCAACATACAATCATATCTCAAATTTTGGGGTGATAGTTATCTAAGTTAAGTAAGATTCTTTCTTGTGATTGCTGCTATGGTAAGTGTCAGCCTCTGCTTTGTTCCTTGCTTCGGCTGCCATTGAAACGGGGAGGGAGGGGCTTTGGTAATTGGGAATGGGACTGTGTGGTGCAGGAGGGAGATTTGAAGAAGGGAGTAAGTTCTCACCATCTACTTCGCATACCACTGGCTGCGGCCGTGCAGTGGTCAAGGTCAACGGTCTTGCATGCCATCCTGATGATGCTCTTGAAGATGAAACCCACATGACGCCTAAGGGGATTGCGCATTGGTCAATGGGGTGGGGGTTGTTGGGGAAAGCGGGTTGGGCATATATTGATATGTATGATTTTGTGCGCTTGGTTCTCAGGCCTTGCTTTACCTCACTGCTATCTTTTCATAACCAGTCAGTGGTGGGTTTCAAATTTTTTTAGAACCTACTCTCTAGGTGTGGCCTATTTTGTGGGCGTGGCTTGGCAGTCATGTGACAGGGTGGGAGTGGCCAACTCGTAAAATGTGGTGAAACTCATTTAACAACGCACTTGCTTAGCAAATAAAATTTTGGCCTCAATTGTGATGATAAATTCCCTTCCTTCCTTCCTTCCTTCCTTCTTTCCTTCCTTCCTTCCTTCCTTCCTTCTTTCCTTTCCTTTCCTTTCCTTTCCTTTCCTTTCTTACTTTCTGCCTTCCTTTCCTTTCCTTCCCATTGGTTTACCGGCAGCGGCAGGCCAGACTTACTTCTGGGTCCGCAGGTGAAACCCCCTTTCACCGGCTCTCTAAATTTTACCATCCGGCTCTTGCGAATAGATGCGAACCTGCAGAAACCCACCACTGTAACCAGTAAAATTACTCTTAATTCTTAAAATGGAGTTGAGTGGATTCTTTCTTGGTTATCGTTAGAGGCAGACCTGACAGTAAGACTGATTGAATTGAGTACTGCAGATCATTTATTCCAAATGATGCCACTATTTATGCCTGGCCATAAAAAGAAAAAGATGACAGATGTCAGTGACATCATTTTCAGCACTTATTCCATTGAACTCGATTTAGAGCCAGGTAGGCCCCTTCTGTTCAGCAGAAGAACCATTGCAGGGCAACAGGAGTCACACTCAATCTTGGCAGATCTCCAGACATTGAACTTTAATTCAGCCCTGAAGTCATAATTTGGCTGGATTAGAATCTTTATTGCCAACAAGGAGAAAGTCTCAAACACTGTAACTGATTTGCATAACAACGCAAAGAATTATACAGCTAGTTCTCGGCTTACGATCACAATTATGCCCAAACTTTCTGTTGCTAAGTGAGACATTTATTAAGTGAGTTTTACCCCATGTTTCCCCAGTTGTTAAGTGAATCACTGCAGTGGTAAGTTAGTAATATGATTGTTATGTGGACCTGGCTTCCCCATTGACTCTGCTTGTCAGAAGGGAGCAAAATGTAATCCCATGACCTTGGGACACTGCAACCGTCATAAATATGAGTCAGTTGCCAAGCTTTTGAATTTTGATCACTTGACCAGGGGGTTCTGCAATGGTTGTAAGTGTGAAAAGCAGTTAAAAGTCACTTTTTCAGTGTTGTTGTAATTTTGAACAGTCACTAAATGAACTGTTGTAAATCGAGGACTTGATACACCGCGAATCTGAAGTTCTAAGACTCTTCCTCCCACCTTTCCAACAAGCACTTCTTAATGAATTACTGCATTTGGTGTCCTTAAAGGTAAAAGTAAAGGTTCCCCTTGCACATATGTGTTAGCCGTTCCCGACTCTAGGGGTGGTGTTCATCTCGTTTCAAAGCCGAAGAGCCAGCACTATCCAAAGACCTCATCATGGCCAGGTGTCCGGCATTACTAAATGCCAATGGCACACAGAACACTGTTACCTTCCCACCAAAGGTAGTTCCTATTCTTCTACTTGCATTTTTACATGTTTTCAAACTGCTAGGTTGGCAGAAGCTGGGACAAGTAATGGGAGCTCTCTCTGTTACGTGGCGCTAGGATTCAAACCACCGACCTTTCTGATCAACAAGCTCAGCGTCTTAGCCACTGATCCACCGTGTCCTTAGGAAGTGGTTAACATGTCTTTACATAATGTCCTTCTCTAGCTCACCAGCCATAGCCCCTACTTTACTCCCTTCCCTATTTTCTCTTTCCCTTCCTCCTCTTGAGTCTCTCTATTCCTTTTCCAAAACAGTCACTTTGAGGTCAAGAAGGCCAGTAGGACAAACTATGCACAAAACAATTAATGAACATAAATCTGACAAACATGGCCAAGTATGAGAATATTTAAACGTTCCCAGGACACTCCAGGGCAGACCTCAAAGTGACTATTTTAGAACAACAGACCTTAAACTCCACTACAGAATGAGAGGTTACTGAACTAGTATAAATCAAAAGGTTTCAGGCAATCTTGGAAGGTCTCAATATGCAAATAGCTTTTTAACAGAGTATAGCACTTAATTGAGAAGGTACTGGTAATCTGTCTCATATGTCACCTGTTCCTGCATAACCAATCTGTTTTCCCCTCCCTTTCCTCTCCCTCCACCTCAATTCAAATCCCACATCAATTTAGCCACTTTATTCATCTGATGAAGTGAGTTGCAGTTGCAAAGCCAAATACCTTTTAAACAAAATTGTGGTGTTTTTTTTAAGGATGCAGGATGGAGCCCATTAAATAATAATAATAATAATAATAATAATAATAATAATAATAATAATAATAATAATAATAATAATAATAATAATAATTATTATTATTATTATTATTATTATTATTATTATTATTATTATTATTATTATTATTATTATTATTATTATTATTATTATTATTATTATTATTATTATTTTATTTGTATACTGCATCCTCTCCCCAAGGTGACTCGGAGCGGTGCACAGGGAAAATTAAAATAGCTATAAAATACATAAATAGAATAGATAAAAACAAATTAAACTAAAATTATCCCTGCGCTAAAATCCCCAATTATAGATTAACTAAAATCCCCTAAAATCCTAACCCAGGCCGGCCAGACAGAAAAAGTGTGTTTTAAGTTTTTGACGGAAGGAGCGGAGGTCCGTGGTTGTTCTAATTTCGGGGGGAAGGTCGTTCCAGAGGGCTGGGCCCGCCACAGAGAAGGCCCTTCCCCTGGGCGTCGCCCGCTGGCACAGCCTGGTGGACGGCACCCGGAGAAGTCCCTCTCTGTGGGAGCGAATCGGCCGCAGGGATGTATGGGGCAGGATCCGATCCCGCAGATGAGGTCCTATCGCCAGGACAGGAGTTGTGGGGGTGATTTTATTATATGAATTATATGACATATTATATTATGTGACTCTTCCTTTATTCCTTTATTGTTTTTATATGAGTCACCATGTGCAAATAGGTGGGTAAATAAATAAACAAACAAACAAACAAATAAATACTACCAAGAAGCTTCTGATGTTTGGCTACAGAGGTCCCATTTCAAACTACTTTCCCCCCAAAAAAATTCAGCAGGTGATTCTTCTTTTGATAACTGACAGCAAACATGGAATGCATAGTACATCATCATCATTATTCATCGCACATTCAGCCAGATGTTCAGTCTGGGTTTGGCATTTTTGTCTACCTATCGAGTCTTTACCAAGGATCTGGGCTAGGCAAATCTGGATGTTTGATTGTGTTACAGATATCGTCGCAGGATGGAAGCAGTTCCAAGTAAAAAGCTGCCTTCTGCAATTGACTAATGGCAAATTTGTCAATGCCTGTGGTGTTCAAGTGGTGCTCCAGTTGTTTCGGGACTTCACCCAAGGTGCCTATTACTATTGGTACTACCCTTGCTTGCCTTTGCCATAGTCGTTCTATTTCTATTGGTAGGTCTTTGTATTTTGTTATCTTCTCCAGTTCTTTCTCTTCTATTCTGCTGTCTCCAGGCACATCCACTATCCAGACTTTTTTGTCTTTCTTATCAACAACTGTTAAGTCTTGGGTGTTATGTGGCAGGTGTCTCTCTATCTGGATTCTGAAGTCCCAGAGCAATGATGATGATGATATGTCACCCATCTCACAGTTTGAGTATAGGGTTAATAAAACAACAAGGTTCCTTTGAAGAGCTATGAGAAACATGCCATTCTTGTCCACCTTCTTCAGCTGAGCCCATTGCTGTCCTTTATAACTATCTCAAAAAAGCGGGTAGAATGGAATAACCATATTTTGCTTTTTATGATTTCATTTATGCTATGATTATTCCACTTACACTATTACAGGCTCAGAATGGGGGGATATTGTAAAATTGCAGGGTCCTTGTATTTCTATATTTTGAAAAATGGCATCTTTCTTGGTAGGTATTTTCACATTCCACTAATATATTTTAATCCAAATCACTTGAAAAATCTATCTACGCTACAGTTAATGGGTTTAATTGCAAAAAATACAGTTCTGACCTTTTTCCAGTCTAGATTTAGACATTGTGCACTGTGGTAAATGCCTTTTTAAAATTCATCAACGATATGTCATTATTAGTAGACAAAAGAACATTGATGATATCAAAAGACCTGTCTAAAGCTTTTGATTTAATCATCATGTTCCCTTGATTAAAGAAATTGCTATTCTTTGGACAATTTATTCCTGTTATTATCTGGCGCAGATTTTCTTGGACAGTCACACAAATGTTACAGAGATACATTCAAATTAAAATGAGTACAGTTGTGAGATATTTTGAAATGTTGATTGACCCTTGTTTGTGATGGAAAAACAAACTGTAAAGTATAAATAATTATGCTTAGATTACCACTAAATTCTGAGGATCAGATTTTTGTTTTTTTCAAAATGTTTTCTTCAGTGAAAATCCGGATGCAAATGAATGATATCCACAGGCTGAGTTTAAGAGCCCCAACCCATAAAAATAAGGAAGGGAGGCTACATTAGGGTAAAATGCTACCGGTTCGGACTGGTTTGCCCAAATCAGTAGTTTAAAAAAATGCTACCAGTTCGGGCCAAATGGTATTTTTGATGATCAGCTGTGATGCACGATTTATATTAGCTAGCTAATCTAAATCATGTGGCACAGAGGATTCCCCCACCTCACTATTCACTTACCTTTGTAGGTGTAGCAAGCTCTGCCCACCTGCCCAGATGTCATCATGTCCGTTTTTGATGTTGTGAGCATGCGTGGAAGGTCGTGCACTCACATTTGTGAACCGGTAGCGAAGGTAAGTAGATTTCACCCCTGGGCTACATCTCAAAGTTTAATAACTCAAAATTTAGGGATCATCATAAATAGGTAACACTTGTTAGCTCTGTGTTTATGGCCTATCATGGGTCATGATGCCTCACAATAAAGTTATTAATTTATATAGCAAAGAGGGCTCTCATCATTTCTTCCCATAGCATGTCAGTATTCTGCTGTAGGCAGGACAGAAAAAGCAAAAACAAAAAAACAACTTCATGCCCCTCTTTGCTTCCTAGAGACTTTTATTCTGTTCTTCAAGGTCAGGGGGGGGGGGGGGAGAGATTATGATCAGGAATAAGAGAAAAAAAGCAAGAATGTGCAAACTTGTCATGCCTGAGAGCCACAGGTGAAACCTATCAAATATTCCAACAAGCCGGCCTAGCCTAACCTCCCACGGGGACTTTTTTAGAAAGTTTTAAATTGGGTATTTTAAAATTTGGCTTTTAGCATAGGATAGGATAGTTTAATATATATTTTAAATTATGTATTTATCTTTTGTATTTTGTATGTTTTTTAAATTTCCTGTGCGCCGCCCTGGGTCCTCTGCGGAGAAGGGCGGGATATAAATATAAATAAATAAAAATAAAATAAAATAAAAAATATCCTGAGAGCCAGCAGTGGGCTTCAAAACATTTAGCAATGCGATCTCTAAATAGTTTCTGGGTGGGGGTGGTCAGGGTCAGGGTGGCCTAATTGGCCTCCTGCACCATGGGGGAGGGGGGATTTTCATCTTCACCGGGCTCCAGAGGCTTTCCCTAACTCTCCAGGAGTGCAAAAATGGCCTCCTCGGGGTCTGGAAGCTGGGAACAGGCCTATTTCTGGATTTCTACAACTTCCAGGAGGCCTGTTTTTTCCCTCCCCAGGCTCTGGAGGCTTTCCTTGAGCCTCCCAGTGGGCAAAAACAACCTTCCCAGTCACTAGAGGCCCTCCCCAGGCCCATTTCCAGCCTTCCAGAACTTCTGGGAGGCCCCTTTTTTTCCTTCCCAAGACTCCACGCTGACCCTGTACTTACCTGGTATCCCAAATGGGTTGAGTGGAAACTCCTGTGAGGGGAGGGGAGGGGTAGGCAGGGCCACCCATGGGTGGGATTTGCGGGTTCGCCAAACTAGGCAGTTCCGTAGCTGGAGAATTGCCCAAACGCATGCAAATCTGCAACAGCCCACCCTTCCTGAGATCTGCACATGTTTGGGACCAGGGTGAAAATGGACATAACCAAAAGAGGATGTAAATGTGGCAAAGCTAAAAGAAGAGAATAACAATTTCTCATTCCATTTCAATAAAGGCTCCTCTTCGATTTTTTTTTTTTGTCTCTTTTCATTCAGTCTCAGAACTGACCCATCGTGCCAGATTCTTCAGGTTCGGTACAGCTCACTTGCCATTGCTCAAGAGCAAAAAATGCATAATCCATTCTCTGCTTGTCCCGGATCCACTGGGAAGTCAACTTCCTCCTTTCTTTTCCTGTTAGGTATCAAAAGTCATGTTTTCTGACTTCTTCCAGATCAAGCACCAGATCAAGTTGCAATGTTTCATTGTAGCCATTCATCCAAATAGCTGGAATGCACTGTTTGGCCTCTCAGCTTTAGTAACTGGGAAGTGCCCTCCACAGCTATTTTATTCAGCAGGACTCTGCCTCAACCATTGAACCTCTATAAAACACCTTCAGTGGTGGAGCCATGGACTTCTTTCTATCACCAACAAAGTTGAAAAGATCTTTCCCAGTTGCTTCTTCTAGCTCAAGAGATAGAGAGATGATAAAATTGTCTAGACTTGTCTTTTCACTACTACTTTCATCTCCTTGTGGATGAATCCCAAAGGAAGTTGACAGACACAAAGTGACCAACAGAGAGGGAGTAACATAAATTGAAATATAGATGTCCTCAAAGACCAGCCAATGCAAAAGAAAAAAACTGGTGCAGGAGCATTCACACTTTTAAAAAAAAAACCCAGGCACTGCTTCAATTGTACCAACCTGACTGCCATCCTAACCCCTTTTTTGACCCTGGGAATTTTCTATAGGCATCTCTGAATTGGAGCTGGTTTTCCTGGCCTGGAAATCCTGCAAATCCATCATCAAGGATCCTATTAAGCATAGGTGAGGCACAACACTGGGCCATTCCATTGGCCAAATCAGAAATCTGAAAATGGACTTCTCAAGCTGACTTCATTGCAGCAGGTATAAACATAGGTGTCAACACAGGAGGCAGCATGGAAAAGACCTTAAAGAAAACTACCTTTGACAGATCAGTAGCCATTGAGAAGTGGAATAGTGAATAGAAACAAAGCCATTGCATTTCCAATGCCAAATAGGACTAATTCAAGTGCTTCTTTAGTAGTTGTTTCTCCTGTACAAGTAATACACTGTCATAGAATTTTGGAGCTGAGAAACTAAGGATATGTTGGAGGATTACATTGTGAAAGGGCTGGGACAAAGCTGTTGTGGACATGGGCATGGAACACGGAGACATCCTTCAGGAGAATGCACAGAGATGGTATTCAGCAGGTTCTGCCCAGTTCTGGAGAACCGGTAGTGGAAATTTTGAGTAGTAAGGTAAACAACACCTCTGACTGGCCCTGCTCACATCTATTCTCTGCCTCCTGATTGGGAGGGAGTGGAGATTTTTCAGTATCTTTCCCCTGCCATGCCCAGCAAGCCACGCCCACCAAGCCACACCATGCCCACCAAGCCATGTCCACAGAACTGGTAGTAAAAAAAATTGAATCCCACCACTGAGTATACAGGAGTGCTGTATGTTACTTTGCTAAAGTTTTGAATGAAGCCCTCCATTAAAGCAATAGAAAAGCCTTTTAATCATGGAAGCCAAGTTTTGCATGTAGAACATGTTGTTGTATATTCATTGTACATATGCTTTGTTAAAAAAAAAAGATGAGACTTCCATCAACTGGACTGACCTTGCCACAATGCTTCAGGAAACAGAAAGATGGAGAAATTGGACTGCACCACCCAAAACAAAGCCCTGAGAAAGACACCAAAATTTCTGTCATGAAAGCTGCCGTGTGACATGTGGAAACAGAATATAGCCACTTCCCATACCTTTACCCCAACCTGTTTCATTATAGATGATATAGATACAAATATAGACCGATGTATACAGAAACCTAAATATTAAAGGATATCCTATAGGACAGGGGTGTCCAACCTTTGCAACTTTAAGTCTGAAGGACTTCAGCTCCCAGACTTCTCCAGCCAGCTTTGCTGGCTGGAGAAGTCTGGGAGCTGAAGTCCTTCAGACTTAAAGTTGCAAAGGTTGGAGACCCCTGCTATAGGACATCCAGGAGTAATGAAGAAAAATAATTTGAAAATAATTTGATGAACACTAAGCTAGGTCTACATTTAGTTATGGCCAGAATAGTCCACTGAAATCAATGAGCTATAAGTTCATCTTGACTACGTATATGATGGATTGCCCTTGTTTTGTCTAAGCATCACTGAATTCCATTCGCATTTCATTAAGCTATTCTTTCTCCCATTATTATCAGTTCATCTGCGTGATTAGTTTATGAAATTAGTGTTCCAGTTTTCTAACAAAAAATGTATAAATGCATGGAAATAAAGCTTTGAAATGCCAGTAGTATTATTAAACAGAGTTTCACGACTGACATGTCTCTTGATATTGCCAACTTCTAATCGTTGTAATCCCAGAACATACATACATACATACATGCATGCATACATACATATATATACACACACATACGCATACACATGCACACACCTGGAATCCCCCAGGTTATCCATCCTATTTCATTCCATATCAAACATGTTGGCACTGCAGAGATAAATATCCCATATTAACCCATGACCAATTCTGTGATCAATTTGCATAGCATTTTGATGACAAATTCACTAAGGCATGCTGAAGTCTTGATTCCTCAAGGGCAGAGCCTTTAGTAGTCACTAAATATTAGCTCGGCCATATTATCTAGATAGAATCCCCTTGCAATTTCTGATACAATTTGGAATTTTTGACTCTTCTGAGAGTCTGGTAGCAGCTGCTCTATTTCTAGCAGTCCAGAACTATCTATTTTGTCCAATGCCTTCTATTCTTTTACATTTACATTTAAGAGGAAATGATGGCCATGATCTGGGCAGCTCCAATTTTATTTTCCCCAATACTTGATGTTTGTTATTTTTATTTTATTTTTAAAGGGAGGGGGAACATTCATTTAAAAAAAGTAAAGTGTATTTTTTTAAATCTTTTAAATCTCTCTTTTTAAAAATCTCTTTCCTTCTAAAGAAGGAAAAGTTGAATCCTTCCTACTATGTAAACAAGAAGAGGCACTATTTAAATTATTTCTATTACTTTTTATATATTTTATCACCAGAAAGGCAATACAGATTATCAGAGTCCTACTTCTTCTATATACAGGTGAGGTACCCCTGGAAGACAGGCCATGGCAGCAAAAACTAGCAGGACACACACACCCAAAAAAAAACCCACAAGGGATGGGCTTATTGTATAAAGGACCAGAAAGCTTCTGATAGAGACCTTCAATAATGGGTCCATTATTATGCAAATTTAGCTCCCTTGATGTTAACATATTGAACTTGCAAAGTATGCTCCCCATATAAATCTTAAGGCCAGAATGGTGAAGTACTTGATGTTGTCTAGCATGTGGAAATCCCAGGTTCTAGCCCATTCTCAGTCATAGAGCTCATTGTTGAGTCTCTTTCCCTCAGTCCAACGTCCCTCCCAGGTTTATTGCAAGGCTGGAATGAAAGAAGCTTACCAAGCAAGCTGGCAAAATGGATTTAAATCTTGCAGTTGTCATTTGGCAGGTAGAAGCCAATGAGGTTTTTGTCAAGGTCTCAAGCAGAGAGAAGTAAAGGCCTAGGAAAGCATGCTTAAGAAAGAACTGGAAATGTTTTAAAGATGAAACAGGGTGAGAAGCTGTAGCATCGAACCATAAGAACAGACTTGCTGGCTTAAAGTGCAGTGTTCTGTGGACAGGAATGACCGGCCAGCTGCTTTTGAAAATTAGCATGCTTGGCATGAAGTCAAATTGTCCTGCCACATTGTTTGCCTCCAGCAACAGAGATACTGACTCCAAACATATGGCCAATGAGACAGTAAAGGATAAATCAGTCCAAGGAGCCATGTAGTCCAATTCAGGAAGTCAGATGCTTCTGATACGTTTATAAAGAATGGGCAAAACAGCAACTGCCCTCCGAGGTTGTTCAGACCTAGAAAATGGTATTCAAAGAATATTTATTTTTGAAAAGAACTTGGTCCATTTTGGCATATGAGGCCACTGGGGACGTCTCCACCATACTCATTTTCTGACTTTTGTGTTTGAAAGAGAAAAAAACAAAATGGTGATGTGATTTAAAGCAATGAAAAAAGTTCAACAACCATGACAAAAATAAAGCAAATCGCTATTGTTACGGTATTAGCCACCAAATGTTGCTGCAGACATAGCAATAGCACTTAGACTTATATACTGCTTTATAGTGCTCTAAACGGTTTTGCAGAGTCAGCATATTGCTCCCAACAATTTGGATCCTCATTTTATCCACCTTGGAAGGATGGAAGGCTGAGTCAACCTTGAGTCTGGTGGGATTTGAACTGCCAAATTGTAGGCAGCCAGTTGTCAGCAGAAGTGGCCTGCAGTACTGCAGTCTAACCACCGTGCCATGGAGGCGTTAATCGTTGATCACATCTCTCAATCAGGGCTGCGATCACTTTCAATCACCGACTTTTTTGGATTTCAGTTTCAATTCCTGGCTCTTTTGGAATTGACATCACAGTTTAGAACCATCACAAAGAAAAGAGTGGACCTCAAACTCCCTGGACCAGATGCTATTGGAACCAGGTGCCCAGGAGCAGATTGACAGAAAGCTTCTTTGCTCTTCTAATGAGAGACTTGGGCGCAGGAAATAGTGAAACTGATGTCAGCTATGATTGGAAATTGATAAGCCTTGAAGCAATATCCTATGCAAGACCCATCGGAACTGTGGAAGTCTGTTATTCAGCCCTTCTTCAACCCTGCAGGATTTGGGTATTTTGCTGGAAGAAGAACCAGACCGGGGACTGAAGCTACACTGCAGGGTTAGCAAATAAAGACCATGTGAACGGTGGGACAAAACTGCAAGTGACATATGAGTGAGGCAGCATCAGCAGGAACAAGCTCTCAAGCCACAAAGCCACTTGCATGCTCGGGGCCCACTTTGAAGACAGGAAGGAGCTGACAAACTGCCCTCCTTTTGCCTAACTCCATTCACTCCCTGGAATCAATTTGTCCAGGATTGAAACCAACCACAGCTTTTCAATTCGCCTTCCACATCATATTGGTAATAAGCAGGGGTGGGGCCAATGCTGTGTTTGCTTCCTTATCCTCCACCCACCCCACAGCCTAGAGAAAGTGGAAGTGTAGCTTGAGGTGATTGTAAGACCTTTCTAGAGCCCTTTTGGAAAATACCCTCTCAATTGAGCCTCACACAATCCAATTGCAAGACATCCTGGCAGCCATAGCCAGGGGTGGGCTGCTGGGGGTCCTCAGGGGTTTGGGAGAACCTCTAGCTAAGATGCTGTGCAGTTTGGATAATCCTCCAAACCCCACTCCTGGCTGGCCCCGGCCCGCCCACCCCTCCCAGGAGTGACCACATGACCCATTTTGGATGCAGGTAAGTGCAGGGCGCATGCGGACACTTGGGGAGGGTGAAAATGGGCCTCCCAGAAGTTCAGGAATGCTGGAAACAGGCCTGTTTCTGGCCTCCAGAGGGCCTTCAGAGACTGGGGAGGCTGTTTTCACCCTCCCAGAGGCTCAAGGAAAGCCTCCAGAGCCCAGGGATGGCAAGCACACACACACACACACACACAGACAGACAGACAGACCATGGTGCAGGAGGCTGACTAGGCCATACCCACCATGGCCACACCCACCCAGCAACTGGGTAGGGAACTGAGGGGCAAATAACATGGGCTTTGTTATTTGTTAACTAACATAGTTAATTTGTATTTTAATCTGATTTATATTCTTTCTTTCAAAGTGATGTTCAAGATTTATTAGCTTTTAACATTCCTAAACTGATAAACAAGCTGGAGACTATCTCCAGATAAGAAAAGTTTGTTAGTACAAATTGGGGTCTGGCTTATCTCTTGTGAACCCTAAACAACCTATCTCCTTACAATTTATTCCCCTTCAGACCTCATTTTAATAAACACGTATGCTGTTATCCTGCCCAATCAACTTTACTCTTTCAGGTTTCTTTGTTATGTTAACTATAAAAGGGGATGCTAGCCAAAGATCGGGGTTCACTCTTTGAATGAGGAATCCCTTTTGTCCGAATATTCTGATAAATTGTAATAAAATGATCTTCCTGTCTCGGTTTGTCTCATTGGAAATCATGCGCACCGAGGCACCAGACTCGGCCATATTTGGTCGTCAGAACCTCTTGATAACATTTTTGGAGCCCACCTCTAATACCAGTCCTTCTTTGATTGGTTTGCTAAAATGGAGAACTTGAAAGCATATGCAGGTTTTTGGATTACCTTTTTAGTTGGCTTCATAACAGGATTCACATGGTAAGGGATGTTGATTTAACTCTTCCTGCCCCCTTCCTTCCTTCCTTTAGAACAGTGTTTCTCAACCTTGGCAACTTGAAGATGTCTGGACTTCAACTTGAAGTCCAGAAGTCCAGACATCTTCAAGTTGCCGAGGTTGAGTTGAAGTCCAGACATCTTCAAGTTGCCACGGTTGAAAAACCCTGCTTTAGAAGCAAGTGGTTCCTTTGGCTTTTTAACTGGACTATTATAACGTCATCTTCCCACATCCATGGAAATACTTTGGCCAAAACAGCCTAAAAAAGTGCTTCTCAACCTTGGCAACTTTTAAGATGTGTGGACTTCAATTCCCAGATTTCCCCAGCCATCTTGGATAAGCTGGGGAAGCATGAAACCTGGCTAGCTTGGGAATTCTGGGAGTTGAAGTCCACACGGCTTAAAGCTGCTAAGGTGCAGGAAACACTGACCTAAAGGCACAGTTTTTAAGGTCTTTTAAGATCATGTTCATCTAACCATAGCACAAACATATGGCGATAACATTTTTTTTTCTACCATAGCCTCATAATTTGGCCTTTATCAGTCTCCTGCCTATAAGTGATGGTGCAGGGTTAAATTATCTTTAATTGCACTGGTGTTAAAACAGAAGTCTGTCTCATAAGCTTCTGGATAGGAGGGCTTCTGACAGGAAGGTCCCTTCCAACTCTGTTACTCTGTTAATCTTAAGTAGCAGCTACACTGGGTGTATAAGCTGTTACATTTGTTATCTTGAAGACTGAGAACAGAAGCTACATAGAGACAGGATAGGGGTCAGCAATGAAGACCACCCCCCAATACATTTTGCTTCAGCTTTCTGCCTACTCAGGTGATGAGTACAATTTAACAGGGGAAAGGCTCTCTCTGAAACGGCAATTCCTGGGTCAGGGAATTGACCCTATACTGATGGAAATGACACTCTGCTTTGGATTCAGAATTGAGGTGGAGACAGTGAATCCAATAGAACAGGGGTGTAAAACTCAAGGCCCGGGGGTCGGATCCAGACCATGGGGTACCTAGGTGTGGTCTGCAGGTCTACCCTGGAAACAGCAAAGGACCGGCCTGTGGTGCTTCTGCCAGCAAAAATGGAGCTCTGGAGGGCTGAGCTCTGTTTTCACTGGCAGAGGGTTACAGGAGGCTGTGGCAGCTGAAAACAGGAGCCCATTTTTGCTGGCAGAGCACTCGGGCCACCACAGATTGTGCCGCCCCCCATGCATAACATCAGGCTGACCATGCCCACCCTGGCCACGGCCACTCCGAGATCAAACACAACCCTGATGTGGCCCTCAATGAAATCGAGTTTGACACCCCTGCAGTAGAAGATTGTGTAACACTCCGATTCCTAGACCCCTGGGTCTGTCACAGAAGGATTCCAGAAAACTTCGGTTTCAAGAACTGCAAAGAAAGCTAGATTCCTGCTTTATTAAGCTTTTGCATTTCTTTTTGCCTTCCATTCTGAAGTTCTGTACTACGAAAGATTCACTGTTTATAATTATTCCTGTAACTGTCCAAATGAAAAGGAGAGAAATTCCGCACCATTCCAAATGCCTTCTTTCTTGAACATTTTGAGCAGAGATACCAGCTTTTTGTTACAAAATGTACTTTGGAGGTTGTTCTTCCCCCCCTTGTGTGTATAGGTCTGCACAACTTCATGCAAAGAGGTTTCTATATAACAAATAATTGTTCCTTGAATCTTTAAGGATTTAGAGGTTGTTTCTGAATATTACCCCAAAAAATGTGTACCTTGGATTGCAAAAACACCAATCATTCCAAGGCCAAGAGAATTCCTATCAGCCTCAGAAAATATGAAACCTAAAACATACTTACTGTATCTAAAAATGTCCCAGTCCTCTTAAAAATGCACCAACTGCAGCTGCACAGTACAGTGCAAGGTTTGGCTATGTGTGTGTGCATGCACCACACACACACAAACAATTCCCTTTGCTTGTTGGAGTTTAGGCCAATAATTAAATCCACTTTAATTGCTTTTACGGCTTTCACTTGTGGTGAGCTGAAATGAACCAGCTGAGATGCTGGGCCGCAGAGATCCAAGCCCGGTCCTTCTGGAACAATAAGGTCGCCTGGAAATACACAAATTCAGCCCCCAGCATCCCCACGCTTCTCTTTCTGCCCTTTGAAGGAAACAAAACCAAAGAAAGCTCAGCGGCCGGACATGGGCTGCTCTCGTGGGCGACCCAGAGCCTTGGCTCTCTTCCTCTCGTCAAGCAGAAAGGACCGCCCGGGCGACAAAGCAAGGGGAAGCGAGAGCCCACTCCACCCACCCACCCCCTTCGACTCCCCGAGCTTGGAAAAGAGCTTCCTTGGCTGCAAACAACGCGGAGCAGGGCGAGGGGCTGTTTTCGCAGCCCTACAGACTAGCGATCCCTTCGGTTGGCAGGGATCGCGGGTGGGGGGGAGGGAGCATTCGGTGCATCTGTGCGAGGGAGCGAGGGGGAAGGAAGGAAGGAAGGAAGAAAGAAAGAAAGAAAGAAAGAAAGAAAGAAAGAAAGAAAGAAAGAAAGAAAGAAAGAAAGAAAGAAAGAAAGAAAGAAAGAAAGAAAGAAAGAAAGAAAGAAAGAAAGAAAGAAAGTCTCCCGGCGCTCAAGAGGAAACACACACACCCAAAGTCCCGTCTTCACGTGCTGTTTCCTAACTCGTGTCACGAACTTCCCCTAAGCGCGTTCCCAGCCCAACCCCTGGATCTCTGCTCTCCCCCCCCCCCTTTACATTCGGCTTATGACCACCTCCAGCCACCACCCTATTCTCACAGCCAGCGTCCCCCTCTCGGGGCTCAGCCGGGTTGGGTAGCAGCCAAAGCTTTCCTCCCTCCCCTATCTCCACTCCTCCCTCCGCCCTTCCCTTCGGGTGTTTCTCGAGGCCGGCTTCCCCCCCACCCCCCACCCCCACCCCCCCTCCGATCGCTAACTCTCCCCGGCGCGGAAACGGGGGGCACCGGCCAGCCCAACGAGACGGCAGCACGTCTTGCTAGTGCTGGGGCCAGCTCCAATACAGCTGCGTGGGCTTTGTTTGGGGTGGGTTGGCGGGCGCTTCCCCCCCCCCCCCAACTCTCTTTCTCCTCCTCCAGCAGCCCCGGCTGCGTGTGAGCCCAGCATGATAACGAGCTCCGTCAATTGGAGACCTAGCTCGGAGTCCTGGTTGGAGGGGGGGGTAGGGATGGGGGGGTAGCTCTCCAGCTATTTTCCTCCCCTTCCTCTTCCCCTCCTCTGCTTCCCTCCCCCCCCCGCCCCGTCCCAAAACACTCCGCGCAAAGCAGGAGAAGGCAAAGGAGTGGGGGACAAGGGACTCCCTAGTTGCAGGTTCTCTCTGGAGCCAAATGTACGCGTGGGGGAAGAGTCGCGCCCGCAGAAAGCGAGAAACCTCTTGGGCAGTGGTGAAATGCAATTGTTGTTGTTGTTTTTAATTACCGGTTCTGTGGGCGTGGCGTGGCGGGCGTGGCGTGGCTTGGTGGGCGTGGCTTGGTGAGCAAGGCAGGGAAAGGATATTGCAAACTCTCCATTCCTACCCCACGCTGGGGTCAGCCGGAGGTGGCATTTGCCGGTTCTCTCAACTACTCACAATTTTCACCCCTGCTCGGGGGCAAAGCGCGGTGGGTCGGTGCTGACGCCTCCCTGGGTTGTCGTGGTTCCCCAACAGAACAGCTCGTACCAAACCGGGTGGTGGAGAGGACTGGTTTGCTTTTAGGACTCCTGGGTGGACTTTGGAAGCGGAGGGGGACAGGAGACCACGAAGGAGGCTTTGAAAGTCAGCAGCGTTAATCCATGCTGATTTCCACCGTGGCTAGGAAATGGGATCCATGGCAGATCCCCACCCCTGCGTCTCACTTTTCTTAAGCCTGCCTTGTGTCAGTTGGAAGCAGGTAGACAGGTGATCAGCGAGGGCCCGCTTCTCTTTGACCTGCCCCCCCCCAAAGAAAACCCAGCTTTGATTCCTTATGGGGTTTCTGCCCCTCCTGGAAATGCTGCTATCCCGCTTAGTATATAAGAATGCAAGAAAAGGAAGTGGGGATCTGGAAGAGGGAAAGAGGTTATTGTCAGAAAAGGAAAAAAAGGGAAGGGAAAAGGGAAGGGAGGAAAGGAGAGGAAAGGAAAGGAGGCTTTGAACAGTTTTATGAATAGTTTGAGTTTATGAACAGTTTACCTTGCTAACATCTCTTTAAAATTAGAGCAGTAAATAATATGCTGCCTTTGAACATATGCAGAGAGACACGTCCCTTTCATTCCTTGCATTTTGAGAGCCTCCTTCAACAATTTGGCATCTGTTTAGAAAGGAAAATTAGTTAATTGGAGTAGAAGTTGAAGAATTCTCTTTTTTAAAAATATTTTCAGACTCCAGGTGCAGGAAGGGAAAAATTCCCTTGTTAAAAAATGAAGACCATTTGCATTTAAAACAAAAAACTAAGTTTCTAGATCTCATGATTTGGAGGAAAAGACTGCAACCATTTTTCCTATTACACAAGACATACATCCCTATCATTGTTTGGTATCAGAGTTTATTCTTTTTAAAAGAAGGCTGGAAACAAATCAGACAGCATGAAAGTCACAGGGCTAAATTTTGGTTGATGCTCTCCATGCATTACAGTCTGCCTTTTGCCACACACAAAAAAGAGAGATCTAGTCCACATATTCCTGCATTCCAGTCTTGGTGTCTCATTGGACCAGCACCCACCTTCAGAAAGTACCTTGCAATACTGCAAGTGCAACTGACAAAACCTTTAACACTTGTGCTGATCTCAACGTCAGTGATGCCTTAGTATAAATACAACACTAACAGTTAATAATGCAGACACCCTTCATTCAGTCATTTAGCTCATTCAAATTAAAAATGGAATTGCAAAACCGCTTGAACGAGATTTCACTCAGTATGTCACCAAAATCCAAGGTAGAATGAATTAGAAAAGAGATTGGCGCCCTTTGGAAAGTTAACCAATAACCACAAATATCTTTTGAGGAGAATCTGGAGCAGGGTGGAGGTAAGACCCTATCAAAAGGTCCTGTGTCTGCCATGCTATTAGATCTTGACAGAAATTCTGAGAGCAAGCGCTAGAGGCTAATGTGAAGGACTGGCCATTCAAAAAAAAAAACAAAGGTAGGTATTTCTTCCTGTTTAGGTCACACCAGCCTGTCTTACCCACTGAGTTTGGGGCTGATTCTGAAAAATCTAAGCAAGATAAGGCTTCACCAGGACTATCATTAGGAAATTTCACAGCTGTACGCAAGTCTGGAAATCTGAAACCATGTCCAGGAAGAAGGTAAGAAACCTACATAGCTCTGTGGATAGATCAACTACCTTCTGGTGAAAATGGGGGAATCGGGTTCGATTTGTGTAGATCAACACATCACTTCATGTGTGGCTCTGAACTTCCCAATTCCACACTTTCCCCAAGAAACGGGGGTCCTGATACAATGTCTTTCTGAACCATCCATGGTTCTTTTGAGGCAAAGCACTAGAGATGCTCTGGACTCTAATCACAATTTTCCTAGTTTGGAGACTAGCTGAAGCTATTGCTTAGATCTGGGGGGGTTTAATGCAGAAGATGATTTTTTTTTTAAAAAAGAATTGTATTATTCTTTATGTCTATGGAGTCTCAGTCATCCACGTCATGGTTGTCCCGAATTTTGAGACAACCATGACCTGGATGACTGAGAATCTCCATAGACATTTATCTATGCATTTGGGATAATTATTGTTTTAACAAGTGAGATATAAACATGGAAGTCTTTTTTGTTTTGTTTTTAAGGGCAATATACGCTCATAAAATGGGAGGGCTTTCAGTCACAAAGCCACAGCTAGCAACCTGGTTCACTTCAGGACTGCTTTTGATTCTCTCTCATGGAAACCCTGTGGAGAAATGTTAAGGTCTTGCCAATAGACAGGCAGTTGATTTTGCTCACACACAAATGGTATGACCACACAAATGTGAAGATTTCATGTAGCAAACAAAGCCATTTTTAATGTGGTTCTAATACTCCATTATTAGTATTAGTATCGGGGTTTTTTAAAAGTGAAGAAATAAAGAACAAAGAGCCTATTTGATGTAGTGATTAAGGAATCATCCTTGAAACCATGAGATTATGAGTCTCCTCCTGCCTAAGACAGGAAGCCAGCTGGTGACATTGGACCAGTTACTTTCTCTCAGCCCTAGGATGGAAGAAATTGCAAATCTCTTCTGAAAAACCTTGCCAGAGAGATTGGGATAGATCCAGGATCTATCCAAGGATAGATCCAAGTCCACTTTTAGTGGTAGAAATCTATTTGGCAATGTTGGACCAGACACATTCTTGGGGTGTCTGTCTGTCTGTCTGTCTGTCTGTCTGTCTGTCTGTCTGTCTCTCTCTCTCTCTCTCTCTCTCTCTCTCTCTCTCTCTCTCTCCCTCTCTCTCCCCCTCTCTCTCCCTTACTCTATTACCCCCCCCCCACCTCCCTCCTTCCCTGTCCTACAAACCTCAGAACTTCACAAATTTCTTCTTGTGCAAATAAAATGATTTCTCTGTAAGTTGCTTTTTGTTCCTTGAGAAATGGTAAGATGTCAAATTAACAGACCAGCAAGTTATGTTAGTTAAGGGATTTAAAGAGTTGGGACTTCATCCTACTAGCTAGCAAATAACTCCCTGGCTCTTTTATAGGTTGGTAACTTTGAGATCCTACCAAAGTCTTTATAGGAATCTGAAGGGCTCCTAATCATCACCGGCCTGCTGCTGCTGCTGCTATATTGTACAAGCTAAGTGTTTTTTTTCATGCCTTTAAAGAAGCAAGCAAGAAGGTTGAAGAAAAGACTCGCCCAGCTCAAAGAAGTTCCTTCTGGAAAAAAGAAAGAATCCAACTTTTTATGGAGCACAATTCCATATATTTTTTCTCCACCATGCAAGTGCAAAGTCTAAGTTCTGAGAATCTTAAGTTCTGCGTATTGCACACTAGTAGCATGAAAACTGGATTGCTGAGATTTAAAGGCAGAGAAGGCAAAGCATTCACACATTTTTGGTTGAAGTTTCTCCTCTCTCATGGGGATTGGTTCCTTTTACATATATTGATACTTTTCAGTCAACCTGGATGAAAACCACTGCAGGAGGAATGACTGTTCACAAGAACCTTTCAAATCCTGATGACCGAATTCTAGTTAATAACCAGCCCTCTGTCTTTCTCCTCTTTTTATTGGTTCCAAGGACCAAAAACCATTTTACTGCCCTACTCTAGGCTTTCCTTAGGGACTTAATAGTTCTCTTTCTTAATGAAAGCATTTCGCTTTGTGGTTCTGGAACTGTTGAAATGACTCCCTGCCCTCTATTCTTTCTTTTGTTAAGATATGCAATGAACTGGTTTTACTTCTTTTATTAACTCTTCCATTCCAGATTAGTGTTACGTTTCATACTTTTTATCAGATAAACAACTTACTTGCTGTTGCTTAAAGGTAGGCTAGCTAAAAAAGACTGTTAAAAGAGTATTTGCAGATTACTATTATCCACAGGTACATTATCTATGTGATACTGCCCTTCATGTGCATGTTGATGTTTGCATTGCTGGTTTCAGAGTGTAATAAATATACTTATTTACTTTACCTTATATTTATCTTTCAGTGTAAGCATCGGGGTAGTTTCCCTGCAGGTTTTTGATTATATAGCCAGAAATTACCCCCATTGATTTTAATAAGACAAAAAGATAAATGAAGTAGAATAGAATAAGCTGGAAGGAATCTTGGAGGTCTTCTTGTCCAGCCTCCTGCTCAAGCAAGAGAACCTGTATCAATTTAGATAAGTGACTATCTAGACTCTTCTTAAAAACATCCAGTGTGGAGCACCCACAATTTCTGAAGGCAAGCTGCTCCACTGATTAATTGTCCTCACTGTTATGAAGCTTCTCCTTAATTCCTGGTTGTTTCTCCCTATGATTAGTTTCCAACCATTGTTTCTTGTCCTGCCCTTCAGTGCTTTGGAGGATAATTTGTGGCAGCCCCTCAAATACTGGAATACTGCTATCGTGTCACCCCTAATTCTTCTTATCTTTAGACTAGCCAAACCCAAATCCTACAGTCTTTTGTCTTATGTTTTACTGGATGTAGAACTGTAGAAGCCAAAAGATTTAATTGGCTTGGTTTCAAAGAGGCCATATATGAATTTGTGGTGGTATTATGGCCAGAATGCTTTGTTGGTGCTTTGTGAGCACCGAGTATTTGTTCTCCTAATGGGCATCTGAGTGATATTTCACCCTCAGAGATATTGTGATTACTGCTGGTAATTAAACGGTAAGAGTTTTTAACCTTTGGTGATGGTTGTTTTTTAAAACATAACTTTAAATGCACTGCATTCATACTGAAGACACGATTTGCACTGGATGTCTGAATGATCCAGAAGAAGGTGACTTGATCCCTTGTAGGTATGTTAAGTTCAATTTCTATAAATGCTCCCAAGGGAATGACCAACAGTGATTCTGGTTCAGTCATTGAAAGCAAATCTTTTTTGCTGGGCACATGCTGGCCGATCCCTTCAGTGAATAATATTCATTGTAGTTGGCTTCATGACCTCCTTTCTCCACCGCTGATATATTGCTGTCTGTCCATCTTTGATTTGGCAGAAAGATATGCTGGTATGAAACTTGTTCTCACGGTTGATGATCCCCATTCTGCCTCTATTGTCTTTGTTCCCTTCCACAGTCAGAGATCTGATTTATCTTGCAAGGGGAATGGATAGTAGAGCCAGACTTATTTTATACCCCTTGGGGTCCCTGCTAGCTGCTATTGAAAACTGTCAGTTTAAGGGGAAAATAGTACTTTTAATCAAGGTGCAACTAAGAACAAGTCAAGCTTTTGGGCTGAGGACACAGCAGGAAAAAAAATTAAGTTGGGTGTAGAATGGATGCAGCCGCTAGGATAGAGAGACTGGATTGCTTTAACAAGCAGTGATCATAATTCACCTGGAACAACGCTCTTACATTAGGACAATTAAACGTAAACGGGTCTCAACTCCCTCTGAATGTGTCAGGGAGGCAAGTCTATAAAGCCTTCTTCCTTAGAGTCATTGGAATTCTTGCTTAATATATCTTGAATTTTTCTGCTGGTCCTAGCGGATAGGTGAAATAATCCCTCTTGGAATGAGAGACAGAAACTCCCCAGCCATATTCGAAGATCTGCAAGATCTAAGATTTCGTCGAAAAGTTCTCCCCAGATGAGGTGAGACTAACCGTGAATTTTTATTCCGATTTATCCTGAAATTCAATGGCTGAGCTCCCAAGGAAGCGCTCTCGGGCTGTTTTATGACGGTCGTTTTCCTGCCTCGCCGTTTCGCATCCCAAAGCTTGGCAGATCGCTTGTCCTCCACTAGATGGCGCTGGTGCAATTTAAATAACTTCTTCTCTTCCCGACTCAATCCAGCCACTTTGTGGGGAAACTTTCTTTCCCCAAAAAACCTTTGCAGAACATAAACATTTGATTTGTAATAGATCGCCTTATCATCCTCCTGGAAGAGGTAGAGGGGGGGAGGGGGACTTTCCGTAATGTAAAAAGAGGAGGAAGAAGCTTTTCGAGGGTAAGGGAAGTACAGAGTCGGTTTCTTGCGTCATGGCCCGGCGGCTTTTATTTTCTTGGGCGGTTTTGCTTTATGGCTGCAGCTTTGTTCTCTTCTAGCCAAATTCAGGCCCGCCGACTGCGCCTAAACGTACCCCCCCTCCCACTATCCCGAGAAAGGAGGTGAGAGTAAAGAAAACATTCCCATAATCTCCTAAAATGCTTCGTTGCTGAGAGAGAGAGAGAGAGAGAGAGAGAGAGAGAGAGAGAGAGAGAGAGAGAGAGAGAGAGAGAGAGAGAGATCTCCATTCAGGTCCAGAAAAAGATTTGCGCCAACTTCTCGCCTGAAGACCAAGACTTAGATCAACGAGGTCGATGGCGAACGACCTTGTCAAGGCTCCCTGCCTGGGAAGGCAATTGCTGGCCAGGTTTCTTGGGAGCTGAACTGGGGGCTTACGGGCACCTGAAAAATACCCGAATTGGAATGGGAGGTTTCAGAGTTCGACCCGTCCACCTCCTGACTCACAAATGTCCGGGTGGTTTTTAATTCTGTCCCGGGACTGGAAGCTACCTATGGTAGTGCAGGCCATAAAGTTGACTCTTTGTGGGCCTGACTGCCTCGCTTTGGTCAGTAGGGCAACCAAAGTGGGTTGCAGTCAAAGCTCCAGCGGTTTTTGATGAGGAGAGGGCAGCTTTGATTCTCCCACCGTCCCAGACGCCATGTTGACTTTTTTGACCATATCCTGTGGACCCCTTGGGTTAAGCAGCCGGGAAAATGTGACAAAAAATAAACATCTGCCTTGAATATAATTCTCATGAAGAAATTCTAGGCCCTCTCATTAGAAATGGGACTATCCGCTTCCCGTAAAAATAAGCTAAAGCTTAAAATATGGCAGGCTGCTGGGAAGTGGGCTTTTTAAAATATTAACAGGGGGAAATGTTTTTTTAGGACGGTTACAGGAATAAAGCCCATTCGTTCTTTCAAGATGTCTCCCTAAGTTTCTTTTCTGCCACTTAGGATAAACAGGACACAGCGAGAGACGGTTGTGATTTTTTTTTAAATTATCTCCTTTCACTGGTCAAATATGACTTTAATATTCCTTTCCTGGGTGGTTTTTTTTTAAATTCATAAATCCAACATCAAAATCTCAATGCTGCTATCTTCGAACGGTGTTCTCAATTAACTTCCAAAGGGGCAGAACCGCTTCTCTATTTATAGTAACCTGGAAAATAATAAGCAGAAGCTTTATTTGAAAAAAGAAAAGAAAAATGTTTATATCCCATAATTGTTCCGGTAAAAAAATCGTTGTGGAGCAAATCTGCTTCTTTCTATTCCCTTTTCCTGTTTTATAATTCTTGTAAATTTAGACTTTTCCCCTTCACATGTCGATAGATTCTCCCTCTCCCCCCCCCCACCCCACTCCCACCCTTTAGATATGTTAATTCAGGTAGGATGCTATTTTTGCTTACGGTTAAAATATGTTTTATCTTCTTTCTGAGCGGAAATAAACCTGTGCATTAGTCTTAGAATGCAGTCGCCTAATCAATCGATCTTTGTAGATTTAATGTATTAGAGATGCTGTTGCTATTATGTTGTTACATAATATTATTTCTTGAATTTTTATTGTTAGAATTATGAGACTGAAATCATTATTAATAATTATTTTTTGCTGAATGGCCATCGGTTCGTGGAAAGTTTTGTTCTGCTAAATACTGCAAAAGAAATGCTAGTCCTCTCCCTTTGCTGAAAGTTCCCCAGCTTCGGGTATTCCTCGAATCAAACCTATGGCAGTTTTGAAGACGCTCTATGTTTAGATTCCAAGCGGAGCTAAAAATCATTGTCAGCCCGCGCCTGGATGAGTTGAAGGACGTGTTCCGATTAAATTCAAAGGAAGGGGGGGGGGGAGGAAAGGAAAAGGGAAGAAGGAAAGGAGGGGGAAAAGGGAGGGAGGGAGGAAGGAAGGAAGGAAGGAAGGAAGGAAGGAAGGAAGGAAGGATTTATAAGGCCTTCTCACTGTTCATGTTCAATGTCTTTGTGTGGTGAGAATATCGACCTACAGGAAATCTTTCTTTCACCCCCTCTAGTTTTACCGATATCGTCAGAAGGGCTTGAACGCAACACAAAGACGTTCTGGTTTGTGCCTGGTTGTGCCTTGTGTGGGTCTCCTCAGTCTACCAGCAGCCTCGTTGCGTTGCCTCCCTTGTTGCTCAACTCCGTAGCTCAGTGCCACTGAAGCGGGAGGAGCTTCTTCCGAGACCCCTCCGTCGATTGCGCCGGGTGTTAACAAATCGAGGCAATTCCAAAGCAAATATTGTGATGGGGGGGCGGGGGGGGGAACGCGGTGTAAGGAGGAATAGCAACTCGGGTACCGTCTTCTCTTCCGTGATTGGCTGCGGGAAGGGGGGGGAAGCGGATAGCAACCTCTCCCTGTAGGTGGCATCCCTGGGGAAGACCCCCCCCCACCCTTAAACAATAGGGATCGGGTCGCAGTCCAAGTGTCAGCGCCCCAGGAGCGCCCCACGACCTCCACCCCAGGTACTCTCTTCTGGGTCCCGTTGGGGGCGCAAAAAAACCCCCCACAACCCTGGGTGAAGGTAGGGAATGTGCGCTCCAGAACAAAAGTGAGGTTCTCTTCCTCACGTGGTGACAAATATTTAAAAAAAAAACCCGCTTGAATAAATAAGCGCAAAGTCCCCTCCCTTTTTTTTTTCCTCCTGAAGATTTTATTGTCAAAGTGTTAAACGTCCCCGTCATTTTTATTCAAACACTAACATGATTACGGCCAATTATATATTCACTAGTTTTCTTTTAGTTTGGTGTAATTGTACTTGTCACTAATAAAACAGACATAATGGATCGCTCCTGCTCTGGATTTTTAAAGCAATTTTCTATAATTTGATTGAATTATACTTCGTCGCTTTTTTCTTTTCTTTTCTTTTTTTAATCTATATTTTCGAATCGCATTCGCTGGGAAATTGCCGCTCCGTTTCTATTTTGTTGGGTGGGAAGTAATTTACACTTCCCTAACATTTATAAATAGAATTCGGTGCTTTTGGCAATGGTGGTGCTGGGGATTGGGGGGGGGGGGCGTGAGCAAAGAGGGGGAGTTAAAAAAAAAAAGCCCACCTCCTTACAGCCAAAGGTTTTCGAAATGCGAAGGAAAAATTGGGGTTGGGGGGGGGGGGGAGAGAAGCCGGGGAGCCATTTGTTTTCAAGGGTAAAAGGCGCAAACAGAAAATATTACACGCCTAATCAGATGGGGTGACTATTGTAATAGGTTTGTTGTTCCTCTCCCATTCTTCAAAACATAAGAACATGTCGAGACAGGCAGGGGAGGGCTTCGTTTTAAATATATATTTATCAAGGGAGAAGAGGTATACACACACACTGCTACAGGAAAAATATAACGCCAATTACATTCCTCTGAGCAATTAGACTAACTATCTACATACTGTTCCTATGTGCTTTTTTGGACTCAATTACACAAACAAAGCCATCGGTGGCTTACAAGGGCGATCCTATACGGCCGGCGAGACCAATCCCCTTGAAGGCAATAGGGCTTACTTCCAGGGAAGCGAGTGAAGGACCATCCCAGCCCACCCACCCCAAGACCCTAAATGGCTAGGAAGCAGTAACACCACCCAAGGGATTCCGGCCGGCCCTTCGTTTACCGGAAAGACTGCGACTTTGGGGTCTGTGACTGAGAAACAAGCCGGTCGGACCCCCAAGACGGTTAAGGTCCGGTTTCCGGATTTAACCCACGTTACCGGGGGAGGGTTAATGTTTGTGTGTGGAACGAGGGAGACATTGAACCTGAGCCTCCCCGATGGGCTTATTTATCCCCATTTTGTTCATAAATAAGCCTCCTTCGTCAGCCCCTGGGTTAATAAAGGTGCTTGGTACTGTGGGTGGGATCTCTCTTAGATGAGTGACCGAAGGGGATAGCTTCCCTTCCTATCTTTGCAGGTTTCAGGGGGAGGACCTCCCTCCTTCTCCCTCTTTCCCCCCTCTCTCACACATGTCTAAGACCTTGAAAAGTAAAAGCCAAAGTTCTGCTGATTTTGGCTGATATTAAGTCACAAAGCAGCCAGACCCAAGTTCTCCCAAGAAACAGCATCCTAGGGAGAAGGATTACGTACTTAGAGGTACACTGCTCCTGACTGGAAGTTCCGTTTAGTCCTACTCTTCGTGGGCTATTTAGACAATACTCTTTGTTTAATGTAGTTTTTAAAAATCGGAAGAATTGTTTCTAGGCAGCAAGCAGGAAGGGGTTTTTTTTTAATAAAAAAAGAAGGAAGGAAAGGAAGGAAGGAAGGAAGGAAGGAAGGAAGGAAGGAAGGAAGGAAGGAAGGGGTCTCCTGGTGCCCAATGTCCTGTGGAGGGAGGGAGGGAGGGAAGGAGGGAGGGAAGAAGGAAGGAAGGAAGGAAGGAAGGAAGGAAGAAAGAAAGAAAGAAAGAAAGAAAGAAAGAAAGAAAGAAAGAAAGAAAGAAAGAAAGAAAGAAAGAAAGAAAGAAAGAAAGAAAGGGGTCTCTTGGTGCCCAATGTCCTGTGGAGGGTGGGGAAGAGAGGGGAGAAAGAAAGAAAGAAAGAAAGAAAGAAAGAAAGAAAGAAAGAAAGAAAGAAAGAAAGAAAGAAAGAAAGAAAGAAAGAAAGAAAGAAAGAAAGAAAGAAGTCGCTTAGTGTCCAATGTTCAGTTCAGGGAAGGAGGGAGGGAGGGAGGGAGGGAGGGAAGGAAGGAAGGAAGGAAGGAAGGAAGGAAGGAAGGAAGGAAGGAAGGAAGGAAGGGAAAGGAAAGGCAGGAAGGAAGGAAGGAAGGAAGGAAAGAAGGGGGAAAGAAGGAAGGAAAGAGAGAGAGAGAGAGAGAAAGTCGGGGTGGTCCTAGTCCTCCTGAGAGCTTTGTAAGCTAGCGGGTGATATTTGAAAAGTAGAACTAACGTTCTTTGCAAACCGTGTGTCTCTAACTTTTTCAGGGGGCGTTTGTTGTAAGTGGAACCCACTCACAAGTGAAAGCATTCTGGTCGCAGGCGGGATGCGGGGCGGGGCGGGCACACCCAGCGACCCTCTTGTAAAGAAACAGATCGATAAAAAGTCTGAGCTGCCGGTCAGGGAAGAGAAGGCGCAGCTAACCCCCAAAATGCCGCTTAAGGAGCAGATGCCAGGCTTGGGGATCGGGTTCCCGCCCTTTAGAAATGCTTGGCCCGTATCAAAGGCTTGACACCTCTGCCTGTTGTGACTCCAGCTCTCAAAACAGGAGGACCAAAATGCGCCCGAGTGAGAAAAGATTTTTTTTTTTTTTTTTTTGCAAACGATTTACTTCGGCACGAGAAGTCAGATATTTCTATATATGGGGCTGGATCTCGCGCCCATGGAGCAAAGCGATTCTAACTTCAGCAAAGCTTTCCAAGAGGCCTGTGATTTGCGGGGTGGCTAAAACATTGTATGGGAGGGTAAAAAAAAAAAAAACACCACCCAAATGTCCTTAATCTAAAAGTTCCGCAGGAAACCCCTCCGAAGCCAAAGTTGAAGGGAGGAGTGGGGAGCCGAAGTGCGAAAGATACCGGCGATTTCTTAATACAAGGCGCGCGTGCACCCGGGGCACAAACGAGAGGGAGGGAGGGAGGGAGGGACGGGAGGAGGGAGAGAGAAAGAGAGAGAGAGAGGCCCCCGGGAGGACACTTTGATTTGCTTAGTGTTCCTCGGGTTACAAAATAATGCAATGGCTCAGTTCGCTGTTTTGTACCGTGATTTCAAAAATAGTAATCAAAAACATGATGGAGGAGTTTCCTCCTCCTCCTCCTCCACCACCCCCAGCCCCCGCTTGTGTTTACAGAGGAGAAAAATCTGTTACTATAATTGCCATGCTAAAAGAAATCCAAATACACAAAAGGGCTCTGGAACACTCTCGAGCTAACGTTAGCCTTGGTTGCCCGGAAGAGCGACCCATAACGACTTGATCCATCGCTGGGTAGCAGGTGGGATAAGAGAAAAGAGAGGCGGGAGGGATTGGGGGGGGGGTGAGTGAGGCCTTCAAAAAAAAAAGTTTAGACACCCCTTCTCACCAGCGGGAGGGCTAAACAAGAAGGGAACCCTGGAGGGGGGAGCAGAGCGGCCTTTTCTTTCGCTCGCTTGCCCCCTCCTCCCTCTTTACCAATTTTTGTTGCATTGTTTACGGTTCTAAAAGGCAACCAACGCAGATTCTTCCATTGAAGTCAATGGGAACGGCGAGGTCCAACGGATGTCCTAGGGAGGGCGGCTAAGCCGAAAGCAAAATCCAGGACCTTCCCAGGAGGTCTTTCCAGGCTCTGAAGAGCCATCCCAACTCTTTGAACTCCTTAACGTCTGTACCTCCCCAGAATCTTTTTTCCCACCTCGACAGAGACCCAACCAAGTGAAAGCCAGAGTCACGCACCAGGCCCGGAAGGGGGGGGGGAAACTCGCCCTCTTGAAGAGTTAAGCCTCCTTCTCCCTCGTTCCCCGCGATTCCAGCTTGGTCTTTTTTGAACTAAATTCACACCGCTGCCCTAGAATTAAAAGCAGAAATGAAGGAAAGAAGACTAAGGCGGGCTGTTGTTCGCCTTCACTTCGCCTTTTGGGGGGGGGGGGACAGAAGGGCAGAATTTGGTGGCTTCAAAACTTGGTCTTCACGCCCCACAAAAAGGGGATTCGGTTTGTCTTTGGTAAAGCAGAAGCAACAATCTTGGTGGGATTAGAGAACAGCGCTGGGAAGTCAAGACAAGAGCGTTCGCGCGTCAGAGCGCCTTACTTTTTGGCCTGCGGAGACAAGGGAGGTCCTGGGGTAATGTGGGGTCTGCAGCGACCGGTTTTTTGCAAATTTTCTGCAGGAGAAAGAGGGAGGGAGGGAGGGAGGGAAGGAGGAAATTGGGACGCTTGCAATTCCTTGATTGAAATCCAGACGGATTTTATTCAAGCAGTGAAGCTCTCTTCGCTGTATGATTTGGATGCGCGAATGCTCGAAGCGAGAGAATTGACTGTCTCTCCACCAAACCCAGCCATAAAAAATTAAGTATAGCTTCAGTGATTGAGAAAAAAAGGGAGGCGTTTCCCAATAAATCTAGGTTGAGACCTTGGCTTTGGGTTAATTTGCTGTATCTTCTATGAAGAAAAGGTAGGAAACTCCAAGGTATTTTTTCAAGAGGCAATTGGACTTCCCTTTTTTTTCCCCTTTGAAGACGTTACGCTTCCCATCCTAGGTCTTCAGTTTCTTGAATGAGAAGCGAAACGTCTTCAAAGAAAAAAACAAGAAAGTCCAGCTGCCTCTTGAAAAAGCACCTTTGGGAGAACTATGACCTGGATGATTGGGAACATCCATAGACAAGAGGTAGGAAAGGTGAAGAAAATTACTGTTACTTGCCCTAAAAATCTATGCTCAGTTAAAGTATTATGCAGCCCAAATAAATCTATCTTGATTGTCTAAATTGTATTAAGAGAAAATAATCAAGATTATCTATTTCCTATTTCAACCATTATAACCCAGTTAACCAGGAACTTTAAAAACTTTCCCTTGAGCAGAAATAACTACTTAGAGACGTTTTACCAAGTTTTGTATAGTCTACTACAGAGAAATAAATCCACTCTACTGATCACCCTATGTAGAAAGAAGCAAGTCACCCCAGTGGGATTTACTTTCAGGTTACTCCGCCTTTTCCTCCCTTCCAGCCCAGGGTGATTTTTAATGTCCAAAGTTCCCTCTTTTCATCTACTGCAATAGTTGGGATTCTACCTAGCACATCTGCGGGCAAACGTTGGCATCTTTTTGGGGCATCCTTTGTCAGTAGGTGCCGGTAAGAGGAGAGGAACAGCCTTATTTCCCAGATTAATCCCAGCACCTGCCTTAAAATCTGTCAAACAAACCAAAAGCAGTGCACAGCGATACCTAAGCAAGGTTTTTCTATAATACGCCAAGAAGGTAGTAGGGAAAAGTTCATTTTTTGTTACGTTAAAATATTGGGGGGGGGGGGGAATTCACAGAGGGCTTCTCTTTCTTATCTTAAACACACACACACACACACACACACACACACACACACACACACACACACCCTCTTAAAGGCACTTTCTCTCCCCTTCCGTCTCAACTTCATTTTATCTAGAAGATTGTTTTCCAACAAGGCTGCAGTGCTGGGCATTTGTTTCTTAAACTGGTAGTTGCGGCTTTCCGATTTCAACAACCACCGAATCCCTGGACGCCAACCTCCCTCCCCTTTCACGGCAAACGCTGCGACTTCGCAGCGCAGCCCTGGAGGCGAAGTAGTAACACTGTGACGCTGCCCGTTATTTTTAGAGCGCTAAAACTTAACTCGCAGCCCTTCGGGGGTAGTTAAAAGTCGGAGGAGTTTATGGGATGCGTCCTTCTTAGGTTTCGTGGCTGGACACAAGCTGTCTGCGGCCGTCTGTCTTCTTTCTCTCCCCCCCCCCCCCCCACTGTATCCCCTTCCCCCTAATTTCCCCAAAGGCAAGAAAGAAACGGGTTTTCAGATCTTCTACTTTTTTCCCCCGATTAGCAGCCCTCACCCACGCCGCCGCCAATAATTCATGATTCACACACTTTTGAGTTCAGTGCCTTGAAAGCTTCAGTGCGAACCCAGGGCTGTTGCTCAGCCTCTCTTCCACGCACCCCACTTGCGCTTCTTTTCTCTCTCTTTCTCTCCCTCTGAAAAGAGACTTGTGTAAGTGGAAAGCTTGCAACCTCTTTCGAGAGGCCAAACGGGCGAGCTCGGCCAAGGGAGAAGGCGGCTGTTTCTTGGCGAGAAGCCAAGTAGGATTTCCTTCCAAGCTCACAGCATACAGACGGGCCTCCGAAGCAGACCGTCGTACCCCCTTTGAGATAACTTTGCCCAACTTCTCCAAAGATTCCCAAGCGGGCCTTAGAGAATTGCGCCTCTCTACAGGAACCCTGTGAGTTTCTCGGCGGAACTGGGCATTTAACTCTTGGGCTGGGGGGCGTGATGTGGGACTGCATAACCCAGAAAACACAGAACGCTGATCTAGCCTTGACTTGTTTGAAGGTTTGCACCCAAAAGGAGTGTTTTGATCGCAATAGTCCGGACGCTTCCAGCGTCGCCTCCTCCTCTTCCTTAGTCTTGCCAACAAACATTAGTCACGGGGAACGGAGTGTCCCAGACAATTACAGCTTTGGGGGTGGGGGAAGTTCTCCGACACCTGCTGGAGGCAGATTGGGCTCGGTAGGTTGTTCTATCCTCTACCCTAAGTGGTTCAATTCAAGACATATTAAGCCCCCTCTTCCCAGTCTCTTCTCCATGCCCACTTACCTGCTCCAAGAGAAGTCCGTGATGCCTCCAGGGGTTTCCAAGAAGTCCCCTGGAGACCCCTGGTATTTGCCAGCATCTCTTCTTCCTCTTCAGCAGAAGGCAATCCGGAGCCAGCAATTCGCTCAAATGGAAAGCCCTCCCCCCCCCCCGGCCCCCGCTTCCATCGATTTTTTTTCCAAGGGTTTCAAGCAAATTTCCCTGTGCCACAATGTTATGATGGAAAGATGCTGAAATGACAGGCCCCGTAGACGCTTGTCTTTTAATCATGTGCTCCTTCGTTTAGTTTCAGTTTGTGTGTGTGAACGCGCGCACCCGTGTGCGCGCCAAGAGGAGAAGCCGCTGACAACCTGCGGCTTCCTAATGAGTGACGAGGCAGGGCTGCTGCAGCAAAGTCACACTTCCCTGGTGTGAAGACCTCTTACTGGGAAGTTTAGTTCACTACTGTTCTCGCCAACCTAATGGTAGAACCTGTAACCAAAACCCGGAGAAGAAAGCTACAACACGCTAAAGAGAGAAACTTCTAATCGCTAAATGTTATCGCCGTTCCCAGCTGCTCAGGATGACACCGAGGTTGGCTAGAGTTGGCAAGAGACCCCTTTGAAAACTGGGGGGTGAGGGAGGCCTGCCTTCTCCCCCCCCCCCTTACGTTTATTGGCCCTCAGCCTTTCTTTGCAAATTAGAAACATCTCCTGTGACCTTTGCCCATTTGGTGCCATCCAGTTGTGTTTAAGAACAACTCCTACCAGCTACAGCCAATATGGGCCCATTAGTTGAGATTGATGGGACTTCTAGCCCTTGTATGGGCAGCATTAAGTTAGCCATTTTCCCTCTTCCTCTTCTCCACTTTTTAAATGTTATCTGCCAGGCCAATACTCACAGCCAGATCATTTCCTCTACGCAGCTGGTCACTGTCTAGAAGGAAGGCAGGGGAGAACTGTCAACACAAAGGTCTTCCGAATGGATGTGCTTCCATGGGGCATCCCAGTCCCCGCAAAAGTGATTCTGCTAACCTACAGCTGAGACTATCCACTGTGTGCTGAAGTAGACAAAGGCGCCCTCTTTTCTCACAAGTTACAGTCCAGGAGGTGGCCTTCTCCTCAGTTCCGGAGTCTTCATCCGCCTTGTGGCCCATCTACCCCTCACACTGAGCACCAGAAGAGCAGGAGCTTGGCCCTGCACTAAGCATCCCCCTTTGTAGAAAGATGGCTATTGAAGGCTAATTTCACTACTGTCTCTCCTTGAAACCATCCCTTCTAGACTCAATGGTTGTAACTTGATGGCCCACTACCTAGGAGATGGCTCTCCATATATCACTTTTCAGGTCTCAAAATTCTTCTTAAGAGCTGTAACCATTAGAGGAGAACGCTGTAACCTTCCTTAGTATAAGCTATCGGCGATCCATTGCTATGATACTATGATAATAATAATTATTACTATTATTTTTAACGTCTTTTTCCTGTAGTACTTGTGTTTTGGTCTGTGACCGTAATAAAAGTGTGTGTATAAGGCTAATTTCAGGTCGTTCTGAGCATTTTGGGAGTCACTCGGAAGAAGGAGTTGAGATCATGATATTTTCAAGTACCCATGGCTCCGGAATGGGAAAATAGGTGTCTCTTCCCATCTTCACAAGCCTAAAATGGGAGCAACAAATTGTTTTCCAGACCATGTATTATTCAGAACAAAGGTGGACAATTGGTGAATTAAAGTCTCCCAAGAATTGAAGTCTCCCAACCAGGCAAAAGGGCTTTTCCTCTTTCTTGTCTTCTTTGCCTGCTAGATTCATCTTCTCCAGGGGTGCGGGATGGTTTACATTGTCCAAAAGTTTCAGACAAGTATTTATACCTGCTCACCTTTGCTGTAGGACCAAAAGGGGGGGGGGAGCAGTCTGGGTGGGATAAGCTTCTAAAACTTGCAGATGTTCTCAGTTTTTGGGTTCTCTGGCACAGCAAGGGAATTGACAAAATCTCCCAGAAGTCCGTTGATCTTAATAAGAAAGATTGCAGGAGAAATTAATTGTTTGCAGGAAAACCTAATGTGAACTGAAAGTGCTCCAGTTTGATTTTGCCCAAAAGTGTCCCCCCACCCCACTCTGGCCAGCAGCATCCTAACACTGGTAATTACTCCTGGTTTTAACCATTCTGTCCTCCAAACTGGTCTAAATTGGTTGAAGAAGAGAGGCTGGGCCACTTGGGTTCATGAAAATGAATGAAATGGGGCGGAGGAGTGCAAATCAGGGACTCTAAATGTGAGTGATTAACAGTGCACCTGTGACCAGAACTTTCCCATCGGGTTTGTTTTGTTATTTTTAAGTGAGCCTTTAGGCAAAAAAAAAAAAAAAGACATTCTTGAGTGACCAGACGCTACCCTTGAAAAAATAAACAGTCTGGAAATGGCAATCTCAGCCTTCATGGGAGGTGGGCATGGGGTGGCAGAGAGACAACGATCTTCTGAACTCCTTCTAATGCAAATTTCTTTCCAAGCCTGTATTCTTCCTATATGTAGATGAACTTTTCATTGAGTTTGGTGCTGGATCTAGAGTGCCATTCTGCAATTCTGTCTCAATGGTTGAGATCGGCAACATTTTTGTTTCACACTGGGTTAAGACTTGGGTAATTTCAAATGTGCAATATATCAATTTAATATCTATGTTTAGGAGGAAGGAAGTACAGCTTTCCCAGCTTTGATCACAGGATCCTGGGAATAAAATATTAATTTACTTATTCCTATTATTTGTTACTGAAGATCTATCCTTTTTTTTCATTTTCATACCAGATCCCAAAATAATGTAAAAGAACAATACTTCAGAACATTTTCATTTTCAACAAAGGATATCAATGACAATAGTAAATGCAAATCTTCTTCAGTTTTGTTTCAGAATAAAACATTTTAGAGGGAAGTCAATTCCATGTTAAGATACTACACTCATATTGGACCTTGTGTATATTAAATAGATTTTTTTTTAAAAAACTGAGTCGTTTACAATGGACCCAATTGTCAAGACCTGATTGAGTTAATATCATATCAGCAAATGTGGCAGCCAAAGGAATCGGTTGCTTCTCTTTGTGTTTCACAACCAGAGCAGATTACAAATTTTAATGATCCGAAAATGTTTGGTATACAAAATCATGCTTATTTCAGTATTAGCAAAAACACAAGAATTTTTGCAACACAAACACCCAGCTGTGTCTATTTTAAAAGCAGTTCAATGACAGCTTGCACTTATGAGCATGCAATCAGCTAATTTCGCTTTTTCCCCCTTCTGTGTTAATCAACACTTTCCTTCTTGCATATCATATAGTATGGTTGCTCCACATCAGTAAATGTTTACCTAAGCTATCTTCTTCCCCAAGAATTTTGAGGAGGAAAAAGAGATTTAGGGGAAGCTTTCTTTAAAAAAAAATCTCACATGTCCCAACCACCAATAATAACAAAAACAAAAACAACAATGACAATATGCTATTTATCTTTCACACCTCCCAACTTTACACCATTGTAATACAGGCAAGCAGCAAGTTCTTGGAGAATGATGAAATCTCAAATTGGGGGGCGGGAGACATAATAGTTGTTCGTGCATTAAATCACTTTAAACCATCCTTTTTAAATGCAGTTTCTTACTGCTTACTTTAGGAAAGGGAATGGTTGTAGTTACACAGCCTTCTTTTTTTAGTTCATCCATTCCTCCTGCACAGATTATCTCACAAGGTTCAGGTTATTCCCCGGTAATTTTTATTTTTTCTTTGACCTTTAGAGTTAATAAATAATAAAACAGCTCCCTTCTCTGTCCTCCCGCCGTTCCTGAAAACCGGCATCCTTCTGCAGCCCAAACTCGACGTTTTCTACGCTCTGAATGTATTGATGTGCTGATATGGATAAAGTGATGACAGCTTCGCTTTAACTTTGATCCGGATATTCCCCTGCCCTCCTCCCCCACCCCAGCAATACACACCCACCCACGCCCACCCCCGGGGACACTTTGCTCTCTGGATTTGAGCTTCCTTTCTCTGGCGAAAGGTGGAAGGGAGAGGATTTGATCCGGATGATTAATTCCCTTCTCAAGTAAACCCTTCGGTCGTGGCAAGCCCCCGTCTTTCCATCCGTATTAACTTAAAACAAAACAAAAACACGGCGAGGGACGGAGCTACAAAAGCAGTTGGTTCTTTTATCCAACCGACCTTTTACCGCCCCCGGCATCCTCTCACAGGGAGAATAAACCTACAAGCCAAAGCAAACCAGCCAATTGCGAGCGTAAAAGAGGCTCTCAGAAAGAACATTTAAGCATCGGTGTCTGAATAATAATGTAAACCTAGGCGTATGTTTACCATCAAGGTTGAAATAAATAAAAGAGCCGGTTCTCCTAACGGGGGAAAATGGAAAGGAAGCAGCCTTCTATCGTTCGGCATTTAGAATAAAAACAAACGCCTGAAGCCCGCTAAGCAGCTACTCCGCCTGTTTTCTCTCTTGAAACGAGTCCCGCTTCCCAGTCGACGGGAAGCCTGCGCCGAAAGCCCTTTTTCCCCCCGCGAAAAGAAGAAAGTCCAAGCGAGCCTTTGCAAAAGGCAAGTCGCGTTTCGTCCGGATGGAGCCTCGCCGGCCTTCCCTTTGGAATCAAACGGGCTCGCCCGGCGTCGCTGTGAGAGGCGGGAGGGAGGACCTCGCCTCACCACGAGGGACCCGATTACAGAGCTGAGGGAAGCGGCCGAAGAAAGATTTACCTGCAGATCGTTTATTGTTTTATTTACGGCCTCCGCACCCCTCTCCCCCCCGGCCCCTCCCCACCCCGGGGGCCAAAGGGACGAGCCGGATCCCTCAGCCCGCACTCCAGAGAAGCGCCCCGGCGGCTCCCCGGCCTTGCCGTTAAGCTCCGTTGCCCAAAGCCCGCCAGCCCCGACCCAGGACAGGTCCCCTCCCTCCCTCTTCCGGCAGGTGAGGTGCGTCGCAGCCGAAGGAAGGCTGGTCGGTTCCCCTTCGGCCGCTTTCCTTTCAAGAAGTCAGCCCACGAGGGGCCACGGGAGCCGAGGCGGGAGAGGCCGCAGAAGTTGGGCCTCGGCGAGACGGCGCGGCGCGGCTGGTTCCGCAAAGTAGTGCCTTCCTCCCCCCCCCCCACCTCAGCCTCCATTTCCCCAACCCTCCTCACACTCCCCCCCCCCGGCAGCAAAAAAAACGGGGGTTACACCCACAAGCAGAAACAGGGGACGTGTCTATGGGCGTTGCAAGACATACATCCGTGCCTCATGCCATACCCTATATACATATATAGATACAGATATATGGTTTTCACTGGAGAGTGGCATGACGAGGGGTGGGGGAGGGGTGTCGCCAGGAAAGAGAAAAGGAAGAGGCGGGCATAAGGTAACCTGCCGCGGTGATGCGCCTCTCCCATTGGTATCCTTGCGCTCTCCGGTAGGGCTGTCGAAAGGAAGGAGGTCGAGGGAAAAGCGAAGGGGAAGAGGCGGAGAAAAGCCCGCGCTGATTGGGCGTCCGGAAGGGAGACGTCCCTGCACGCCGGGCTCTTTGATTGGACGGCTGGTGAGAAAGGTTAAACCAAAAATTTTTTTACAGCCCTAGTGTGTGTCTGTAGCTCGGAAATTAATTGTAGCTAAAGCCGTCTCTGCTGCTTCTCAGGCTCAGCCCGGCAGCTGATTTTTTCCCCCCCTCCCTTGCTCGGGTGGAATAGGGGGGTTCCAGGCACCATGAAGTAGTTTGGACAGAAGGACTTGGGGCGCCTCTTTTTTTTTTGGAAGGGGGGCGCAGTCATATTTTCGTGTCCTTTGGGGGGGGAAACCCTTTTTGAACCATTTGGCAACACCCCCCCCTTTCCTCACCCCCCCTCCCGTGGCTTTGGCTCCGGCTCCCTTGCTAGGAGCCAGTTGGTCTTTTCCATCCCCTGCACGGGCGCTCCCGGTCCTTGCTACATGCCTTGCAAAGCTCTGGAGCTGCTGGGTGTGCAAGTGCCCAGCCGCTGCCGCCGCCTCACTGCCGCCCGGCGCTTCGCCCTCCAGGACGGACCTCGCCGCGCCCGTTGCCTCGCCTTCCTCCCGGCTCTGCGACTTTCCCCTCCTGCCTAGAGTGTGATGTTGGACATGGGCGATAGGAAGGAAGTGAAAATGCTGCCCAAGTCGTCCTTCAGCATCAATAGCCTGGTGCCCGAAGCCGTCCAGAACGACAACAACCACAGCCACCAGCAGCACCATCCTCACCACCACAATAACCATCACCCGCACCACCACCATCACCACCACCACCATCACCATCACCACCCAACCCAGACGCCGCAGCCTCAGAGAGCCACCCCAGCGGAGGACGACGAGGAGGAAGAAAAGAGCCAGCTTCTGCTGCAGCCCCCCGGGGTGGGGGCGGCCGCGGCCGCCGGGGCGCCGGCCCCCTCGGCCCCCCTGGAGGTAGCCAAAGGGGACCTCTTGGCTGGCAAAGGGGAAGCTGGCTCAGCCGGGGAGCTGGACGACAAGGAGAAAGGGCCGTCCGAGGAGAAGAAAGGGGTGCCGGAAGGGGCCAAGGAAGGGGCCGATGGCGGCGGCGGCAAGGAGGGCGAGAAGAAGAACGGCAAGTACGAGAAGCCGCCCTTCAGCTACAACGCGCTGATCATGATGGCCATCCGTCAGAGCCCCGAGAAGCGCCTCACCCTCAACGGCATCTACGAGTTCATCATGAAAAACTTTCCCTACTACCGGGAGAACAAGCAGGGCTGGCAGAACTCCATCCGCCACAACCTGTCGCTCAATAAGTGCTTCGTCAAAGTGCCGCGACACTACGACGACCCGGGCAAAGGCAACTACTGGATGTTGGACCCGTCCAGCGACGACGTCTTCATCGGGGGCACCACCGGCAAGCTCCGGCGACGCTCCACCACCTCCCGGGCCAAGCTGGCCTTCAAGCGGGGCGCCCGCCTGACCTCTACCGGCCTGACCTTCATGGACCGTGCGGGCTCCTTGTACTGGCCCATGTCTCCCTTCCTGTCGCTGCATCATCCGCGGGCCAGCAGTACGCTGAGCTACAACGGGAGCACGTCGGCTTACCCCAGCCACCCCATGCCCTACAGCTCAGTCCTGACCCAGAACTCCTTGGGGAACAACCACTCCTTCTCCGCCTCCAACGGCCTGAGCGTGGACAGGCTGGTCAACGGTGAGCTGCCCTACGCCACTCACCATCTCACGGCGGCGGCCCTGGCCGCCTCGGTGCCCTGCGGCTTGTCGGTGCCGTGCTCGGGCACCTATTCCCTCAACCCCTGCTCGGTCAACCTCCTGGCGGCCGGCCAGACCAGTTACTTTTTTCCCCACGTCCCTCACCCTTCCATGACTTCGCAGAGCAGCTCTTCCATGACGGGACGGGCCGCCTCTTCCTCCACTTCGCCTCAGGCGCCCTCCACGCTCCCGTGCGAGTCCTTAAGACCCTCCTTGCCGAGTTTCACCACAGGATTGTCGGGGGGACTTTCTGATTATTTCACACATCAAAATCAGGGGTCTTCCTCCAACCCGTTAATACATTAACCTCCAGGGGAGCCAAGACTGTAAGTGAACATTTTACACACCTTTGCGTTGTAAATGATAGTGAAAGGAGAGCGAGAGAGAGAGAGAGAGCGCGAGCGAGAAAGAGCACGAGAGCGAGACTATAAAAAGAACAAAACAGAAAGGAAAACAAAACAAAAACAAAAAACTCACCCAGGAAAAAAAAAGAGTCCAGGTATTTTTTATTAAGTTTTCCCCTCTCCCCCATTTTCTGTACGTTTGTTCATTTTTTTTAAAGGGTTGTTTATGATTCCAGACCAGAGAGGCGAGTCAGCAAGATGGGAAGAATACCTCGTAGACAATGCATTTGGGGAAAAGGAAGGGAGTATTAATATTAAAATCTCATAAGGATGTATATCTGAAATGCTTTTGGCCATTTTGATTCCGGTAAGAAATGCCGGGCTGCTAGATTTTCCATGTTTGCAGTATTATAAGTTACCATGAATATGTTGGTGGATGCAGATCGTGGGAATAAAAATACAAAATGGATAAATCCCATGATGCAAATGGTCATTTGTATAAGATGCAAAGTAATTTGGCAGAGAAGTTCAAGAATTACGTTTTAACCATGGATTCTTTTGTCCTCCACTTTTTTAAAAAAAGAGCTATTTCCCCTCTCTTTATTTTTTTCTCCTTTTTGTTTACTTTTAGACCAAAGATTGGGTTTTTAGAAAATGCACTCAGTATGCGAAATGTTTTCTTTTCTTTAAAATATGGAATATCATACATCAGAATGATACAATTTCAGTTTTGCAGCACTGCCCATTTCAGTGAATCCGAGGGGACAGAAAATCATGAATTGCCTTCAGTTTGTGTTGTGTATATTTAGATGTATGTGGTCACTAACAGGTCACCTTTATTTTTTTTAAATGTAGTGAAATGTTAATACCTATTGTACTTATAGGTAAACCTTGCAAATATGTAACTTGTGTTGCGCAAATGCCGCATAAATTTGAGTGATTGTTAATGTCGTCTTAAAAAAAAAACTTGATTGTGATACTGTGGTCATATGCCCGTGTTTGTCACTTACAAAAAAAAATGTTTACTATGAACACACAGAAATAAAAAAAATAGGCTAAATTCATATATATTCCATAATGCTTTTGTCTCTTTTATCCAGGCGTTTTAATACCCAAAAGGTTTTTAAAACTGTAAAAATCCTAAAGCTGAAACCTTAGGGCCGAATTTCCCTCCAGCCCCTGATGCTTTTGCAGTATTGGCCAAAGAACCAATGGGTCCAGGAAGAATAGAAATACAACATGCCTGCTTGCAAGTTATGAATCAGTAAAATGCTGCCTAAATTTTCAATAAAACCACTTTGCAGGGGTAGCCACAAAACCGCGGGCGTTTTGTGCTATCATGAGGTTGGCATTTTCGTTGGGCTGCCTGGCAAAGCTCCTGGTTTTAACTACAAGCAGTTTTCCTTGCAAGGGCTACCATTTGAACGGCAACCGAGCTGCTGTCGTTCAAAGCCTCCCGCATTTGAGCCGCACTTCCTGGGAAGCAAACCTCGTTGACTTTAACGAGACCTTGCAATTCTAGCCTTGCCCATAAATAAAGCCATCTGAACTCGGCAGGGCCTAGCTGCTTAGGTCTGGGCTCTCTCTCTTGAGCTTTTGGATGCGAAGCAAACCTTCTGGCCCTTTGTGAGTGTAGAGGTGTGAACTGTATGAATGTTGTGTCTGTACAGTTATAGACATAAGCAGTTCTTGTTATTCCGTTTCTAAATTCCAAAAGACTGTATACTTGATGCCATTTTTGTAAAAGAGAAAGTCTTCTAGATGTATGCTTTTTTGAAGGAGCTATTTGGTTTCCTTCCTTCCTTCCTTCCCTCCCCCTCCCTCCCCCCTCCCTCCCTCTCTTTAGAAAACGATGTAACGATGTGTACAAAGATTTGTTAGAAAGAAGGGGGAGGGGAGGAAAGCTATATTGAAATGATGTCACAGACTGCAGAATTGAACGTTTAAGTCCTTACGAACGGCATCAATTTCTGCGATGAAAGGGACAGACTTCAGCTTCTTCAGAGATCTTAAAACCCAAACGCAATTGCTGGTTGGAAAAGACTGGGGGGAAATGCTGCTTTTGAGAGTTTGTTTTGTGGCCACACCAGCGGAGAGGGGAAAATAAACATCCGGTTTTAGGGACAATTTCGGGAAGGAAAGGAATTGTTCTTGCAAATCACTGCAGAATTTGTACAAGGACTCAAATCCCGCCCCACTCCCGGCTAATTGGATCCCGCAGAGAGTCCGCGGAGAACAAGTTCTTCATTTGTTGCAATTGTGTAGTCCGCAAAATGTCCCGATCTAAACGGGCTCCGTTCTCACCACGGGGAAAGAAAAATAATCTCTTTCCTGGAGATGCTATCGCCAAATGCTTTAAAAAGGAGACTTCCACCCGCCCAGGAAAAAGGGAGAGAGAGAGAGAGAGAAAGGCCCAGCACAAAAGGGACAGAAGTTTGGCTAGGCGAGTGATAAGAGCAAATGCAGGAAGACGGATATCATCATTAAGAAGCGAAAAGGTGGCGTTGAGGGAGGTTGAGAATTCGAAGTTCTTACCATAACAAATCGGGGGGAAAAGAGAGATAGAGACAGCTGAGAAGATCCAAAGTTTTCTTAACTTTTTCAAGGAGATGAGCGGACTTACACAATAGCAACAATTGTAAAAGCCAATATCCAGTTCTCCTGCAACCGCTGTTAGAACTAGGTTAGATTAATTTTGCAAAGCTGGAAAATCTAATGAGCACCTCGAAATTATTATTTATTTATTTTTAAGGAAAACAGTTAAAGAATCCATCAAATAAACAAACAAAACTAAAAACATAAAGTTCTACTGGTTTTTCCCCCCTATAGACTTCATAGCTTACAGATTTTATATCTACCATCTATAGAACTATCTGGGTCTATATCTGAATCTATATTGCAGGATAAGAGTTTTAGCCTGGACGTCACTTGCTGAAGCGAAAGGAATCAGCAGAAGGCTCCTTTGGTCCAGTTGACAAAGTACCTGGTGTGTTGTTACCTAACTCTTGTCCTGAATTGTATAATGCGGGAAATCCAACAGCACGGGTTAATCCTGCTAGTTCATAGGCGTTTTTCGAGGGGGGGGGGGTTTAGAGATATAATGGGTGTGCTCCAAATCGCATGTGTGAATATGTGAGTACAGACATAGGTCTGGAAAGGGTGGGGGAAACGTGGTATGTAGAAGCCAGATTGGTTCAATAATTGCAAGCCTAATCAAAGACATGAGAGGGGGGAATCCCCCCGTTGGTTAATAAGCATTAATTAGGTAAACTTGGTGGATAATCATGGCTGAGAAAAAAGGTGGGGCGATGGTGTGTTTCTCCGCACGCATTTCATCCTGAAGGTGTAAACAGGCGCTTGTTGTTCAGATGCCGCTTTCTGAAACGGGTTGCTGTGGATTAAATCATTCAGGCGTCATTTCTTTTTCTTCTTCCTTTTCTTAAAAACATTCTCATAGAATGCGGGCGGGTGTCCCAGCCGAGGAGAAGGAATCGTATCTGTTGCATCTACCTATCTCATTATTATTTATATTGTAGTTGCAAAGTACTTTTTCAAATGCCATCAAGGGAAGGAAGGAAGGAAGGAAGGAAGGAAGGAAGGAAGGAAGGAAGGAAGGAAGGAAGGAAGGAAGGAGTTAGATGACTAGGCTGTGACTTTTCTGTATTGGTTGTGAAAACAATCAGCTTCCTCTCTCCAAACTCTTTTCACAACTTTCTCTTACATCTATCTACCTTCAACTCTCAACCAAACTACTAAACCTTTTGATTTCCCTTAGAGATGACTCACACACCCTTTATATAATACAAGATTCAGATGCTGGGTTTTCTGAATAAATGCTACCAATATATCCCTTGAATATCTCCTCATGTAATTACTTCCACCATAATTTGTTACTACCACGGCCGTGGCATGCAGATAACCTAATAGATGTAGCTTTCTAAAGTGATCTCCTTCCCCCCACACACACACACATTCGAATATTTAAATTAGTGCTTTGGGTTAAATTTAAAATTGTTCGGAAGTTACCAGTCAGTAACTAGTCAGCCTGTCCCAAGAAATAGTCCATTTGCAGATTCCCTCCATCATAAAGGATGTGCAGATATTTCGAAAGAAATAAGAGCTTGACTTTTAAGAGCCTGATTAGAGTATAATTCAACATGATTCTCAGAGTAAGGCCATTAGACTTAACAGAGCTTACACTCTGGTAAATGAGCTAAGAGGAGGAGAAATGGTGCTTTTAGAAAAAAGGGGAATTCTTTTTTAGACGGTGGGTGCTGTTGAGTTCAACTGGTAGAAAGGCTGGGTAGTTTGGCCTTTGCAGTCTTAAAAGAGGGGTGCTCGTCTGGGACTTGATCTTTTGGTATCTTTGAAATAATAAGGGTGCTTAGTTAAATCTGGGAACCTTAAGCTGTCAAATAATTTAACCCGGCCAAAGACACCTCCCCCCGCCCCCAATGGTTTATTTTAAAATGAGAAGTGGGTGCTTTTGTTCCTTCCCCAGGGCACTGTTTCAGACTGCCTAAATTTTCCTTTATTTATTTTCTACCCGTGATTTTTTAATTGCTAGATTTGGATGAATTGAACCCAGTTCTCCATCCAGTGGGACTTACCTGGCCTTGGCCTCTAAACCCCGAAGACGTTTTGGACCCTCAATTCTATCTCCAGCCTCATCCGTTTTATTATTTGAACCAGACCAGAACACCTAGCATTCTCTCTCCCACCTCACCTCACCCCCGTTTCTTTTCTTTTCTTTTTTTTATGAACTTCTCATCTTCATAGACCTATTTGCATATGAATGCGTGCTCTTTCTCTTTCTCTCTCTCTCTCTCCCCCATCCCACTCCGCATACTTTTGCAATCGATGGTCCTGGGCAAACCTCTCTCTCCCGCCCTTGAAGCCAGATCAGCCTTGGGCAAGGTGACTTAGAGCAAAGAAAAGGAGCGAGGCGGAGAAATGACAAAGCTGATTCCCGCCAGCTATGCTCCCGCAAGGTGGCCCACTCAGTCCAGTGGTCCTTGGGGGTAGTGGGGGGTGGGAAAGAGAGGGGAAGCTCAGGACTTGCGCAGGGTGGCTTGGCGGTCGCTTTGTGTTCTGGATCTCCGCGTCGGAAAGTGGCGGAGCTCTGGGTTAGGGAAAGGTGAAGGTGAAGATCGTGAGAGGTTTTGGAGGTCCGCCTTGACTGCGCCTTACAGTTCTTTTTGGCTGGCTTGGGGGTGACCCTGCCCGGAGGACGGCGTTCTTGCGATTTTCTACCTCAACGGAGGAGGGGGGCGGAAGAAAACACCAAACCTGTCGGCAAAGGAAGGGGACCCTCCAGGAAGGCGAAGCCAAATCCTGACGGAACTTCGCAGCAAGCCATCCCGGCGACTGGGTAGGTGAACTTTAAATTAGGCACCGCGCTACCTTCTCCTTCCCAGGGCAACGGGGGGAAATGATCAGTGGGTGGCTTCCGCCTTACAGGTCTTATCGCCCCCTCCCCCTCCCCCAAACGCTCACACCGACTCCCAAATCAACTCTTGCTGCGCCCTCCTCCCCTGCCAGCGAAAGGTTAAAACCTGCCTTCGATCCGCAAGCTTGACGGGGACCTGCCCTCGGAGCGTTTGCGATTCTCCATCCTCTCCTCCTCCTATTATTATTATTGTTA